>JALPQD010000452.1:100213-1300213 GCA_023101885.1 Typhlomys cinereus
CTCCGGTTCAGACGCTCCTCCCTGCAAAGTCACCTTGGGACCCAGCTTTGCTTTTGCTCCCAGTCTAGTCTCTCCGGGTTCCTCTCCAGAAAATAGGAGTGTGTTCTGACTCAATACTGTGTGCCCCGGGGAGACTCTGCTCCCCGCTGGGTCTCCCTGTCCAGGCCAGCGCAGTTAGGGGATGGAGCCCACTGAGTGAAGGTAAGAAGTAACCACCTCTGGCGTCCTCTGGCTGAGACAGCGATTCCCGCCGCCCACCCAATCAGGTCTGCGGCGGCCGCTGGACAGCGTCCTGGGAGCCGGCTCGGGGAGGGTGGTTTGCTCTTGGCTCCCTCTGGTGGCCACGGTGAGGTAAGACACATCCCGGCAGCCGAGCGGGCGCCTTTCCCCGGCCTGGGCGCTCGTGTTCTCCCGTGCTGACCTGCGAGAAGCAGGTCTAGGACTGACCGCTCCCGCTCAGCCTTCCTTCATGGGCAGAGGAGGCGCTGAGGCCCAGGGAGGGAAGAAGTGTGGCCTGAGGACGCCTTTGTCTCTTCTGGGCTTCTCTTGTCTGCAGGGACAAATTGGGGCAAGGATTCTCACCTGCCCGACTGCACGCTAAACCCCTGTCCTGAAATACTGATAGCTGCAGAGAGTTTCTGGGTTCACTGGTCGGATTCCAGAGGTTGTGTGTGCTTGTGTTGTGTGTGTGTGTGTGTGTGTGTGTGTGTGTGTGTGTGCACGCTAATTTAAACAAGGGAATCCTTCCAACATGTTAACCCGGGAACAGGGGGGCAGGTGCACCCCCGTGGGTCAGTCCCAGGGTCAATGGGTTACCAGCCCAGAGCCGTGTCACCAGCTCTGGCCACAGATCCCACCTGGAAATGGGGACAATCTGCCTTCCCTGTGAGGGTAGAGAGGAGACAAGGAGCAGAAAGCCGACCTGCATTTATGGCAGGATCGGATCATTGAGTGCTGATTGGAGGGTTGGGGGTGTGGGCAGGGCTGTCCCAGCCTAGTTGTCAATTTGGTAGTTGACAGCTCAGAGCTCTGGTGCGTTGTGAAGAGTTGGTAGTTGAGTTAAGCCCGAGCAAGTCTGCAAGAGATTGTCGATTGAGGAGGCACGGGTGGCCCAGGCCATAATGAGGATGACTAGTCCCAGCGCAAGTGCATAAGGTGGAGGGAACCAAGTAAGAAAACTCACATCCTTCGGGATACTTGGCCAGGTCTGGCCAGCCAAGGATTGTTCCTCTCTCGGCACTGCTGTAGATCTGGCGTGGACAGTTCTTCCCTCGGGGGTGGTGTGAGCTCTCATGCCAAGCTGGACAAGGAGCTGTAACCAGGACCTTCTTGCTCACCTGTAAGCCATTTGGTTGAGAATTCATCAGTAACGATGCAGAGAATTGACAGTGGAGGACGGGCCCTTAGCGCCCTCTGCCCACGGGACGGGAATTACTGGCCAACCCCAAAGAGAGGTGACCTTGTGCAGGAAGATGGGTGTGGATGCCTGACATCCAACTTGAGGTACCCCCTTTGCCCCATGCAGGCCTCAGGAGGTGGAAAAGATAGTTTGGGGTAGTGGGCGTGGCATGGGGGGAGATGCCCAGATAGGCCAGGTCCATGGGGCGAGTGGAACTGGCTTGCTCTGCATTTCTGCGGCCTCTGTCTGTCTCTGGCCTCAGCTTGCTTCCGCAAGGGTGATCCGAGATGTGGGCGGGAAGACCCAAGGAAGGAGACGCCGGTTCCACCCAGGTCAGCTGCCTCCGGCTGGAAGCGGAACCGAGGCCAAGCTGGACAGATTCCAGGGCCCGAACCCTCCCTGCAGCTTCGCTAGGTGCATTTGTGTGGGGTTGTTGCTGTGTTGGACCAATGGGGAGGTTGAGGCCTAGAGAGGAAAAGAGAGGGGCGACCTATTGGTCCAGGGGACCAACCAGCCCATCCCAGGTCTTGGGCCCTGGGGAGGAACCAGTGCTTGGTTGAGGGACAGGTCTCTTGAAGCAAGGTCGGAAACAAGGTGGTGCAGACAAGAACTCACTGTCATGTGGGAGGCTGGTTCCGCGGCAGGAGTGACCCGAGCCAGTGGGAGGGTTATCAAGGCCACGCCCACCAAAGCCAGCCCACCAAAGCCACGCCCACTAAAGCCAGCCCACCAAAGCCACGCCTACCAAAGCCAGCCCATCCCACTGTCTCTGACATTCTTGGCTGTCCCGGCCCCAGCCCCTCCTGTTCTGGATGGGGATACTGGATGGTTCATGATATGTTGCACGGGTTTATCCCTAAAATCTTCTGAGAACTGCTGTAGGGCTTGGACCCTCCCCCAGGCATGGGCACACCCCCAGGCATGGGCACCCCCCAGGCATAGGTACCTCCCCCCCCCGCATGGGCACCCCCCAGGCATGGGCACCCCCCAGGCATGGGCACCCCCCCAGGCATGGGCACCCCCCAGGCATGGGCACCCACTGCTACCACACTGAGCTGCAGCTACTGACCACAGAGACAGGACAGTCCTTCTCCAAATACACACTCCTTCAGCAAATACACAAGCAGCCATTGTCGTGAGCCACCTTTGGGTAGCAATATTCAAAGTAAGTGGCTTTGTCGTGTTTGTATAGCATGGGAATGTTCTGGAAGGACACACAGGAATTCTAGCTGACCTGACAGTAATTCCTGTGTGACAGGTACTGTTCAGGCTCTTTGCCAGTATTCAGAATCTGCTAAATCATTTCCTTTAGTCATGAAACCCCATCGAGAGGATGGTATATAATTCCGTGTCATCCAAGAGGAAGAAACCAAACCCAGAGAGACCGAGGAAGCTGCCCAGATTACAGAGCAGAGTGAGAGGTGGAGTTCTGATTGCAGTGGCAGGCATCCCATGTGGTTAGTCACCAGGATGGGAGACACGCCTCCTTCAGTGCTTGAAACTGAACAGACCCGCCCCAGTGGAGGCCCAGAAGCTCCCATCCTTACAACAGGACTACGGATAGGAACTGTCCCATGCTACACAGTAGGGCTACAGATGGGAGCTGTCCCATGCTACACAGTAAGGCTATAGATGGGAGCTGTCCTGTGCTACACAGTAGGACTACAGACAGGAGCGGTCCCGTGCTACACAGTAAGATTACACACAGGAGCCATGCTGTGCCACACAGTAGGACTACAAGTGGAAGCCATCATATGCTACACAGTAGAACCATCCTGTACTACACAGTAGGACTATCCCATGCCACACAGTAAGACTAGAGACAGGAATCATCCCGTGCCACACAGTAGAACTAGAGACAGAAGCTGTTCTGTGCTACACAGAAGGACTAGATGCAGGAGTTGTCCTGCGACACACAGTAGAACTACAGACAGGAGCTGTTCTGTACTACACAGTAGGATGAGAGACAGGAACTATCCCATGGCACATAGTAGGACCGTAGGCAGCAGCTGTCTTGTGCTGTAGACACAGCACTGCAGACGAGAGCTATCCGCACCACACAGTAGGACTGCAGATGGGAATCACACTGTGCCACACAGTAGGACTGCAGATGGGAGCCATCCTGTACCACATAGTAGGAGTTGTTCTGCATTACACAGAAGGATCGCAGACAGCAGCTGCATGCAGAGTGGGCAAGGGGTTGCCCTGGTGCAGAGCTGAGCTGGAAGCTGGATCTTCTTGGCCCGTCTGGGGAGCCCAGCTCCCTGCATGGGGAGCTCTAGCGGCCCCCCAGAGGACACACACTCCCGCCCTGCAGCCTGGCAGTTAACAGATCCTCCTGGCTGACAGAGGCTGGGCTGGAGTTCTGCCACTTGAATTCCTGTGTGCTAGGGGCAGAGCCATGAGCAAAACCCCTCAGGTAGGCTGCATGGCCAGGCTGGGTGCAGGGTGGGGATCGAGGCAAGTCCAGGCTCCACCCTGTCTCATGCGGAGGGTGGGGCCCACCTGGCTGCTGCACCCAGTGCAGTCAGAAAGAACAGATGCCCAAAGCATGCCCACCTGAGCAAGCTTGGGCACACATCCTCAACAGAGTTAGGTGCATTTCCTCCTGGCATATGTTCCAGAAAGTTCTGCCACACTGTGGGTCAGCATGCCCCACTATGGAGAGTGACCTGGGGTGGGGGCAGCTGTGACAGCTGCAGTGCCACTAGTTCCTCTTTGTGCCACCCGGCAGTCCCTAGCTCTTCCTACCCGATGCCCAGCAATCTGACCCTCCCTCAGTTGATGGTCCCTTGTTCTGGCTGGGTCTCTGGCTGATAGGCAGGCCAGCTGGCCAACTATGCTCTGAGGCTGACCCCAGCGTGGCTCCCCTCCTGGGTGGGCTGGTGGGCTTGCTGCCTTCCAGTCTGGGCTACTGGGGCCTCTTCGATGTTGGCTCTGCATCCGATTCCTCCCATGCCACAGAGCTGGACGAAGAGGAGGTCAGAGGTGTCAAGCTCTCAACCCACCACACCCACCTCCTTGCAGATGGGGCCTCGGCCCCTCCACCCTCTCCTGCCTTTCACTGAAGCCCCCTGTCCCCTTTCTTCACACGTGCGTCACTGTCTTTGTGTCTAGCCTCAGGGGAGGGGAGCAGTAGCCTGTGCCTCTGAACTTCCAAGTCTTCTGTGTGGTCAGCTGGGGTGCCTAGAGTGAGAAAAGAACCTTCTGGAAGCGCCGCAGCGCAGGGCATCTGGCAGTCGGACGCCAGTGTCACAAGAGCCCAGGACCCCAGGGGTATGGGACATGGGGGCCACAGTCATTGGCCAACACCCATCGGTGCTTCTCGGGGTCTCCAAGGTCTGACCTGCTCACCTTCCATTGTGCCCCTTCTGAGCCCGCCCTGCACTGCTTCTCTTGCTTGCACAGCGTCTGGCAGTTCGAGAGCCCCGTCTCCAAGGCACCCCCTTCCAGGTCGCTCATCTACTTCCCACAGCGTCAGCACTCACCCGGACCCCCCCACTCACTCCTCTGTGTGCCCAGCTGTGACTGTGCACCCCCGCGACAGGGCCCAGCTGTGACTGTGCACCCCCGCGACAGGGCCGTGAGGAGGAGGCGTCCCTCAGCCTTGGCTCTGTTGGGAGAATACCTTCCTGTTTTTAGGGGATACATGGAATTCTACATTGTTTTCCGTTTTGATTTGTTTAGTTTTGTTTGAGAAAATGTCTCTGGTAACCCAGGATGGACCAGTGGGGGATAACTTTGACCTTTTGATCTTCTACCTCTGCCCCCCAAATACTGGGATCCCCGGTGCGTGTCACCAGGCTTGGCTGAAATTCCACCTTCTAATGTCCCAGACTGACTGTCCACTGGGCTGTGTGTTACTCGGGCTTTCATTCTTCAACAAGAGGCAACATGTCAGCTGCACACGACTGTGAAGAGGTCAGGCAGTTCAGAGCAATCTTGGGATGGTGGGGGCAGGATTTAGACAGGTCAGAAGGACAGGATGGCCAGCTGTCCTTTCCCTGCCTCCGGGATAACCCAGGGACATACCATCTGAAGTCCCGGGGTGCTCCGCGTGGGGGTGAGGGGAGCCTCCTTGATGGAAGCAGTCCACAGACTCAGGCTATCCTGTGCCTGCTTCCAGGACCTTTCCATGTCCCTCCCCTTCTGGGGGCCCTTTAGAGCACCTTTCCTACCCTGGAAGAGGAACCCCAACTTCGGATCAGAGTCGCCCTGATGATTTTCCACAGTAAGAACTGTTGACAAGAAACATCAGGAAGGTTCTTGAGTTCCACACAGATCCAGGCTTGCCCGACTAGCAGAGCCAGCTCCTGGGTCCCCAGGTAGATCCCAGTCAGAGCAGATACTTCTGGACCCGTGGTTTGGTGGCACCAGCTGTACGGGGAGGGGCGGCCTAGGCTGTGATTCTGAACCAGCGGAACCTTGACTGTGCTTCTTGAGGCCGCAGTCCTTTCTTGGACACTAGCCCAAGGTCACAGGAAGGAAAGAAAAATTCCTGTTCGTTGATGTAAAATGGGAGGACCTCCTGCCCTGCTTGGGTCCTGGACACACGTGCTGGGCCGTCCGGGTATAGTTGGGGAGGGCATAAGGCACATGCCACATCCTGCAGGATGGGGCGGATGGTGAGACATGTGGTAGTCAGAGGATCTCATGGGCAAGAACTCTCTGCCATACTTCCTTCTCCATAAAATGAACCCTGCAGTCCACAGAGATGTTGTTGGCGTTGCTATGGTGATAGATAAATAAAGCATTCTCTGAGTCCAAAAATGGTGGTGATGCTAGTAGAAGTGATGGGGATGGGAACACAAGCCCTCGCCTGGAAGACAGACAGCAAATCACCATCCTTTTCATGATGGAAGGTCAGTTACGAGGAGAGCGGTGTCATGTTAACAGCCCGGCGTGGGTCTTTGCTGTTCACGTTTGGGCTGTCAGTCACAGTGGATGTCATGTCAGCCTGCGTGAGACCAGTCCACCCTGCAGGACCCTGGGATGCTTCCTCTCTGATGTCTGAAGAAGTGTTCTTTGAACCGGCAGCAGGGCAGGTGATCGAAGACCAGCTTCTGCAGGAGGACCACCTTGTCCACATGAGTACTGAGAGTATCCCAGCAAACGTTTGGTGGTTGTTGTTTCCCGTGGCCATTTTGTACCCATACTGAGAAATACATCTTGCTTTTCCCTCAGGAAAAAAGAAAAATGCTTCCAAAGACTCTTATTGGCTGGTCAGTCCACTGTCTGCAAATCAACTTGGAGTCTTTGCCTTCTGGGAGGATCTCTCTTCAACATTGTTTTAGGGCCTTGCCTCCTTGTGCCCAGCCACCTGTGACTGAAGCTACCACGCCTAGGAGAGATCATTATGCCCGCGTTTCTTCATCCGCTGCTGACTGACCATGAGGCCACAGCGATGGGGCAAGAAAAGGTTGCCAAACAGTAGAGCAAACGCCACGGCTGTCTGCACGGTTCACTCGTGACATTCACCTGCTCCTTCCAGAAAGGTTTGTGCCCAGTGTTATTTTACCGTGGAATGCTGTCATGCATACCTGGCTTCATGATACCGTGGATAGCATCTACTTTTTGATGGGCAGATAGCTTGGGCTGAATAGTTTCTTGGTATCCACGGCCAGGCATTCAGCTTTCACTAAGACTGGTAGCAAGTCAGCAGACACCTTTGAAATGGAGAACTGTAGCTGGTAGACGACGTGGAGGTCCTCCAAAGTCCCGGGTGTGCACGCGGCGATTCTCCTGCCGGGACTCGCGCTGCAGAATGTCTGTGTGCCCCTCGCATTTTCTTTGTGTGCAGGCATGGGTGCATGTGTGTGTGCGCGCGTGGGCGTCAGAAGACGACCTTGGGAGTCATCAAGAGCCATCCACCTGTTTGTTTTCCTCTTTGGAAACAGGGTCTCACTCTCTCCTGGATCCCACAGGAGTGGATTAGGCTAGTTGGCAAGCCACCCCTAAGCACCCACCTGTCTGCCCCTTCCCGTCACTGAGATTACATGCTATTTTCACATGGATCCTGGGGATCGAACCCACGGCCCTGGGATTCAAGGCAAGCACTTTGGTGACTGAAATGTTTCCTTATTCCCACACTTTCAAAGCCATAGGAGCCACTGGGCCGTGGGGCTGAAGTGACCACCGGCCTGCTCAAAGCCTTGGCCTGCCCACCCACCTACTTTTGCCTGATCTCCACCTCAAATTGTCAGCCACGGAAGAGAATCAGGCAATGAATGAGAGAAGTTTACGATAGATAGTAAAATGCTATCTTTACAATGCAAAAATGCCTGACCTGGTTCAAAGATAGCTGCCCAGTCCTCCGTCTCTTTCTCTATGGGCTTTGTATGTATGGAAATGTATTTCCACTCCATCTTAATTTTTTTATTCTTTGACAGCTTGAATATGTGTTCAATGAACTTAAGTCATTTTTACTCCATGTTACCTGTTCCCAGCCCTCACCAACTCTCATTGAAAACCTTCTTCCCAAACATTCATACTCCACTTTCCTTTTTTTTTTAATGTGTATGTGACCATTGAGTTTCATCAGGGTTGCCCTCATTAGCATGTGCCTGGGCACTTGCCTACACGTGGACAATAGATCAGTGGCTACACCACTGAAGAAAGCATCTGTTCTTTTCCCAGACAACATTAGCTGTCAGTAGTCTGTCGGGTCTCATGAGGTCGTCCCCCTTCCAAGATGAAATGTTGACAGACTGCATCCTGGGCGGGTCTCGCAGTGGTAAGCGCAGCTGTAATGAGTTCATGGACGCAATGTCCGTCATGTCCCGAACACACCCTCTGACTCAGGATTTTTCTGTCCCCTCTTCTGTTCCCTGAGCCTCGCAGGGGTGGGCGATATGGCTGAGTACGCCTAAGCCACTTGTTCTCTGCGCTTTAGCTACTTGCATTTCTCTGTATTAAGCGTCTTCCATTACAAAAGGAAGCTTCTTGTCAAACACTGCGAGGTGAATCAATCTGTTGGTTTAAAGATAAGTATCTAGAAGACATGTTGATATCGGGTTCATATAGCAAAAGAGAGCAGTTTGTTTGACTTCCCTGTCTGCAGGTTCTTAGCGTGGTTTGCTGTGCCAGGCACAAATTTCATCCTGAAGAGTGGATCTTAAATCTAATCAGAAAGTGGTTGGTTACCTCAGAACTGCCACTGTTTGCACCAGTGGGTGCATTTTGCCACAGTTGTAGCTATTACAGCTCACAGAACTTAAGACTGTGGATGGCTTTTCTCTCCTGACAGCCTGCACAGGACTTGCTGGTACCAGAAAGCTGTCTGACAGGGAAGAAGCTTCCAGATCTGTTCCAGCTGCTGGCCTTCTCCATGTCCTGTGCAATTCTTTAAAAAAAACCTCATTATTTATTTATTTATTTATTCATTGAGTGTGCAATTTTCACCTCTACAGGTTCAATTACAGTTTAGAGATGATTTTCGTGACTTTACTTTTCACCATGTGGGCTGTAGTTATCATAACTGTTCCAATGCCCTCTCTATGCTAATCTTATTCTCTGTGGCAATTTCAGGCTACTTTTGACTAATTCTCCTCCTCATTAAGGGTTATGCCTTCCTTCTAGCTTGTTGAGAGTTTGGTGAGCTGTGATTTTCCTGCTTTGGATGCTGGTATTGTGCGGCCCTTGAACTCTCCGTTGCTTTGCTCTGGGGTGAAGAGAAATCAAATCTGGAAGAGTGAGGCACTGCTGTGTCTCATGTCGGTGATTTGTCAGGCAGATATGGGAGAGCGCTCAGTCTAAGGTCCTGGCCTTTCCCCTCCTTCTCCTCTTCCTCTTCCAGACTGAGCCCAGGGCCTCACATTGCTAGACCAGAGCTCTACACAGAGCTAAATTCCCAATCTCTAGCTCAGGGCTTTTTCTAGAAGTCCTGGGGAGAAGTACATGGATCCCTAAGAGAAGTGACCCCACTTCTAAGGCATAGCCGTTACGGTCTGGATCTGGAGTGTCCCTAAAGACCCATGTACTCAGCGTTTGTTCCCCAACTGTTGGCACTAGTGGGAGGTGGCAGAAATTTCAGGAGGCAAGGTCTAGTTGGTAGACGCAGGCATGTCCATGAGGAGTTAGGTACTGGGAACCTGGCTCTTTCCTTTCCTTCTCTCTGCTTACTGACTGCCACGAGGTGAGCGGCTTTTTTTCTGTCATTTGCTCCCCATCATAATATCTACCTCTCTGTGGCTCCCCAAACAGAGCTGAGCCGAGAGAGTACAGGTTGAAACCATGAAGGCAAAGTGAATCAATCCTTCATCCTTTAAGGTTCTCTCTCTCTCTTATTTTTTTAAATAGTGACAGAAAGCTGACTAACACAGCATCCTTTTTGAGAATTCTATCCAATGCTGGTGAGTTATGGGCTTTCTTATCTGGGTGGTGGGAAACAGACCACTCGGTGTGTGTAAGCACCAGACACTGCCTCCTCTGTTCTTTCTTTGCCTGGCCTGGGGTAGCTTTCTCAGTGGGTGCTGGCTGGCAGCTGCTGGAGTCCAGGAGACGCTAATCTCTCCAGGGTTTCTCAGCAGCGAAGAGCTCTGGCTGCTCTTCAGGGAGCACACTGGACTCCTCCGCAGTGGTCCTCCTTGGCCGGGGTGGTGGTACTCCTCTCTGGTCCATGGGGTCTCAGTGAGAGGACCCATTGCCACGTGCTATCTGATATCCGCCGCCCTGACATCATGTTCCATGTGTTGCATCCACACTCTACTCAGGTCGGAGGGGACTTTTGATTTCTACACTTTGTGTCATGATCTCATGTATCCCAAGCTGACCTTGAAGTCAATGCAGCTGATGATCTTGAACTTCAAAAACTCTGTGTGGGTGTGCATAGATGTGTGTGCGCGCATAGATGTGTGTGTGTGTGTGTGTGTGCGCGCGTGCGCGGTGTGCTGTGCATTTGAGAACACCACAGCTCATGTGTGGAGGTCAGAGGACAGCTTTTGGGAATCGGTTCTCTCCTTCCCTGATGGGGACTGAGGATTGAGCTCAGGTCGCCAGGCTTCATGACAGGCGAGCACCTAACAGGTCACCTGACCTTGAGCTTCCTTGCGCCATGCCTGGAATGCGCGTTCTTCGGGGGTGTGTACGCGACCCAGGCTGTGTGTGCCTATGCCCGGCAGGCCTGCTGCTACCGAGTCACATCCTCAGCCCCCGCCTGTGGCACTACCGATTGTCTTTTCAGGAGACAAGAATCCCCGGTGGGGATTCGGCAACACCCACCGTCCTCTATTTCTGAGACAGGATCTCACTCATAGCTCAGGTTGGCCTGGACTGCCAATGGTGCCTCCTGCCGCGGCTCCCAAGTGCTGGGGTCGTAGGTGTGAGCCTTTCTGCCTGGCTTCCATCTTGACTGGAAGCAGAAGTTAATGTTTAATGTTGGTTAGATCTTACCTGTTATTGATTCTTTACACGTTGTTTCTGTAACTTTCATTTCTCTTTGGGACTGTCTCCTAAAGTTCTTGTTTCCCAGAGACTTGAAAGGACCCTTTCACTACACTCTAGAAAGGCCCTTTCTCATGCTCATTTAAAGAGAAAAGGAAACCGTATTGTTTCTTATAGCTAGCTTTCTCTCTCCCCATCTCAAACAAGGGCCATGACTGTTGATCTGAGGTCCCACAGTACAGGCGGTGTTGTGAAGCAAGTCTCCAAACTGACTGGGCATTTGCTTCTGTAAATAAAGTTTTACTGGCACGCAGCCACACTGGTTTGTTTATACATCATCTATGTGCGTGTGGGTTTTTCAAGCGCTGAGAATTAACCCTACAGATTGTCATATGTAGATGGTGGAGGGAAATGCTTGGGAACGTGTCTCATACTCTAGACTAGGTGAACAAGCAGGATTTGGTGAGATGATCCTGGGAACGAAGCCTGGTGCTTCCTTCCTTTTGAGGGGTTTCTCAGACAGCAAGACACTGACATGTGACTTCAGGGTCTGTTTCCCTAGATCGGCACTCGCAGCTATGAAGTGAACATTCGACCTGGAAGGTGACTCATCTGCTTGGATTAAGGGGGCTCAGGAGAGAGGGCAATGGGGACCCCCCCCACAAGGAGTCTGCGAATATGCCCAGCATCTGTCTGCTTACCTAGCCTTCCCTCCTCCTGGCACACCTCAAGGGGTGGAAGCAGGCTGGCAAGTGAGAGGCTGGGGAAGCAGAAGCCCCCAGCTTGAGACCCTCATCTCCGACCCAAGTCCAGTACCAAAAGGAAGACTGCAAGTCATTCAGAGGTTTAGTTAGCTCTGTGGGTCTAGACATTCCAATCTCTGATCCAAGTCTTTGCTTAGACTTGAAGTAACCATTTTGCTGGAATAGGCTAGGCTGGTCTGGGGCAGGTCTGTCCATTACAAAGCTGAGAAATGCACTGGGGCCCGCCAGCCCAAGAGGTTTATTACAAGTACACAATGGATTCGTAAGGATGCCTGAGAATACATACGGCTGGGCGTCCTCAGTGTGGTAGCCCAGAGTACACACCTAGGGCCGATCCCGCCACCACGGGTCACGGGATTCCTGTTTTCTGAAACAACGTCCCTGGTGCATGGCGGCAGCCATCCATGTGAGATACCTACGAGCCCCACAGTGGGTGTGCTATGGTGACTCACTGAATCCCTTCCCAAACTCACTGACATGCACAAGGAGTAGTGAGGTAAAGGAAGGTTTCCACTCCCAGGCTGGTGGGCGAGTCCCACAGGGACCTGCCTACCGTTCAACGGAAGTTTACAGGGGACACCAGGGTAGGATCCGTCCCTTGGACTAGGCAAAGTTGCCCCGAAGAGCAATGTGGAAACACACAAGGTCACTTCGGGAGGGACATCCAGATTGGGTGGTGGCAAGTGCAAAGTCCCGAGGCGGGAGGGATGGAGGGGCAGGTGCCAGAGGCAGGGCTCGGGGACTCCTGCCCCAGGGAAGGGACGGAGCAGTGCCAGGCAGAGGTGACAGAACAGACGACCCTAGGGAACACTTGTGTAACACGAAGGAAGGGGACATCCTGACATAGCCAGTTGTCTGTTCACCCTATTTTTTGTTCTTTATCTTTTTTTGTTTTGTTTTGTTTTTTATCTTAAAAACAATAATCAAGTGTTAATCTGGGGTCAGGTGATCTTGATTTTTTGAAAAAAGGTATCTTTAATATTATACACATAAGCAACAGGATAGACTGGTAACATGCTTTATTCATGTATAGAATTTTATCTCCTTAACTATAATGATCTAATGAAGAGGGTTCTCTCTGCCCAATTCAGTGTTCGCAGCACGACTGGCCCGCGATGTGTGTACACACGGGCACAGCGACCCGCGCTCCTCCCGAGGGCCTTTGGAGGTTTACTTGCAGGCGCGCCCGTGCAACCCGAGCACGTCGTACAGCGGTCACCTGCGCAGACACTGCCATTCTGCGGCTGGCGCTCCGCTGGCCTTGGCCGATCGCCACAGGCTCCCCAGGCTTCCCATCCCCACCTGCCCCCCGCTCCGCATCACTAGCGAGGCTCCGCACAAGCACCCCTTCTCGCGCTAGGGGTCCCCTCCCACCGCCAGGTACCAGCCCCCCAGCGGGCCGATCCTCTCCGGAAGCCAGGAGTTTGTTAGGAGGGGGGTTCTCCATCAGCCTTCCCCACCACGGGTCCCGGTAAAAGCGCCGGAGACGAGAGCCGGCTCCTTGCAGAAGTCGCCTAACGCGGCCGACCAGGAAGGCGCCATCTGGCCGCTGCGGACGCCCAGGGCGGGTGGGGATGCCGCGGGGTCGCGCGTGTCCTACAACCGCGCGCGGCCTGGCAGGTGCCCCGCCCGGGGTCTTCTGGACTCAGGTCTTCAAAGTCCGCGTCAAGCTCGGCAAACTGCGACGCGACCAGCGAGCGGCGCCCGGGCCCCACCCCCCAGAAGCCCACCTTCGCGGGTCCGCGCGGAGCGACGGCGCAAAGCCGCTGCACCGCGGGATGCGAACGCGCGCCCCGCCCCGGCGCCTCCGCGCACGCGCGGCCCGCAATCTCGGCCGCTCACTCGGCGCCCCGCCCCCGCCCGGCTCCTACGGCGAGCCGCGAGGCCCAAGGCGCCGGGCGCCGCGCGGGGCAGGGCGGGGCCGCGGCGGGGCGAGGGCGGGGCCGCGCCCTGGTTGGCCGCGCCGCGCCGGCCGCGCCCCGGTTGGCTGCGGGTCGCGGGGTTGGGCGGCCGCGGCGGGGGTCGGGACTCGGGCGCCGGCCGGGGCTCGCGCAGCGCTCGGCTCCGGCGCGCTCCTGCTCGGGCGCGGCGCGGCGCGCGGGAGGGCGCGGCCAGGCGGCTGGGGGCGGGGACGGCGGGCGGGCCGCGGCGCCGAAGGGGAGGAGACCGGCCCATGGACCCGCGGGGCCCGGCGCCTCAGACTCCGTGCCGCCGGGACGGTGCCCAAGATGTCGGCCTAGGCCGGGCCGCGGCCACTCGGAGCGGGCGGCGACTGCGCGCCGCGGCTCGCGGCCGCCGGGCCCTCGGGGACCGGCCCTGACGCCCGGCGCTCGCTCGGGGCGGCGGGAGGCCGGCGCGCGGGGGAGCGGGCCGCGCGGCACCATGTCGGCCAAGGTGCGGCTCAAGAAGCTGGAGCAGCTGCTCCTGGACGGGCCGTGGCGCAACGAGAGCGCCCTGAGCGTGGAGACGCTGCTCGACGTGCTGGTGTGCCTGTACACCGAGTGCAGCCACTCGGCGCTGCGCCGCGACAAGTACGTGGCCGAGTTCCTCGAGTGGGGTGAGTGACCTGCCCGCGCCCCGCGCCCCGCGCCCCCCGCGCCGCTGCCCGCGCGCCTGCGCCCCCCGCGCCGCTGCCCGCGCGCCTGCGCCCCCCGCGCCGCTGCCCGCGCCCCCCGCGCCCCCGCGCCCCCCGCGCCGCTGCCTGCGCCCCCGCGCCCCCCGCGCCGCTGCCTGCGCCCCCCGCGCCCCCCGCGCCCCTTCCCTCCGCGGCCCCGGGACGGCCTCCCCCTGCCGCTGGGAGCCACATCCTCTGTTCTGCTCCCCCGCCCGGCCATCGCCCTGGCCGCTTCCTAGACCCACCCTCCGAGTCTGGATATCATTTCCTGCAGCGCTCCTGGGACATCCGCCCTGTCCCTGTCCGCTTCGCCTTTAGGGTCCGGGGTCAGGGCGCCTGGCAGCCCTGTTCAGGGTGGGGGTCGAGCGCAGCGACCCTGTCCCCGCCCCGTGGGCCTTGTGTGCGCATCACCGCCTGGCACTCCCCCCACCTCCCCCATCTGAGGGCCCCACCCAGGTGACAGCCTGTCCACATACCCTTGTTGTCCAGGGCTCGGCCACCTTTTTCCTTTTCAGCACCTCGGGGGGAATTTTTTGGGTTGAAAGCCTTATTTCAGAGACACCATGTCAGAGCACATTGATTTTTTCCATTATTTATTTATCGTAGTGCCAGCCTTGTGATGTTTAGCAAGTAGCCGGGAGCGTCTCCTAAAAACTTTTCGTCTGGAGTTCTTGACAGTGCTGTTTCCGGTTCACCCAGGAATCTGGGATGCTGCTGCCTGTTAGGCGTTGGTAGGACAGATTCTTGACAGGCAAGAGTGTAAGGTGCACTTCACCCCTCACCTAAGACAGAGGTCCCTTAAAATCCCTGGAGTCTTCCCAAGACTGAGGAGGAGAAAACCAGGCCTAGGTTCAGGCCAGACTCCACCCTTGGGTCTCTTGCGTCACTGGGTTGGGACCGTGTGGTTTGTACAGTAATTCCTAATCTTTGGGACTGATAAAGCTGATATTTATACGAGGAAACAAGCGTGTTCCCTTGAGGCCTTGGTGCGCTGCTCTGGAATTTTGTTCTTCACGCGCAGTGTTCCTGAAAGGACTTCTGTCCAGTTGCTGTTGAGCGAGATGCTACTGTGTGCTTGTGAGAGCAGCAGAGGAGGAAGGTGCCCGGGACAGGCTGGCGCTTTTGGTTACTAGAAATCCCTCAGTGGGGAGCTGACTTTTGGGGACCCTTATCAGTGTCATGATTTCCCAGTGGAATAATTAACTGACTTCAGACTTAATTTCACAGTGAGGTCTTCGGTGCATGTTGCAATCTTAGACTCTTAATAGTGTATTTGCCATTGCCTTCTGAGCCTTGGGTCTGGAAATCCAGACAGTTCCACAGTCAGGTTCAGCTGGGTGCACAGTGCGTGAGTAACTTGACCCGGGAGGAGGCCGGAGAAGGTCGGTTTCACCGATGAGGTGTGGTTCAGGTGGCCTCTGGCCGGGGACCTGCACTCCGCTGGGGAGGGATGGGCCAGAAGGTCGGGTGCTCACACCTTGGGTGTGGAGTGCATGCCACGCCTGCTATTCCAGCACTTGGGAGGTGGAAACAGGAAGATCAGGAGTTCAAGGCCATCCTGCACTATGTGAAACCTGTATCATAAGCAACAAAAACAAAATAAATGCTAGAATAGAAGGGGCTTAAAATGTAACGTGGAATTTCGTTTTTGTTTTCGAGACAGGGTCTTATGCATCGCAGTCTGATCCTTCTGCCTCTGTATTCTCCAAGTGGACTGAACCCAGGGCTTCCTGTACGGCAGGCGGGCATACTGCCAGCGGCTGCACAGGCCCAGCCCCTGAGGTGGAATATTAATGAATTATTTACGCATTTTAGAAGTGTTCTTACTCTTCTGTATGTTAGTTAATGCATACGCTGTTGCAGCACTAAAATGGTGTGTGACAAGGACAAGTGCTTAGGCATTTGGTCAGAGGGGAAGGATGGTGTTTTTAATAAAACTGTTGCCACATCCGTGCTTCCGTATCCGGGCTTCAGCAGGAAGTGATCCTGCCTTGGAAGCACCTCCAGGCTCAGCCTGTGTGTTGTTGAGCTTTGGCGTCCCTCACCCATTTGTGGCTCTGTGGTGATGCTCAGCGTCACAACCAGACTCTCTCCATCTCCAACCTGTGTGGAGGATCCAGTGACAGTTACGGAGAATTCTTGAAATCTAAGGAAGAAAGTGGCAGGTTCACCTGGATTTGAGACTTATGGGAACCTTCTAGGAGACTTAGGGAACACAAGTGATGACAAGTTGTTAAAGATTGTTCTGGTTCTTGTTTTACTGCTGGGTGATTGCTTTGGATGCATCATCGTAGGGCTTTGTCTTTCATTCCCGTTGACATTGTTTATATCTTGATTGGTTTCTTCTATGAAATTCTGGACCTTAATTAAAAGCTGGAAATACCCTTCTTTTGCATGTGTTTCTTTAAGTGATTTTTAAAAAAATATTAATTTGAAAAAAATATAAATTGGGAAACTGTTTGAAGCAGAGCATATAAAACTTTAAAATTCCCACTGGTAAGCAGCAACAAATATAAACAATAGTGAGGTGAATGTGTTGTCTTGTCTCTGTTGTGTAAAGGGTTTTCATGCATCAAGCATCTTTGCACAGCTCAAATACCATGTTTGGATGGAGTTGCTGTTGCAAAGCCCAGCTTGCTCTGCAGGTCAGAGTGTGAGTTTTTTTTTTTTGTCCTGGCCTCTCTGTGGCCCGTAGACCAGGGATAGGCATAATGGCTTCTCCGTCCCTTTCTCGGGCATCTTCTTTTGCTGAGCGAGCTGCCTTTTAGTAGAACTAATTGTCACTCCTGCTTCTCACTCCTCACTTGTATTTTTTTCTGGTCACAAATGTGGCATATATTCTGAGATCTCCTTCCTGTCTGTCTGTGGCATTATCAGGCCCCGAGTGCGTGCGTGCGTGCGTGTGTGCATGTATGTGTGTGTGCATGCATGTGTGTGTGCATGCGCGCTCCAGGATACACATGCAGTAAGGAAGGCTGACCATGCTGAGCTTCGCAAATGCCTGGGAACGTAACGCTCCAGATAATATGTTTATGGAACACATGCTTTTCTTAAAATAAGTAAAAGATTTAGGAAATGTATTTTTTATATAAGATTCAAATGGTAGGGAAATGTGTGATCAAAATTAGCTTACCGTAATTTTGATTCGTGATAGCTCTGTGATGCACATATTGACACTCTCAGGCACCATAACACACACAGCGGCCCCATTCAACATTAACAGCCTGTCTTTCCCTTTCTCTCCTTCTCCCCTGTCACTTCGTGGACAGTTGGGCTGTGAAGTGAACAGGCCGCGATGTCTGTCTTAGACCTTTAGATAAACAGGGTGGACTTGAGGAAAATTTCTGGCCAGGATTCGGCAGTGTGGACCACCTACCTGGGGGGTTACCTGCATGGTGAGCTGCCCAGCTCAGCCTCCTGTGGGGAGCCCTGTGCCTGTCCGCTGACATCACTGATGTGGGTGGTTGGAGAGTGGACAGACTGTTAATTCCAAGCCACATTAAATGTGCTGAGAAGACTGAGTGTTTTCTTGGTTAAGAAGCAAAATATATGTTTTTGAGACTGGTACATTTAAAAGTTCTTGTTGGGTAAGAACAAATGTAGGTTTTTACTTTTATTTCTTTAGGACTGCAAAAGACAATGCTAGGATTTAGCTAAGTTGATAGTGTTTGTCAAACTCTCAAAAAGGAAAAAAAAAACAATTAAAAAGCTTAAAACAGCATAACTGTGTAATCTCATTTGAACCTCTGTAATGATACCTTGGGTTTTTTCTACTTTTTTTTTTCTTATTTACTTCTTATTTATTTATTTATTCTTATTTACTATTTAATTTACTTTAATTTTAATTTTTGAAACAGAGTCTCACGTAGCCCAGATTGGCCTAGAACTTGCCATATATCTAAGAATGACCTTCAACTCCCGATTCTCTTGCCTGGCCCTCCCTAGTCCCGGGATTACAGGCCTGGGCCCCAGTCATGCCCAGCTGTTACCTTTAAGGTTTTATTCTTGGGTTCCTGGGTGCTGTGGAATGACAGGCTGCTGTTCCCGAGGGACTGCACCCTCTCTGCTGATGCAGGTGGAAGAGGCAGCCTGGGCTCCCCGGTCAGCAGTCACCAGGGGCTCTTTTTTTTTTTTTTTTTTGATCTATGTAGTTTAATATTTTTATATAATTTTTATAGTTTTTTATTTTCTACTCTTGCAAGCATATTGAGTGCTCATCCTTGCTTCCCTCCATCTTCTCTCCCTCTCATCCCTTACCTTTTCTTGATCAGTCCCTCCACTCCCTCCCACCCTCCTGCCTGTCTGCTTCTGTGACCCCAGGGTTCCCTCTGGCACACTCTTGTGGAGGTTCAGGCCTCTGTGGTATATCAGGTGGCGTCTCCTCGGGCCACCCCACCGACAGGGGCATTTCCCTTCACTCAACCAGTTCTAGTCCCCAAGGTTTGTACTGTGTGTTCTCATCTTTCTTGAGTTCCTCGGTAGTCTATGGAGCATATTGGCGTGTCAGTCATCACGCAGGTCTGGGAAAGGCAAGTCTCACTGCGTGAGTTCCTGGATGCAGCAGTCCTGTCTTGAATGGAATGTCTTGTCCAAAGGTGGACCTTCCCATCTTTAGGTTCTTACAGTCTCACTGCCCTCTTCTGTGGGGTTCCAAAATGGGGAGAGACTAGGTTGGCCTGATTCTGGGTGAGCCTTGCTGAATCGCTGGTGCTCTGCATTCTGGCGGCCATTGCTGTCCACTTCACTGCTCTTCCACCGCCCTAGGCTGCATCCTGTCAGGGTGTTGAGATCCGCTACCTCTGTTGTAGAAGAATTCTAGGCTGAAGGTTAAATGTTCTTCCAATCTCTAGGTATAATAACAGTTATTTTTTTTTAATATTTTTTATTTCATTTTTGTTCAATTATGTGTGTGCGTGTGTGTGTGTATGTATGTGTATGTATGTGTGTGTAGAACCACGGACGAATTCGGGAACCACCATGGACGCCTCCACCTCCTCCTTGTTTACTCTGCCCCGGGAGTCACAGGCTCTGCCCTACCAGGACCAGAAACGCAGGCCGCCTCTGCTTCCGCCCGGCGTCTATACGTGGGGTCTAGGATCCGAACTTAGGACCTTCCACCTTCAAGGCGGAGGCTTAACCTCTGAGCCACCTCTCCAGCCCCAATAACAGTTATTAACAGCAGTTTGATGTACTGTTTTCCTGCCTACATGTTCATTGGCTGTTTTCCCTATTGATCTATTTCCTTCTCTTCAGTCACCAGGGTTTTAACAGCCTAAATGTTGGTAGCAAGTTTTTATTTATTTATTCATTTTGGTAGTGCTACAGATCAAACCAGGGCTATACTCCCAGCCTGTATATGTAATCTTTTCCAATTTTATCTGAATCAAAATTTATTTATCGATTGATTGATTGTGTATCAAAGGACCCTCTGCGTCCATGTGAAGGACCAAGAGTGACTTCAGGAATCATCCTGGATTGCTTCTGCCTCCTTTGTGGTTCACTCTGGGATTCCCCAGGCTCCACCTACCAGGGCCAGAAGTTCAGGCCACTGCGATTTCTATCAGACATTTTTAAGTGGGGCCTGGGATCTGAACTCAGGACCTTCTGCTTTTGCGGCAGAATCTTAACTCCTGAGCCAGCTGTCTAGCTCTTATCTGAATTTAAAATGTAGAGAGAGATGGCTCAGGGGTTGTGACTCTGTCTTACAAACAGAAGGTTCTGAGTTCGGATCCCAGGTCCCACATTAAAAAAATAAATAAATAAAATGTAGAGAACCTGTGTGTATGCGTATGTGTGCTTGCACGCACTAGCAAAATAGATAACTATCTATGAAGTAAAGGTTGTCTTTTCTCAATTTGATTTTAAACGGTCTGTTGACACTTTGATTTTTGGTAAATTTTATTGATTTAGTACATGGTTGGGCTTTAAAGAAATTGCTTTTAGATTAAAACATTCCCAAAAAGATAAATTATATGGCAGGGAATTTTGTTGTTGTTGTTGCTGTTATTTTTAGGAATGACTTAGAAATTCAAAGGAAAATTTATAATTTTCACTCAAATTCAGTCCTTTGCTTGGCACCTCTGTGGAGAACAGGTGAAACGTCTCCCCCATGTGATTCCTGGTTACTGAGCCAGTGACGTCTGAAGCCGCCAACATCACAATTGGCTGGAGAATTCAGAAATTCTGAGGGGTCATAGTTGGCCCCACCCCACGTCCACACTCCTTCTGGCAACTAGGTTCTCCATATTTTCCCCAAATTGAGGTCTCTGGCCAGTGTGGCTCCCCTCAAGACCATGACTCCCTGCTGCTCCGTCTCCCTGCCTTTGGTTCCTGTTAGTACCGTCCTCTCCGAAGCCCATGTTCTAAGGGGATGCTTTTCCGCATCCAGGGTTAAGTGCTTGCGAGATCCTTTCACTGCTTCTCATTTCCTCCCTCTCCTTTCAGAAATCCCTGCAGTGACTTCTCATTCTAGTGCCTAAAAAAAAAAGTCAGGTTCAGAATGCTCCAATCCTGTGTCAGAATTTAAAACAGAACTAAAAAGATCCACATTGTGTTAGTTTTAGAAGTATGATTAACAGGTCTTCTGACTCCATGGATTGACCTTCTTTCCTTCCTTCCTTCCTTCCTTCCTTCCTTCCTTCCTTCCTTCCTTCCTTCCTTCCTTCCTTCCTTCCTCCCTCCCTCCCTCCCTCCCTCCCTCCCTCCCTCCCTCTCTGCCTCCCTCTCCTCCCTCGTCTTCCTTCCCTCCCTCCTTCCCTCTCTCCTTCCCTCCCTCTCTCCCTCCCTCTCCTCCCTCGTCTTCCTTCCCTCCCTCCTTCCCTCCCTCCTTCCCTCCCTCCCTCCCTCCCTTCCTTCCCTCCCTCCCTCCCTCCCCTTCCTTCCCTCCCTCCCTCCCTCCCCTTCCCTCCCTCCCTCCATCTCTCTGTCCTTTTTCTTTTGAGTGTGTATCAGAGAGCACTGTATGTCCCTGTGGAGGACTTAGGGTGACTTCAGAAAATCATCCTGGATTGCTTCTACCTCCTTTTTTCTCCTGCTCTGAGATTTCCCAGTCTCTACCCACTAGGGTCGAAAGTGAAGGCTGCCACAGTTTCTGCCTGGCTTGTGAGGCAGAGTCTTAACCCCTGAGCCATCTCCCCAGCCATGAAACACTTTTGCTTAAAGCCAAGCAATGCCACAGACTCTAGTAAGAAATATCGGTCCCTTGGTCACTTGCTGGGATTGGCTTCTGGGTTCTGACTTGCTGCTGTGTGAGTGCGTGTACAGGAGGCAGAGGACACCTTTTTGTCTGTTTCTGCTTATAAATCAGCATCATGCCAGCTGAGTAATGGACTAATTCAGTGTCACATAAAATCAAGACATTGCGATCCACACTAGTAGGAAACCTTGTTCCAAGAAATGTCAAGGGACCTGGGTCTCTCTGAATTGCAGTCCACACCTAGGGTGGTTGTCGGGGTCCACACTTAGGTGGAGGAGAGGGGGAATTGCCATGGAAACCCTTGGATAACAATGGTTGGTTACTTTGTAGTGCCCTGTTTCTGTGTGCTGCGCTTGCAAAGCGCAACTGACCTCTCGTTTCAGGTGTCCCTGCTTCTCTTCTTCCCTTTACAGTCCAAAAGTCATGAGCCCCTTTCTCTCTGTCCCTTTTTCAATTATGTAATCTCACTTAAGTTTGCTATTGCATGTTAGAGATTTTTATCAGGTAAAGGCCATCATAACTAAGCCACAAAGGACATAATTAGTTCTCCGGTCTTTACTAAGGCGGGAAGCTACTTTTGTGTTATTGGATGAATTATCTGCCTTTTGGCTTATGCTTCAGTAGACAGTCATGGATTTTACACTTGTTTTTACTTTATGTTTTAAGATTCATTTATTACATGTGTGTCTCTGTGTGTGCACATATCGGACAACACTTTATGTGCCTGTGGAGACCTAGGGGGACTTTGGGAATTACTCTGGATTGCTCTACCTCCTGTTCGCTTTGCTCTGGAGTTTCCCAGACTCCACCTTTGATCAGAAATGTAGGCTGCCACCTTTTCCTCCTGATCTTTTTTTTAAATTTTTAAAAATTATTTATTCAATTGTGTGTGCGTGTGTGTGTATGTGTGTGTGTGTGTGTGTGTGTGTGTGTAGAACCATGGACGAATTCAGGAACCACCATGGACACCTCCACCTCCTCCTTGTTTACTCTGCCCAGGGATTCACAGGCTCTGCCCCACCAGGACCAGAAACACAGGCCGCCCCCGCTTCCTCCTGGCGTCTATACGTGGGGTCTAGGATCCGAACTCAGGACCTTCCGCCTGCAAGGCAGAGGCTTAACCTCTGAGCCACCTCTCCAGCCCATATTTTTAATGGAATGTTTTCTTCTTTTTGGCAGTGCGTGCTTGTAATTGGCCTGGAACTTGATACATACGCTAGGCTGTCCCCAGACTTGCGGTCATCCTGCCTTTAGTCGCCCAAGTGCCAGGTAAAAGGTGTGAGCCACACACCTGGCTTTGGTGGGAATCGTTCTCATTTCTTTCCTTTCTTGAATTCCTTCTGGAGTTCATATCTTTTTCCTCTATTTGAAGTGTTTTTTCCTAGTAGCATCATTGAGGTGCACGTCTGTACTGAGGGCCTATGTGGCTGGGTGCTGCAGGATGAGGTCAGAGCCATTGAGACCTGCAGCTTTGAGTGGCCTGAGCGGATCTAGGAGCTTTCAGAACGTGGTTTCTTTTGTGTTCTTTGCTAGATCTTCCTGGTTAGAAATTTTGGGGTCCTTTAGATACAGGAAATTTTTAAAAGAATTTCTTGGGGCTGGAGAGGTGGCTCAGGGGTTAAGCCTCCGCCTTGCAGGCGGAAGGTCCTGAGTTCGGATCCCAGATCCCACGTATAGACGCCAGGCGGAAGCGGGGCAGCCTGCGCTTCTGGTCCTGGTAGGGCGGAGCCTGTGAATCCCGGGGCTGAAGGAGGTGGAGGCGTCCATGGTGGTTCGCGAATTCGTCCGTGGTTCTACACACACACAGACACACGCGCACACACACACATACACACTCATATGCACACAGTTGAATAAATAATAATAATAATAAAAAAATTAAAAAAAAAAAGAATTTCTTGATAATCTCTTTCTTAGTCTTTCATTCTATTCTTTCATTCTATGGTTACTTCTATAGGTCTGCTAATTTTCTTTTCTTGTTTTCATTTCTTTATCCTCATTTTTTACTTTTTCTTGGCAGCACTGGGTTAGAGCATGCTGGGCAAGTGTGCAGCCATTGACAAGACCTAGCCCTCCCCCTACCTTTGCTAAGATTTAGCTCCTATTTGGAATTGCTATTTCTGCAGCGATACATTTAATTTCTAAGTATTCCTATTACTATTTTAACTATTCCTTTAGCATCCTGTTTTTGTTTTATGAAGACAGTACCTTTTAAGCAGCTTTTTTGTGTTAATTTTTATTGACTTACACATGCATGTTATGTTGTACAGACATTTTCTTTGTTTTGTGTGTTTGTACATGTGCACGGGTGGAGATGAGGATCAATGTTGGTGTCTTCTTTTGTTCTGCACCTTATTTTTGAGACAGGATCTCTCCCTGAACCTGGAGCTTGCAGGTTCCCTGGCCTGGCTGCCATGAGCTCTGGGAATGCACCGTCTCACTGTCTCTGCCCTCACTGGGGTTGCAGGCAGTGCTGCCACGGCTAGCTTTGATTGATTGATTGATTAATTGATTGATTGATTGATTGTGTGTGTGTGCATCAGAGGACACTGTCCTCTGATGGGAATCATCCTGGATTGCTTCTACCTCCTCCTTGCTTAGCTCTTCGATTTCCCAGGCTCTTGGAAGTGCAGGCCACTGCCATTTCTGCTGGTGTTTTTTTATGTGGGACCTGGGATCTGAACTCAGGTCCTTCTGCTTTGGAGACACATCTTAATTCCTGATGAGCGCTCTCTCTCTACCTGAGTACCAGGTTTTCAAGTTCAAGTCCTCTTCCTTGTGCAGCCAGCACCCACCCACTGAATTGGCTCACTAGCCTGATTCTCTGCCCAGGCTGACGTAGAACTTGTGACCCTCCCCTCCCCCACTCCTCATATGAACCGTCCCGTCTGATGTGACATTTTTCTTTAGTTTCTTGTGATCTTTTTCTTCTTCTTCTCTGCTTTGGTTTTTGGCAGAGGCTTTTCTCCCACATCTGGTCACTTGGGGCTGTCTCTTTGTATTTATTATGAGTTGATTAGAGCTCTTGTATTCAGTGGCAAACTTAAAGTATTGTCTCACTTTTAGTATATACGGTGTGGCTCCTGTCCATCTGTTGGTAACTTAATTTTTTCTCTCTCCTGAGTTCCTCAGGAGAAACTTACTGTCCCTGGGTAACAAAAGGGGAGGAGCTGCCAGCTTCTTCAGAAGGCATGAGTAAGTGTTGGGAGGAGGCAGATTTGGGTCACAGTTTTTCCTGTCCATTGCAACACAGCTTCAGAAATACCCCAGTGACCCCCAGCATTCACTCAAGCAATAAACGTTTTGGGTTTTCAGCTCTGCTGATCAGATACCATGATGCAGAGCTGTGGACACTGCCTACCCGCTGTCATTTCCTGTTGTTCATTCCAGTTTTTATTTTTGCAGCATTGGGGTTGAGCACACTAGGCAAACAGCAGCACCGAGCTGCAGCCCAGCCCCAGGGAGGCCTTAGAAGAATTCAGGATGCTTCGCGGTACCTTGGCCAGTGATTCAGAACTGTTCTCCCGGAGCTCGGCTGTGCTTCAGGCTCTGGCTTGTTGGGGGGAAGGTTTGAGACAGTGTGTGGCCCCACATGCACAGCTGTGACAGCCTGTGTTTACTCTTTCTTCTGGCTCAGATATGCTGCTGTTTCAGTTCTTACACTGATTCATGTCCTCAGAAGGTTCCGGGTGAGTAGAAGGATGAAATGCGAACAAGGGAGCAAGCCTGCAAGAGTGTGGGAGGTGACCGGGAAAGGACTGGTGTGAGGAGGGGGCAGTACACCTGGCTGGGTTGACAGTGTGGTCAGTGCCCCTGGTCAGTGCCTTTCCTCCTTGCCTGGAGGGGGAGAAGGGGTGGGGCACAAAGGCTGTATTTGAAGCACAGCTACTGTATGTGAACCGTGTCTCTTCTGAGCTGCTGGTGTTGGGAAGACATCACCACTAGAAGTAAACGAGTGCAGCAGTCATTCCCACACTTACCGTTTTCTAGAAGCACACAAATACGTGAAGCTGCCCCTACCACCACATCCACAACTGTGTTTCTCAAGGCTTTTGCTCTGTCGCATGCCCCCCTCATTACTGCAAAAGAAGAGGGTTCGGTTTCTTGTTATTTTGTTTAAAAATTCAAATCTGTGGACTCGGTTTTATATTTTCTTTTTTAATGTGCATGTGTGTGAGAGCACATGCGTGTGAGAGTATGTGTGTGCACATGCGTGTGGAGGAGCAAGATTGATATAAAAAAATCCTCCTCCTCCTTCCTTTCCGCTAACTCTTTTGAGGGTAAGTCTCGAATTAAACCCAGAGCTTGCCAGTAGGCTTGCCAGCTGTGGGGATTCCCAGCCTCTGATTTCCAGGGCTGAAACTACAGGCGAGTGGCAGCACCCCCCCAATACTTTTATGTGGGATCTGGAGATTCAAACTTACTTGTCCAGAAAGTGCTTTATCTGCTGAGCCATCGCCCAAAGTTTATTTAACATATACTATATTTTTAATTCAAGGTGCATTTTTGTATCAATTGTTTGCATTGAAAAAAAATTTATAATTAGTGGTAAGGTAGAAAACCCCAAAGATAACTTCTTAGCTGGTACCTCTATCACAAATGGATTTTTTTTTACCCAAAGTATTTGAAATCAGATTGTTGAAGACTTCTTTTTTAAATTTTAAAGTAATTTTTATTTGCTTACGAAAGAGAGAGAGAGAGAGAGAGAGCGAGAGCAAGAGCAGAGCAGGAGACAGCACACATAATAGGCCATGGCATGATTGGCAGCCGGGAGTAACTCTCTCCTGCCACGTGGGCTTCTGGGGATCGAACTCAGGTCATCACGTTGTTTGTGCTG
This sequence comes from Typhlomys cinereus, assembly GCA_023101885.1. Classification (NCBI taxonomy): domain Eukaryota; kingdom Metazoa; phylum Chordata; class Mammalia; order Rodentia; family Platacanthomyidae; genus Typhlomys; species Typhlomys cinereus. The sequence goes on from JALPQD010000452.1 coordinate 126,404, forward strand.
CCTAGGGGCAGGCGCCTGACTTACTGAGTGGCTCGCTGGCCCTGTTGAAAAGTCTTTAAGTGTGTGAGCAAACATTTAGAATGTGAGCAGTGCACACTTGAAATGAATCGGGTGTTGAGGAAATACTGCCGAGCCAGAAACATATTTGGAGGTTGTTGGAAATGCTCTGTTACAATTCCACCAGTCAAAAGGCTTCAGGTTAGCATTTTACTGTGAATGTGAGAGGAGTTTGAAATATTTCTCAAATCAGACATTAAAATGGTTTTAGATGAAGAGAGTGATAAGCCTGGATACATTTCCTTTTGTAAATAATTATTTCTCTAAAAAGCAGGGTTTGTGTTTATGAAGTTTAGATAAGATTCATGAAATAATGTTTTAAGAGGCTCATGAGCAAAATCCCGGTGCCTGTCAGCAGTAGTGGAGAGATTTAGATTGGATTACACAGCTGATTGTTTCGTCTGAATGCCAAAGATGTCTTCTTTTTCCCCTTTTCTTTTTTGGCCACGGGGTGGGGGGGGTGGCGTGTGCATGTTCATTCGTGTATGCGTATGTGTCTTCCTTTGTTACAAGGCTGTCTTCGAATTCTCACTATGATCTTCCTGCCTCAGCTTCTGCACGCCTATACCTCCAAGCCTGTTTCCGTGGTAACTTTTATTGAGATGCAATCACTCAGTACACCTGTTTATGTGTTCTATTCAGGCCTGGGGAGATAGCTTGCTGGGCAAAGTGGTGGTAGCACAAATGAGAAGGCCCTGAGTTTGTGTCCTCAGCCCCCAGTAAAAAGCCAGGTCTGGTTGTGCACACCTGTAACCCCATCCCGGGAGGAAAGACAGGTGGGTCCCAGGGGCCTTGTTCAGCCAGTCCAGCCAAATCAGCGAGTTCAGGTTCAGTTGGAGACCACAGAAGAAGACAGCCGACAGGGCCTCTGACTTCTCCCTGTACCTGGAGGGGCGATCCTCCACGCAGTGTGATCCTCCACGCAGTGTGATCCTCCACGCGGTGTGATCCTCCACGCGGTGTGATCCTCCACGCAGTGTGATCCTCCACGCGGTGTGATCCTCCACGCAGTGTGATCCTCCACGCAGTGTGATCCTCCACGCGGTGTGATCCTCCACGCGGTGTGATCCTCCACGCGGTGTGATCCTCCACGCAGTGTGATCCTCCATGACCCTACGTCACAACCCTCCAGTGCTGTCACAGTTACATGACTGTCTCCTCTGTCCATTTGCAGGACATGCTACCCCCAGGTTCCTCAGCCTGGCCTCCAGCTCTCCTCGACACCTTAGTGCCAAGCAGTTGCTGATCTACTTATTCATGTATTTACTACAAGTGGACCATATAATGTAACATGAAGTTTATGTATTTTTTTGTGGGTAGCTGCTGCTGTGACTTCTTGTTGAACAGGATCTTACTCTACCCTGGGCTGACCTTGAACTTATGGTACTCCTCCTGTCTGCCCTTTCCAGTGCTAGAATTGCAGGGGTGATCTTCCATCCTGTGTGAACCACCACACAATGGTGATCTCCCACGCAGGGGTGATCTCCCACGCAGGGGTGATCTCCCATGCAGTGTGATCCTCCATGCAGTGTGATCCTCCACGCAGTGTGATCCTCCACGCAGTGTGATCCTCCATGCAGTGTGATCCTCCATGCAGTGTGATCCTCCATGCAGTGTGATCCTCCACGCAGGGGTGATCCTCCACGCAGTGTGATCTCCCATGCAGTGTGATCCTCCATGCAGGGGTGATCCTCCATGCAGTGTGATCCTCCATGCAGTGTGATCCTCCATGCAGTGTGATCCTCCATGCAGTGTGATCCTCCATGCAGTGTGATCCTCCATGCAGTGTGATCCTCCATGCAGTGTGATCCTCCATGCAGTGTGATCCTCCATGCAGTGTGATCCTCCATGCAGTGTGATCCTCCATGCAGTGGTGATCCTCCATGCAGTGTGATCCTCCATGCAGTGTGATCCTCCATGCAGTGTGATCCTCCATGCAGTGTGATCCTCCATGCAGGGGTGATCCTCCATGCAGTGTGATCCTCCACGCAGGGGTGATCCTCCACGCAGTGTGATCCTCCATGCAGTGTGATCCTCTATGCAGGGGTGATCCTCCATGCAGTGTGATCACTTGCAGCATCTTTTCACTAGCGTGTTTTCAAGGTTCATCATATGTTGTAGTCTGTCTCAACTCCTCATTACTTTTCATTCAGAACAGTATTCCGTTGTCAGCTATCTAATCTGCATTTCGTTTATCCATTCACATTTGTGGGCATTTGGTTGTTTCTTGTGGCTACTTCTAACCTAACTCTTGGTGGGCGTATGTCTTATTTCTCTGGGGTGTGCACTTAGCAGTAGATTGCCAGGTCATGACATGGCAGCTCTTTGATTTGGAGGTGTCGCACAGCAGCTGATGCCGCCCCAGCAGGTGTCAGCTAGTTCTGTCTGTCTCCTCTCCAGCACTGCCGTGGTCTGACTCACTCTCTTCTCCTCTAGACAGTCAGTGGTAAGTTTCTCTCTGTGGTTTTGATTTGCTTTTCCTTAATGGCTTAGATGACGAACACCTTTTTCCTATGTTTACTGGACATTTTTATTTTTTTCAAAAATTAAATTATGTGCTTATTTGAAATGAAATCATTTTCTTTTTGTTGGATTTTGAGTTATTTATAGGGTATAAGACCCAAATCAGAAATATCATTTTCAAATATTTGCTCTTAGTTTCATTTTACTTATTTGTTTTTTTGATGATATCCTTTGAATGCTAACTTCATGAGGTCTGGTTTAACTATTTTTTCTTTAATTACTTTTGGTGTTACAGCTAAGAATTCATTCATTTATAGCATGAAGTTTCTGACCAACTCTTTTTCTCCCTACCTCTTATGTTGTTTAGTTTGTTTTTCGAGATGGGGTCTTTATGTAGCCCAGGTTGACCTCAAACGCGATCCTCCTGCCTTAGCCCTCCTGAGTGCTGGGAGTGCAGGCGTGTGCACCACTCGTGCCTGTTTTCTCCCAGGAGTGTCGTAGTCGTAGCAATAGATTTAGACTTTGGTTGACTATGTGATGGACGTGAGATGGAGAATCATGTTTGCGTACAAATGTCCAGTTGTCCCAGCTGTGTGTTGACTAGACCTGGAGTCTGTTGTGGCTTGAATGTACAATGTCCCCATAGACTTAAATATTTGAGTGTTTTGGTCCCCAGCTGATGATGCTGTTTAGGGTCAGCTTGTTAGTTCTGCCTGGAGTTCTGCTGGGGCTACCTCTCTGCTGGGGAATACTGCCATCCTAAGAGATCTGAGGTCTTAGTCACAAACATGTCTTCACACTTGATGCAGAGCTGCAAATCTTTCTCAAGAGTGTTTCTATTATTGCATATAGTGCTGTGGAGTCATCCATTCCCAGAATAAAACACATTCTGCCTGGCCACTTACAAGAGTCAAGCTTGTTGTGTCACACCATTTATTTTAACCTGTGTTCCTAAAGTAGGAGAAGGCAATTTGTTTTGTAACATTGATATAAAATAGGAATTTGGTATCAGAGACATAGTTATGAAAAATTATGGTGTTTCCAGACTTACCTTGTATTTAAGATTATTTGAGCAACTGAAGTTCTTTTTTTAAATGAGGGCTTCTCTTTATTTAGTGTGTGAGGACGTGTGCGTGTGTGTGTGTGTGTGTGTGTGTATTAGAGGGCATTGTGTGTTCCTATGGAGGACCAAGGGTGACTTCAGGAGTCATCCTGGATTGCTTCTCTCTCCTCCTTGCTTCATTCTGTGATTTTCCAGGCTCTGCCTACCATGGGTCAGAAATTCAGACCACCCCTGTTTTTTATGTGGGATCTGGGATTCGAACTCAGAATCTTCTGCTCTTGAGGCAGAGTCTTAACCCCCGAGCCATCTCTACAGCCAGAAGTTCTTTCTTTCTGTGTGTGTATGTACATCCCAGACTCTCTATGTAGTGAAGGATGACCTTAAATTTCTGGTCCTTCTACCTATACCTTCCAAGGGTTAGGATATAGAGGTGTGTGTACCACTACACCTAGTTCACTGGGCGCTAGGAATTGAGTCCAGAGCTGTGTGCCTCCCAGAGCATACTCTCCCTACTGAGCGCTACTGTGGCATTCCTTTGTCAAATTACCTAGGTGTCTTTCAGTGCTGTTAGTTCAGGCAACTTTCAAGCCTCCTCCCAACTTTAGTATTTTATTCTGTTTAAGTCTTTTGTTTTGTGTTGTCCCCCACTGGGGTCCTCCCCCCAACCGATTTGTATGTGTGGTTGGGTATTCCTGTAGAGTCCTAAGGGTGACATCTGGAATAATCCTTATTGCTTTGCTCTGGGGTTTCCCAGGCTCTGCTTTCCAGGACCTGAAATGCAGGCCGCCCCCGCTTCCGCCTGGCGTCTATACGTGGGGTCTAGGATCCGAACTCAGGACCTTCCCCCTGCAAGGCAGAGGCTTAACCCCTGAGCCACCTCTCCAGCCCCTCTCCAGCCCATTTTAAACTTATTTTTGGTTAACAATTTTTTCGTCTTAGAAACGATATCCATTTTATCAACAATTTCTGGTTTATTAGCATGAATTCTCTAAAATTATTTTCTTTCATATTGGTGACTATTATTTTTTAATTTTTCACTTGAGTTTAATTGGAGAAATTAACCAGTTTTGTATTGTTGAAGTTTGTAACATTTATGTTGTGTGAGTACAGTGAAGTTTTCTGTCTTGTTTTATTTTGTTTCGTTGTTTGTAATACTGAAGGTGGCCAGGGCTGTGGGTGTGTTGGGAGCACTCTCCCTCGGAGCCGCCACCTCCCCGTCTGTGAAAGAATTGCAACCAGAGTGACCTTTATGACAGTTCCAGCAGCGAGAATGTTGTCCACGGTGATGCCTAGCCTGCAACCTCACAGTGTGGCACCACAGCCCCGCTCAGGTGCGGGGCGCTGCATTCGGCATGGTGCCCCTCCTGTGTTCACTCAGGCTCAGCTGCCACTGTTGCTTGCACCTATCACCTTTTCCTCCTGGACTCTGTTTTTTCTCATTTACCAGGGTTACTTTGTCTACAGTTAAGTGAGAGATAAATCTGTGCACATAGGGTACCATGTATGCATTACACACATGATGCTTGCACATATTCTATAGGCGTTTGTGGTAAATCTCTATACACGTGGCCCATGCACATTATACACATAGTACATGTATATAACACAGTGCATGTACCTATTCAACAAGTATGTGAGGGATAAATCTGTGTACACATGTTTTCTCTATATGCTACATATGTACATTACACACAGCATATGGTATGTTCTACAGATGTGTGTGAAACAAATCTGTATACACGTGGTACACGTTTATTACACATGCATGTACATATTCTGTAGGTGTATGGGATAAATCTATATACACATGATACACATTTACCTATTCTACAGGTTCGTGAGAGAGACATCTATACATATGGTACACATGTACATTACACACAATATATGTACATACAGGTATTTGAGGGATAAATCTCTACACACATAGTATGCATGTACATTATACATGCATGTACATATTCTATGTATGTGTGATAAATCTTCACAGATAGTATACATGTACATTACACATGATGCAGATACATATTCTTTTTTTTTTAATTTTTTTATTATTATTTATTCAATTGTGTGTGTGTGTGTATGTATGTGTGCGCGCATGTGTGTATGTGTGTGTGTAGAACCACGGACAAATCGGGAACCACCATGGACGCCTCCACCTCCTTCTGCCCCGGGATTCACAGGCTCCGCCCTACCAGGACCAGAAGCGCAGGCCGCCCCCGCTCCCGCCTGGCGTCTATACGTGGGATCTGGGATCCGAACTCAGGACCTTCCGCCTGCAAGGCGGAGGCTTAACCCCTGAGCCACCTCTCCAGCCCGCAGATACATATTCTACAGGTGTGTGAGGGATAAGTCTATATACACATAGTATCCATCTATATTACATATGTGTACATATTCTATAGATGTGTGTGGAATAAATCTATACACACACAGTACACACATTACACGTGATGCAAGCTCATTCTACAGATGTGTTGTTGTAAGATGTACAGACTTACATGTACATGATGCATGTACATATTCCATAAGTGCATGTGGGATGATTATACACATAGCTTGCATGTACATAATACACATGATGCATGTATGCATGTACACATCCATATGTGACGTTTGGATTAAGGATGTCTTCTGTTCTCCTGGTTAACTGAGTCTGACTAACATGGAATCTAGGGGGAAATGAAAATATTTTTCTGGAAGATCCTGCTTGGTGGTCCCACAGAATCCGAGGTGGGGGAGGGGAGACTGCAAGGTTCTGTCTGTCTGAGAATGAAGACTAGAATATCAAAGTCTTTTCTCTCTCAGAGTCAGTTTTGTCTGGGCTCAGCTCTTTGTTGACTCTGGAACTTCAAGGCTGCTATGCTGTCCATTTTGCTATGGAATGTATAGAAACTTTACCTGAAGTCATAGATTGCAGGTTGTCCCTGTTGAATATGATCCACAGTTGATTACATTTTCTAATTTTTCCTTCCCAGTAGCATTTTGATAATTTGTTGTGATGTAAATTAAATCCCCTCCACTGTGAATTAGTGTCCATTTTGTGTCACTTGCTCTTTTCTTTTTTTTTTAAATTTTTTATTATTATTATTTATTATGTATTCAATTGTGCGTGTATGTGTGTGTGTGCGTGTGTGTATGTGTATGTGTGTGTGTGTGTAGAACCACGGACGAATTTGGGAACCACCATGGACGCCTCCACCTCCTCCTTGTTTACTCTGTCCTGGGATTCACAGGCTCCGCCCTACCAGGACCAGAAACACAGGCCGCCCCCGCTTCCGGCCGGCATCTATACATGGGGTCTAGGATCAGAACTCAGGACCTTCCGCCTGCAAGGCAGACGCTTAACCCCTGAGCCACCTCTCCAGCCCCACTTGCTCTTTTCTTATGGTTTATTTTATTTTATTTTTTTGTAGCAGTACTTATCAATGGTATTGCAGGTTCAATGATACTTGGGAGTGTCACACTTACGCTAAAAGATTATTCTCAGTATGATGGGCCTTAAACATTTGAAAAAGGTGATAGGGAGAAATTTCATGGTGGCTTCCCATGTTTCCTGGAATGCTGTCCCACATTTGAAAGGCAGTACGGGTCTTCAACAATAAGAACACTGGGAGAAGTGTTCTTTGGTAAGTCAAGTCCAGAGTGTGGCTGGGCCAGGGTAGATTGGTTCTGGAAGTGTAGACAGTTCCTGCTGAATACTGAAACCCTTAGTCACTTCAGCTCTGCAGTTTGCACAGAAGTTTTACCAGCTCGTAAGATTTTTACAGCCCAGAAGGAACGCCAGCAATAAACAGACTTGCAGCAGCTTCACTGGGCATGGAGCGGATTGCACCACAGTGCCTTCCAGAGATGCGCTGGGGCCTGGGTCCGTGGATTCTACCCGCCCATTTTGAGGATGCACACAAACCTGTCTCCGTCAGGTGTTAGTGGTCTCCTCCAAGGTCAGTTTTGGTAGCTGCTCCCCTTTTCCCTTATGCCACGAAGCCTAGTCTGGCCTTCTTGTCCCTCCTTGTTTAGTTGGGGTTTCTACAGCAGGAATATCCCTGGGGATTCCTAGGAACATGCGTACGTCTCCTGTTTGGCAGGTAGTTCTCTGTACTCTAGAGAGCTACATGTGTGGGGTGGAGGGCTGGGATCTTTGTCAAGTATCGAGAAAAGACAGAGGGACCTGAGGCCATCCCATAAAAGGACTTCATGCCCCTTTTCTAACTTACGTCTGATGGGACGTTGGTGTGAGAGAAGCTGCCTGGAGTGCGTGCATGCTCACCCTGGAGTGCGTGCATGCTCACCCTGGAGTGCGTGCATGCTCACCCTGGAGTGCGTGCATGCTCACCCTGGAGTGCGTGCATGCTCACTCTGGAGTGCGTGCTCACCCTGGAGTGTGTGCATGCTCACCTTGGAATGAGTGCATGCCCACCCCTTCCTCCAACCCTTTCCCTAGCTGCTACTGACCAAGTGTTCATGGGAGAGCTATGGAGGGGCTTCCTCAGATCCTCCCTCACGATAAGTGACCAGACATAGGCTGGTGATGATTGACATGTCTTTGCTTCAAGGATTTCTTCCCTCCCTGGGCAGGGCTGCAGGCCCGTTGCTAGGTTATGGCTGCCTACTCTTGGAAGGCAAGTGTTCCTGTCTCCATCTCACACCACATTGACAGCTGAATGGCCGAAGGGAAGGAAATAGAAATGCATCAGGGCAGCTCAGCTTGCCAGTGTGGGGAGCTTTTGGCATGTCTGGGAAACACCCAGGATTTGCTCTTCCCTGGAGACCATTGGATGCTGATGATAAGAGCTGGCTTGTTCATATAACTGAATTTACTGTCCTACCTCAGCCTCTCCAGTGTTGGGGTTGGAAGCATGAACTACCTTGTCCACAGACCTGGCTTTTAATTCTGGTCTTAAGCTTTGTGATTTGATTGAATTTAGGAGCACAAGCTGGTATTGTTCATCTCTGTGAGTGGTGCTGTGTCTAGCTAACTCAGACATGTTTCCTTGTCCAGCTCTTCTGGTCACTGGAGCAGGCACTTACCTGCAAATGATTCAGACGTGAAGGGCAGGAGCAGCTGGGGACCACGCGAGGGTGCACAGTGCGCGTGGAATGTTCCCAGTACCTCCTGCAGCCACGTTACCATCATGGAATGCTCTCAGTACCTGCGCCCCAGCCACTTACCATATGCTATGAATCTGCTTTTACTGAAGCGTTTGTTTAGGAACAGCAGTTTCAATGGCTTTTAGAGGAAATTCAGACTTCACAAAACTAGATGGTACCATTTTTGAAAATGTTTGCGTGGTGCTCAGCGCCTCGTGCAGACACTCTACTGCTGCGCCCCGAGCGTCGTCGTTTAGAAAGCTGTTGGCTGTGTCAGGCAGGTGCTGGGGAATGGCACCTTCCAGCTTACTAGACTCATTTAAATCTTTTAATCTTTTCTCTTGGGAATGGGAAGCTACAGGTGAGAGACAGAAAGACCTTTACTCTGGCTACTTAGTATCTGGATTATTTCATTTCCCTTAAGCTGACATTTTCGTATTACTGAGAAAAGTGCACTGCTTTCTTAAGGATACCTACAAGTTGGGGTGATGGCCCAGTGGTAATGTGCTTGCTGCACACCTGTCTCTCCAGCTGTTGGAGGGTAGAGACAGGTGGGTCTTGGGGGCCCACCCACCTACTAACTGCCCTAGCCAAATAGTGAGTCCTGGTTTTAGTGAGAGGCCATAAGGTAGAAAGTGATCAATCTGTGCTTCCACACCCCGGAGCACAGCATCCCCCACACAAAGCCTGTCTCAAGAGTACAGCCAGCCAGCCAGCCAGCCAGCCACCGTGTCTCCACGTGTGCATTCAGGGTGGGTAGCTGGCGGTCCAGTCTGAACAAACTCCTAGTGTTCCCTGGAGCCCTGGAACCTGGTGGCTGAAGCAGGCTGAAGTGGCTGAAGCTCAAGGTCAACCTGGACGAGTGTGTAAAAGCATTGCTTTTATACCTTGTAGCAACCATTTAGTTCAGAAATTCTGGTAGTCAGACTTGGATGATTTGACACTGGCTCTGGGCAGTTGTTAACCCTGGTGAAAATGATTACATAGCTGCTTCTACTCTAGTGACTCAGGATATACACTAGAATGAAAAAAAGAAATCCCTGATGTGAGCTTGTTTTCTTGTTATTAGAATTTTCCAGTTGGATGAATTTAAAAATGAATAAATAAAGTTCTCCTGAGTGAGAACTCCAGGCACTCAGGAAGGGGCACGTACTTAGTGTGGGGGTTCTGGAAGGAAGGTGGTCAGCGTCTCCTCATTCTTCAGGAGGCCAGTGCTTGGTGCTGTGGAGGGCCGCCTATGAGCTTGGGGCAGCCAGCTGAGTCTTTAGGGCCTGGCAGGAATGCCCCAGACAAGTGTAGTGGACTAGACGGGAAGGAAGGGTAGTCGGAGGAGGTCCCAAGGGGCAGTTGTGTAGCGAGGAGAAGAGGTGAGGTTTGTGGGCCCGTGGAGGAGAGGGGAGGGGCGGCGAGAGGGGAGAAGAGGCCGAGATCAGGTACCACTGAGCACCTGCTCTGAACCAGGTGTCTTGCATTGCCAGGTGAGGAGTGCATGGTAAACATCTGGGGATAACACCCTGCCCATTAATGACCTGTCCTGCATGCTGAGGCAGCCCTGGTCCGCCTGTGAGACCAGCGCAGCCTAAGTATTTTGCAGAGATGCACCCAGGCCTAAGGCCAGAGCTTGTTCTCAGCCACCATGCTGGTGTTTGATTTGTAAACATTTAAAAGATTTACTCTGTGTGTGTGTGTGTGTGTGTGTGTGTGTGTGTGTGTGTGTGTGTGTGTGTGTACATATGTGCCACTTTGTGCCTGTGGAGGGCAGAGGACAGCTTCTGGTGTCATCTCCCACTCTTCAAGGCAGAGTCCCTTTCGTTTTTTGCCGCCGCCGCCTCCCAGGCTTCCTGACCCATTTGCTTGCCCATCTTGTCGTAGGAGCTGGAATTACAGAAGAGCCCACTGCTGATGTGGGGCCCGGGTGAAACGGGTGGCAGGCTGTGGCGGCAAGCGCTTTCACTGCCCCTTAATTACCTTCTGAGAAAATGCATGACGCTTGTCCCCAAGTGTTCTGATGTCCCCCAGTGACAAGGACTGTTGTAGTAGTAGTGCCAGTTTTTGTTTATTACTTTTCAAGAGTAAAATTTAGTGGTTTTTAGCGTGGGGGTCTTCACCACCTAATCCTAGAGCATTTCCTGAAGCAACCAGACCATCAAGAGCAGCACCTGCCCCATCTCCTAGCACCTGGCAACAGGTAATCTCCCCATTTCTATGGTTTGCCACCTCTGGACCTTGGCTAATCTCCCTGTTTCTATGGTTTGCTACTTCTGGACCTTTACATAACAGAACCACGCCCTATCATCCTTTGTGATTGGCTGTTTCTCTTAACAGCATATTTTCAGTATCCCTCCATGTAGCACTTACCAGTGTTCTAGTCCTGGTATATATTGGCTGGATAATATTACAATTGCATAGATACTTCACATTTTATTCAGTCAATTTATGATGGAATCAGTCTGTTCCTACTTTTTGACCATGATGAACAGTGCTATATAAACATTCATGGACAGACCTACATATCCACCTGAGAGCAGGATGTGGGGCTGTTTTATAGAGCTATCATTTTATGGTTCCACATGGTTGATGTGTCTGTTCTCTACTTCTGGCCAACACTTGTTGTGTGTGTGTGTGTGTGTGTGTGTGTGTGTGTGTATTATGTGGTGCTGGCTAAGACTCAGGGCCACATGCTTTACCACTGAGTTGCAGTGCTTACCCCGAGTTGTCTTTTTTAATGATAATTGGCCTAATAGGAGTAAAGTACCTCATTTTGGTTTTGGTTTGCACATCCCTTATAGCTGGGAGCTTATTTCATGTGTGCATGGCTATTTCTATATTGCTTTATAGATATTATTCAGATCCTCTGTACATTTTTAAACTGGGATATATTATTGGTCTTTTTATTAGTCAATTACAAAATTTTCTTATATTCCAGATAAAAATCTCCTTTCAGATAGGTACATGATTTGCAAGTATTTCTTCCCTGTGGGTTGTCTTTTCCCTCTCTCCCTCCTTCTGATGCATCTCTCTACCCATTTACTGTTTGCTCGACTTCGCTTCTGTTGGTGTGTCCAGGCCCACGAACCAGCATAAACCCAGACTACACGCAGGAAACACAAGTGGGAGTGGTAGGAATCGATTAGGCATTGGGTCAGAGGGAGCCTAGGATGTTCTTCATCATCCAAGCCAATTTTATTGTAGCATACGGGAGTGTTTATAGGAAAACAATCAAAGAAGAGCAGGGCCAAATTCTTCACAGGATTATGTAAAATGTATACATTCTGGCTAACAAAGACAAGACAGGAGTGACACCTACTTGTTTTGTAGGAACAGACATGATATCTCCAGGTAGAGTTAAAGCAGGCATGACACAGTTGCTAAAAGGGAATGGACAATGAATGTCTCACAGAGTTACCTGGTCCATGCATTAACATATCTCAAATGTATAGTGAAGAAACTATAAAGGGAAGTTTTAACCTCACCAGTTCTAAGAACAACAAAAGTGATTTAAGAATAGACAGGAGGTAAACTCACTCGCAGGGAAAGGAATTTGCCTGCCATTGTCTATGCAGACAAGAGGCAAAACTCAATTTCCAAAGGGAGGAGTCCACCTAACAACTGTCCATTATAGATGTTAATGTGTCATTTTCCAGAGAGCAGGCTGTAGGCCTGAAGACCCTCACATTGGTGTATCCCTCAGACTGGTCTGCATGTCCTGGGCTTATGTGCTCCTCCAGTATACATGGCAGCCAATGACAGCTTTTCACTTTCTTTTGTTCTTTTGGGACAGGGTCTCGCTATGTAGCCCAGATTGGCCTCAGAATTGATTGTCCTACCTCACCTCCCAAGTGCTGGAGTTATAGATGTGGGTCGCCATCTTTCTGAATGACATTCTCTGAATATTTTTAGGAACTGGACAGTGATAGAATGGTTTCCCTGTAGCCTAGGTCCCTCCCCTAGAACATGTGATATTTCTCCCCTAGTGCGGAGTGATCTAGATATGTCTCTCCTAGTGCGGAGTGGTAATCTCGAAGCCCCCTCCCCTAGTACCCCAGTTTGTGTCTGTCACTTGCGCTTTTGTGTTCCTCCAGCGCCATTGCCTTGCAAGGCTACAGAGATTGGCGCCTGTGTTTTTTGTCTAAGTTTTAACTCTTACTTTTAGATCTTTGATACATTTCCAGTTAATTTTTTAAATATGAAAGGGGGTTGGTCCACATTTAGTACATGCCAGCACTGTTTGGTTGTTGAAGAGACAGTTCTTCACTGAGTCATCTTGGGGCTGTCTGCTTCTGAACTTTATGCTTTGTGCCTCATTTCCTTGTGTGTGTGTGTGTGTGTGTGTGTGTGTGTGTGTGTGTGTGTGTGTCCCTGTGGAGGACCAAGGGTAACTTTACGAATCATCCTGGATTGTTTCTACCTCCTTTGTGCTTGATTGAAAGTGCAGGCTGCTGCTTTTTCTGCCTGGTGTTTTTATATGGGGTTCAGGATTAAAATTCAGGACCTTCTGCTTTTTTTTTTTTTTTTTTTTATTTATTCAATTGTGCATGTATGTGTATGCGCATGTGTGCATGTATGTGTGTGTGTGTAGAACCACAGACGAATTTGGGAACCGCCATGGACCGCCGCCTCCTTGTTTATTCCGCCCGGGGATTCACAGGCTCCGCCCTACCAGGACCAGAAGCGCAGGCCGCCCCCGTTTCCGCCTGGCATCTATGTGGGATCTGGGATCCGGGATCCAAACTCAGGACCTTCCGCCTGCAAGGTGGAGGCTTAACCCCTGAGCCACCTCTCCAGCCCCAGGACCTTCTGCGTTTGAGACAAAGTTTTAACCCCTGGGCCGTCTCTCCAGCACCCCTCAAAAATTTAAAGTGTTACTTCAGTCCTTCTCTCCCCCTCTTGTGTGAGGTGCCCCAGAAGTCTACCCTCACTACTGATCCCCTGGGTGATACCACACTTGTGACCTCATGTTTAGTAGACATCTGGTGCCGTCACTTCTCGTGGGATCCACACACACATGTCCCGGCCCTAGCACTCTGGTCGTCTGGCCATCTTTTGTTCCTTAGCGGGGGTGGGGGTGGGGGGAGTAGCTAGCCCCCTGGTCCCTTGGGCTCCTTCCTGGAATATCCTCCCCGTGTGGCTGGTCCTGCACGGGTGTCCACCTTCATGGCCTCTGCCTCGCATCCTGTCTCTTGCCTGGCTGCAGCCCCCAAGGCCCTTGTATACTTTAGAGACTCTGGACGTTTTCTGTAACTTATTCCTCTCCCATTTCTTTTCTTTCTTACTGGAAAGTGTAAGCTTCAAAAGGTAGGAATTTCTGGGTACTCATAGCCGTCCCTGCTGCCATAATAGTTCCAACAAATGAATGGTAGGTGCTTGAAAGGCTTGTATGTTCTGACCTTGTAGACTCTGCGTAGAGGCTTTCCTGGTACTTAGATTTGGAGTCGTCATACACGGATGACCAGTGCTTCAATGACAACACGTTTCTCACGTGAATGTGAATCCCTCCGCACAGGGGCAGCACGCACAGAATCTTTTGCTTCCTTTCTGTGACCTGCTGCTGGCTTTCCCTGTTCCAGCCTCTCTGAGCACCCAGATCATGTGATTTGTGCTTTCAGACACCTTACACCCCTTCTTCATGCTTTTGCTAAAGCTGTTCCTGTGTAAACCATTTTGTGTGTGACATGTGCCCTGTGCAGCCGCACCCGCGTGCTGGCGCAGCACCAAGCCTCTTCCCTGCGTTCCCTCTCTTCACAAACCTCCTTGAAGCTGTGATCTCATTTTCACACACGCTCCCTTCTTTCTTCTTTTTTTTTTCTTCAGGTGTGGATGTGTACGTGTGAGTATTGTGTGTGCAGAAGAGGGCACTTGAGTGTGGGTGCGCCTATGGAGGCCCGAGAGTAACCTCAGGCGTCATCTTGGGTTGCTCTACTTCCTTATGGCATTGCTCTGGGGTTTCCCAGGCTCTGTCTTCCAGAACTTCCAGTGTTTTTACATAGGATCTGGGTTCCAAACTCAGGTCCTTTTCCTTGTAAGGCGAAGACTTTAACCCCTGAGTCATAGCTCCAGCCCTTTTGTTTCTCTTTTTTTTTTAATTAATTAATTTATTTATTATTTATTCAATTGTGCATGTATGCGTGTGTGCACGTGTGTATGTGTGTGTGTGTATAGAACCACGGACGAATTCAGGAACCACCATGGACCGCTTCTGCCCGGCATCTATACATAGGGTCTAGGATCCGAACTCAGGACCTTCTGCCTGCAAGGCAGAGGCTTAACCCCTGAGCCACCTCTCCAGCCCCCTTTCGTTTCTCTTTAACAGCCTTATTGAGATGAAATCCCCATGCTGTAAGTTGCCCCGTGTGACTCATTTCTCAAAACTCTGGTTCTTGACTCACTCGGGTCCTTGGGTCCCCGTTAGATGACACTCTTATAGTTAGCAGATGCCGTGGGCAGCGTGTGTGCAGAGGACTGCAGCTAGCCTCTGCCCTCGACTCGCCCACCTGCTGTGTATTTGAAGGGTGCTGTAGGTGTAGAGGGGAGTTCAGAAGGGGTGGAAAGGCCCTGCAGTCAAGCAGTGGTGGGAGGAGCAGTTATATGGCTCTTCAGACCACAGCTCTTCACCCTGAAAAGCCAAGTACACTGACTGACAAGTTGCCCTGTGCGATCGTTCCCAGCTTTTTTTGCTGAGGTAAAATTCCAAGCAAGTTTCTATCACAAGGTAATAGAAAGTAAACCTTTTCCCCTTGTATCTTGTTGACGTAATCTCTAAAGCAAGAAGGCGGTCAGATGAGTCTGAAAGGCGACTAGAAACGTCCTCTGTCCAAGCTGAGGCAGCTGCCTCTGATCTTCCTCTCTCGCTCAGAGCTCCAGAAGGCACCACAGTGTCCCTGGCTGTCTCCTGTCTCCTGATTGCTGGGCCCTAGTGCTGGCGGGAAGGTTCAGGGGTCAGCATTCAGACTGTTGACATCGTTTCAGCCTTAGGGTGGAAGTTTCTCTCTCTCTCCTGCTTGTATGAGGCACCCACAGCCCTTCGCTGTCTTACTGTCAGACAGGGAAGCTGCTGCTGGTGCTGCTGGTGCTGCCAGTGGCTTCACATCTGCTCAGAGGCTGGGGTCACCGCTGGGCGGGTCTCTGGGAAGAGACCCCTACTCTTGCGGCACTGATTCCTCAGCTTCAGCCTAAACTTCACTGCATATCTGCCTTACTCTGTTTGCCCAAGCAGAACAGTGTGCAGTCTCTTGGTTAAAACTCCTACTTGTGGGCTAGTCAGCTGCTCAGTGGGCGCTTGCAAACCTGGCGGTGACACAGGATGAAGAGGACTGACTCCCGAAAAACTGTCCTCTGACCTCCCCATGCGCACTGTGGCATTTGTACTACTTACTTTCTCTGTGGATCATTTCAATTAATAAAATTCTACTTGCTACAGGAAAACACACATTTTTCAAAAAAAAAAAATTTTTTTATCCTAGCTTTTCCAAAAGCTAAGGAAATGGGAGCTCACCGTGTCCTCCAGCACCATTCCCTCAGTCTTAGGAAGGCCCCACTCTCTGGCCAGTAGTCCTTTGGCATTAGTGTCCATCGCTGTGGCATGCAGGGCCTGTTAGCACAGGTTGGGAGGCTCAAGACAGCTTTGTTGTGCAAGCATGAGGACCTTTCAGGACTCACGGCTGCTTGCTGGGACATGGTGTGGTGGTGATGGTGGTGGGCACAAGGGGGCCCCAAGACAGCAGGTCCCTGGGGCTCACTGGCAGCCAGTCTACCTAGAACAGCAAGCTTCAGGTTCATTGAAAGATCCTGTCTCAAAACCTAAGGTTGAGGAGCTGGTGAGATAGCTCGGTGGGTAAGGCTCGAAAGCCTGGCTCTCTGAGTTCAATCCCTGAGGAGAAAGTTGTCTTCTACCTCTGTATTTCTCTCTCTTTCTCTCTCTCTTGTTCTCTCTCTTTTTCTCATAAATAAACATTTAGAAAAGAAGGTGCAGATCTTTAAGAGAGAGACCAGGTGAATGCACCTGCACCCACCAAAGCCAGAGGAGCCCAGGCAGAGTTGGTGTTGGGAGGTCTGGGGCAAGGCTGCCACCTCCACCTTTGCACCGAGGCCTCCAAGTGTCTTTGGCCCTTGGCCGCTGTATTTTGGTAGCTGGCGGTGAGGGCTTCGTGTGTTGACCGCCCTGAGAAGAGGCGAGGCTTGCTTTCCCCGTCTGATGCTGCTAGCCGGGGAACCCTTTTCCACAGCCAGTGTTCTCACGGTAGTGCTGCATTACCAGCGTCGACTGACTGAGCTCTGAATTCTTCAACCACTTGCTGGCAAGCACTTATCTTATGAATGGGGTTTTCTTGATGACCCCTTCCTCCTCTTCTCACTCTCTCCCCCTTTCGTTGTCATGTGATGTTTGTACGGGATGCAAACCTGTGTGTATGTGTGTGCATGCTGTGAAACCTGAGGAGATGACAGAAATGAACCCTTCCCTACCCTGCTGCTTTGAGGCTAAGCCCAGAGCTAGCCAGCTTGCTGCTTTCTAGGACTGAATTACAGACAAACCACCACGCCCCTCTGGCATCTTGGGTGGTTTCTAGGGGATTGAGCTTATCTTTTTGCTTGTGCGACTAGTGCCGAGCCATCTCCCCTTGCTTGCTTTTGAGACGGTCTGCGGCCCAGGCTGACTGAACTCAGCCCCTGGGAGCTGGGCACAGGTATGCCCCACCATGCTTGGCTTAGCACCCGTCTTTACTTCTGGTTCTCCTTGTCCTCAAATGCAGGAAACACACAGACAGGAAGTGTCTGGTGACTGGGCCGGTGGCTTGGAATGTGGCTGTCCTGCTGGCGCTGCAGCAGAAAGCTTGTGATGTGGCCTTTGTGGACTGCTGTGCTGTGCACGTGCCCCCGTGCCACTCTGTACTCAGGCTATTATTTTGGGTGCTGGCCTTGAAACTCTGGGTCTTATGCATGCTGGGCAAGGCTACATCACTGAGCTGCATATAGGCTTTTTCTAATCACCACGTCAAAGGAGCTGGCTTCATGTTGTGAAGGCTACTCTTGTGCACAGGATCTTTGCTTTGCCAAGGACTCCTAAAGGACATGGCTGCATGTGACTGGAGAGGATTGGTGTCTTGGGATTCTGCCTCAGTGATAGGAGGCTTCAGTGGGGTGGCACTCTCAGGCAGAGTGCCATCGCACTGCTGGGTGCTGCAGTGAGGTGATGGTCATAATGAAGGGCCAAGTGGTTACGCAGGGAGAGAAGCAACCGGCCAGTCACTAAGCGCAGGCAGCAAAGGGTTGGATGGCGAGAGGCTTGAGAGTGAGGTGGCTCTTCATGACTGCCGCAGCTGGAATGACCGTATCCTGGTCCTCCTTGACTCAGCCTCTCTGTGCGCTCCCCACCCAGCGGACTTTCACTGTCCAGCCTGTTCAGCTTCTGACGCAGGGTTCAGAGGCTTCCTCTTCATCCTCCCAAGTCCTGTGTGGAGCAGAGTGCCCTTTGACTGTTGGCAGGGAGCGGCGCAGTGCCATGCCGGCCCGAGTGGGAGCAGGAGCGCATCTGCTCAGCCGCCTGACGAGTGCCACTGGGGCTTCTGGTAGAGTTGTTCAGGTTTCTGCAACTTCTGATTTGACGGAGGGAGGATTTGTGGCTCCTGTCTGTGAGGGAGAGTGCTGGTACTTCACAGAACATCCCACACATCTGAGTAGGAGACACAGGTTTTTGTGATTTGAACACATTCTTCAGAATCTTTATGGCAGGATTAACCCTGGTCCACAAGGTTAAACTTGTTTTTTGTTTTTAAAAACAACTTCATTTATTTATTTCTGTGTGCGCGTGGTGTGTGTGTGTGTGTGTGTGTGTGTGTGTGTGTGTGTGTGTGTATCAGAGTGCACTCTATATCCCTGTGGAGGACCAAGAATTGCTTCTACCTCCTTTTTGCTTTGCTCTGGGATTTCCCAGGCTCCACCCACCAGGGTCGGAAGTGTAGGATGCCCCTGCCATTTCTACCTGGTGTTTTTATGTGGGACCTGGGATCTAAACTCAGGACCTTCTGTTTGCGAGGCTGAGTCTTAACCCCTGAGCCATCTCTCCAGCCCAAGTCTTGGGTCTTTTGAAAGTAGACTAATGTAAAGATGGGGCTGTAGAAGTGCTTGCTTTTTCTGCCATAAGCTGGACAATAAACTGACCCTCTGCCCTTGTCCTGCATATGAGGCTGTGGGCACTCATCAAGGCAAATTTTGTTCTCCCTGTTGGCTTCCTGGTGCTTGGTGCTGTTCTGGTCTTCTTTCTTCTGGAGGCCTGGCTGGAGCACTTGGGCAGGCCCAGGAGCTGTGGCACATACTGGCCAGGCATGGCTGCCATGTGCATCGTCTCCACGTGGATACTGCAGGGAGAGGTTCTGGATGGAGTCGACTTTGTGTCTTCTGCATGTCAGTGGCTTCTGGGACCCTGTTTCTTTGTGTTCTCTGTACTAGATAATCTCTAGGACTTTCCAGTTCTAAGCTTACTGATTTTGACCACTAAGCTCTGTGGAGAACTGGTAGGAAGACTGGTTCAGTTAAGTCCCAGGGGGACTGAGGCTAATGGTCTCTGGAGAGAGCAGAATGGCAGGACAAGGCAAGTGGGATTTGTTGCCTGCCTTCTGAGGGTCACTGTGCTGATTAGGGCCATTCTTCCTCTAACTCCTCTTCCATTAGGGTCACAGGTAAGGCCTGCCCTCTAAGAGAACCTCAGTTTTTAACTAGGTCCATAATTTTTGTTTTAACTAAGAAATTTTATTTCTTTAACTTGAGGGAATAGGCACACGTACTACAGCATGAGTGTGGAGGTCAGAGGACAACTTAAGTTGGTTTTCTCCTCTTCACCATGTGGACTCCGGGAACTGAAGGTCACCAGGTTTGCCTGCAGACCCCTTTTACCACTGGCCTGTCTTGCTGACCCTAATTAAGTAGTTTTGAGACAGGGCTCACTGTGTAGCCCAGACTGGCCTAAAGCTCCCGATGCTCCTCCTCCTGTCTCCTGAGTCCTGAGGTAAGTGCACCGCTCTCGGCCCTGATGGCTTTTAACACTTGATTTTGCTTCTTACGTGTTGTAGAACATGGCAAACCATGTTATACTCTTCTGGATAGACTGCTGTGACTCCTAACATCTGTATTTTGAAGAGTGTCATGTCATTTTAATCTAGAATCTGAGACACTTTTAAGGAGAACTAATCTCTGCCCGGTGAGCAGGGCCCACACTTCTCTAGCCTTCCCCTGCCCCTCCCCTGTAAGCTGGGCTTCTTTCATAGTTTTAAGACAACAGTAGAATCTTTTAAGAAAAATGTCACTTTGGTCTCTCTCTAACTGGTCTTCTGTTTGCTGTCTGGTGGTCTGGAGTCCTTACCCCTCACACCCAGCACGCTGTCTTCAGACCGTCCACTTCTACTCTTGAGTTGCTGGAGCAAAAAGCTTCACACTCCTCCCAGAACCAGTGGATTCTGGTTCCCTGTGTGTCTGGGAACAGCCTGTTCCTGCTCAGCGCCAGGGCTGTGATCCACGGTGGGGGCCGTGTTCACCTGATAGCCAAGGCTCTCCCTACTTCTAGGCTTGTCCAGTTAGAAAACGACCATTTGAAAAAATGTTAAAATGTCCATGTAACAGTTTCAAACTTAGAAAAAAAAGTTGTAGATAACAGAAAATAGAACTTTCCTTAACCCTTTGAAAGTGAGTTCTCCCGTGGTAACTCGCTGCCCCTTGGGTAGTATGTGTCCCTGCAAACACAGGGACTCTACACCCTTGTGTGTCCCTGCAAACACAGGGACTCTACACCCTTGTGTGTCCCTGCAAACACAGGGACTCTACACCCTTGTGTGTCCCTTCAAACACAGGTACTTTACACCCTTGTGTGTCCCTGCAAACACAGGAATTCTACACCCTTGTGTGTCCCTGCAAACACAGGAATTCTACACCCTTGTGTGTCCCTGCAAACACAGGCACTCTACAACCTTGTGTGTCCCTGCAAACACAGGAATTCTACACCCTTGTGTGTCCCTGCAAACACAGGAATTCTACACCCTTGTGTGTCCCTGCAAACACAGGCACTCTACACCCTTGTGTGTCCCTGCAAACACAGGCACTCTACAACCGCAGCATCAGGAACCTACCATGATAGGCTACTACCCTCTCTCCTTGGGTGCAGGTGAGATTTGCTCATTTCTAGCCCTTTGCCGCCAGGCAGAACTCCATGCATGACCTTGTCCTTTTCCTGACCTGGTAGCTCTGCACTGTCAGGCAGTAATCTAACTTTCCTGTCCTCCTGAGGTCGAGGTCTTGAGGATTTCAGGCTGGTCATTTTGGAGCATGTCTGTCCATTTGGATGTACCCGATGGCCGTTGGTGGTTAGATTCAGATTGCTGGTCTTCGGCAGGGACATCCTGGAAGTGACCCCGTCTTCCTCTTTTCACGCAGTCAGGATGTGTGCACTTCCATTTCGTGGATGGATGCTGTTCCCTGGGTCACGTGAGCGGTGCCCTTTGCCTTTGTGGTTGGTAGGTGCTCTGCTAGGATAGACTGCGAGACTTAGTAATGCCAGCACAGACTCCGCAGCATCTTTTGCTCCACGGCTGTGATCTGTGAAGCTCAGGGTGTTCAGTGCGCTGTCCTCCTCTGAACCTGCTATACACCGCACATGCAGGCCCCAGGCTCCTCTTCACTTGGCAGCTGGCTCTGGCTGGCCGAGGAGACTGATTCCTTTGGCAGAGTGCGGTATTTAGAAACTGAAACCTAGTGTCAGGTGTACTTGCTGGGGGAGGGGTGCTGTTTCCAAGCCCCCCAATGCTTGTTTCTGTCTATGTGATGGAAACTGGAAGTCCATACTGATCATCCCTGTTTGGAGCCCCACTATATAGCACATTCTGGTTTCCTTTTGAGCCTTTCTCTCATGAAAAGGGACTAACTCCCGTGGCCCTGAACCTCTGCCCTTGTTTGATCTCCTGCCATTACATCAAGTCACTCCTCCCTATCCTCACCCCATTTCCCAGCACAGTTACCTTTCTGTCACCCCTGAACTGGTGGACTCCGACCTTGGTCTAAAGAAGGTGCTTAGGAACACCTGCACAGGAGAGAGGAGGAAGGAGAGGAGGAAGATGGGCCTTGCCAATTCTGCCTCCTCCTCTCCCTGAGCAACAGGGGCACTCATCCTGGCGACGAGGGGTATCAGCAGGCTGCAGCTTCCATTGTGAGCTCTCCCCACTCAGAGCCTGCCCTCTTTGTGCCCAGGTCCCGTCTCTGTACGTAGACACCCAGGTGCCAGCACCGCTCTGTTGGGTGACTTTGCAGAGCCCTGCCCACCCTCTTGTGTTGTTCTGCTAGGCGTGGCTGCCGCGTCTCGGCTCACCGTGCGGGATGTTGTCTGTGTCGTGGCCCAGGCCAGATGGTGGGTCATCTCCTCCTGGAGTTGGTGCTGACAGACGCCCCTGTGGAATTGTTGCTCATACTTCATCCCCTTCACTGTCATGATGGACCCTGTCATCATTCCCCGCGTGCTTACAGGAGGGCTTGCTTCTGAGGGTAGCTCTTTGGTTTTAGCTAATACAGGATCAAGTGTTTCTTTTTTTAAATGTTTTTATTGGACATTTCTTTATCTTGTTTTCTCTTTTTAACTTTATTTATTTAACTTTATTTTATTTATTTGTGTATATCAGAGGGTACTGTGTGTCCTTGTGGAGGACCAAAGGTGACTTTAGGAATCATCCTGGATTGCTTCTGTCACCTTTTTGCTTCGCTCTGGGATTTCCAGGCTCCATCCTCCAGGGCCAGAAACACAAGCGAACATCTTTTCTATCTGGCATTTTTATGTGGGACCTTCTGCTTTCAAGGCAGAGTTTTAACCCCTAAGTCATCTCTCCAGCCCAAGAGATTAATTGTTTCCATATACCAGTTCAGTATTATTTTTGCCTCAAATTATGTGAAAGCATTTTAAACAAATAATGCTTTCCCTTAGTGTTTCTCTGGATGCATAGTTCATGTTGATTACCTTTGGCTTGGGTCTACAGCTTATTTATCTTTTCCCCCTGGGGTCTGTTTCCATAGTTCTCTAGTTTGTTATTGACTCTGATAAATCCACATTCACTCATTGCAAGATCTTTTGTGCTGGGATTGTTCATATGCATAGACAGCAAAATATTTGATCAAAGAGTAGAAGATCACAGGAAGAATGCACAGCCTGAACACTTCTGATGCCCAGGGCGGACCTGGGAAAGGCTTTTCCTTTGAACAAAGAGGACACTGTTCGTGGAGGTGCCATGACTTTCTAGTGGAACAGCTGTCATGCTCCAGCCACAGAGTTTCAGAGGGAAGCCAGAGGTTTCCCTGAGAGGACAGTGAAAGGACAGACAGACGCAGGCAAAGTATGAGTCACTTAGGAACACGGGGAATTAGATCAATACTTTGCACCTTGCTGAGAGTTAAGTAGGAGGTATAAAGGGTTAAATATTTTAAAAAGCCACTTAATAGAAAGTAAGATTGACTGTCTGATCTCAAAGGCTTAGTGGCTTTCTGAAACCTTAATAAAACAACATAGAAAAAGAACTAAGTAAATTTTATTAAGTTAATTTTATCAAAATGAATTTCTACAAAATGAAATGTAGCAAGTTCATGAAAAAAAGACAAAGCAGGAGGAGGGGCACTTACACCTGTCTCCTGGAGCTGACCTCCACCTGACCTGCACCCGCGGGCGAGCAGATGTGAGCAGTGAGCAGTGGCCGCTGTGTAGCTAGCACGGCAGGACACAGGCAGCTGTGGAAAGCTCCAGCCTTGCCACGCACCTCAGGAAGACGGTGTCTGAGCAGGCTGGCGGGTCCGCTTCAGTGCCCTTTGGAGAGTGTAAGAATTTCATCCTAGAGATTTATTAGAAGCATAATATGACTAGTATGCATAAAAATGTCCATTGAAAACTTACCCTAAGAATATATTTTTTAAACTAATATGTTCAGTAGACACATGGTTTAAAAGTTTTGGTGTGGCGACTGCTTTCATGGATCTTTTATTATTTCCCTCTCAGGTATATATATGAGATACATGCATGTGTATTTATGCTTTCACGTGAGTGGGTTTGTGTATGTTTAGGTGCATGTGTACACGTGTGCTACTTGAGTGTTTGTGCCCATGGGGTCCTGGGTGATGCTGGGAATCACCCTCAATCATTGCCCCATCTTATCGCTGTGATCCTAGGTCTAAACTCCGAGCTTTTAGAACTAGTCTGGCTAGATTGCTTACTCTGGGGATTTCCAGGCTCAGCCTTCCAGGGTTAGCATGAGAGGCAGCACTCTACACCTTCCCAGAATTTTTACATGGAATCTGAGGATTCCAGGCCCTTTTCTTGCAGTATAAAAGCTTTGACCACTGAGCCATCTCCCCAACTCTCAGGGATTTTTGAAAGTGATTGTTGAGTGCTATCGAACATGAACATCACAAGGAACTGGAGACGGTAGGCTGGAGAGATGGCTCAAGAGTTAAGACTGCCTCACAAGTAGAAGGACCTGAGTTCCGTTCCCAGATCTCACATAAAAAAATGCCAGGCGGAAATGCCAGCACTTCCAGTCCTGGAGCCTGGGAAATCCTAGAGTGAAGCAGAAAGGAGGTAGAAGCAATCCAGATGATTTCCTTAGTCACCTTTGGCTCTGTGATATAGACACACACACACACACACATAATTAAAAACAAACAGTACAAAGTTTGTAAGTACAGACTTTGTCTACAGCAAGAACTGGAATGGTAATCAGAGTGAATTAGTTCACGATGCTGTATAGTGGGAATCTTCTTAGTTTCTCTGAGCACTGCTCTGTCTGCAATCTTACACAATGGCCGCGGGCCCATGGATCTCAGGGTTTCAGTTGTTGGTTTACTGCTTCATTTATTCGGAAGGAAGGAAGGGAAGAGGAGACAAGCAGGCACACATGCAGTTCAGAGGCAGGTTGTAGGTTGGGTCTCTTGCAGCATGCAAGCTCAAGGTCTGACTCAGGCTGCCAGGCACATGCGCAGGTGCCTTACCACGGATCTTCCTGCTCACCCTCTCTGGGGTTTGGTGCATGAGTGAAACGCCGAGCCGCCGCGTGACTACTCGTGGGCCTACTCATGCCCCCACACGGCCCCTTCCCTTTCTTCTGGTGGGAAAACAGAAGAGATGAGATTTGTTGTGACTGGTTTTCTTCACAGTAAAGTGAAAGGACTGTTTGTTTTCCCAAAGGGTGCCAAGAGAGGCAGTTGTCTTCACTGGCTGTTTCAAAAGCCTTGCTTCCTTTAGGGGTTTGGGTTGGTTATTTTGGGGGATGTTTGAAAGAAATAAAGATGAACTTTATGTAACCTTTTAAGTCCCAGTGCAAGGGTTTTCTGGCCTTAAAAAAAAAATTCCAGACCTTGTACTCTGTTTTAAGCTCTGAGCTAATGGGTATTCTTGATAATGGTGGGATCAAAGTTCACAGCTTACTGTCTGATAGGCACCAAGAACCTTCTCTTGCTGTCAGGATGGCTGGGAGCCATTAACCGTAGTGACTGAGCCTTAGAGGTGCTGAGCAGCTAAGAGTACGGAACGAGGATTAATAATATGGAAATCAGTTGAAGCCTATAAAACAGACCACACTTTTGGATGGAGCTTCTTATACATGCAGATGGCAGTAGTGAGCAATATTCTACCTGGTTTTGTCCAGTGACCTGACATTTTACAAACTTCTGATAGTGAGCTTGAAAAAGTACTGTATAGAACAGCGAGGAATGGGTGCAAACTGAACTTGGGTCTGAAGGTGAAAGTAGACAAATGCATAACATGCTGCTAACATCTGACCAGATGGGCCAGACTGTGGGCAGGAGGGACAGTGGTTAACAGCCTTTGCCTCTGGAGCCAGACCTGATCTGTTCTTTCCCTTGTGCCTGGGGAGAAGTGACCTACCTCTACCTTGCTAAGAATTTCCTGACATGAGCCATAGCAAGTAATCACACACTGGGTTCTTAGTGTGTGTCTGGCAGTTTTGAATGTTAGCAGGTCAAACGTGGTCAAGGAGCAGCCTGATTCTGTTGTCCTGAAGGTTCTAAGAAGAATCCTTCCACCTCTTCCAGCTCCTAATGGCCACCAATGGTCCTTGATGGTCACTTGGCTTGAGGGTGCCTTCCTCCAACCTGTCTATATGGGCTATATTCAATTTGCGTGTGTGTGTGTGTGTGTGTGTGTGTGTGTGTGTGTGTGTGTGTGTAATTTGAGAATCACTATGGACTGTCTCCACCTCCTCCTTGTTTACTCTGCCCCGGGATTCACAGGCTCCGCCTTACCAGGACCAGAAACGCAGGCCACCTCCGCTTCCGCCCGGCGTCTATACGTGGGGTCTGGGATCCGAACTCAGGACCTTCTGCCTGCAAGGCAGAGGCTTAACCCCTGAGCCACCTCTCTAGCCCCGAGAATTTTCTTTTTTAAGAACACCAGTCTTGTTGAATATAGGACCTGCCTTATGTGGCCTCATTTTGGCTAGGTTGAATCTTACTGTAAAGACTTTGTTTCCAAAAGTCATTTTTTGGAAATACTATTAGCTCAGTACTATACTGTCTCCATCTGTAAAGTGTACAAATGATAGATTACTTTCCGAGAGTCGTCATGAAGAGTACGTAATCAGTAGGGGGAAGAGCCTGAATAGCAGATGTGACTGCCTCACCAAGGACTGTTGATGTCCTTCAAGGCTGGCTGCAGGACTCCTGCTTTGGCAAGTGTGGTTCCTGCGACAGGATGTTCCTGGCATACTCGTTCCTGCACCGCAGACAGGACATTCCTGACACACTCCTTCCTGTGCTGCAGACAAGACGTTTCTGACACACTCGTTCTTGCACTGCAGACAGGAGGTTCCTGACACACTGGTCAACCTCACATCTAGCCAGGAAACGAAAATTTTTGTTGCCAGATTTCAGTGATTGATGTTGGTGATAGGAAATGCCGACCTTTAATTATTGATAATCATCCACATTAATTAGCATAGGACCTTCCTTTTCAGATACTAAATATTTTAATTTTTTAAAAAAATATTTGTGTGTGTGTGTGTGTGTGTGTGTGTATGTGTGTGTGTGTGTGTGTGTGGTCAGAGGGCACTGTGCGCCCCTATGGAGGACCAAGGATGAACTTCAGGAATCATCCTGGATTGCTTCTACCTTCTTTTTGCATCACTCTGGGATTTCCCAGGTTCTGCCCACCAGTGCCGGAAGTGCAGACTGCTGTGTTTCCGCCTGGCATTTTTGTTACATGGGACCTGAGATCTGAACTCAGGATCTCCTGTTTGCGAGAGAGTCCTAACCTCTGAGCCATCTCTCCAGCCCAAGACACTAAATATTTTTAAATCCAAAACATATAAGAATGGGTGCCGCTGCCAGTTGCATTTTTTTGTGTTTTCACATGCATGCATCAGTGCATGCGTCAGTGTATGTGTTGTGCGTGCATCACTGCATGCGTCAGCGCGTGCTCTTTAGCCACCCTCTCTGTAGATCTAACATCTGCACCTTCCGAGGCTGGAATTACAGTTAGACTGTCACACTGAAGCCCGTGGAGTTTACACGGGTGAATGTGGCAAGCACATTAAATGCTGAGTGTCTTCCCAGCCTCAGTTAAGTTTTAAGAGACCATGGTTTGCCAAACTAAACATAATGCATTTCTTTCTCCTTACAGCAAAACCGTTCACACAGCTGGTAAAGGATATGCAGCTTCATCGAGAGGACTTCGAGATAATCAAAGTGATTGGAAGAGGCGCTTTTGGCGAGGTAAGAGGAACTTCCGGAACACCCACGCAGCATCTTCAACTCCTGATTTTCCTGCTGTGGCCTCCTAGGTCCTGGGATTGTGGGTGCGCATCACCATGCCCGGCTTTTGAATTTCTTCTGCACGAGGGGTCTGTAGCTTGCTGGTCACCTGCGCTGATGCAGTTACGTTGGAGACCACCTAGATCTGCCTTGCCAGCTCCCTTCAGTGCCTGGAGTGTGTTAGCACCTTGCCGAGATTTGGCCTGAGACTCACTTGCTGGGAGAGAGTCAGTGGTAAAGCTCTGGGTCATGTCCCACCCGCCATGTGCTCTGCCCACCAGCGAACACACCGGCTGTTCCTGCTGGACAGGAGTGCAAAGTGCTGTCTAGTGCTCAGTGCCATTCTGTGCAAGGGACCCATTTTCTCATGTGAAGGCGAGAAAGGGGTGAGTCACGGTGAAGAGCTTCCCCTCTGCAGCATCAGCCAGTGGCTCCCAGCGCCTCAGTGCTGCTGGCCACACCCCTCCTGTCCTCATGCCGCCCTCCCTACTCTGCCTTCCTATGCTCAGCACCCTCTGTCACAGGGACAAAGACCTCCAGGCGTGTCTCAGTCCTTTCAGGAATCACAGTGTAATACGGGCTGGTGAGGTAGCTCAGCAGGTAAAAGCACCTGCATACAAACCCAGCAACCTGATGGGATCCTTGAAACACACAAAGGTGGAAAGAGTACCAACTCCAGAGCTGTCCTCTGACCTCTTCACATAGCGTGGAGCAGGCCTGCACACATGTAATAAAATCAAGCTTCATATATGTAATTACGCAATCAATGCACAGACTTAAGTACTCAATCGTTGATTTTATGTGGTGATTTGCAGTAAATGATAGAAAATAATTTTTTTCACATTAAATTTTACTTATACATTTCACTTCTATATATTCTAAATTTGAAGTGTTCTGTGAAAGATCTTTCCATGCTTGTGTTTACCTTATGGTTTTTCTTCTTCCAATTTATGTTTTTGTTTGTTTGTTTGTTTGAGGCTTTCATAAACAAATACAATAGATTTATGTTTTTAGTCCCCTCCTGTCCATGCCCACCCCTCTCCATCTGATCGCACTAGTTCTTTCCAGCCTCCTTTGCGTCCCCATGCCTCCCTGCAGGCGTGATGCCCTGGGCTGCATTGGAGTCCTGCATTGGTGAGTGACAGGCACCCACTGTGATATGAACAGCCCCACAATGGGCAAATCGTGGAGTAAGGAAGCTCCCATCTTCTGTCCAGCGCCAGTCCCGGTCAGTCAGTCTCTCAGGGTGGCACAGTATGGTTTGATGTCCCCCCTCCTCTGGTGAAATGTTGATAGGCCAGCTATCGAGGAGTTTAGTGTAAGTAGAGCTGCAGTGAACTTTTGGGTATGGCAGCACTGATCTGATATGAACAGAGGTTGCTGTCTTGACAGTATCTCAGACTTTCAGGTTCTTACCAACCCCTCTTCTGCCAGGTTCCCTGAACTTGGGATGGGGGTGATTTGGATGTTGAGGGCCGAGCCGTCTACAGTCACTTTTTCTTTGCTCTTTGGTCAGTTGCATTTCTCTACATTGCACCGCTTCCCCT
The DNA here is from genome assembly GCA_023101885.1 of Typhlomys cinereus. Classification (NCBI taxonomy): domain Eukaryota; kingdom Metazoa; phylum Chordata; class Mammalia; order Rodentia; family Platacanthomyidae; genus Typhlomys; species Typhlomys cinereus. The sequence goes on from JALPQD010000452.1 coordinate 155,402, forward strand.
GGAAAAGGTACCTCTCAATCGAGTGTTGGGTGCTTCTGTGTATGTGTGTGTGTGCATGTGTGCTCTGCAGGCTCAAGGGAAACATCAGAATCATCCTGGATTGCTTTACCTCCTTTTTCTTTTACTCTGTGGTTTTCCAGGCCCCAGCTTCCAGCGTCAGAACTATAGGCTGATGCCATATTTGCCCATCATCTTTACATGGTCTGTAGGGATCCGAACTCAGGTCTTTTTGCTTATGAGACAAAGACTTTCATGCCTGAGCCATGCCACGTCCCTAGTGCTTTCTCTGATCTGATGTCTTCAGAATGGCATCTTGCTATCGGGTTCTGGAGGGCAACCAATAGCAATGACAAATGCCTGTCTTGTTTTGGAGACCTTAAGGCCTCTGTCCAATTGCTCCTTATCTCATATCTAGTACTGGGGGATTTATTTAATCATACTTCAGGTAGAAGCATCTCAAGGCAGTTTCTGCCTCCCCACCATGTGTTTTATCAGCCATCTTGGATGTTTTCTGGCAATAGTCTATGACTAATACATCTCTTGTGAGGAGTTAGGCTCCTGGCAAGAGTTCCAAGCGTTGTGGACCTAAAGAAGCCTTCAGTTCTTCCCTCCCTCTGTGCAAGACCATTCCTATTGTAACCCCAGGGGTCTTTCCTTGCCGACTTCCAGGAAGCTGCTGAGTAATATTAACCTGCACCCAGAACTGCTGCTTCGATGGAGCCTGTGTACATGCTGTTTGCTGTTCATCTGGATTGCAGCAGGCTTGGCTGTATGTTTCTAAATCATAGATTATTGACAGGACAAGGGCAGCCACCGCTCCTCAGGAGCACCTGAGTAGAGCTGGTTGAGAACCTTGCAGTGTGGGGCATGTGTCCTTGACCCTCTGAACACCTATGGTTATGTCAGACACGTTCACCAGGGAATCCCCATTTGTACTGAGGGAAGAAGTACTGAATTATGATTGTAGATGTAATGCAGGCCCTAAAAGCATGTGCCTGAGAGTGAGCCTTTAGCGTTTCTTGGACTTTTATTTAGACCTTCAGCCTTCAGATTTTCATATGTGTAGGTGTGGATGTTGAGCATTCCTACCACCGAGGACCATGAGGACTGAGCATGGTGCAGCCCACTTGTACATTCCCAGCATGTGGGCGTGCTCAGATCAGCTTGCAGTTTCCTTCAGTTTCATTATACATCGCTGCAACAGAATACCTGGCTCAAGCAGCTTAGGGGATCCTGGGGTTCATTTGGCTCATGATTCCAGTTATCACAAGCTTGAAGCACCTGGTCGGATCACACCCATGGTCAAGGAACCATCAGAATCATGCCTGCATGCTGGTGCTCACCTTGCACTTCCCACATCAGTTAATGTGATCATGACAGTCCCTCAAGGCAGGCTGAAAAGCCTCTTAACCCAGGTGATTGCCGTCAAGTTGACAGTTCAGACGGACTCACATGGTTATTGCGAGGTAGGTAGTGTTTAGGAAAACAGAGCAATCATATTATGTTCATGAGCTCCCTTTCCCGTGGCTGCAGTACAGAGAGAGACACAGTGCCTGCTTGCCACCGGGCAGCAAAAATCCAGAGTCACCCTCCTCCCAAAAAGTAGTTTACAACACGTTGAAGGGGACGTTAGCCAGTGGGTGAGTGACAGGACACAGCATCCCGACAGTACTAGTGATGGAGGTCCTTCAAGATTTGGCCAGGGGGACGTCCTGGAAGAGGGTTGTCACTGTCAGGCCTTGAAAGACAGATGCCTGGGGACATGCCAGGCTGTCCCTGTGCTCCCTGGGGGCATGCCAGGCTGTCCATGTGCTCCCTGGGGGCATGCCAGGCTGTCCATGTGCTGATGGGACTGATCTTCACAGCAGCTAAAGACTAGTCCTGCTCTTATTTCCTTTTTCAATGGTGGAAACTGAAGCCCCAAAAAAGTAAACTGTTTGAGAGACTGCAGGCCCCGTTCAGCCATATCTCTGTGAAGCAAAGGTTTAAAAAGACAGCAGTGGCTGGTGGGGAAGTGAGAGGCTGGGTGGGCATGGGCAGGAAGGGAAAGACAAGGCCCTGTGTGGAGAAAGCCAGTTTTAGAAAGGGGCATGTTTGTGAGAAAATCTTTACACATCGCTACTGTAGGATTCTTTAATGGAACCACGTGGTTCCATCCAAGTTGCAGTGTGGCAAATCCTTCTGTAGAAGGTTTTCCTTTCTTTTGGTTCTAGCTAGTTACAGTTTGATGGTAGTCATTTTAAAATGTGCAAGGCCTTCGCTTCATTAACTAAATTTTCACTGAACTCAAATTTGCCTTCCAGGTTGCTGTCGTCAAAATGAAGAACACAGAACGAATTTATGCGATGAAGATCCTGAACAAGTGGGAGATGCTTAAGAGAGCGGAGGTGAGCAGAGTACAAGGCAGAGCCAGGCCGTGAGGAACGGCAGCCCAAAGGCAGGTGCCGCAGGTTACTGGAAAGCTGCAGCATGCATTGCAGGCCTGTGTCACATGCAGATGAACGGTCTCATTGGGGTGCACTGAGATGCAGGGGTAATTTTGCCCTCGTCAAAGGGTGATGGTGAAGATGGATGTGAACATGGCAGCATCTTCTCAGGGATCTCGACATACTTTCCCCTGGTCTTACCTCCTGCCCACCTGAGAAGGGCAGTGGCAGGACGAGCCCAGGCATGTCCCGTGCGCTCAGCTCCACTTTCCTCTGGTCCAAGTTATATTGTTGGATAGTGGACCTCTGTCCTTCCTCTCAGCTCTGTTCCATTCATGGTACTCCTTCTCTTCTGACTCCGCTGGCTGCCCTTGGCTCCCCCTCTTTGCAGACTCTGCCTGTGGCCCAGGCCTCTGATTTCCCGATTGCAGTCTGAGCTTCCTGGAGCTGCTGCCCACAGCCGGGCTCTGCTCTCTGCCGCGGGACGCCTCTGGAAGGCCCTTCTGTAGTCCCTCTCATTCTGCACCCACACTCTCACCGTCATGTCAGGCAGCCTGTCCTCTGTCGACCTGGACTTTTTACCTCTTCTGCCAGGTAACTGTTTCCTTCAGTAAGGTTTTCTGGAGCTCCGGGTTTGTGGACTTCAGTGTGTACTGACACCTCAAGCTTGTAGTGTCTAAATTGCTTGCTTAGCCTGTTCCTTCCCATCCACACTCATTTCCTCTTCCCTCCTCTGGCTCACCGCATCTCTGGCTCCCCACATGAGACCTTACTTATACTCCTCACTTTTCAGTAAGTAAGTTGGTCAATGGAAGTGTCACCATTTTGCAGTGATCTGGTAGCCTCATGATACTTCAGCCCCAGTATCCTCCATTCTCTCCTCAAGTCTTCTCTGTTCTTGTTTTCTGTCTTACATACTTCCTCAGCCCTAGGCGCTGGTGGAACTTTGATCATGAGAGAATCATGAAGCAGTTCTTTGGGGGAAGATGCAGCTAGTGCTACATGAAAGTGTGGAGGTGAAAAGTGTGTGTCACAGACCTGCCCCAGTGGAAGAATGCGTTTAAGAGCCCCTAAACCTGCCTGAGTTTGACTGTGTTTACTGGCTACTCAGAAAAGGCTGAGAATACTGGTCACGATCCCTCTCTTCTAAACGTACAGGCTGAAACCCCTTGACCCACATGCTCCGGGCAGGTCTCCGAGAGCAGCTGGTTGTAGTCGTTTATCAGCATATTCTGCATGTGTCATGCTCCCAGCAGTAATCAGGCTTGTCTTTGTCTGCCAGCCACGTGGCAGCCATGCACACACTCCTGAGATCAGGCTGCTTAGTAAAGAGTAAGACGTGTTGGGAGGAACAGGGTGACCCTAAGTGTGGGCCACGGGGTGCATTTCCTGTGGCTTGGGAGAGGAGAGGAACAGAGCTATGCAATCTCTTGGCTTCTGCAGGGTTGCTGGGTGGCAGCGGCTTTTAGTTCTATCAAGGCGAGTGAGAGGCCAGGGTGCAGGTGGCCAGGAGGACACAGACACAGTCTGCAGAGCCAGGGCCACAGCAGACTGCTGGTGTCCAGGACTGTGCCTTGCAGGACTTTTCCCAGGTGACCTGTGCTGATTGTCTGCCAATCCCTCACAGACAGCTTGTTTCCGAGAAGAACGTGATGTGCTGGTGAATGGGGACTGCCAGTGGATCACGGCGCTGCACTATGCCTTCCAGGATGAGAACTACCTGGTAGGTGTGGGCTCCCAGGGTACAAACCCCAGCAAGGGGCTTTCTGTTGGGTGTGGTTCCTCAGTGCTGCCATTCCACAAGAAACAGGATAGACTGGCATGGGCATTCTGCACATACCTATCTGTCTAGGCAAAGGTGAGAGATTTGTTTTACTGGAGTTAGTAGTCAACAGGTAGAATTTATAGCAATATGCTCATGGAGTGTGTACATTTTCTTCTGAAGTACCTGGTTTACTGACTTCTTTATTGTTGGATGTGTAAACATTTTCTCAGGTGGTTTTTCCTTTGCATTGTGTGAGTCGTGTGAGAAAGTGGCCCGCACGGTGGCACCTCTGCAGCCTGGCACTGAGGGCTGAGGCAAGAGCGCCAGATTCTGAGCCATTCTGGGTTGCATAGCGGCACATCTCAAAGGAAGAAATAGAAAGGAAAAAAGACCAGGCATGGGATTTTAAACGCCCATCGCCATGCCGCAGGCTCTTTCTCTCGAGGAGCTGCCTGCGGGTCTTCTCAGTGTCAGGCGTCTCTGTGTGCCTCCTGCTCTTCTCACTTGAGTCAGGATCCCTTCCAGTCCTGATGGTCAGCTTCGGGATCCACCAGTGCGTCAGCGGTGAAAGCTCCGCCGGCAGCCACTTAGAAGCACAGGCTGTTATCTGGAGCCCCGAGCAGCTTCGGACTGCTTTGTTCAGGCCTTATTTTAGTGAGGGGCTGTGAGTGAACAGCCTGAGTACCCTGCAGAGAAGCAGGGCCGCACTTGGCTCCCCAGCAGCGCCACCTGTGAGCAGTTGCTGTCAGCAGTCACCACAGCATCTGAGTGGAGACCTGGGGCCCTTCTTGGTCAGTGCAGCTGCTTTACCTGTTTACCCTGAAGTTCCCGCTTGTGGATTCCATTTGCTTACATGCACTAGAAGGTGTAGGAATGTTTTAATGCATCTTAAATATAATCTTTTCAAACATCAGAAACCCCTGAAATTGCAGCATCTAAGATGAAGAAAGGTAGTGTGTTGTAGGTGCATTCATTCCACAGAGGACAGCTGTGTTGGCTGCCACCTGACATTGCATTAGGCCCGTGGTTCTGTCTGCAGTGACCCTGTGGTGCGGCCTCTGTGATCTTCATTTTGTAACTGGTTGCCTGGAGCAGATTGTACAGGTGGTAGTAACCGTGTGGTCCTGCCTGGGCTGTGTGAGTGACGGGAGCACTCAGATGTTCTCCCCATGGCTTCCAGTTTCTGCTGAAGCAGCACCCCTCCACTGTGCATGAGTGAGCCGTAAGCTCTCGTTCATGCCGACACCTCTCCAGCGAAGCTGCTGGGGCCCCTGCTCCAGGCCTAGTACTCCATGCCACAGAGTCCTTCAGGAGACCGACAGGTTGTGACTGGAACTCTGGGCCGTGACTCCTGTACACTCTCCAGCAGTAGGGCCTGTGATTGTTTTTTGTTTTTTTTTTTTTCTTCTTTTTCAAACAGTATTTTTTAATCTTTTGGTAATTTTTAAAAATTTTTAAGTAAGTGTGTGTGCGTGTGTGTGTGTGTGTGTGTGTGTGTGTTGTGTGTTTGTGTATGTCAGAGGACACCGTGTGTTCCTGTGGAGGACCGAGGGTGACTTCAGGAATCATTCTGGATTGCTTCTGCCTTCTTTTTACTTTGCTCTGGGATTTCCCAAAGTCCGCCCACCAAGGCCAGAAGTGCAGGCTGCTGCCATTTCCTTCTGGTGTTTTTTTATGTGGGATCTGGGATTCGAACTTAGGACCTTCTGCTTGCAAGGCAGAGTCTTAATCTCTAGTCTTTCCAGCCCAGTGTTTGATTATTTTATCATGCATAGCATACCTTGACCATATGCATCCCTCACTCTCTCCTTTGAGCCCCTGCAACATATTCCCTCTCCAACATTCATGTCCTCCCTTCACCCCCATTTTGAATAACCCATTGAGTCCCATACACATGTATATGGAACCCTCCACCGGAACACGGGCAACCCACCAGGGGCCACATCCTGAAAAACGATTCTCCTCCTCTCCAGCGTCGAGGCCCCATGAGTCCCTCCCCTTCAATCGTTTCTTCATTGTCTAAATGAACTGTTTACTAAGTCTGTTTTCTGCCACGTATATAGCTTGAAATGCAATAGTATTACATACATCAGGGTGTGTTCTGAGAGAGACATCATGGTGTACGGTGTCAGCACTTGGAGGCGAGACAAGAGCAGGCGTTTAAACTGATTGTGAGCTGTGTGTCAACTCTGTCTCAAGTGGTGGGGGAGGGGGAAGAGAAGGCTTTGACTCATACAGCTTGCTTGATGAAGTTTGGGCTTAACTGTCAGGTTTGTTGGGACTAAGAAGTGTTCTCCTCTCCTGTCTTTCCAATTTGCAGTACTTGGTCATGGATTACTATGTGGGTGGTGATTTGCTGACCCTGCTCAGTAAGTTTGAAGACAAGCTTCCAGAAGACATGGCAAGGTTCTACATCGGCGAAATGGTGCTAGCCATCGACTCCATCCATCAGCTTCACTACGTGCACAGGTGACTGCCTTTCTTGCGTCAGGCCCATGTGTTCCCGTTCCCTTTGTTGCTGAAGCAAATATGTGACGAACAACCTAGGGGAGCGAGGACTTTATTCTAGTCTATGATTCTCAGTTGGTCGGGTGGTAGGAGCGAGCATCAGGGACATCTGGTCACACCACATCTACAGGCAGAGCCGAGAGAGGAGCACACCTTGCTTGCGAGGCTTCCTGAATACTGAACCTGCTTTCTCCACCTTATCTACTTGCCCAAGAATTGGCCCCACGATGAGCTGGGTCTTCCCACATCCATTAGATAATCTCCCACAGGCTTGCTCAGGCTTGTCTTGACTAAGTAACTCTTCACAGATGGTCCAAAAGTTCACCCTTCAGTTGTCAATTTCCCATCTGTAGCTAACTACCACAGTACATTAAATATGTTAAGTTTAAAATTCTCCCTTTGGATTTCCCAGTCGGCCTCAGGTTGGAGACCACCAAGGGGGTCGGGCTTGTGGCAAGTCTTCTCCCCAGTGACAAAGCGCAATTCCAGGTGCTTTGTCCATATCCTGTCTTGGTCCTCAATTCCCTGGCACCCAGTGGTAACTAGCGTCCATTGTTCCAGTGATGATGTTCTTATTCCTGGCAACTGATCCACCTTGACCTTTATGGGTCCACCGACAGCACCTCCCACTCCGAACTCTCTGGCACTCCTGCATGTCCCACTTCATGCTGCCTGTCACAGTGGCCCATGGTGGTCACCCCATGAAGCCCTCACGAGGGTGGGAGAGGAGGGTTGAAGAGCAGATGCTCCCATCATAGCCACAGAAAGAGCCTGACAGAGCAGATGAGGTTTGACTGAGTGGGAGTGGGAACCGCAGCCCCAGGACACCTTCTCTTTCTCACATCGGCCCCTTTCGTGACATAGCATGTGGCAGAATTGGCACTTTGTGACTCGTGGTGACTTTTGGTCTAGTTCTGTGGAGCTCATCCTGCTGTGAGCGTCCTTCTAGGCCTGGGGGAAGTGAGCGTCTTGTGTTTCCTGTGCACTCAGCAGCGGCTCACATCTGTACGGCTACTACGGTGGTGGTTTGTTCTCTGCTTTGTATGTGGTTCTGGCATGGGATCTAGGGACTTGGCTGGCTAAGCACACACTCTCCCACGATGCTCGGCTCCGACCCAGCACTGTCCAGCTCTGTACTTGGTGACACCTTGAGGCTCTCTGGCCTATAAGGAGACTCCTGATGGATTTGGCACCACTGTGGAAGGAAGAACCTTGAAGTTTGTTGAGAACGATCACCTCATTGTTAGGGAAGGAAAGAGGCTGAGAGAGGTAGTGCTGACCCACTGGCCCTTAGAACAGTGCGGGACCTGCTTGGAGTCCAGCTGCTCCTTCAGCATGAAGAAAGCACACGGTGTGTTTTCTTGTCTTCATGCGTTCTGTACTGTTGTGACTTTGTCTGTGTCTGTAAGTTACTGCAATTCTCAGATTATTGTTTTGATTCTCGCTAGTGGGAGTCACACCCAGAACTCAGTTCTACCACCGAGCCTTTCACTGTGCGAGCGCTTCCTTCCATTGGCTGCCAGGCAGGCCCAGCCCGCAGTGTGCTTGGATGTGGTCAGCTGTTGCGTTCTGTGTTGAGGTTCATGTCGTCTCTGTGGTAGAGCTTCGAGTCACAGCAGCTGCAAGGATCTCTATTTGCTGTCAGCCTCCAGGGAAGTTAACTTAGTCACCTTTCCTATGACTTACTCTTTTTCTGTTCTCCGATTAGAATTTCTTGGTTGGCAATAGAAAAACTGTGCCCTGTTACTGACTTCCAGGCACAAAAGTTGGTAATTCAAAACATTTTCCCCCTCAAACTCTATTCAGACCAAATGCCTGGAAGACCTGGTCTAAAACCATACTGAAGTGAGACTCAGCAGTGTCCAGTCTGGGCTGTGAGGAGGTTGAGAACTGTGTTTAGTGGTGTCGCAGAGAGTTTCCTGGCACAGCAGTGATGGCACTGCTCTGTTCCACAGCAGATGTGGTGCAGGCCATGCCCAGCTCCTTTCTGGCTTCCTGTGCTGTGGTGTTTCTGGGCAGTGCCCATTTCTCCACCATCTGGGCTGCTGTACTGAGAAGCAGCATGAAACCAGGTGTGCAGCCTCTTCCTAGGAGGTCAGCCCTGGGGCACCTGAGCAAGCAGCTGGAGCTCAGAGAGTGTTATGCAGGCCGAATAAGAACACATGGGTAGGCCAGTAGGGAAGACCAGAGGGGTAACACTGGTGCGGGCCAGTAGAGAAGACCAGAGAAGGAAAACCTGGGCAAAGCAGGGATGACAAAGTAGAAGAACCCAGGAGTTTGGTAATGTCCAGGAAGATCCGGAACAGAGTTGCTCCAGAGCAGCCCCCAATGCAGGCTCTGAGGAGGATGCTCATGCTGCTAGCACTTGGCACCCAGGAGGCTCCGACCATTGAGCCTGATTGCTCTTCCTGGGACAGGACAAGCCCCTGTGAGTACAGGGAATGACGGAGCAAACACACATTTATGGGGGGGAAAAACTTTTTGTCAGGATGGCCAGGGGCTCAGATACTGAAGGTGCTTGCACCACGCCTGACAATCTGAATTTGATCCCTAGAACCACATGGTGGAAGGAAAGAACTACTTCCAAAGTTGTTCTCTGACTTCACATACGTGCTATGGCATGTGCACGTCCCTTTCTCCATCACTTCAATTTGAAGGTTTTATCAAAATTGTATTTTACCAAAATACCTTCCTGCTTTTAAATTTTGTCCCTGGCTTGCTGGCGAGACAGCACCTTGGTTCTGAGGCTGTGACAGTGCCAGGCAGAAAGGGGAAGGTGGGGCCTGTCTTCAGAGCAGGGCTCAGCGTCAGGGCAGCATCCATGTTCAGCAGGCTCCCTGCCTAGTAGAGACATCCCTGAAAACACTGACTTCTGTAACGAAGCTCGGAGGGGCTTCCAGCTTCCTGACTTACAGTTTAGACTTGCAACCAACTCGCTTCTTTATTTAAATTGGATTGAGGTGCAATCTGAGAATTCCCTGGATCGAAGCAGGTAGCATTGAGCTCTCAATCTGCTCACTCCCGCCCTGTACCTCACTGCCTCTTGAAAGCCCTTGGTGCCCTCTTAGAGGTCACCACCCCCTTGTCTCCCATAGTGCTCTCCTGTGGAGCGTTATGGTGAAGAATGCCAAACTTCCTGAATCAGCTCCCTCCATTTTGTGTACCTGCCTGGGGAAAAGTCCCACCCACCATGGGGCCGGACCTTCTCCACCAGACTGTTCTCTGCAGGCTTGCTCAAGTTTAGCCCAACTATTGATTCTTTACAAATGTGCCGAGCTCTAGCCTGAGCTGTCAGGGGACACCCAGGTTCACCAGTTCACACTCTGCCCAGCGTCTCCTCTACGTGTGCACATGCAACTCGAGGCTCTTCTAGAATAAAGCGTGTTTGTCAGGTTTTCAGAGAAAGTGTTTCTTACCCTCCTCAGGGAACAAGTCTCCACTCGTTCCTCATCTTAGTAAGGGCTTCATGTGTCACATGATCTTGTATTTTTTGTAAGATTTTATGACAAATGCTTTCTACTTCTGTTGTGATTACTCTTCCTATTGCTGTGAGATAATTCTCGTGCAGTACCGACGCACAACTTTCAGGGAGAAAGGGACATTTATTTGGCTTATGGTTCCACAGGGGAGATACCGTCCATTATGACAGAAAAGGCCTGGTGGGCAGTTCAGGTCATATCATCATTGTGGAGGCAGAGAGAGCACGTGCAGACTGCTAGCAGGAAACTTCAGGGATGGCCCCCTGTGATGTGACTTCCTCCCGTAAAGCTCCACTTCCTAAAGGTGCCACACTACCTTCCCAAGCATTAGCATCAGCTAAAGATTCAAACCCGTGAGCCCGTGGGGACAGCTCAAGCCATGACGCCTGTCTCAGAAGGGTAGACTGCCAGTTTGGCTGGCTGGGTATTTCACTTTGTTGTTTTGTTCATTGAACCATGTATCTTAGGAGTTCCGCCTGTCTTCACCAAAGCCAATACTCTTTCCTGCTAGAGAGTGCCCTGACACACACACAGGCCCTGGGCCTGGCATTAGGAGGGTTCTGGCATTAGTGTGTTTCATATCTGTAAATAATGTGGCCCCGTGTGACTGTGCATGTCCTTTGTGTTGTTGGTTGTCTTCAGAGGAATTCCTAGAGATCAAATTTCTGGATCAAAAAAGATGTCAGGTGCGCCTGTCACAATCCCATTCATGGCTGTTCTCGAGGCCACACCTGCTGGCATCACTAGAGGTAGGCGAGGATCTTTCCCTACAGCCTGGCTGAGGCCATGTCCAGTTGCAGCTCTCTGATGGGAACAAGTGATAGCGTGATTGTATTTTCATTTTCACTTTTTTGTGAGATTGAACATCATTTCTATGTCTTTGTATATTTGCCTCTGAGTTCTTGTGTTTTATATCTCTGGGATTTCTACCTTGTTGCTTGTAATTGTTAAAGAAATATTTGCCTTTTATCTGTATTAGTTACTGTTTTCCCATCATCTTGTCTTTTTCTCCTTCCTCTCCTTCATTTTTTCTCTCTGTATATTTGTATGTGATGTATGTGCACGTGTGACCTGTGTCCATGCATATGTGTACGTGCCATATGTATGTGTAGACGAGGACTTATGTTCCCTACTCTGTCACCTCCACCTTGTTCGTTTGGGACAGGGTCTCTCACTGAAACTGGAGCTAGGCGAGTGGGCAGCAAACCATAGGGCATTGCCTGTGCCCTGTCCCGTAGAGCTGGACAGCCACATCCAGAATTTATGTGCTTGTTGGGATCCAAACCTGGGTCCTTATGTTGGTACAAGCCTACTTGTGCTCTGGCTTACTAAGCCTTCTCCCCGTCTCCCCCACTCCTCTCTTTTCATCTCCTCTCTTTTCCTTTCCTTTTTCCTTTCTAAAGGCAGGGTCTGTTTCTGTGGTCCAGATTGGTCTTGAACTTGCCAAGCACTAGGATTGCAGGTGTGCACCACTGCGTCCAATCCCAAATCCTGGGGCAGTGAGCTACTGCCATTGGGCTGTGTGGTCCTTCTTCCCCCTGCACGCCTGCCAGACTGCTTTTTGTATGTGTGTGTGTGTGTGTGTGTGTGTGTGTGTGTGTGTGTATGTGTTTGTGTGTGTGTGTGTGCGCGTGCGTGTGTGCGTGTGTGTCGGGGGCCTCTGCCATTTCTGCCTGGTGTTTTTATGTGGGACCTGGGATCCAAACTCAAGACCTTCTGTTTGCAAGACAGTCTAAACCTCTGAGCCATCTCTCCAGCTCCCAGACTGCTTTTGTAATACGCGCTTCATGGAAACCACTTGGGGAGTTCTCCTCAGAATTCTTTTTCTTCGAGAATTTTCTTACTGTCTCGTCTGTTAATTTTTCATATGAACTTCAGTGTCAACTTCTCGGTCAGATGACAGGGCATGGACCCATGCATCTTCTGGTGTGCAAATTCAAGTCTTTCACTTGTGGAATGTTCTTGGGCTGTGAAGTGCTCATCATGTTTGGTCGGCGTCCTCATGCATGTTGGCTGTGCTGACAAGACTGCTGCTTCGTCTGACTCTTGACTTCTCTGGCTTGTTCTGAACTTAAGATCATCTCCCTTTCCTTGGTGCTTTTCATTAAATTAGGCTTAAACTCATTTTCCTTTGAGCATTTTGTAAAATTAGTCTCCATTTCTGGCACAGTTTTATCTTTTTTTTCTATTTTTTCCTTGAGTTAGAGCCACTACTCATTATTTCCTCCTCCTCCTCCCCATCCTTCTCCCCCCCCCCCCTTTTTTTCCTCTCCTCTTATTAGAGGAGAGAAAGAATGGAACTCAGGGACATGGAATCCATGTGGGGCAAGGGCTGAAAGGAACTCACGGACTCCAGAGATGGAATCCATGAGGGACAAGTGAGCTTCATTTCTTCTATATTTTATCTAGTTCTTTTTTCCCTCATGTCTCTTGGGGTCCCTCTCCTTTCTTGTCTTTCCCTTCTTCACTTCTGACTTCTGACATGTCCATCTTCTCCCACTTCTTTCCTTTCTTTGCCTTCCTTCTTGTCTCACTGTGTAGCACAGGCTGGCCTTGAACTCATAATCCCCCTGGCTCAGCCTCTTGAGTGCTGGAAGGACAGGCACGACACACCTGGCCAGTTTATTTCTTTGCCTACTCCTGAATGTCTGCGTGGGAATATTGTTTCAGGATGAAGTGAGTGGTGAGCTAGTTTTCTTTTGCTTCATGGTCTTGTTGTTTCTGGGTAAGAAATGTCACCTTGGGGCCGGGGACAGCAGCAAAGTACCTCTGCACGAGTGTGAGGACCTGAGCTTGGGCCCTTCGCTCCGCAGAAGCACCAGGTGTGGTAGCACATGTCTGCAGGCCTGACGCGGGCTCCCAGGCAGCCAGTCTAGACGACCATTAAGTTCTAGGTTCAGTGAGAGACCTCTGTCTCCAACGCAGGAGTGCCATGGAGGGCGACACCCTGACGCTGACCCGTGTTCTACACACACACACACACAGAATTGCCGTCGTCACATTTGTTGCTGAGGTTCCTCCCGTTACCCTCACTGAGGGACTGTGTGCTGCGGTGCGGCTGGTCAGCACTGTCCTGCAGTGGATGCTGAAGCTCACGCTTCTGGATGTTACAGGAGTGCCGTGAGCAGACCTGAGCATGTCTTTTGGTGGCTAATCCTTAACTTCAGAGCAGCATGCGGGTCTGTAAGACTGTGCTAGCAGGAAAGAAGGTGAGTGCTGTGGGTCAGCTGCAGCTCACCTCTGGGTAGAGAAAGGCAACAGCAGTGTGGACTCTGCTCAGGTTGTGTGCCGCTGTGGCTGGTGTGCAGGTAGCTCAGCTTCTGCGTCTTCACCTTAGAAATACATTTGGTGGTGGGGCTAGAGAGATGGCTCAGGAATTAAGACTGTCTCCTGAGCAGAAGGTCCTGAGTTCGGATCCCAGGTCCCATGTAAAAACGCCAGATGGAAACAACGGCGACTTGACTTCTGGCTTTTGTGGGCGGAGCCTGGGGAATCCCAGAGCAAACCCAAAAGGAGGTAGAAGCAATCCAGAATGATTCCTGAAGTCACCCTTGGTCCTTCACAAGGACACACGGCACCCCCCCATCTCTCTCTCTCTCTTTCTTTCTCTCTCTCTGTCACACACACACACACACACACACACACACACACACACACACAGTAAATATATAAAAAAGGAAATACATTTGGTGGTATAGAGCGGCTGATGGTTTGCAGAACCTGCCTCAGTCTCCCTTGATTCAGTGCTTCGTACGATGGCCAGTCCTCAGCTATCACGACCCGCCTCCCTCCACACTCACTCGTCCTCTGAGCACTTCCTACAGGTGGTGTTTGATGCTGTCTGGGCAGCACTGGACAGTTCTATTTAGATGTCGTGTACTGATCTTGTGGCTGAGGCGCTGCATCAGGAGGACAGGGCAGGCCATCACGGCCATCAGGGAGATGCTCAGTGGACATTAACTACATGGGCAGACGGACAGAAGTAACGGTGCCCCTCGGGGTTCATTGAGAGTGAGATGTGCATGAAGTGGGGGATGCTCTGCCATCAGGGCTGCTCTCCGTGGGAGAGCGTCTTGCAGCGTGCTGTGTAGAGACGTTAATGTACTGTGTTTATTTTATCAACAGAGACATTAAGCCTGACAATGTCCTTTTGGACGTGAATGGTCATATCCGCCTGGCTGACTTTGGGTCGTGTTTGAAGATGAACGATGATGGAACTGTAGGTATTTTTGTTGGAGATTTTCCACTTCCTTTTGGGTTCAGTTTAGTTACACGGATTAAATGTTCAGTCTGAGATGCAATTTAGAAAACCAAATTACTGGTGTAAATTAAGAAGATGAATCAGTTTAGGGATGATTGAAATGTTCTATTTGATAGTTTATGTGTGTGTGTGTGTTTCAGTTTAAAGGTGTCTTTGTGTGTGTGCATTCATGTCCATAAGCACACGTATGTACGGACCAGAGGACAACCTCAGTTGTCATTCCTCAGGTGCTGTCCACGTTTTCTTTTTTTAAAGACAAAGTAGACAAATTCTTTCATTGGCCTGAAGCCAGCAGGCTTGGCTGGCCAGTGACCTCCACAGAGGTCTGTCTCTGCCTCACAGTGCTGGGGTTTCAAGCACACTGCCATGCCTGGTTTTGTTTTCAATGTGTTCTGGGATTTTACTCGGGTCCTTGTGCTTGCAAGGTAAGCACTTTACCAAACGAGCTGTGTCCCTGGTTCCCGTCCTTGTTTTTGTGTTGGCAAGTATGTGCCATCAGGAAGCAGTTGGCGTCCTCAGGCCCCGGGCCTGAAAGCACGCCATATCTCAGCAAGGGAGACCAGCCACTGTCCCCCTTGAAAGCCCTTCTGCCAGTCGGGCTTGCTCATGGGGATGCCGGTCTAGAAGCTTCTTGGTGCTCAGCCCTGGGCAGGAGCCTCTGACCCAGGTCTGCGTCTGGCCTGTGGGCAGTCGGCTTGTCTCTGTTCCCCAGCCAGCTGCTTCTCTCCCTGCTCTCTGGCTCCAGGAGCTGCAGCATTCTCTCCCAAACCTCTGTGCGAGAGGCTCTTCTCCTTGAAGCCTGTGTGTAACACCAGTAAACAGCCTGGCCATTTCCCACCAGTGTGTTTGCAAGCGGCTGCTCAGCTGGCACCAGTAACACCTGTGTGCCTCCTGCGCGAGCCACTCCTTGTGTTTTCACTCATTAGTTGATGGTTGTGCTGTGCTCAGGTGCGCTCTCCTGGTGATGAGAGAGCTTATCACCCCTTCACAGTGGACACTTGCCCCGAGGCCCTGGCCCTTGATGGGAGCCACTGCGGGCTGGGTGACAGATTTTCTGCTGACTAATTAGACTAGCATTTCTCACTACTGGTGATCTGGTCACTACTCCATCCCTAAGTGCTATTCCTGAAGGATTGGAAGGCAGAGTCTGACCTGTGCCCAATGGGCCTGTGATCACTGCCGCCTGCCTGATTCAGTCTCAGTCTTACAAACTCAGCCACTTTGGTCCATCTCCCCCCAAACCCCCATCTCACCCCTCAGTGTGCACAGCAGCAGATTATTCTCTTCCTTTTGCCTGATGGGGCAACACGGAAGTTACCACCTTCCCAAATTCCCAGGCTCCTATCCAGGGGTGTCTGAGAGCCCAGCTTATACTGTGCCAAATGCCTTCTGGAGAGAGAGCAAGCTGCATCCGGCACCCTCAGTACCCTGAAGGTTTGGTAGAAGCCCCTCCATACACCCCTTTCAAGTCCTTGGATATTTAGGGCCCTGGACCACCCTGGGAAGCGGGGAGGGGAGGATGAAGGGGGGGACAGGTTGTTGGTTTGCAGTCTCTGGGGACTGCGCCCGCTGGGGATTGCACAAAGACTAGTGTGAGAAGAGAGTATTTGCCAACACCGAATCTTGAAAAATCAAACTTTGAATCCTGTTCATTTACCACTTTCATCCCATGATTGTTTTGTTTTGTGTTGCTACGAAATTCCAGACAAAGTGTTGAGAAATGTGCAGCTAGCGACATTGTAAGGTTCCCTCCAATACTTTTTATTCTCCAAGGTTCAGTCCTCTGTGGCTGTGGGCACACCTGACTACATCTCCCCGGAGATCCTGCAGGCCATGGAAGATGGCATGGGCAAATATGGGCCTGAGTGTGACTGGTGGTCCCTGGGCGTCTGCATGTATGAGATGCTGTATGGAGAAACACCATTTTATGCAGAGTCGTTAGTAGAAACCTATGGGAAGATCATGAACCATGAGGTAAGGCTGTGCATTCCTGCGTTCTGTGTTTTGTTGTGTCTGGCACAGGCCTGGAAGGAAGCCTGCCTGCCTATGTGACATTTAATTCACGAACTTTGGTTTACGTTGGGGTCCATGTGTGGAGGTGTCTCCACACTGCATCTTGGGCTTTTCTGACTGTGGCTTCTGCTGTGTCTCCCCCAGGAGCGGTTTCAGTTCCCCTCCCATGTCACAGATGTCTCTGAAGAAGCAAAAGACCTTATTCAAAGGCTGATTTGCAGCAGAGAGCGCCGGCTTGGGCAGAATGGAATAGAAGACTTTAAAAAACATGCATTTTTTGAAGGTCTAAATTGGGAAAATATTCGGAACCTAGAAGCACCGTACATTCCCGATGTGAGCAGTCCTTCTGACACGTCCAACTTTGACGTGGATGATGATGTGCTGAGAAACACGGTGAGCGTCAAGACCACCTTCCCCAGGGCTGCCTCGGAATGCCGGGTGTCAGCAGCACAGCTGAAGGCTTGCTTAGCAAGTCAGCAAGTCACTGCTGCCCTCTGAGGATCAGCTGTTGTGGTCTCTGCTTGGTCCTCTTTAGTGTCCCTGTTCAAATTAAAGATGACTGATGAGTCATTTTGAGTGAAATTGTCCCCTTTTGTTTGGGAACTCACCTGAAATACTTTTGCTGTTACTTTTCTTATATAGTACCTTTTCGTTCAATGTCATGTGCATTTCTGGGTGAACATTTCGCTCCAGCCCTGGTCACGCATATCATCTATAAAGGCTTCAGACACCCTGAAGTCTGGCCTATCAGCTGTGGAAGATATGGGGCCTCCAGTTAATTAAGGGTACATTAGTGTCTATTCAAAGGAGCTCAGAGAAACGATAAGAACAGATTTTTTAAAAATTTATTTTGTATGTGTGTGTGTGTGTGTGTGTGCGCGCTGTGTGTCCCTGCGGAGGACCAAGGGTGACTTCAGGAGTCATCCTGGATTGCTTCTACTTCCTTCTTGCTTCACTCTGGCATTTCCCAGGCTCTGCCCACCAGGACCAGAAGTATAGGCTGCCGCCATTTCTGCCTGGCATTTTTACGTGTGACCTGGGATCAAACTCAGGACCTCGTGCTTTTGAGACAGAGTGTTAACCCCTGAGCCATCTCTTTAGCCCAAGAACAGATTTATTAAAATTTTTTTTGGTTGTTGTTTTCTTGAAGTGCTAGGAATCAAAACACAGTGCCTTCTTCTGTATTATAGGCAAGAGCTCGACCACCGAGCCACATCGTCTCACTTTCAACTTTGTTTTTATGTCTTAGACATACCTGAGCAGATGTTTGTCCAAATCTTGAAAGCAAATCTTCGCCCTGGGCTCATGGGACAGGGCTACCGTGACACACATGCATCTGCCAGCACCTTTCATCTCAGGAAATGTGCTTATTCACAGGAATTATTTTGATTTCCTCAAACCCTTAACATGTCACTTACTTGAGAGTAGAGAGATGGAGGTTTCACCAGATACGAGAAGAATCTCCTTTATGGCTTCTAGAGATTTTTTCATACTGAAATATTACCATTTGCTGTGTGTTTTCTCTTTTGTTCTCTTAAATTGAATGACTTTGATCTTGAGTGAGTTGCAGGCAACTTAGAGGTCTTGATGGGGGACAGAGGTCCTTGAGACATACTGTTAAGCACCCTTTCAGCTTGGTGAGTGTGTACTTGTATTTAGTGCTTCCTTAATTGGCTCCACCTTCAAAAATAGCTGAGCTTCAGACCATATGGAAAAGAGACTGTGAAAACTGACATTATTCATCAGAGGCTATTCCTAGACTTTAAAAAAAAATCCCACAGTTTCTCAAATAAATACCTTTGGTTTTATTTTTATTAAGGAGAACTTCCAACTGGAAAATAGAGTGCTAGCAAATTTATCTGAAACAGGCTTTCTTTGGGTTCTAGAGCACCTTTTTGGTTAGGCATCTTTCTGACCAAGAGCCTGACCAGAGAGCCAGCTCTTAGTCTTTGCACATAGTTATAACAGTATTTGACCGTGGGATTTAAAATGTGACAAGTGAGGATGTGGTTTACCTTGCATGTGCAAGGGTTTGGATTCCATCTCTACGACCATTTGAAGAAAAAAAAAATCAGAATCCCTAGCCTGATTCCAGTTTGGCGCCTCAGTCACTAGCTCTGTGCCTATGTTGTTATACAGTGTGCAGAACAGTCAGATGTACACTCTGACGATACCATGTCCCTACAGAGGACACCACAGAGCGGACGTGCCTGGTGCTCTCCTGAGTTGCCGCTTCTTAACATTCTTTCTTTGCTGCTCATGTGATTTCGTTTGTGTCATGTGTTCTGCAGGAACTCTTACCTCCTGGCTCTCACACGGGCTTCTCTGGACTGCATTTGCCATTTATTGGTTTCACATTTACAACCGAAAGGTACGTCGGGCTCTATCCCTAGGCATAGGCTGGCCTGAGAGTGGGCATCTGTGCATGTGTCTGCTTACAGCATGACGGCTGAGAGGAAATCATTCAAGGCAAAAACAGAAGGGCTTTTTGTTTGTTCTTTAAAAATGCATACTTGGGCTGGAGAGATGGCTCAGGGGTTAAAACCTTTGCCTCACAAGCCAAAAGACCTGAGCTCAGATCCCAGTTTCCATGTAAAAATGCCAGGCAGAAATAGTAGTGGTCTCCAATTCTGGTCCTGGAAGGTGGAACCTGGGAAACCCCAGAGCAAGCAATAAGGAGGTAGAGAAGTCCAATTTGATTCCCTAAGTCATCCTAAGGCTTCTCCTAGGACTTCCACAGGCACACACCCTCTTCTACCCTTAGCCATATTCCCCTATACACACACACAGGTGTATATATATATACCCATTCCTACACAGGCCAAAAAACCGCATCCTTCATTACAGATAATTTTCTTCTAAGGGTAATAAGTACTAAATATAATTACATGTGTTTTGGTCAGCATGGGGCTACATGTGTGATGGTGGTGGTACAGTGGAACTGGAAAGTTCCTGTTGTCTAGTGAGACTCAGCCTTTGTGGCGTGTGCTGCTGTCAGCTCCTTAATCATAGAATCGCTGGTGCTGCTGCAAGCCTCTTGCACTGCAGCTGCGTGTAAAACATGTGCAGGGCTGTGCTCGGACAGCTCACGTGGTGGTTGTGCCACACTCCGTCGTGGCATGTACTTGAAAGCTTACGGTAAGGCACATGCCTTGCAGCGGCACGTGTGCGCTGCACTGCTGCTTGTACTTGACGTGCTGTCATGTTTGTGAGGTGCACTCCATCTGTTTGCACAAGATCATCTGACAACACACTCCCAGAATGTGTTCTCATCACTAAGCAATGGATCACTGTAATTTATGTTTTGTAGTCTCTGTTGTACATTGTTTTTCTTTTACAGCCCTTTAAAACTGCAAAAAACATTCTTAGCTCATGGGAGATACAAGAAAGAACAGGATTTGGTCCACAGGCTGTAGTTTATTGACTCCAGTACTATGGGCCTTCAATGATGAAAGTTATGACACCTCGTCCTGGAACCCACAGTTACTCTTTCGAGTCCCCAGCCTGTCTACCAAGAGACAGTTGGGCAGGGTGAGCCTAGGACTGTCTTCCCATGACAGACCCCCTACATAAACAATGGTCAGTTTATAGTGTGTAACTGAAAGGGATGCTCTGTGTCTGTCAGTAGGCTTATTATAGGAGAGTTTTCTTTGCTTCATGTCTCAGAACACACTTAATAGAACTGAGTAACACGCATGCAACAGTCTAAGAATTAGGCTGTTCAATGGTAGAACTGCATTTGGTTTTCATCTGAGCTGGAGATAGAACCTACATGGGCCAGATTACTTCAATGTACTGTTCAATCTGCTGGGTAGAATGAGTCCCAGATTGTTAGCAGTACCAGATGGTGAGAGGCAAAAGCAAAATCAAGAAGCTGTTGGTGGCCAGATCCCAGTGGGCTGTGCTGTCCTGTAAGCCCAACTGGTTAGGCATAATTCCTTGGTTTTGCTTTTCTGATAGAAGTAGTTAGTTCCCCTTCCCTTGCAGGGTACACCTGTGAGGTGGTATTCAGGCTCCCATTCACCATCTGGTCAAGGAAGGTTCTTGTCTGACTTTGAGCCATACACAGTAAAGTCTTTTCACAGGTATTTTGTATTCCACTTTTAAAAGACTCTTGCCCCACAAAGTCTTTCAGTACAAAACAAATCACTGTCAGTTCTTAGTAGACGAGAAATCCTTCTTCTCTATGCCGCAGCTGTTTTTCTGACCGAGGTTCTCTGAAGAGCATGATGCAGTCTAACACACTAACCAAAGATGAAGATGTGCAGCGGGATTTAGAGAACAGCTTGCAGATTGAAGCTTATGAAAGAAGGATACGAAGACTGGAGCAGGAGAAGCTGGAACTGAGCCGGAAGCTGCAGGGTGAGTGGCTGGGCTGTCCTGGTGTGAGCTGAGGTCCTGCCTTGGCCTACGGCTGACCACTCTCAACTCCGTTCCCCCTTAGAGTCTACTCAGACCATTCAGTCTCTCCACGGTTCTACACGGGCCCTGGGAAACTCAAACCGAGACAAAGAAATCAAAAGGCTAAATGAAGAAATCGAACGTTTGAAGAATAAAATGGCTGGTAAGTGTTCTTAAAAGTAGCTATGCGGTCTTTATTTTTGGCCTTAATCTCCTGTTTCAGAGTCTTTTTCATAATGTGAAAAAATTCAAACTTTAGGAAACCTGCGTTGAGCTGTGGCATTTTTTTTCTGTGCGTATAAAATCTTTTCCTACCTTCTTGGTCCCTGTAGTAACCACTACAGTTGGTTCTTTACATTTTCTCCGTAAACTCTGGCTTTTCCTCTGTTGTTTCTACACTTGCCTTGACACGTTGCATTGGCGGCTATGTCTAGGACCTAGACCTCCCATCGCTAATTGTCATTTACTTCTGTTAAAATTTTGTGAAGACTTGGAAGCCACATTCCTTTCCCACATGAGTAGGCTCTGCTGTCAGCCCGCATTTCTAAATCACATGTGGGGTCTGTCTGTTCCCTTTGCCCGATTTCCCACACGACCCCACCATTCTGCTCTAGAAAAGGCCTGGGCTGGGGCTGGAGAGGTGGCTCAGGGGTTAAGCCTCTGCCTTGCAGGCAGAAGGTCCTGAGTTCGGATCCTATAGATGCCGGGCGGAAGCGGGGGCGGCCTGCGTTTCTGGTCCTGGTAGGGCGGAGCCTGTGAATCCCCGGGCAGAAGGAGGTGGAGGCGTCCATGGTGGTTCGCTAATTCGCCCGTGGTTCTACACACACACACACACACACACACACACACATACGCGCGCGTGCATACATGCACAATTGAATAAAATAATAAAATAAAAAATAAAAAAAAAAAGAAAAGGCCTGGGCTGACCTAGTTGTTCACTTAGAAGGGGCAGAGCTGTGCCCATGACAGACTTTACAGGGATTGAGACAATGAATACATCACCAGAGGCCTCAGTCCTCGAGGGAGCCACCAGAGTAAAGAACAAGCAATAAAACCAATGAGAACACAGCCTGGGAGCCTGCTCACCACCCTACAGGAAGATGTTATGCACGTGTGAGGAAATGTAAAGGCCTCTGAGTGAAAAGAACATTATGAGTAATTACATCATTTCCTGTCAGCACGCATGCAGAGGAACTCAATCCATTTGTCTTTTGTCCAGACTCAAATAGGCTTGAGCGACAGCTCGAGGACTCAATGACACTTCGCCAGGAGAATGAGGACTCTACACAACGGCTGAAGGGCCTGGAAAAGCAGTACCGCCTGGTGCGGCAGGAGAAAGAAGATTTGCACAAGGTAGGACAGCTGCCCGCGTGCAGCACCTGTGCAAGGCGGGGTGTCGGTGGGAGCCTGTGTTTGAGGGGAACCATCTTGAGAAGCCAGTTTTGTACTCAAGGAACCTGGGTAGGTTTTCAGCTCCTCAAGACCGAGCTTATACACATTTACAAAACTTCTCAGGGTCATGAACTGTCCCAATGCCTCCCAAAGCAACAGCTGCAGAAATTGGTCTCCTGGGTCACACATTGCCTAAAATGCTCTGGTAGAAACCGACATCTATTTTGCAGTCATTATCTTCAGTCTGCCTGCACCCCAACACTACAGAGTAAGCAGTGCCCCTCAATCCTAGTGAGGAAATGTTAGAGCTTGTGTCAGCGTCCACCATTATTGAGCCGTGTGCTAGAGTTCTCCCCTTCTTGTTTTCCTGTGTCCTCTTGTAGCCTCCCCATTTTTCTAAAGGGACTCCTACGACAGAGAGCTATAGAAGAGATCTGTGTTCAGACTTACATGATTCCCTCACACTCCCTTTATGAATTTGACTTTTTAAATGTTGCCGTAACACCATCAATATATTAGCACCACAGTTAGAACCATGTGTTCAAAAGAATACACTTCATATACCTAATGCCTTAAATTCTCTAGGATATACAGATATCAAGAGCAAGTTTTTTCTTAAGTTCATTTTTGGTGTTGTAATACCTGCAACAGATGTTTAGGTGCCGTTCCAGGATATATAGCATCTCATTGCAAACTTTACTGACTGGTCCCAAAGAACTTGGGTAGGTATCTTTCCCATCATCACTTCCAGCCTCAGACTGAACAGCTGGATTGCTGACTTGCTGCAGGGACATCAGGAATGTCAGTGCAGACTTTGACCAGAGGAGCTGTCAGCATAGCCACACAAAGACCTTGCTAGGATTTCCACTCAGAGAACAACCAATATCCATACCTCAAACTTCAGTGAACGTTTCTGTCTAGTTCTTTGTTTCAATTTCCAACTTAAACATTTTCCTAGAGAGTAACAGACTGAGTAACATTTAGGTCAGTGATAGACTGGATGTACAGCAGTGGTCGCATAAGATTGGGTTGCACAGTGTGTTGTAGCCATCTTGGTTTGTGTAAGCATCTTGGTTTGCATAAGCATGCTCTGTGAAGATCAAATTGCCTACTGATTGTTTCTCAGAACCCGTCCCAGTTGCTAAGTGATTCATTAGTCTATGTGTGCTCTTTTGAGTCTGCCTATGTCTGAGATTGAGTGTCTAGATGATGCTGTATCCTTTGCGACATGTAGATGACTTAGGAAAGGGGTAGACTTGTGGAGCCAAATATCCTGGAAGCAGGCTGCCCATGTGTGGGGGGCTTACTGACATCGGTGGTCAGCACCTAAGCCAAGTGGATTTCCTCCAGACTGGGATGTGGCTGAAAGGGCAGAATGGACTTTTTCAGAATGGACTTCTTAAAGGCAGGTTCTTGAATATATGGCTGTAATCTCTGATCTGTATTTGTGTTACTTTTAACTACTTAATACAGCAAAACATAATGCCTAGTTTTCCAAATCTTGTTAAACAAATGTAAAACTTCCATAATTCTTTCAATTTAGCAATTGGTTGAAACTTCAGAGCGCTTGAAATCCCAGACCAAAGAGCTCAAAGATGCCCATCAGCAGCGAAAGCGGGCCCTGCAGGAGTTCTCAGAGCTCAATGAACGCATGGCAGAGCTTCGCTCCCAGAAGCAGAAGGTGTCCCGGCAGCTCAGGGACAAGGAAGAGGAAATGGAGGTGGCCATGCAGAAAATTGACTCCATGCGACAGGATATTCGCAAATCGGAGAAGTTCAGGAAAGAGGTAATTTTTAAGGTGTTCAAAAAGAGATGGTACTGATTGGACTTAGGAATGATCTTAATTAAATAGCTTTAAAAATCTGAGTTGACAGGGGTTAAGCCTCTGCTTTGCAAGCAGAGGGTCCTAAGTTCGGATCCCAGATCCCATGTACAAATGCCGGGTGGAAGCAGGGGTGGCCTGCGTTTCTGGTCCTGGTGGGCGGAGCCTGTGAATCCCGGGGCAGAGTAAACAAGGAGGAGGTGGAGGCAGTCCATGGTGGTTCCCGAATTTGCCCATGATTCTACACACACACACACACACACACATACACACACACATACACACACACAATTGAATAAATAATAAAAAATCTGAGTTGAATTACATAAATTAATTGGCTTGTAAATTTTATATGAAACCAAGTTTTTTGATTTAGGAGACACTTATTTTTATACTTTTTAATCCTTTAATGTCTATTCGTGAAATTATTAACTGATAAATTTTGTAGTGCTGGGGGTGCAGCCAAGAGTTTCAGCGTATGTTAGACAAGGGGTTTTATGACTCATGTTTGTGCAGTTATTAAAAGATATCTGTACTGCTGTTTTTAAAATGATCTTTTTAAGCAAACAAATATTCATGTCACATCATGTTGTGATGTGGCCTAGCTTCAGGGGTTATGTGCCCTGGAGCCACCTAAAAGAAGCAGGAAATGGGGAACAAAACACTTGAATCCCTGAAGCCAACTGCAGTCAAGTTGGTGAACCCCTTAAGGATTATAGATGAAACGACATGGTGCCTGCTCTTTAACCAGGGATAGGCAAAACAGGCGAAGGATGCTTGGTTTCAGCAAATTACCACCTGTCCAAACTGGATCATGAGTATATGGAGTTCCCATAACTATTTTTCTTCTTTCCTTCTGTCCCTTTCTTCTTTCCTTCTGTCCCTCCCTCTTCTCCCTCGCTTCCTTCTTTCCATGTGTGGTCGTGCATGTGTACTTGTTTCATGTGTGCTGCGTGTGCACGGGCAGATGGAAGCTGTAAGTTAGCACAGGGCATCTTTCTCAGCCTTCTCCACCGCATTCACTGAGCAGGGAATCTCCATTGAACCCAGAGCTCGTTTACAGGCTAGGCTAGCCAGACAACTCTCTTTGGGGATTCCCTGTCTCTCTCGAGAGTTGGAATTACAGGTGGCACTATGCCTACCTTGCATTTACATGAGTTCTAGGGATCCAAATTCCAACAAATATATTTGTGCGGTAAGCACTTTATCCATGAACCATACCCTCAGTCCTGTCTCTCCTTTCAAGAGTATTAAAAATGAAGCATGAGTCAGTGTGATGCCTCATTGGGTAGGATTCTTGCTGTCAAGAACGATGACCTGGGGCTGCAGAGGTGGCTCAGGGGTTAAGCCTCTGCCTTGCAGGCGGAAGGTCCTGAGTTCGGATCCTAGACCCCACGTATAGACGCCGGCCGGAAGCGGAGGCCGCTTGCGTTTCTGGTCCTGGTAGGGCGGAGCCTGTGAATCCTGGGAGGAGGTGGAGGTGTCCATGGTGGTTCCCGAATTCATCCGTGGTTCTACACACACACACACATACATACACACACAACACACACATACACACACGCATACACGCACAATTGAATAAATAAAAAAAAAAATGATGACCTGAGTTCTGTCCCACAGTCCATATGGTGGAAGGAGAGAAATGACTCTTGCAAATTATCCTCCGACCTCTACCTTAGTATGTATACATTCAAACATACACACAGTTGCATGGAGTCAAATAAATGTAAAAAGAATGATATTCTTACCTATTAGAATTATTTGTTTTCATAAGTCTGCATACTTTCTTAAACTTTAATCTTTTTTTTAATTTTTTATTATTTATTCAATTGTGCGTGCGTATGTATGTGTATGTGTGTATGTATGTGTGTGTAGAACCACGGGCGAATTCGGGAACCACCATGGGCCGCCTCCACCTCCTCCTGTTTACTCTGCCCCGGGATTCACAGGCTCCACCCTACCAGGACCAGAAACGCAGGCCGCCCCACTTCCGCCTGGCGTCTATACGTGGGGTCTAGGATCTGAACTCAGGACCTTCCGCCTGCAAGCCACCTCTCTAGCGCTTAAACTTTAATCTTTGTTTTGTTTTTTTTTTTTTAATGTGGGACCTGGGATCCGAACTCAGAACCTTCTGCTTGTGAGACAGAGTCACAACCCCTGAGCCATCTCTCCAGGCCCCTTAAACTTTAATCTTAAATGATCTATTTAAACTAGAATTTAAGGGGGCTGGAGAGATGATTAGGGGTTTAGATTCTTCCTTGCAAGCAGAAGAACCTGAGTTCGGATTCTGGATCCCACATAAAAATGCCAGATGAATTGGCAGCAGCCTGCACTTCAGACCCTGAAAGGCGGAGCCTGGGAAATTCCAGAGCAAAAAGGAGATTGATGCAATCTAGGGTGACTCCCACAGTCACCCCTGGTCTTCCACAGGAGCACACAGTACTCTTAAAATACACACACTCTCACACACACACATTAAAAAATAAAAATAAAAAAATAAGCTAGAATTTAAGCCTGTTTCATAGCCCGTCCTTCTAGTTAAATGTTTCTCAGCCTTCAACTTGCAGTGAATCAGACGATAGGAAGATGTTCAAAGACCTTCCAGGTTCCGTTCGCCTAATGGGCCTTCAAGAAGAGTCCTGACTGCAGCAGCAGGGCTGACTCCGTGTCATAAAAGTGGATCTGTCTTTTTCTTAGCTGGAAGCTCAGCTTGAGGACGCGGTTGCTGAGGCCTCCAAAGAGCGTAAACTCCGAGAGCACAGCGAGAGCTTCTGCAAGCAGATGGAGAGCGAGCTGGAGGCCCTCAAGGTGGGAGTCCCCCTGCCACGCCGCAGGCCCATCAAGCATGTTAGACCAGAGTCACCAGGGCAACCTGTGGTGACACATGAGTAATTAGGTGGGGCAGGGGCTACTGTCTTTTTTTTTTTTTTTTTTTTAACTTTCATTTTCAAAAGCCAAGCTCATTTCTTCCTTTACGCAGAAGTTGTGGATGTGTGTGATCGATATGGGCAAGCTAGCAGCAGATACTCCCTCCCTGCCCTGTTTTCTAAACTTAAAGCAAGTCCAGTTCTGGAAGAGTTTGCTAAAGACTGTGTTCTGTTATCAAAGAGGCACACACATGCTCCAGGGCCAGCCGATGGGGCCATAAGGTGGCAGGGAGGTTGGAGGGAGGGACCAAGTGTGAGTGAGAGCCCTGTGTCTGCCTGTCAGCATAGTGTGGCCTCAGACAAGTGACTTCTCTTTTCTGAGCCTGGACTTCATGTCCTTCATGTGGCCGTTGTGGGTCTCTCATTTGAACGTATTATATACGCGCGCAGTCCCCAGCAACTTAGCACACCGGTCTAACTCCCCGTCCTCTGCCACCTTCTCTAGTGGATTCTCTGCATGAAAACCACAGCAGCTGGACAGGCTCAGCAGCCCTCTGATCCACAACCTGACGAATTCTCAGGCCCAGCCAGAGCTTTTTTCCCAGCCTCTCTCTACAGCCGTCTCAGCTGCGCCAGCAGATCCAGCTCCCCTACCCTACTGTCATGTCTGTGCCCATTGCCTGCGTCTGTGCTTCAGATCCTCCTGGCCTGACACTGGCTCGCAGGCTCTGCTGCCAAGAGACCTCCCCAGCCGTCCCATATCCCCCACTCTTCACCTTGCCTTGCCATACTGCTGCTGTCTAGCGGTTTGCAGTCACCCCGCCCTACAGTGGCAGGTACCTCAAGATCATCCCAGTTAAACAGAAGGGGTTGTAACAAGCGGTCAGCCCTCAGAAATGTGTGGAGCAATACTCCCAGGGGAGATACCGTGATCAGGAAAGTGACTTTGAGGGCGAAGCTCATCCACAGCACTCCAGTTGTGTTGACCCCTGTAATTTCCCCAAAAGCAGAGAATGCAGCGGCATGATTTGTGGTAGTGGGAAGCTGCATTCGGGCTTTCCCCTTTAGAGAAAGAAAGAATGTTCAATGAGTGAGTAATTCGGTAGTGTGGCCAGCGCCTGCACAGGCCCAGGTGGACCTGGCCACGCTCTCTGCAAGGCGGCCGCTCGGCCTTGCTACAGTCTCATCCCCAGGCTAGTGGGCCTGCGGGCACAACACTAGCTGCGAGGATGTCCTGGCCTCCCAGAGGATGCACAGGCTTGGTTCCTTTCCCTGTTCTGCAGGTGAAGCAAGGAGGGCGAGGGCCAGGCGCTACATTAGAGCAGCAGCAGGAGATCTCCAGAATCAAGTCAGAGCTTGAGAAGAAAGTCCTGTTTTATGAGGAGGAGCTGGTCCGACGTGAGGCCTCCCATGTGCTAGAAGTAAAAAACGTGAAAAAGGAGGTGCATGATTCAGAAAGCCACCAATTGGCCCTGCAGAAAGAAATCTTAATGTTAAAAGATAAATTAGAAAAGTCAAAACGAGAACGGTAAGTTTTCATGAGTTCTTCAAGGTAGAAAGTGGAAGCTTGTCATCATGCCACATGTGGGCTTCAGGAAGGCTGGATCTTTTAAAGCCTTCTCTTCATTTACCTCTTCAGGCATAATGAGATGGAGGAAGCTGTGGGTGCAGTAAAAGATAAATATGAGCGAGAAAGAGCCGTGCTGTTGGATGAGAGCAAGCGGTTAAGTGCTGAGAACACTAAGGTATTTGAAGCGTCTGCACTGACCTCCACAGGGTGGTCGACCTTCCACTCTTGACTCTTTGGGAAGCCGGGTTTCTTTTTTAAATATTCGATATTTAGGTGAAGTCATGTTTCCATTGGGATACTTTATTTGGTGGATATTTTCTAATCCTTCGCTCTGTTACTTTTCAAGTAAGATTTGCATTGAAACATGACTGAAGTTCAGAATATTCAGGTCCTGTTCTCCACTGAGTTTGGGAAGCTGCAGAACATGCAGCCTTAATCCTGCTGTTGTTGAGAGCGGGACCAGATTAACGTGTGTGTGATAACATTGTTTAATTTCAGCTTTGTTCCTTTGTGGATAAACTCACAGCCCAAAACAGACAGCTGGAGGATGAACTGCAGGACCTGGCATCCAAGAAGGAGTCGGTGGCGCACTGGGAGGCGCAGATCGCAGAGATCATTCAGTGGTACGTGCCCGACAGGATGCACAAAGCAGGGGGCCTGGCTCTCTGCTTCTCACAGACTGAGATGCAAATCTCACCGCTGCTGCCCGAATCGGTCCAGCTGGCAGCCTGATCTTCACAGACAAGGAATGGGGAGGCATTGCCAGTTTAGGGTTTAGGCCAGGGTGTCCATGCTTCTCTTCGGAGAACGAGAATGAGCAGCGCCAGAGGTCTGGCCTCTCGTGGATAGCTGGTGCGTCTGTAGCACTGTCCTGAGAAGCAGAGGTGCTGGTCTCCCTCTGCTTCTCCACCAGTGATTTTGCCTCATGAGACAAACGTCTGTCGCTGTGCAGGGTCAGCGACGAGAAGGATGCCCGGGGCTACCTTCAAGCTCTTGCTTCTAAGATGACCGAGGAGCTGGAGACACTGAGGAGCTCTAGTCTGGGATCAAGAACACTGGTAAGTCTTTTTCTGAAATTTGCAGTTTCACTACTGAAAAATTCCCTAGTGGTTTTATTGAAAGTGAATGTGGCACATGAGTACCAGCCAAGCTGATTCCAGGGCGCATGGAGAGTGTGGGAGGCTTGCAGTTGGGAGTAGCTCTCAAGAGCACAGCTGCTGTTGATGGCGCCTGTTTACTTAGTGGGTAGCTGCTGACGGGCTGTGGCACCTTGTCAAAGCAGCAGGACAGACCCTCCGTTGGGCTTTGGTCATTGGCTTCAGCCTCCGCACTCACTCAGCAGTTGTTTCGAAAGGATGTGAACAAATAACTCCACTAATTTTATTAAATAAGCAACTTTATGTGTGTTTTTAATATTTTGACCTGTGTCACAGGATCCACTTTGGAAAGTCCGCCGTAGTCAGAAGCTGGACATGTCTGCACGGCTGGAGCTGCAGTCTGCTCTGGAGGCTGAAATCCGGGCCAAACAGCTTGTTCAGGAGGAGCTGAGGAAGGTCAAAGACACAAACCTTTCCTTCGAAAGGTACTTTGTGCTGTTTGAGTTTTGACACAGTTCATGAGTTACAATTCTTTGTTCTGCTACAATGAAATAACAGGTCACTGACAGGTTTCTAAGTTCCAAAGTCTATTTAGTGGATGTGCAAATTATAATAGCTGCCACTTAAATTTACTTTTACTTTTGTTCTGTTAAATCATGTTACCTACATTCATCCCTGTTAAATAGTTCTCTTGTGATTCCTGTTTCACAGATGACACCCTGTGTCCATGTGTAGAAATGAAGTTACAGACCCTGAGTCATCTGCTGACGGGTGCCAAGTCCTCTCTGGACCTGCGCTCCTGCTCATAGTTACCTGGCTAGCTAGCTCTGTCCCTCCTGTGGAAGATAGGCTTGCAGGGCCTTGACATTCACATGTTAGCCTCCTGCCATCAGTCATGGAAGACCCTTCTCCAGCTCTGAGCCAAGGGGTCTGGGAGGTGTGTATGCTCAGAAAATGCTGGGAACAAGACTGGAGTGTGAAGAACTCACCTAGGACACATGTGGCGCATACCTGTGATGGTTCCAGCACTCAGGAGCGTCATCAACAGTTCCAGGCTGGGCCAGAGGTGGCGCAGCGTTAAAGCCTTTGTCTCACAGCAAAAGTTAGGATTCCCAGATCCCACATAAAAGTGTTGGGCTGAAATGCCGGTGGTGGCCTGTACTTCTGGCCCTGGAAGGCAGAGCCTGGGAAACTTCAGAGCAAAGCAGTAAGGAGGTAGAAGCAGTCCAGGATGATCCTAAAGTCGCCCTTCAGCCTCCGTAGGCACAAACACAACACATAATATACAATACACATAAACCAACAAGAAAAAACCCTCCCCTGTGGCTTCAGAGAGAGGTTCACCTTCCTGGGCCAAGGTTTTCATTTGGTTTTGTTTTGATACAGGGTCTCAGTCCTTAGCCAGGATAGGCCTTGACCCTTGACGCTCTTTGCCTCTGCATCCCAAGTACTGGGAGTACAGGTCTGTGCTATCATAGCAGTTAAGCTATGACTTAAAGGTTGTTTGAACTCCCGATTCTGAACCATTGATACAGTGGGCTGAATAGAAAGCCCCAGCATGCCCCAAGCCATACTCTGGAGCCAGAGAGAAATCTCTGCTGTCAGACCTGACACTTTCCAACCGCGTAGGTATGGCCTCTGCTCAGAGCACTCACGGCTGCTGCTTCTTATTTCAGTAAACTGAAGGATTCTGAAGCCAAAAATAGAGAATTGTTAGAAGAAATGGACATTCTGAAGAAAAAGATGGAAGAAAAATTTAGAGCAGATACAGGTAAACCAAGCATAATGCTTGAAAGTATTTAAGTGTCAGCCTTGTCTAATGAGGTGTTCAGTCACATTCTGTCGCCGCGGTAAAGTACCCTCACAGACAGCAACCTAAGAGGACGCGGGTTTGCCCTGGCTCCCAGTCTTCATGTTGGGCAAGCACGGCAGCAGGAGCAGGGGACCCACTTGTACTGCAGAGACAGCAAGTGAGCCACCCGCGGACATGTGTCCTTCAGGAAGGCTCCATCTGCATAGCGCCTTCAGCTGGGGACTGTGTTTAAACTTAAAATGTCCCTCTGGGGGACATTGCACATTTAATCTATGATAGACTGGGTTTCTCTTTTTAGTTGTATAAAATACTCCCAAAGCTTAAATTTCAAATCAGTGTATTCAGATGTGCCTTGCTTCAGATAGCCATAGTTTTCAGTTAATTCTTCCAGTGCTTTATCTTGAAAAATGAAGCAGACACACAGGGTGATGCATTTGTATCTCTGGTCTTACAAAGGGCAGCCCATTCTGCCCTGTTTGGTGCTGGAGGCCTTTAGACCTGGCTGTGGTTATCACCTGGACTCTTTCACAGGTGTCTTGTGTCTCTCTGAGTCATTTCCTGCCGTTTGTCCTCCTGAGTGCAGCGTAGGGTGTAAGGTGTGGCATCCAACCGAAGCAGGGGGATTTCAAGTTGGAGGCCAGTTCGTGGCACAGCTTGGCTCAGCCTCTTCCTGCAGAGCTACTGTCCTCGCATTCCTGTGCCTAGAGCACTTGGTCCATGGGATCAAGTTCTGGAGCAAGGCTTCGGCCAGAGGGCAAGAGGGAGAATTTGAGGGGTCCTCATTCACACTGAAAGTGGACTTCACATCTTTGGTCATTCTGAGTAGGTAAGAAATAGCATCCTAATAGGAGCTTCACTTGCATTTTCTGGCTCATTTTTTGAAAATTTGAGTTATTTCTTAAGTTTTAAAAGTTTTTTGGGGGCTAAAGCCTTTTTTCAATACAAGTTGTAGCTACTTTTCCTACTTTGACTTTGATTCTTTTTGCTAAGAAAAAGTTCTCTTTAGGGTACAGAATGTGGGTCATTTGGTAGCGTATTTGCATAGCATTCAAGACACCTCAGGTTTGACCCCCATCCCCAGCGCCACATAAACCAAGTATGATGTCACATACTTGTAATCCCAGCATTTGAGATGGGGGGGATCAGAAGTTCTCTCCCCCCACCCCCAACCTTCACTCCTCAGCCTCCTGAGTGCTGTGATCATAAGCTCGCACATTGTGCATGCCTTGTTTCACTGTTTAAATGCCTGAAGTTGGTCATTTTGAAGTTCACTCTAAACCATAGTTTGAATCTACCCAGTTAAATTCTCATCTTTTCCTTTTCCTCCCAAGAGAGGACCAGTTTCTAATTCTGCTTGCTTTCTACTTGCTTTGTGTACATGTGCACATAAAAAAATGAATGAAAATTTAAAACTCGTTTCCCTTTTGACTCCATATGGTCCTAGTCACACAAGCTCAACTAGGCACTGCTCTTTTCTGGACTCTGCCCTGTTCCATCTTCAGTGACATGAACTACTTGTTTCTCATCACAGGCCTTTGAACCTGTCGTCATGGGCAGTACCCCCTTCCCTAACCTGACCAGGCATGCCTTCAAGTGAGAAGGCCTCCCTGCGACCACATCAAGCAAAAGTGCTTAGGGAGAACTGCCATCCAGTGACACCTCTTTCCTGCCTTAACTATTCTTTCTTTCTTGCAGGGCTAAAACTTCCAGATTTCCAGGATTCCATCTTTGAGTATTTTAACACTGCTCCTCTTGCACATGATCTAACATTCAGAGTAAGTAACTGCTTTAAAAAGTAGCACATGAATTTCCTAAGTTAGATGCAATCTACTATGATGTCACTATTGGTGGAGCCAAAACTCTTCAGTCAGTTAAGATTTGATGTGTATCTCGGTGCTGCCAATTGCACTATGGTCAAGGGGAGCTGGTGTATAAAGTAGATGCTGAAGGTATTCAAACTTCTCTTAATTCAGCCTCTGTGGAATTGATAAAAAAGGTACCTGCTGCCTTTAGGGAAAAATCTACACTGGCCTCTAGCTGTGTAGTGAGTATATGGGGTAATTTTTCAGATATAAGCAATAATAGTCGTGTTATCATCCTGGATGTATATAGCATATAAGTGCGTATACAGCATAGTCCCAGCTAATGCTGAGAGAAGTGGCTTGGAAGTGATTGAGTCCCAAACGGCAGTTGATACAAGGAAGTCCCAGCTTGTGAGCGGGCTGAGACTCGCCTTCTCCAGGTGCCACGAGTGTCTGGAGGCTTTCAGGAGCGGCAGGAGAGTTGTGCCCTTCCTCTGAAGCAGTAACTTGGACTGTTCTATTAGTCACAGCAAGCAAGCAAGTGGAATAAATGGGGACTGATACAGCTCAGTGCTGGAACGCTTGCCTAGCATGCAGGAGGCCCTAGGTGCATTCCCCAGCATTTCAAAAAATGGTGAAGGGAGTTGGAGTGATGAAAGCACCTGTCACTCTGGAATGCGTGATGGGGTCCTGGTACTGGTTTCCCACTCCTCATTCAATGGGGATCCTACAAGAAAGTCACCTCATATTTCTGTGTTTGTGCACCTACTTTCTCTCCCATCCTCCCTTACATACGTGAGACTTCTTTCTTCTGCGTTCCTTGAAAGTGGGTCTCAGGCAGGATTGACCCCAAAGTTTTCATCTTTTCTCTCCTGAGATCAGATATGCTTCTCCCATCAACCACAGTGTCGTCACAAGACACTGCATCTGTATGGCGTTCAGTACAGATGCCCTGCCCTCCGCAGTGTCCTGGACAGCTGTTCCCTTCCAGCTAGGTCCACCAGAGCTCGTGATGGTCCCTAATCATGAGCTTGGGACACGATAGCATGGCCTGGTTTGTCTCATGTTTCCTCTTGATTACATGTGGGGTGGGCATTTTGACGTGGATTCTGGATGAAGGACATGCACTCCCACACACGTCACCAGGTGGAGGTAGTATGGGCAAGAGTCCTCATTATGAGCAGGAGCAGTCACAAGGGCCTCTGCAGCTGCCCCCTTCCAGCAGGAGCCTGGCAGCAGGAACCTTCTGGACCCTGGCCTCTTAGCCTCACCTATCAGAGCATTCATGGGCTTTTTGTTTTACATTCGTGTTTTATCCAGTGCCAATCCTTGTCTTTTCTCTCACATTCTCAAACCTGATTCTGTTTACCTGGTGCCTGTTTTCTGGTCACTGGGATGCCAGATCCTGTTTAGGGTGGGAAAGGGGTAAAGATGCCAAAGCAGAGGCTTCCGTTACCTTAATAGATGGAGTAGAGCTTGGCGGCCTACAGGAGTCACAGCTGTGAACGAGTTTAAGCTGGGATGGGGCTGTCTCAGTACACCTCACTCTGTCCAGCACTGGTGGCAGGTATGCTTCCTGTGTAGGAAAAAGACTCAGGTGGCCTATGGCCATGTTAGAAGTTCCCAGACTCAGTGTTTGGGAGCTACTATTTGACTTCACCATTTGGAACATTTTCTGCATGCAAGAAACAAGCTTGGCACCATCATGGTGGCCTCACCAGCTTCTACTGGGTGGGAAATGATTATTTTGTTCCTCCTGTCTGTTACACCAAGGACTCCCTCTCCTCGTCCGCGTCTTCTCTGCTAGCCTTGTGGGAGGACGTAAGTGGCCGCGGTGCTGCCTTCCGAGGCGCCAGCCCCAGCGCACAGCTTCATAAGTTGCATCCTTTTGATTCATTAACCAACTAAAGAAGCTAAAGGGGTTTACATAACTAAAATTAAATTGCTCTGTGTTCTTATTCTCACTTACCAGATGGACGTCTAACTCATTTAACATGTCTTATTTATGGATGACACTCATACTTCATAGCATTGATAATTAGCTAATTGGTGTGCTTGTCTCTAGACTTTCATTTACAAACTGAAATATTGCAATACACAGGTGTGCCTGTGTCGTGTGTATCTGCCTTCCTGTCCGACTGGCTCCTTACTCAGAAGCCTGATAACTGTAACTTTTAGAAGGTGTTCACCTGATTTGGGACCCTGGGATTAGCGTGGAACCAAAGTTTAGTTGTAGATGTTTCCCACAGTGCTCATGATGACGATGCCGTGTGCTCTCATGTGGGCGGGGCTGAAGGGTGAGGTATTGGTCAGCATGCAGGCTGGAGTATGCTAGCCGAGACCAGCTGCCTGCGGCTCTGTAGATGTGATAGAGCATTCTTTCTCTTTTTTAAAAAAATATTTATTTACTGTTGTGTCTGTCTGTCTGTCAGTCAGAGGACACATGTGTCCCTGTGGAGGACCAAGGGTGACTTCAGGAATCCTAGATCACTCCTACCTCCTCTTTGCTTTGCTCTGGGATTTCCCAGGCTCTGCCCACCAGAACTAGAAGAACAGGCTGCTGCTATTTCTGGTTGGCATTTTTACATGGGACCTGGGATCCAAACTCAGGACCTTCTGCTTGTGAGGTAGAATCTTAACTCCTGGGCCGTCTCTCCAGCCCGTGATAGAATATTTCTTGATCCCTGGAATTAGGCTAAGCGTCTGAATAGGTAGTGTGAAGACCAAGCCAGAGAGTTGTCATTCCCCGGTTCTGCGGATGACTGAAGGAAGGGTGGTATGAGTGGAGCGCCTGCCACAGTCTCTCCTGCAGCTGCAGAATGGCAAGGAGGATGGTCCTTGGAGAAGGCAGGATGGCAGTGAGGAGACTGGGGCTCATGACAGGACTTGGGGTGACTGCGATACAGGAGCTCCTGGGCCTGTGGAGAATATACTTTCTAGTGAAGAACACCACCGTTTTCTTTTCGCAGACCAGCTCAGCTAGTGACCAGGAAGCACAGGCTCCAAAGCTGGATGTGTCTCCATCTGTTTCTGTGGCCACAAGCACAGAACAGCAGGAGGTAAGGCCAGACTGCCTTCTAGTTGCTCTGTAGGCCCCTGGGTCTGCCTGGCATCTATCATCCATACTGACCCTAAGATCACCTACCTGTGTCCCTGTGTGCAGCAATAGTCTCTCAGTCCCCTCCCAGTCTTCAGAATTCTTTCAGCCCATCAGCTGGTGAGGGAGGCCTTGACAGGTGTCTCAACAATGTAGCAGATTAAAAATGCAGAATGTTAATAATTAATAAATTCCAAAGAAATAAACCCAGGCAGGACCTGACAGCTGAGAGCAGAGCTCAGACAAGTTGAAATTTACCATTTGTCTTTCAGGACATGGCTCGATCCCAGCAGAGGCCGCCCACCGTGCCACTGCCCAACACACAGTCCCTCGCCCTGGCTGGACCAAAGGTAGGACCTTGCATTCCCGAGGGCTTCCGTTTTGGAGGATAGCCTTTGTATAAAGCAGCCTTGCCGCTTTTGGCTGTGTACAGAAGGGCTCTTGTTTTGCATGGGAACCTGGGAAGCTGCATTGTGGTTCTTACACTGAAGCTGCATGGGTGTGCTGCAGCTGACGATTGAACACAGTCCTGCGGTGACTCCCAACCTCACCCTCCCTTGCAGCTCGCCGCCGGGTCAGCGGCAGGACCCTCTCACATATCTAGTTGCCTCCCTGTGTTTATTGTCATGTCTGCCATCATGGAGAGAACCATGGGGCTTGTGGATGAGACTCTTTCCCCAGCATAGATGGACACACCTGCAGCGTGTGGTTTTGTACTTTGCCTTTCTCCCGAGGGCATCCTAGAAGTCCCGCACTGCAGCAGTCACTAGCCTCGTGGGCTCCGCAAGTCCCTTTTCTTTGTGTAAATGTTTTAGATTGCAGGCTTCCCATTTGTGTCAGGGTCTGAGTGTCATGCTTGTGGCATTAGCCTACATGCCTGGTGCGGGGCTTGTGTCCTGCTTTATTTGGCGCAGACCTGACTTGTTCGTGGTTTCCACTAGAGACCTGAGAGTAATTCTTCAGCTTTTGAGCAAAGGGTCCTGCAGAGTGAGGGGTCAAAAGTAAGAAGCTATTTTTTTTGTGAATAGTTGAGGTCCAGAGGCCGTGCTGTGAAGTGTCGTGTATTTCTGTGGTGACTCAGCTACCTGCTGCCTCCTAGCTCACTTCCTCTAGCTCTTGGGGTGCAGCTCCTGGGCTGTGTGTTGACCATACCCTAACTTGCCACACGTGGTCTTGCCATGTCCATGTCTTCCTGAGCACTTTGTCACTCTGGCCTTATAAGCCCACTGTCCTGTGCAGTCCTCACCTTACCAGGTAGCTCAGAATTTCTCCCTTGGTTGTTGGATCTCATTTTGCCATTAGGAATGTTTCTCACATCTATCTTAGTCACATACTCAAGGGGTGCTAGGTGACAATATACTTCAGACTTGGCCACAGGCGGGTCCTGGTTGGTGCTGGTCTTAGGAAGAGCCTGACTCAGGAAGAGTGTCAGCTGTGCTGTCACTCCCCAGGTCAGCTCTGTGGGTAGCGAGGCACACGCTGAAAGAAACGTGTGTGTCTCTGGGTTTGGGGTCAGAAGCCCATATATCCCTGAAAAGAAATGGCATGGGGACAGTTTTTCAAGATGACAGCTAAGGAGCGTGTGAGCTGATTGCGAGCAGACTAGCCAACCTCTCCTTGTTCCTCGCTGCCTAATTACTTATTCTCGGTGTTCTGCAGCCCAAAGCTCACCAGTTCAGCATCAAGTCCTTCTCCAGCCCCACCCAGTGCAGCCACTGCACTTCTCTAATGGTTGGACTGATCCGGCAGGGCTACGCCTGTGAGGGTGAGTGTTGGCTTCCAAATCAGAGACCAGAGTACAGACCTGGCCTTCTGCTCTTGTGCCTATTAGTTGTTGGGGGCAGGTTCACTCCTCATAGATAGTCAGTAAAAGCCTGTTGTATCTTAGACAGGGTGCAGAACAAGCTGCCAGTCATCAGCTGAGACTGTCTGCAGCTTTGAAAAATTAGGGGGAAGCAGAACAGACAGAATTGGAATCTCCCACCATCAGAATGTCTAGTTCTAACCATGATCACATGCTGTTGTTTTGCGACTCGTCATGATTTTTTGAAGTTTAAAAAAAAAAGAAAAGCTATCTGTGTATAGGATCTGGCCATGCGCTCGACCTCCTAGCACCTCCCGTCAGGTCCACACGAAGCGAGTGGAATGGGACCCCCACTTCTGAGGGTGCATCCTGACCATCCTGACCATGGCCCCAGTAGATGTGCTCGGCAAAAGTGGCTCTCGAGCTTCTCTCGCAGAAGTGCTCTTTTGTTAGTTGCTGCTTTGCCATAAGCCTTCTGGTTGGTGGTCAGGACCCCTGCTCTGTCGTTGCGACTATTACAGTAGTGGTGCACAGGCTGTCCCAGTGAGAGGTCTACCGGCTGCCTGTGCAGGGTAAGGTCGGGCTCTAAGGGTGACCAACGGGCCCATTTCACAGTTGCTCAGGATCCCGGCTCCCCGATCAGGCTCCATGAGTTTATTGCCATTTGTCTCGAGTCTAGAATTGCTTTCCGTGTCGTCATCCCTGTTTGACCCCAGACCTCATGTGGCCGTGCGTGTGCTCGAAGCCTGTGCTCTGTGACAGCTCCACTGCCTTGCAGCACGTTGTGAAATGGGACTTCTCTTTTTCAGTGTGTGCATTTTCTTGCCATGCATCCTGCAAAGACAGTGCTCCTCAAGTGTGCCCCATTCCTCCTGAGCAGTCCAAGAGGCCTCTGGGTGTGGATGTGCAGAGGGGCATAGGAACCGCCTACAAAGGTTATGTCAAGGTAGGAGGGGCCGGCTTCCATTCCAGAGGCCATTTGGCTCTTTTTCCATTAATTCAGCTCACAGGGTTTTGTGTGGTGACCAATAACCACGCCCACTTGAGGGCGGTCCTGTGGCATGTGAGCTACCCTGCTGCTGTTCCTGTAAGGCCTCCTCTCCTCCAGTAAGGGTCTAGAGCCACTAGACTAGCTGAGACTGCCACTGCGCGGGCTGAGGGCCCACCTCCCCCGAGGATGGGGGGGTCCACCTGCCTGCCATGGTCACTGCTTGCTGGCTGAGCCGGCCGCAGCGTTAGCACTGCAGAGGTAGGTGGTGTCGCAGACCTCAGACGTTGGCCCATCTCCACGTCCTCAGCTGTGGCACCCAGAGCAGCTTGTGGTTGGTCATCAGCTGTCAGCGGACCGACAGCCATGCACTGTCCTCCCGAGCAAGGACCACTTCACCCAGACATGCCACCACTTTGGAGATGGGGACCCATGAAGGGGGCTGTGTGTGGGAAAGCAGCCAGTCACGCAGCAGCTGGAAGCAAAGCCCAGGGACCCGGCCTCCTGCATTCAGACCCAAGCAACCTGAGCCCTGTTGATCTACAGGTCCCAAAACCCACCGGGGTGAAGAAAGGATGGCAGCGGGCCTACGCGGTGGTCTGCGACTGCAAGCTCTTTCTTTACGACCTGCCCGAGGGAAAGTCCACCCAGCCTGGTGTCGTCGCCAGTCAAGTCTTGGACCTCAGGTATGTTTCTTGATCTGTGTGTTTTGTTTCACTTATCTTGAGTTCGTTAGTTACTGAAGCATGTGCTGCCCATCACTACCCTGGATACTTCTGCTTTCTAGAGAGCTGGGAAGATGGCTCAGGGCTTAAAGCCTTTGCCTCTCAAGCAAAAGGACCCGAGTTTGGATATGGCAGTGACCTGTGATTCTGCCCTGCGAGGGAGTCTGGGAAGCCCTAGAGCAAAGCAATTAGGTGGAAAAGCAATCCAGAATCATTTCCAGTGTTATCCTTGGGCCTCCACAGTGCACACACACTTAAGTGCTCTCTTGTGTACACCTCTGCACACGTTTCTTGCCCCTCCCCCACATGTCCAAGAGAACATCCCAGAAAAAGGTTTCCTGTGGCTATAACTGGATTCACACGATATGTTTTTTTCTTCCATCTTATCCTTCCCTGGCATGAGATGCTCACTGCCCACAGTGGGCGGGGCCTCTGCTGTCCTGCCCTTGTTCTCTTGCAGTTGTTCAGAGGAGGGGTCCACCACGAGCATTACACAGATGGCCAGGAGCAGCACATTCAGGGCAGGGCCTGCACACAGTCTGGCACACATCGCTGCTGTTATCGCCACACGTGCAGCCTTGTGCTGTCCTTGCTCTGTGCTATGTGCGAGTGCTATGGTCCGGCCTCCGCCTGGATCCAAGAACCCGATAGGTGGACAAGGACTTGCCGAAGATGAGGAACAGCAGACACGCAGCTCCCGGCTGAGTGACTCTGAACCCGTTTGTTGACGCTTACAGCAGAGCTTATATTGGAAAATCTAGGGTAGGGGGCAAAGAATACATCACCACGCCCACAAACAGGAAAACAAAGAGACACGAACCCTCCCAGTCTCCTATTCTATGTGCTCAGCAGGAATCACTTTTTGTATAAACAATTTTTAAGTACCCATTGTTTGAGGGTAAACCGGGACTTATTACACATTAACAGGCTTGGGTCCAAATAGCCACAGAATCTAGGTCCATACTGCTGTCATGGTTTAATAAGAACTGTTTTTGTGATTTAGTTAAAACACACCAAGGAGGTTGAGCTCCTTTTTAATCCGTCCATAGAATTTAGATTTCAATAAGGAACATGGTTCTCATTACAATTAGCTATACATGTACCATATCTATTATATATTTCTGTAAATGGTAAAGATGAATCTGTTGGAGGGGGCACGTGCCATACACTAATTTTCCCTTTTGGAGGATGCCAAATTCTGGCTGCTATCATATAAGCCTTTGCCTCTCAAGCAAAAGGACCCGAGTTTGGATGTGGCAGTGACCTGTGATTCTGCCCTGCGAGGGAGTCTGGGAAGCCCTAGAGCAAAGCAATTAGGTGGAAAAGCAATCCAGAATCATTTCCAGTGTTATCCTTGGGCCTCCACAGTGCACACACACTTAAGTGCTCTCTTGTGTACACCTCTGCACACGTTTCTTGCCCCTCCCCCACATGTCCAAGAGAACATCCCAGAAAAAGGTTTCCTGTGGCTATAACTGGATTCACACGATATGTTTTTTCTTCCATCTTATCGAAAAGATGGAAGAAATTTAGTCGCAATATTTAGTCGCAATAGTAAGAACTATATTAGGATTCATTTTCTTTTTATTTTCGAATAACTTATATACTTTATGAGAAATAGTTGTGTACTAATTCTTGTGAACAGATGGCATAATCTCATATTCATTGAATTTCTGAATTAGTTCAGCAAGAGTCATATTTGAGGGAAATTTACCCACCTATGTTTTTGAACTCTTGAAATTACTCTCCAATCTCTTCAGAATCAGCATATATACATTCTGGCTAACAGAGAAAAGGCAGGAGTGACATCTACTTGGGTGGGACCAGATATAATGTCTTCAGGTAGAGTTAAAAGCAGGCATGACACTTAGTTGCTAAAGGGAGCAGGCAGTGAATGTCTAACAGTTACCTTGTCCATGCATTAACATATCTCAGATGT
Organism: Typhlomys cinereus; assembly: GCA_023101885.1. Taxonomy (NCBI): domain Eukaryota; kingdom Metazoa; phylum Chordata; class Mammalia; order Rodentia; family Platacanthomyidae; genus Typhlomys; species Typhlomys cinereus. The sequence continues at coordinate 197,177 of JALPQD010000452.1, forward strand.
GTAGGGAAGGAACTGTAGGGGGAGGTGATGACCCAGCCAGTCCTGAGAAAAACAAGAGATCTAAGAACAGATAGGAGGTAACTCAACTCCCAGAGGAAGGAATTTGCCTGTCATTGTCTATGCAGACAAGAGGCAAACTCAATTTACAAAAAGGGTGGAGTCCCTAACAACTGCCCATTTTAGATGCTACTGTGTCATTTTCTAGAGAGCAGGCTTTAGGCCTGACAAACCCTATATTCCCCATATTTATTCCAGATAAGCCATGTCCTGTTTCCAGAAAACGCCTTCCTTGAAGCAGTTTTCCCCGTGGTTGGTTGAGGATGTGGCGTGGGAGGGCAGACACAGCCTGCATTGTTGGTGCTGCAGTCATCTGCATGTTTGCTGGCAAAACTCACCGTGGAACAGCTTAGGGAACAAGAGGCTTGCTCTCTTACGATAGACCGTTACAGTTCCTTTTCCAGCTTTGCGGGAGAGCTCACGCTAATACCACGGCTGAAGGAACTGGCCATGCCATCTCCACATAACAGCTGAGAGAGGAACAGTCCTTCCTGTCCAGACCAGCATGTCTGGCCAAGCATAGACAAGGATGCCTCCTTCTTGAAAACAGCTCCTCCCTCCGTTTTATTCACCCATCTGGGGACTAGTCCCACCGCGGGCTGGGCCTTGCCCATCAGCTGGACAGTCTCCTGCAGGTTCCTCTGGGCTCAACTACTAATGCTACAGATGTGCCCAGAGCTTGAGCCCTCAACCGTCAGGTTGACACTTGGGCTAACGATGAGCACGTGTGGCTCAGGCCTAGTGACTCAGGCTTTGTTGTTGATTCTTAGGGGACGGGAGGCCATGTCAGTGCCTCAGACAGTTGCAGAAGCACAGCTGGGCCAGAGCTGCTCAGCAGTGTCCCCTGTGTCCGTGTCCCCAGCCTTGCATACACCCGGGTCGTGTGCCCTGTTGAAGCTGTGGTCTGGCCTTGTGCTGGCACCTGCCATACGGATCTCAACATCTTCTGCTCCTCTCGTGTGGGACGATTACCAAGCCACCGCCTAACTGCCAAGGACAGCAGGACGTGCCAGTTAGGCAGGGGGTCCTGCCCTCCCCGCCACAAGAGCCTCCTTGTCAGTCAGGCCACAGCTACGCCTTCTGGGCCAGGAGGCAGCCAGGGACAGCCTGTGTTGCACACTACAGCAAACCAGGGAGTGTCCGTCTTTTTGGAGTGGTGATCTGAAGGGTATTGCATAGATCTGCACAGCTTTCCCAGAGTTCTGTGTGTTTCTTTCTTGGCAGAGATGATGAGTTTTCAGTGAGCTCAGTCCTGGCCTCAGATGTTATCCATGCGACACGCCGAGATATCCCGTGTATATTCAGGGTGAGTTTTCTGAGCTTTTCTCCTATTTGTTAGGCAGTTGTTTTAAAGTCTTCTTAGCCCCTCAGTACTGCAGTGAGCTCTGCTGGCCTTCCCAGGAAGCCCTCCTCCCACTTTCCTGTCTTACTCCACATTCCTCCTCTTCCCATCACAGCTGACCCTCCCTGAACACAGTCCCCCTCCTCTGCTCCATCTACAGCCTATATCTCTGTCCAGTTATTTTTTCACTTCCCTCCTAAGCCTCTTGCCACCTGGCTGGTATCACTCTAGCCACAGTGACTCCGTACTGAGGGACGCTGACTGGAGTGTCTGTGAGATGTGTGGTGCTGCGGAGGCCCCTCTGGTCCCTCTACCAAGCAAACAGGAGCAGCTTTCACACGAGTGCACCCAGCATGCCGTGTTTCTGGGGCTGAGCTGGAGTCCCTCCATTAGTGTTAGGTGCTGCGGTGTTAGAGCACTTCTGGAAGACTTGATCAGAGAATGGCACATACCTATAAAGTAAAAACTTTTACAAACCCAAATTTTGGTTGAACAGAGAAAAATTTTGCTTTGTTTTCCTAAATCGCATATCTAATAGGAGGTGACCTCTTGTATGCAATGCCAACTGCTGTGTGCTTAAACTGATGGTCATTCTGTGCCTGCTGAAGACCCAGAGGTCTTCATACTCGCTTAGGAAGCAGGATGTGAACACTGGTGTTTTTACTTGAATTTCTTTCTTCCTGGACCATCCTTTGAATTTTTAATTTGTAATAAAATTATTCAAAAAAGCAATTTTGGGGCTAGAGAGATGGCTCAGAGTTAAGATTGTTTCAAAAGCAGAAAGTCCTGCGTTTGGATCCCAGGTCTCATGTAAAAAATGCCAGATAGAAATGGCGGCAGTCTGCACTTGTGGTTCTGGTGGGAGGAACCTGGGAAATCCCAGAGCAAGAAGGTGGTAGAAGTGATCCAGGATCATTCCCAAAATCACCCTTGGCCTTCAGAGGGACACATACAAACAAACACATAAATAAAATATATTTTTTAAACAAGCAGTTCTGAAATGGGCAATTGTGCCATGGTATGACAGAGCTGAACTCTGACGGGAAGGGACTCCTGTTTTCTCCCTGCTCCCGTCTCGGGTCCCTGGGCGGGGGGCCCTGGTGCAGTCCCTCTCATTCTGTCTCTCATGGTACTTGTTTCTGTTTTGTTTCTCTCGTGAAGGTGACGGCCTCTCTGTTAGGTTCACCTTCTAAGACCAGCTCACTGCTCATCTTGACAGAGAACGAGAACGAGAAGAGGAAGTGGGTGGGGATCCTTGAAGGACTGCAGGCCATCCTCCACAAGAACCGGCTGAAGAGCCAGGTCGTGCACGTGGCTCAGGAGGCCTACGACAGCACGCTGCCGCTCATCAAAGCTGTGCTTGCTGCCGCCATCGTGGGTACGTGCACAGTCCACTAGGCAGCATGCGCCCAGAGGCTCTGCGGCACTCTGTGGCCGTCCATCTGAGTGTGTGTACAGTCTGTCCGTGTTTGAAGAAGCTGAACAGCTCACAGAACGGGTGTGTTGTTCCCCCAGATGGAGACAGGATCGCCATCGGCCTCGAAGAGGGGCTCTACGTCATCGAGCTCAGTCGAGATGGTGAGTGGACGAGGCCTTGGCTGCTGTGGACCCAGGGGCTATGGCCAGGCCTTCAGAAGGCGCTGGGCTGCCGGTGGGGCTCCAAGGGGGCCGCCTCGGCTCTGGCTCCATCCCCAGCTCCGGAAAAAAAGAAAGGAAAGAATTCATCCTATCCGTAAGCTGTGTCACCATGGTGGAGACGTTACAAACCAGCTTTAGGCAAACGGTGGGAGATAGTTTTAATTTGTCCAGCAGCCTTCAGCCTGGACTGTCCCTTGACGTGGCGGGTGGGCGGCTTCAGTGCTGGGGACACCACAGGAGCACCTGGTCAGGGGCGGTAGGTTCTTCACCAGCCTCCAAGGCAGAGCAGTTCTAGTATGCGGAAGGTCTGTGCCCAGCTCCTGCCACGTCCCGCTTTCGTATTCCGGGTGAGCCAGGTCCTGAAGTGGTCAGGCCCTTGTGAGTGATGGAGTCCTTCAGGTCCAGACCAGGGAAGGCAGCAGAATGCATCGGCCCAACAGTGTCCTGGCTTAGTTTGGGGCCCAGACAGGAGTGTGTGCTAGAGAGTTGGGAGGATCCATGTTCGCCCTTGCCCGGAGGGTTTTTTATTCAGGCCGGGAGCTCTTCCGATCCAGCCACAGTTTCACAGCAAGGTGATGACCATAGAGCCCTAACACTGAGGGAGCGACAGAGGCCGGGAGGCTCGGGCAGGGCCAAGAGGTGTCCTTGCTGGACAAGGAGCCGCGTGTCTGCGTCAGGACCACATGTTCCAGGGCAGGTGCAGCCCTGGGGCTGAGGGCAGCTGTGGCGGACCAAACCTCAGGGGGGTTGAGCGCTGCTCGGCCAAGAGACGCCTGGCCACACGGCTGCTCACTCCTGTCTTCCTGCCACAGTGATCGTCCGCGCAGCCGACTGTAAGAAGGTCCACCAAATCGAGCTGGTGCCCAAGGAGAAGATCGTCATCCTCCGCTGCGGCCGAAACCACCACGTGCACCTTTACCCCTGGTCATCTTTTGATGGGGCAGAAACCAGCAACTTCGACATCAAGCTTCCAGAAACAAAAGGCTGCCAGCTCATAGCAACTGGGACGCTGCGGAAGAGTTCTTCCACCTGCCTGTTTGTTGCTGTGAAGCGACTGATCCTCTGCTATGAGATCCAGAGAGCTAAGCCTTACCACAGAAAATTCAGTGAGCTGGTGGCTCCAGGACACGTGCAGTGGATGGCCGTGTTCAAGGACAGGCTCTGTGTTGGCTACCCCTCTGGGTTCTCTCTGTTGAGCGTCCAGGGGGACGTGCAGTCTCTCGACCTGGTAAATCCCACTGACCCCTCGCTTGCCTTCCTGTCACAGCAGTCTTTCGATGCCCTTTGTGCTGTGGAGCTCAAAAGCGAGGAGTACCTGCTTTGCTTCAGCCACATGGGACTGTACGTGGACCCTCGAGGCCGGAGGTCACGCACGCAGGAGCTCATGTGGCCTGCGGCTCCTGTCGCCTGTAGTATGTATATGTTTTCTGTTGTCATATCCCTGTTGCTGCTTCTCACACCGTCGGCATGTGTCCGTTGGCTTTGGCTTGTCTCCAGCCCCAGCTGAGAGCTGAGTGAAAGTGCGGAGCTGTGCCCAGAGAGGGCGGGCGCAGGCAGTGTGCCCAGAGAGGGCGGGCGCAGGCAGTGTGCCCGCTGCCAGCAGCCTCCGCTGCCCACCTCTCCTGTCCCCAGAGCGCCATTCACACCCACAGTGCAGTCATCAGTCTGCGCAGACGGGCAGGGCACATTTTTTAGAAAGTGTTCCTACAGTGGATTCACAGGCAGTATAACCAAGTGGTAAAGAAATTTGGGGGTCAGGATCCTCCCACTCGAGCATTTGGTTATGTCCTTTGTAGGCCAGGAGTTCTCCAAGACAGGTAGCAAACCTCGGATCTCAACAGCTGGTTTGTCACAGCTCAGCACGAGCAACCCTGTAAATGTCGGTGCTTGGTGAAAGCCAGAAAGCCGGGTTTACTTGGGAAGGTGTGGAGCTGGTGAGCTCCACGGCCACTGGGTCAGCTTGCCACCAGTTGTCTTGAAAGGTTGGGCCTTACCGTCTGACCGCCGTGGGATCAGCAGACAGCAGCCAGTAGTGCAGTCCAAAGAGCCACCAAGGGTCCTGCTGTTTGGACACAGCGCCTCTGTGGGTGTGAGGACGGGAGGCGGGACATCGTATTCTTCCTCAGTTGCTTACAGCTTCCGGGGAGCTCTGCTGCTTGTCTGGCAAAGCTGGCCACGTACCCAGGGCTTTTTTGCACTGTGGGGGGCTACAGGGTCTTGACGCCCTCCTGTTCATCCAGGCACCTGGAACCAGGAAGGGACAAGTCCTTGCTTCAGTCCCACCTCGGTCTTCACTTCATAGGCAGCCAGTAAGGAGGGTGCTTAGCCAAACCTCTTCAGTTGTAAAGAACTCAAGTCACTAAGTGCAATTAGTTCTAATCCTGCTATGAAGAACCAGCCTGGATGCCAGGTGCTCTTGTCTGTCCACTTTTAGGGTCTTCTTTCTTCTCGGCCTCATAGCACAACACGGGTCAGTTATAGATTGGACAGAAAAGAAGGAACTTTTAAGATGGAGAAGGCCTCACCCAGAGCCATTTGCGTGGCCATGTGCAGAGCCAGTGGTAACTGTGCCTGTGTCCTAGGTCTGTCTACGAGTGTCAACCGCAGGGCTTCTGCAATTTTCAAGTCCGCCGGATTCCAAAGCCCATATTCTTTCCACAGCATTGACTTTTTAGTGTAACTTTTTCTTCAGACATCTGTTTAAACTTGTCATTTATCACAAATCAGAAGTGGAAGTCCCATCCATTCAGCAAGGAAGAGCACTTCTTCCAGCAGCCCCGTGTGAGAATGGTTGTTTCAAAGTCAATTTAAGGCCATCCTTTGCACACGGCACTCAAAAAGAGCCCTGTAGGTCTGTCTGAAGCATCATGCTGGAGACAGGTTTGACCGGCGCAGCTTCTGATCCCGCCCAGACTCCACTTTCTTTCCTTTCTCGTTTTCAGAAGAGAGAGGCTGCTGGAGGCTGGTGGACTGTGTTGCGACACGACACAAGCTCCCCTGGCGTGTCTTCAGCGGGCACAGCTTGCTGTGGCGGGAGCTGCCTGCCCCAGCAGTGGGGCCAAGGGCAGTTGAACACCTCCTCCTCTCCAGAGGGCTGCTCACATGGGCTTCACTGCCTCTGAATGTGGGGGAGTCTTCATCCCGCCCATGGGGTGCTGCACCTCTACTGTCGTGACCTAACAGACACCTGGGGCAGGGGCACGGGTGGTCGTCCTCACCTGAGTGTGTATCAAGAGCAGACCACCAGAGTAAGGGTGCTATGCCCTCCAGGACATTCCCATGCCACCCCGCACCAGACATGGGGGTCACGTGTCTCGACTGCCAGCTCAGAAACGTCGTTGCTTTTGCCGCCTCGGAAGGCATTTTCCTCCCAGAGCTGCAGCACTGGCCTCACGGGGACGTCACGTGTGCTGACCCCCGGTTAAGCTTCGCTGACCTCCTTTCCCACCCGAGAGCCGAGTGCAGCCTGTGTGCTTGGTCTTCAGACATTCCAGGCTACGGGAGCTGATGGCGTGTCGGAGGCCTGAAGTGAGGGTGACACAGAGGGTTGGATGTGAGCCGCCAGGGCAGTGCTGTCCTTTGCCCCCCACCCAGTGCCCGGTGGCCTCAGGAGGGGCAAACAAGGCCGCTCGGTGCCTAACGTGCTTTGCCTGTGTGCACAGGTTGCAGCCCCTCCCACATCACCGTGTACAGCGAGTACGGCGTTGATGTCTTCGACGTGCGCACCATGGAGTGGGTGCAGACCATCGGCCTGCGGAGGGTAAGGCAGGATGGTGGCTTTGCCAGTGGCACCTTCCCCTCCATTAGCAGGTGGCCCTGGGCCTCAGCACCCTCTCTCCTGTCGTAGATACGACCTCTGAACGCCGACGGCAGCCTCAACCTGCTTGGCTGCGAGCCCCCGCGCCTCATCTACTTCAAGAGCAAGTCCTCAGGTGGGCGTCCTGCCCAGGGGGAAGGAGAGGAAGGAGAGGGGGAGAAGGAAGGAAAGAGAAGGGAATGACACAGGTTTCGTCCACCTCCCGGCCTGCACGTCTGTCCGTGGGTCAGGTCCTACAGCGCGTGCTCCCTCCCGCTCCACGCAGCCGCAGTGACCGCTGTCTCTTGCAGGAGCCGTCCTCAGCGTGCCGGACACCTCGGAGAGCAGCAAGAAGCAACTGCTCCGAACTCGGAGCAAACGGCGCTTCATCTTCAAGGTTCCAGAGGAGGAAAGGTTACAGCAGAGGCGGTGAGTGGCCTCTGGCCAGGCAGGTACACAGTGCAGGACTGGCTTGAGCCAGCAGATGTTTACAGCGTCCCAAATCTCAAAATGTTTTCTTTCTGCAGAGAGATGCTCAGAGACCCAGAACTGAGGTCCAAAATGATTTCTAACCCGACCAACTTTAACCACGTGGCTCACATGGGCCCAGGGGACGGGATGCAGGCACTCATGGACCTGCCTCTGGTATGTGCTAGCCCGGGCATGGGCGCGGGCGTGAGTGAGGCGGGCACACCGAGCCTGTCACTGTCGTGTGCTGTGCTAACCTGCGGCACCCTTCACAGCCTCCGTACGATGCCCGAGCAGCGTCTGTGCCCGGGGGACACCTGTGCTTCTGTGTCCACAGAAGCCAGTGGGTCTCGAGCTTCTTGGCCTGAGAGTAACATGTTTGTCTCTTTATTTGGAACAATGTGTTTTCCTGAGGATTGGACATGTTAGAAATACCTGCTGGTTCCTAGCTATAGACAACAGGGTACAGTGTCAAGGTAGCTACGTTCAGTTCTTAGTTCAAGTACCCAGAGGCTGTGTCGAGACTCGCACCCCCCCCACTGCCATCCTCTGTGGCCCCCACTTGTGTTCATATGCTGCTCTCTCCCAGAACACTGCACCCCCTGCCCAGGAAGAGAGGCAGGGTCCTGCACCCTCAGGCCTGGCCCGGCAGCCCCCATCCAGGAGCAAGCCCTACATCTCATGGCCCGCGTCAGGTACGGAAGCACAGAGGCTGCCGCGGGAACCCCACTCTCCATTTGCCCCCAGCCTCTCTGAGCTGAAGGCTTCTTGCTCTGCAGGTGGCTCGGAGCCTGCGGTGACTGTGCCTCTGAGGAGTATGTCTGACCCCGACCAGGACTTTGACAGAGAGGTAGGAGGTGGCTCGGCGCGGAATGGGTGTGGGCATCTGAGGGCCCGGAATGGGAGGCGGCTCATGCAGGGAAAGATGCTTCGTCACTAGGCATAGCCCTGGGTTGGACCGACGGAGAGGAAGATCCTGGTGTCTGGTGTGGTTCCTTGTCGGGTCCTGGCCAGAGCACAGGCCTCTGCAGCATGGCCAAGAGCCGCAGGGCGACAGGGCATACTCCTCCAAGGGTGGGGGTCTCCCAGAGTCAGCCAGCTCCTGCCACAGGCCTCTGTCCTCCACCATCGCTCGGAAGGCAGCCCGCAGAGTCGGACGCGGCTTCCTGTGGGCTTTCTCGTCTCCTCAGTGGTGGTCACTTCCTCCCACCCTCCTCACTGGTGGTCCGCAGATGTCAATACTCAGTATTATTTTGGTTTTTAATTTTAAGGGTATCTTTTATTAGAGAAATTTGTAAGTTTTTGGTCATTTCTCTTTCTACTGAGGTAAATGTTCCCTGGAATCTTGTAAAGAGCTTCTCAGGGTTTTCATGTCCGTTGCTGTTTCTTAGAAGCAAGAGCGCGCATGTGTGTGCGCATGCATATGAGCATGCGTGTGTGCGTGCAGCCTTTCCATGCGCTGCTGGCTCGTGTGCTGCCCCTGGCAGGCAGGCCTTCCCACTCACGTGAACAGACGCAGCCTGCCCGCGCGCCCACAGCCTTCACGCCGCCGTGTCCCTAAGGCCGCCGGTCCTTTCTTCTGCACTGTTCATGTCGTCCGTGGCTGTTCACACGGGATCCTTTGCAGAGCTTCCCGGAGCTCTCCTCAGCAGTCAGGCTGCTGGGGGCTCGTGCTCTGCTCTCTTAGCTGTGCTTGGAGGAATGTCAAGTCCTGGTTCTGGTCGCACGAGCAGTAGCACAGAAAGCCCCTAGGCGACGCTTTGGCCCTGCCGGTACTGAGCAAGCCCCTCTCCCCTGTCCCAGGCCCCCCATGCATACAGCCTGGTCCTGACTGATCTCAGCGCCCCTAGGTAACCTGGGGATGGCCTGTACGGTGCCCCCAAATCTGGTGTCCAGGATGGGGGTGCGCCATTTCGTTTGTTCAGCTCCTCCGTCCGTGTCTGGCCTGTTTTCATTTTTATGGCTTGGACCTTGTCTAGAAACTACAGTTGTTTTGCAGAACATTTCTTAGCTGATACTTTGAGTCGGGTAAAAACTGGGAAGTTTCCCACCTGCTGTCCGCCAGGCTTCCTGCTCTCAGAGACCAGTGCACACGCACACACTCCGCGAGCGCCCTGCAGGTGCGGCTCTCCTGCCCTCGCCTAAAAGCAGCAGTGACCGCACCGCGTAAGAACCAGTGTGCTGTTGCCCGCACCTCTCCTTCTCCACACGAGCCGCAGCCTGCCGGGCGCGGCTGCTTCCCTTTCCTCAGCACGCCTCCCCCACGACATCTTGGCCCAGACTTCAGTGGTCCCGCCAGGGGCTGTGTCCCCAGGTGACACTCCTGACGCTCAAGGTGCCCGTCTGCTCTGTGTTGACCTCGGATATTTTCCCCCAAACACATTTAAGTGAAATTCATGGAACATGAAGAGGTCACGTGCCCCCAGCCCACGTGCACAAGGCACGTCCTTGACCGTGACCTGGGCCACGTCCCAGCACAGCTCATGTCCAAGCTAAGCGTGAGCCGCTCGGTGGTGCGGCGAGTTCCGAGCTGCCTCCACCTGGGCGGGTAGTTTCCATCACCTGCAGTGGCCACACGTCCACCCGCTAAGCCGTCTGTCCATCATCTCTCCCTGACTGTGGAGACCACACCTGCCTTGTCAGGAGACTCGCCTGGTCTGGGTAATTGATCCAGCTACAGCCATTTATCTTTTGGGTGCACCGTAGTTTGCATATTGCTTCTTTCATTTTGTGATGGTTTGATGTTTGTCCATGTTATGTCATAGCCTATGCCGGTACTTTGTGCCATTTCATGCCTAAGTAATACTTGATTGTCAGAATAAACCTCAGCTTTCTGCTCTTCTAGCAGTGGGCATCGGGCTGTTCCTGTTCTTCGTGTGCGTGGAGGTCAGAGGCAGCGGGTGGGCTCAGTGCTCTTCCTCCCACCACGTGGACAGCAGGTTTTGCACAGTCATCAGACTTGTCAGCAGGGCCAGCACCCGCGAGCCATCTCTCTGCCATCTCTCCTGCCCCGCCTCCTCTCCCAGCATGGGAGTGCGCGCACGCCACTTGCCACATCTACTCGATTTTGTCATTTCTGTTTGTCTGTCAGCCGGTGCGCGGCTGCAGGCTAGACTGGTCTGACTCAGACTTCTCCGTAGCCTCCTTGTGCTGAGCTGAAAGGCAGCCCCGCCCTGCTGTCCTGCAGGGCTTCGCTCATGGCCAGCAGCTGGGCACAAGAAGAACTCTCGATGCGCACACCCGCGCTGTCACTTGCCTACGACTCCTGAAAGTTCCCTCAGTAACATTATACGGTTTACAGTGCACAAGTCTTTCACCCCCTTGGTTAAGTTTATTCCCCCTAGTTCACGTTCAATGAGGTTACACATGAATTGTCTGCTTGTTTTTCATACTGTTGATTGCTGGTGTTTAGAAACAACTGAGTTTCTTCATTCATTTGGGAGGATGAATGCACATGTGCAGTTGCGTGTTTATGGAGTCCTTGGGGTTTCTGTGTACAGTCACATCACCTGTGAAGAGTTGCGCTTCCTTTCAACTCAGGCGCCTCTTTCTCTTTCTTGCCAGTTGCTCTGAGCAGACGTGGCAGTGTTGAAGCGGAGAAAGATGTCCATGTCCCACTGTTATGATGTCGTCTGTGGGTGGTTATGACATTAGCCTGCATGAATTTCACTGATAAATCACCATCAAACAGCTTAAGGGAACAGGGGGTTTATTTTCTTACTGATAGTCCAGTTACAGTTCTCAGTCCAGCTTGACAGGAGAGCACGCACCAACACCAGGGCCGAGGGAACTGGCCACACCATCTCTACAAAATGGCTGAGAGAGGGACGATCCTTACTTGCCAGACCAGCACGTCTGGCCAAGTGAACAGAAGGATGCCAAGTCTCTCAACCAGCTCTCTATATTTTATTCCAGGGACTAATCCCACCCACCATGGGCTGGGTCTTCCCCATCAGCTAGACAATCTCCTGCAGGTTCGCTCTGGGCTTAACTCAACCACTAATTCTCTGCAAATGTGCCCAGAGCGCAAACCCTCAGCTATCAAGTTGACACCTGTGCCTAACCATGACAGTGGGTCTGTCACGAACGTGTTTATCATAGAGCGTGTTCCCCTCTGACCTAGGGTGCCACATTGGTGACGCGGCCTTGGCTGCTCTCGTCGACAGCTCTTTCTGTAGCAGCAGTTAAGATTGCAAGTCACCTGCGCGCCAGCAGCTTGTGGGTCTCACCCAGTGGACATGAGGGACGCCACATCTGTCCCTCACTCGGGGGCCCCCATCCGCCCTGCAGATGCAGGCCGGGTGCTCACGTGTCTCTCTCTTTGCATTAACAGCCTGACTCGGACTCCACCAAACACTCAACTCCGTCGAACAGCTCCAATCCCAGCGGCCCACCAAGCCCTAACTCACCCCATCGGAGCCAGCTGCCTCTGGAGGGCTTGGAGCAGCCAGCCTGTGATGCCTGAGGCTACCGGGGCACCGCCATGGAGCCGGGGAGTCCGAAGGGCCCCAACGTCAGTGCCAAGACTGAGCTGACCCTCCAGTGTTGCCCGAGGAAATGTAGAGTCAGTTTGTAGATATGGAGACGAAGACAAACCTTTATTATAATGATCAGTTTATGCCACGTTGTTCGTGGCCATAGACCAGATTTATTCATCTGCACAGCTGTGAGGCCACTCTGTTCCGTTTGCACATGAAGGACCACCACACCTCTCCCACCCAGGACCACCCAGGATGACCAATGCCTGTGGGCTCCCTTGGCAGATCCTGAGGGAAGTAGCCTGCTGAGGAAGCCCACTGCTGGGGCGTCCTTGGGGCCCCCTTCCCCTGCTTCCTGAAACTGCTTCTAGGACCTTAGGAGAATAGTACAAAGTCGTGTCTCTTCCGTGTGAAAGGAGGGTGAAGCCAGCGTGTCGCCTTGTTCGCTTAGCTGTGGCACAGGAGCTGCAGACGTCCTGCTGACCACCTGGCTGTGGTACCCGCATCCTCTGCGACACCATCACAAGTGTCCAGCCCCAGCCACTGCTCTGAGTGCAGCAGTGCTCCGTCCCCGTCCGGCCCTTGTCAGAGGCCAGCGCCCACCACGGTGCGGGGGGTGTGGCGCCCATTCCCTTTTCCCAGCCTGCATGGAGTCCCTGTATCGACCATAGAGAATCACCCAGCTCTCCTGCACAGCGGCCCGCGTGGAACATCCACGTGGGCATCTAACCTTTTCCCTGTACCCCGCGTTGAGTGATCAGGTCTGTGGCCCGGTCTCACTAAAGGCTTGTGACTTACCGTGGTGGCAGATGTGGCTTGTGCTGAGCTGGACAGGTCCCTCCCCCATTGGTGTGTGACCACACTGTTCAGGGCATGCACTTGACGAGGCGGCACTGAGGGACGTGGCACTGCTGGCCGTGCCCGCGTGTCACCCCCAGCCCCTGCCTGCCCTGTGCCCTGGCGCAAGGCACCTGCTGGGCTTCTGGTTTTTACTTTTTTAATGTAAGTCTGAGTCTTTGTAATTATTGAATCGTGAGAACATTTTTGAACAATTTACCTGTCAATAAAGCAGAAGGCGACGGTTTTAAAGTTTTCAGTGGTCTGTCTGATGTCACCCCAGGATGCCCACACTTCTCCCCACCAGCCAGTCCAGTCTTGCACCTGACCTGTGTCCCCAGCACAAGCTGGCCGTGAGCTGGGACCCCCCCTCTGAAGCCCAGCTGACATGCCTCGGGGCCTACCTTGCTATGGCAGACGGGCGGGTGGTCTGCCAGGCGCTTCTGCTGGAGCTGGGCTAAGGAACAAGGGCTTCGAAGGGGTGTGGGGGGCTTGCCACAAGGGCCACTTGTCCGCATCCACCAGCCCTGACAGGGACCCAACGAGAACAGATGGGTGGGGTGGCGACCCTGACTGGGCACTGGGACACCAAGACGCCCTCGCTGCAGGGTGAGCGCAGCAGGCGGCCACCGCGCTAGCGGGTCTCAGCTCGGGCACCCCTGGGTCACAGCATATCAGAATCTGTGGGATAAGCGAAGGCTGCTGTCCTGAGGTGAATCTGCGGCACAAAATGCCTGCATGAAAAACAGAATCACAAATAAGACCTAATGCTATACCCAAGCCTGGAAAAACAAGACTAGCCTGATAACAAAGCAGTATGTGGGAACAAAGATCCAAGAGCAGGCAAAAATCAAGTCACGGAAACTGGAAAAGCAATACAAAGAATAATGAAACAAGAGCTGGTTCTTTGAGAAGATGGACTAGATCAACAAATTAGCCAAGCTAATCGAAAGAAAGAACACACAATAAAATTAGAAAGGAAAAGGAAGAAGTAACAACAGACACTAAAGAAATTCAGAGTCCTAAGGACATGCTTTAAAATTTTATATTCTGAGCTGGACAATCTAAAATAAATGGATAAATTTCTAAGCACATACAGCCTACTAATATTGAATCAAGAGGAAATAAATAATTTAAACAGACCTATGACAAGCGATTAAATTAAAACAGTAATTACAAATCTCCCAGCTAAAAAAAGCCCAAGACTGAATGGATTCAGTGACTTTTACCAGACTTTTATGAAAGACTTACACCATTACTCTTCAAATTATCTCACAAAATAGAAAAAAAAAAAAAACTATCCCAAACTTTCTATGATGTCAATATTATTCTGATCCCAGAATCAAAGAGAAATCAAAGAGGACTAATCTCATTGAGCACAGATGTAAAAATTCTCAGTAAGATACTTGCAAACTGAATCCAAAAATGTATCAAAAAGATCGTGCATCATGATCAAGTTGGGTTCATTCCAGAAACGTAAGGATGGTTTAACATACATAAGTCAATAAACATAAGTCATCACATAAACAGAATGGAAGACAAAAACCATTATAATCTCAATAGATACAGAAAAAACTTTAGACAAAATTCAACATCCCTTTATGATAAAGTGGAGAAAACAGGAATGGAGGGACATACCTCAATATAAGCCTTCCCTCTTAGATCAGGAATGAGACAAGACTGTCCACTCTCACTCTTCCTGTTCAATATTGTACTTGAAGTCCCAACAAGAGAGAGAGAAAAGATACAGATATGGAAGGTACATTATCCCTGTTTGCAGATGGCATGTTTCTACATTTGGTGGATCCCAGTGACCCTAGTTGCTTGAGCTAGTAAACATCTTGTAAAGTGGTTATAAAAATCCATACATAAAAATCAATCTTTCTATATATCATGGACAAACCAACCAAGAAAGAAATGAAGGGATCAATCCCATTTATCATGGCCTCAAAATGAAATAAATAAATAACCTTGGAATAAACTTGACCTCTGCAATGAAAACTACCTAACGTTGAGAAAAGAAATTAAAGAGGATACCAAAAGACCTCATGCTTATGGATGGGAAGGACCAACACTGAAAATAGCCAAAGGCAACATACAGATTCATGCAAGCACAAGCTTGAATTCAACCCTTCATAGAAATGGAAAAAAATTGTCAGAGTTAATATGGAATTACAAAAGGTTCAGAATAGCAAAAACAAACACTGCTGGAGGTATCACCCTACCTATCAAGTTATACTACAGAGTTGTCGTAATAAAAACAGCATGGTACTGGCACATACAGATACATCAACCAGTGAAAATAGAATGGAAGATCCATATTTTCAGCTCACACACCTCCAGCCAGCTGAGGTCCCCAGTGCGCGGGAAATCAGTGCTCAGCACACGGGACCCCATGAAACTGAAAAGCCTTGTTAAAGCCTCGCCCCCAAGCAAAGGACCTGAGCTCTAATCCCCAGATCCCATGTGGAAACACCGGGTGGCAGAGCCCAAGCAAAGCAATTCCCAAAGCCCACATGGTGGAAAGAGCATATCGAACTCTAAAAGTTGCTCACTGACCTCCACTCGAACACCACTGCTTGTGAGTCCTGCCCTCCATCGCCCCCTCTTCCTTTCCTCCTCCTCTCCCCCCCCCCACCTGCCTCTCCCTCTCTCTCCCTCCTCTCTCCTGTGTCTTTACCAAATAAACATTAAAAAATAAAAAAGTCAACAATCAACAGCGCCAGAACCTGACTTACAAAAGCCCTTCTTCTCTTGAGCAGGTCACTCCGGCCACATCCCTAGTGGAACTTTTTGTTCAAAGCCTACTATGCTGTCCGCACAGTACGCCCGGGATTCACTCCAGTCGGGGGGTAACAAATGATGCTGTCGCTCCGGATCATTCACCGCTTAAGTCAGAAACGTGCCAGTCACGTGGATGCCGACAGACCGCTGCAGGACCTGAGGCCCGAGTGTGTACCAAACCAGAGACTCACGCAGTGGCCACACTGGTGTCCTGATGCCCCGTGGACATCTGCTTTATGGTGACTCAAGCCTTGGTTCTTGGCTCAACAGTTAGTTCCGTGCAATCCGGATCTTTCCTCTCTTGTTGGTTTTGTTCTGCGTTTTCTTTTTTAACTGTCCACCCGTTTCATGTAAAAATTACACATCAGTGCGACTCCCTCCCTCACAGTGCTGGCCCAGGCCGCCCTAGCCTGAGCGTCACTCCTACCCCGTGTTGCCTAGATGTGGCTCGAAAGCTGTGGGAGATGACTTAGTCACCAGCCACTTCCCCTGAGACTCAATTCGCCCAGGCAACAACCAGGACAAGTAGCCAAGCACAAAGAGCCAATCAAAACTCAACTGCAAGGACTGGAGAGATGGCTCAGCAGGTAAGGCACCTGCTCACCAACCTGGAGTCCCGAGTTTGATCCCTAGAAGCCTGCAGGGTGGAAGGAGAGAACTGACTTCTGAAAGTTGTCCTCTGACTTCCACCTGCGCAACATGGCGCGCGATCCCCGCTTCAGTGAATAAAGTACTTTTTAAAAATTTATAAAGTTACAAAAGAAAACTGTGCTGCTGGGCATGGCGCCACACACACACACACACACACACACACACACACACACACACACGCCGCGTGTAGGCCAGCTGGCCAGAAATGAAGGCAGGAAACTTGAGTGCCGGGGTCACCCCAGGCCGTGAACCCCAGCCAAGGCCATTGAGCTGACTGGTGGCTGAACAGCGATGCTTTTCAGAGAAAAGATGAAAGAGAAAAGATGGCAACCACAAAGGAGACACTGCAAAGTTACAAGAGTCACAGGAGCAGCCTTCTCAGCCTCGAGAAGACACTAGGAAGGTCTCGGGCATGCTGAGGGTCAGATGTCGAGGGTGAGCCCTGCTCACATCACCCGAGGCTTGCCTGGACCTGCCCTTGCCCACCAGGCACATACCCACATGCCACATCCTCAGCCACCCATGTGGTCTGACAAGGTCGCAGCACGGGGAAGACTGCTTCAAAGAAGCCGTTTTCTGGAAAAGGACGAGGCAAGTCTGGAATAAATATGGGGAGGTTGGGAATTTTGGGTCTTGCATGTGTTTTAGGAGTTCTTATTACTATAAGGAAAAACCTATTAGGGAAATAACCTAATACACTGATTCTGAAGAAATTAGAGAGTAATTTCAAGAGTCCAGAAACATATGTGGATAAAATTCCCTCAAATTGCTGAATTTAGAAATTCAGTGAATATGAGATGATGCCATCTGTTCACAAGAATCAGTACACAACTATTTCTCATAAAGTACATCAGTTATTAGAAAGTAGAAAGAAAATGAGTCCTAGTATAGTTCTTGCCATTATATCCTCCAAAAGGAAAACTTAATGTATGGCGGCATGCATCCCCTCCAAATTCACCTTTACCATTTACAGGAATATATGATAGATATGGCACACGTATAGTTAATTGTAATGTAGAACACGTTCCTTACTGAAGTCTAAATTCTATAGACAGGTTAAAAAGAGCTCAACCTCGGGAGAATCGCCGCGCCGGGGCTGGTGGCGGCGGGGGAGGGGATGTCGGTCAGTGCGAGATCCGCTGCTGCTGAGGAGAGGAACGTCAACAGCAGCACCATGGTAGCTCAACCGAAGAACCTCGAAGGCTATGTGGGACTTGCCAATCTCCCAAATCAAGTGTACAGAAAATCAGTGAAAAGAGGGTTTGAATTTACACTTATGGTAGTAGGTGAATCTGGACTGGGAAAGTCAACATTAATCAACTCATTATTCCTCACAGACCTGTATTCTCCAGAGTATCCAGGTCCTTCTCATAGGATAAAAAAGACTGTACAGGTGGAGCAATCCAAAGTTTTAATCAAAGAAGGTGGTGTTCAGGTGCTGCTTACAATAGTTGATACTCCAGGATTTGGAGATGCAGTGGATAATAGTAATTGCCGGCAGCCTGTTATTGACTACATTGATGGTAAATTTGAAGATTACCTAAATGCAGAATCTCGAGTGAACAGACGACAGATGCCTGATAGCAGGGTGCAGTGTTGTTTATATTTCATCGCTCCTTCAGGACATGGACTTAAACCATTGGATATTGAATTTATGAAACGTTTGCATGAAAAAGTAAATATCATCCCACTAATTGCCAAAGCAGACACACTCACACCAGAGGAATGCCAACAGTTTAAAAAACAGATAATGAAAGAAATCCAAGAACATAAAATTAAAATATATGAATTTCCAGAAACAGATGATGAAGAGGAGAATAAGCTGGTTAAAAAAAATAAAGGACCGTTTACCTCTTGCTGTGGTAGGTAGTAATACTATCATTGAAGTTAATGGCAAAAGAGTGAGAGGAAGGCAGTATGTGGCCGAAGTTGAAAATGGTGAGCATTGTGATTTTACAATTCTAAGAAATATGTTGATAAGAACACATATGCAGGGCTGGAGAGGTGGCTCAGGGGTTAAGCCTCCGCCTTGCAGGCGGAAGGTCCCGAGTTCGGATCCCAGATCCCACGTATAGACGCCAGACGGAAGCTGGGGCGGCCTGTGCTTCTGGTCCTGGTAGGGCGGAGCCTGTGAATCCCGGGGCAGAAGGAGGTGGAGGCGTCCATGGTGGTTCGCGAATTCGTCCGTGGTTCTACACACACATACACACACACACAGACGCGCGCGCACATACACACAGTTGAATAAATAATAAAAAAAAAAAAAAAGAACACATATGCAAGACTTGAAAGATGTTACTAATAATGTACACTATGAGAACTACAGAAGCAGAAAACTAGCAGCCGTGACTTACAATGGAGTGGATAACAACAAGAATAAAGGCCAACTTACTAAGAGCCCTCTGGCACAAATGGAAGAAGAAAGGGAGCATGTAGCCAAGATGAAGAAGATGGAGATGGAACAGGTGTTTGAGATGAAGGTCAAAGAAAAAGTTCAAAAACTGAAGGATTCAGAAGCTGAGCTCCAACGGCGCCATGAGCAAATGAAAAAGAACTTGGAAGCACAACACAAAGAATTAGAGGAAAAAAGTCGTCAGTTTGAAGAGGAAAAGGCAAACTGGGAAGCTCAACAACGTATTTTAGAACAACAGAACTCTTCAAGAACCTTGGAAAAGAACAAGAAGAAAGGGAAGATCTTTTAAACTTTATTGACCACCAGTTATGTATTAGTTGCCAATATGCCAGCTTGGACATCAGTGTTTGTTGGATACGTTTGACCAATTTGCACCAATTTTATCCATAATGATGGATTTAACAGCATGACAAAAATTATTTTTTTGTTGTTGTTCTTAATGGGGATTAAGATGCCTTGAATTGTCTAGGATATTGTGTACTTAGAAATTAACAGCTCTAAGTACCCTTCTACATTTTCTTTTCCTTTTTTTTTAAATTAAAAAAGATGTCTTCAGTTTAATGCAAGAGAACATTTTACTGTTGTACAATCATGTTCTGGTGGTTTGATTGTTTACAGAATATTCCACAATAAAAGGACTCTTGGAAGGATTTCATTGAGGATAAATTGCCGTAATATGATGCAAACTATGCTTCTCTATGATAATTATAATACAGAGGTTCCATTCAGTGCAGCCTATACAATAATGTAATGTAGTCTAACACAGTGGACCCTATTTTTTTGACACTTCCATTGTTTAAAAGAACACATGGAAAAAAAAAAAACCCTATATGCTTACAATGCACCTAGAGCTTTTTTATAACAACGTTTTTTTGTTTGTTTTGGATTCTTTAAATATATATATATATATATATATATATATATTATTCTCATTTAGTGCCCTTTTAGCCAAAAATCTCATTACTGTTTCATTTTTGTAATAACATTTAATTTAGATATTTTCCATATATTGGCCCTGCTAAAATAGACTGTAGCATCTTTCATATGGTAGGAACCAACAAGGGACTTTCCTTTAACCCCTTTTTACACTTTATGGTAAGTAGCAGGGAAAATACATTTGTAGATCATTTCTAGGCAAATTGTGAAGCTAACCATCAACCTGTTTCTACCTATATTCAGCCTCTTTGTTTTACTAGAAATGGGAATCATGGCCTTTTGAAGTGAGAAAAAGTCACCATTCTGCATTTAGCTGTATCCATATATTGCATATCTGTATTTTTTGTTTGTATTGTAAAAAGTTCACATAATAAACAATGTTGTGACTAAAAAAAAAAAAAAAAAAAAGAGCTCAACCTCCTTGGTGTATTTTAACTAAATCATAAAAGCAGTCTTTATTAAAACAATGGCAAGAGTGTTCCCTAGGGGAATAGAACAGAGCCTGTTAATGTATAATGGACCATAACAGGTTCTGTTTGTACTTTTACCCTCAAACAATAGGTCAAATTCTTAAAAACTGTTTTAACAGCATATTAGAAAAAGTTCCTGCTGAACACACAGAATAGAAACTAATAGGGTATGTGTCTCTTTGTTTTCCTCTTTTTATGAACCTAGCAACACATTCTTCGTGGCCTACCCAAGATTTTCTAATATCACTGCTGTAAGCGTCAATAAACGAATTCAGATTCACTCAGCCCAGAGTTGTGTGTCTATCTGTTCTCCACCCCCCCCACTCCTTGTCCACCTATCGGGTTCTTGGATCCTGGCTGAGGCTGGACCGTAGCACCCACAGCTGTGGCAAGCTGGCCTTCGGCAGGAGGCCACGCCCACCAGCTCTCTGCTCCCCACACTGACCGAAGGGCCCCCCCCCCATGGCTGGCCCTGCACTCCGCAGCCCGGTTGGGTTGTGGGACCTCGGTAGGTTATCCAGCGCCTCTCCTCAGCCCTCCCTGCACTGCGGGTTCTTAACCCCCCCAGCATAAGCCACAGCCCCTGGCGTCAGCTGGGCACACGGTGTATGGACACCCTGGGCCCGGCTGCTTAGGGTTCAAGCGACCCGCCCCACAGGGACCCATCCCATGCCCCAGCTGTGCGCCCAGCAAGGATCGAGCCAGCCCAACTCCTCACCAGGAACTTGTAGATAGAAGGGAGGCCAAGAAGTGTGTCCACAGACAGAGAATTAAAAAAAAATGTCTTTTATTGGCAAGCCTGTCATCGGCCTCCAGGGAGGCAGGGGGAGAAGTGGGAACCTCAGAGGGTCTGAGGCATCCCCAGGCTTCTGTGGGGGAGCCCGAGCAGAAGGTAGGGACCAGCAGAAGTCAGGCCTCGGCCTCGGCCTCTCCCGCAAAGAGAGGATTAAAGAAGTAGCTGAGGTTCGCGCTGCCGTCTTCCTTCCGCGCAGGGCATGGGGGCTCCGTTGGGGTCTACAAGAATCGCAGGGTCAAGGGGCATCCGGGTTCCCGTGCCGGCGCCGGCGCCCCCCTCCCGTGCCTTCCCTCCTCCGCACCTGCTCTTTGAAGGTCATCACATCGAAGATGGGGTTGCAGAAACCCAGCGGCAGCCCGGGGGCCGCGAGCTCCGCCTCGCCACGCCTTCTCCACCTGGGACGCCGCGCAGATGAGCTCCGCGCCGGCAGCCGGCTCCCACCCCCACCCCACGCCCTCTCGGGGTGCGCAGCGGCGTACCTGAGCCTCCCGCTGCGGTGCAGGAGCCCCGCGATCCCCAGCAGCGCCAGCAAGAGCAACAGCACTGCGGCCGCCACGCCGCCCGCCAGTCCCGCGCTGGGTCCGGACGCGTCCTGCCCCGCCGAGGAGTCGCCCCCGACGGGCGCGCCCGACTGCCGCAGGGCCGCCGCCAGGACGCCGAGCTCGCGGCCTGCAAAGGACGCGACTCAGCGGCGCCGAGCAGCCCCGCGGCGGCGGCAGGGCAGGGGGCGCGCGTCGCCGTTACCGTGCGCGGCCGCGTCGGCCACCAGGGCGCGACCCAGCCGCCCGGCCACGCCGGGGACGGCCCGGGTCTCCGTCAGCACCACCTGGATCTCCGTGTCTGCCTCGCGCGACGGCGACGACCGCGGCACTTTGGACACGGCCGCCTGCAGCCCCTGGTACTGCGGCTGGGGAGGGGAGAGGGTCGGCGCGGGACTCTGTCCTCGAGCGGGGCGTTGGGGATCGGGGGGTGGAATGGGGGGCGCCGGGTGGGCGCGGGGTGCGGAAGCCCCATTACCAAGCTCAAGAAGGTGTTCACCAGCCGCGCGCGGTACCGCTCCAGGTCAAACGTGGGGCCGTGGGTCAGCGACACGACGGATCCTGGGGCGGGAGCGCGCGGTCAACGCTCGGGGCGGGGGACCGGCCAGGACCGGCCCGGCTCCCCCCGGGCCGCCCGTCGGCTCACCGCAGAGGTCGCAGCACTGTCCCTCGGGCCGGAGGGCGTCGCGGCAGGGGGCAGGAGGGCAGCGGCCGCCCTGGGGCTGCAGCAGAGCGGCGCAGATCCACGGCAGCGTCTGCACCGGGGCGCCAGGTCAGCGTGCGCGTGGCCACGGGAGCAGCAGCCACGCGCGCGGGAGCCGCCACGGGACGACCCACTCACCTCGGCGTGGACGCAGACGCAGCCCGACGGGTCGGCGCAGGCCTCGGCGCCCACTCGCAGCGGACCCGGCCCGTGGAAGCGCAGGCGGCCCTCGCGGGATGCCAGGAAAGCCATCAGGTCTTCGTCGCGCGTGTACCTCTGCAGGTGGCCGCATCAGGCGCGGGCCCGGCCCGGCCAAACGCCATCTGAGTCTCAGACTCACGCGTGGAGAGCCGGGGGCTCCAGGGAACGCAGCCCGGGGCCGCGTGGGGCCGGACCGCGCCCTCCCTCGCCTGCTCACCTGCCCCAGCACCGAGACGCTGCGCACGAGCCCGGGGCTGGCGTCAGGGCCGAGCCCCACGCGGAAGGAGGCGTCGCGCGGGAAGACGGCGTCGTCGTGGCGGCAGGGCACTCGCTCGGCGTCCACGGAGAAGAGGCCTGGCGCCTCGTCCTCGGCGCGCCACAAGTGCGGGTCCAGCCAGGAGAAGCGGTCGGGGTTGCGGAAGAGGAAGGGGCTGCCTGGGGCACGCACGACAGCCCGCGGCACCCCGCGCTGAGCCCCGCCCCTCGGAGCCCCGCCCCGCCCCGAAACGCCCCGCCCCTCGGAGCCCCTCCCATCGGAGCCCCGCCCTTGCTCCGGGTCTCACCTGAGCTACAGTCCGGCTCCGAGTCGGCCCCTGCGGCGCTGAATCCCGCTCCCGAGGCCAGGACCAGCTCCCCATCCAGCGGCAGGAGCTGCGGGAAGCGTGGGCTGAGGCGGGGCGTGGACCAGACACGCCCCGCAGCCCACCACACCTCCCAGGTCCTTGGGGGGAACCCAGACTGGGACTGTGGAGTGGATGGTGAGATAAGGTGAGATCCGGGTGGGCTTCTGGGCCGGCCCAAGCCAATCAAAGGAAAGAAAGGGAGCAGGGGGCCCGGGAGAGGGCACCTTAGCGTGTGCCAGGAGGGCTGGGGGCGCAGGAGAGGGCACTGCCTAGCTGTACAGGTCCTGGGTTCTGTCCACAGCACCACAGTGAGTAATAAACGGATAACCGGAGGAAAATAGGAACAGAATATGGAAACCATCATGATTGAAAGCACAGGCATCGGCAGAGGAGCTAAACATCAGCACCGATCAGCTGCAGAACATGCAGGGCAGACGGTCATGTGCAGAAGAGGGCATGGAAGACAGGGAGAAGGGTAGACATCCAAGCACCAGATTCATTTATGAGGGTCGGGGAGGCTGAGGTAAGATATTGAAGAAGTGATGAAGTGAAGACGAAAGGAAACAAAGTACAGGTCAGACTCAGAGAACGCTCTGGTTTGAGAGCACAGATTGCCCAGGATGTAAGACACAAAACTCCCTCCCTGCCTCCCTCCCTCCTTTCCTCCCTCCCTCCCTGCCTCCCTTTCTTCCTTCCTTCTTTCCTTCCCTCCTTCCTTTCTTTTTCCTCCCTCCCTCCCTGTCCCTTCCTCCCTCTCTCCCTTCCTTCCTCCCTCCCTTCCTCCCTGCCTTCCTTCCTTCCTCCCTCCCTGCCTCCCTTCTTTTCTTCCTTCCTTCCTTCCTTCCTTCCTTCCTTCCTTCCTTCCTTCCTTCCTTCTTCCTCTCTCTTTCCCTCCCTTCCTTTTCTTATGTTTTATGTAGCCCGGGCCAGCCTTAAGTTCACTAAATGGCGGCTTCCCTTGAATGCGGGATTCCCCTGTCTGTCTCCCGAGGGCTGACATTACGGGCATGCACCCCCACACCCAGCAAGAAAAGAATCCTCAACCTACTTTTTATGACATGCTAAACTGCTTTGAGAAGTATGTATTTAACTTTATTTAGTGTGCGCGTGTGTATCAGAGGGCACTGTGTGTCCCTGTGTTGAATAAGGGTGACTTTGGGAATCATCCTCATCTTCTACCTCCTTTTGCTTTGCTCTGGGGTTTCCCAGTCTCCACCTTCCAGGGTTGGAAGTGCAGCCAAGGCCATTTCCACCCAGTGTTTCTTACATGGGTTCTGGAATCTGAACTCGGGTCCTTTTGTTTGCAAGGGAGAGGCTTAAACCTCTGAGTCATCTCTCCAGCCTGCTACCTATCTGCTAAGCCCCCACTGCGAGAGCTGAAAGATGGACAGCTTGGGCTACACAATGACACTAACAGGAGAGATCCAGCCTAGGGCAGCCAGGCGTGGAGCCCAGAGCCACCCCGCCCCACCCCTCCTTCCGCCCCCACCCCTCACCCCTACCCCACCCCCTCACCCCAGTCCTACATGAGCTCCTGGGTCAGCAAAGGGATGCCCAAGAGGTCAGGCACACCTACTGGCTCCACCCTCTGTGCACCGAATAGGCGGGGCCACGTGCAAATAAAACTTGGACATTGAAATATGAATGTCATATACTTTTGAATTGTCATGAAATGGCCCAGCAACAGTTTAAAAATGAAAAATGCATTCTTAGCTCCCCCCATGGAGGCCGCCCTTAGGTGCTCGCTTGCCAGGCGTCTCAGAGTGTGTAATTGTGAACCCTCCTCCTGCCAGGAAGCACGCGCACCTAAGCGGTGGAGAACCCAACGCCCCGAGGAGAGCTAGCTTTGGGAAGCCGGCTGAGAAAAGGTCCCCAGGTATGAAGGACAGGAACACAGGGAGGGGGCCCCAGAGCAAATGTGCCGTCAGCCCGGGGCTGCGGGAGCGCAGTCTGGAGCCGTGGGATCCAGGGCTTCCGGTGCCCCCCATCCGCCCCTCCGGATGCTCTGCGCACAGCCCCGAGTCTCACCACTTCAGAGATGGCGTGGCTGCCTTTCACCAGGACCGACACCATCTGCGGAAGGAAGCGGGCTCGGCTTGGCGGCTGGCCGACGCCCCCTCCTCCCACCGCCGGCCAGGCCCCGTCACCGCACCTTGTGGGCTGGGAACTGGACAGCGTCCTGCGCGCAGGGGGTCCGGTTCTGGCTCCAGTTGGCGGCGGTGTCGAAGTCGGTGTTGGCCATCCAGACTTTGGAGGTGGCCCGGGTCAGCGCTGGAGAGAGGACGGCTGATTGTCCGCCCTCCCCGGGGAGCACGAGCCATCGGGGACTCGCGGCAAGCTGGGGTCTCCCCGGTCCTCACGGTGGCCCCAGCGCCCACGAAGGCCACCCCTAGGGCAAAGCCCGGCAAGTGCTCCCCGCCCCGCCCCACGCTACCCAGAGCCAGGCGGAGGCCTGGATCGCGAGCGGACAGAGACCACCCGGGATGGGGCAGGAGGGCTTCGGAGGCCCCCACCACGGGAAAGACGACCAGTGGCCGCAGAGCTGGTTTTTCCCAGCTGCGGGCCAAGGGGAATCAGGGTATGGAAGTGAGGGAGGCGCGGTGCGTGCATCCCTGGGGTGGGAAACTGAGGCAGGCTGGGCCGGTGGGGACGGGAGGGTCTGTTCCTCTCCAGCCCTCCCGCCCTGGAAATCCCGACCCAGAGGGACCCGGGCGAAGCCAGGCGCCCGCCTACCACACAGCTGCAGCCACAGCAGCACCCGGCCCAGCGCGCCCATCTCGCCGCCACTCTGGCTCCCGCCCGCCCAGGTTCGGACTTTGCCCCGCGGGGCTCACGTGACCGGGAGGGCTTGGGTGGCTGGGGTCGCCGCGAAGTTACACATTTACCTCCCGACCTGGCTGCTCTGCTCGGAGGATCCTTCACACCTTCAGTGACTTCCTGCTCCTGGCCTGGGTGCCTTAGACCCCAGGGACCCAGGAAGCTGCAGACTGCCGGGTGACACGGTGTAGGGGCACAAGCAGCCTCCACTCAGCCTTCTCCGCCCACCTTCTCCAGGCAGCCCTCCTGCCCGGGTGGGCGCTCCACTGGCTGGCACCGAGTGGCCACAGCTCGTGGGTGGGAAGCCTAACTGTGCCGCGGAGGTGCAGGGCGGGCAGGGTTTGTGTTGGTGGATGATGGGTGGGTGGGTGGATGGGAGTCTCCAAGGGTTAGTGAGTGATGAACAGTATGGGGGTACAGGGCAGGCAGTGGCTCAGGATGACTGCACAGTAATGGATGGTGGTTGAGACGTTGGCAGAGGGGGTGGTGGGCAGGGCGGTAGCTGGGTAGAGGGCAGTGGGGGTGACATATGGACAGATGGTCCGTGGCAGTGCCTGCGAGGATGGTGGGTCAGTAGTGAGTGGGAGAGGATAGCAGGCTGCGGAATGATGGATGGGAGCAGCAGGCGGATGGAGGAGTGTGGTGGGAAGTGTGGAGACACGAGACCTGCCCTGGCACGGCCGATGGACACCAGGAGGTGAAATAGATGGAAATGGACAGTAACCCGGCCACGTGGCGCTGGGAATGGGGAACAGAGAATCTGACGGGCTGGGCAAGTGCAGGAGGGCATCTGGGTAAGATGAGGGAAGAGGAGCAGGGCTGGGGGGGATGGGCACACACTCTCCACGTGACTCGACTAAATCAGGACGTCTGAAGAGCTGCACTCATCCGGCTACCTGACTGGACAGAGGCTGAGCCGAAGTAAACCTTCCTTCCCGGTGGGCCTGCGCTCAAGCAGGAAGGAAACGAGCAGAGGACCTGGTGAGGCGGCTCCGAGGTAAGGGCGCTGTTCAAGCCGGCTGGCGGCGGCCCCAGAACAGGTGTGGTGGTCTTGGCATCTCCAGGGCACACCTAGAACGCGGAGGTAGGAAGACCTGCCGCCGTGCTGTGGTCCTGATCCGCACAGAAAGGAGAACGTGAGTAGGTGTGGACTCATGGGTGTGGCCGCGACAGGGCGTGGACTTGTGGATGTGGACGTGACAGGGTGGGCGTCCTCAAGCACATGGCCGGGCTTTCTTGCACACCTGAGCCAAATATTCCCGTTCTCCTTGAGGTTGCTTTCCACAGAGAATTTAGTCACAGCAACAGAAACCAATACATCACATAGGGCGGGAGGAAGAGAACTGACACATTTTCCTTTTGTCTCCTCACGCACACCCACGTGCACATCACACACACACACACACACACACACACACACACACACACACACACCCCGTGGAGTAAAAGTTACAAGTTAATAAAAGTAACTGGGGCCAGGATGACTGAGCAGGTAAAGTCTCGCTATGCATGCCTGAGGGTTGGAGTCGAGGCCCCCAGGACCCGCACAAATACCAAAGGGGCGTGGCATCCTGCCTGTAATTCTAGCACTTGGGAGGGTAGAAGCAGGGGTCCTCAGCGACTAACTGCACTGGGAAGCAGTGGTTCAAGAAAGAGACCTCGCCTCACTGTGAAGGTAGACTGCGAAGATACTGTTAGAGAATAAACTCCTTGTTCCCTTAAGCAGTTTGATGGTGATTTTATCAGCAACATGCAGGCGACTGCAATGGAAGGATAAAGAAGCTTGCAGAAATAAACAGAGGGGAAGGCTCGGGGGTCAAAGCGCTCGCTAAGCAAGTGAAAGGAGCAGAGCTTGAATCTCGCAAAATGCCAGGGGGCTGTGGCCTGGTGGGGTGGTTTGTCTGCCTGCAATTCTGACCTTGGAAGGTGAAGACTAGGAATCCCCAGTGCAAACTGGCTTTATGGGTGAACTCTGGTTTTGATTAGGTGGAGAGTGGTCAAGGATGAGTCCCATCTGGGTATCAACCTCCTTCCATATGCACACACGGGCATGTGTACCCACGCATACACGTACACCCTCACTCAGACACCCCTCCGCACATTTACATGGAAATCAAGGGATGAGATAGAGTCTGTGAAGGCCTGAGGTGGGGGAGGGGACTGGGAGAGATCTGGGAGGAGTTAGAGGAGCTGGAAGCTGAGGGACGCTTGACCAGCCCAGGGGGCAGCAGGGTGGGCTGGCCATGCCTGTCCTTCACAGTTCTGTTTAGTGGTAACTATGCCTGGTGCCTCTCTCTGCTGCATCCTAATGGGGCAGAGGGAGCGGGCGCTCTGGGAGCAAGGAGAGGCCCGTGTGTGGGCAGGGGTATGGCCACCGCGTTCTCCACCTGTGGGCAGCGGAGCGGACAAGTGGGAAAGCCGAGGCTATAGATGCCCTGGGCTGGGAGCTGCTCCCCAGAATGGGGAGGGACCTCTGTCCTGCTTCCCTCCCCCATGCTCATGGTCCGTCACTTCCCTGCTCCTCGGGATGGAGGCCATAGGTCCCTAGGCCAGGAGAACCCGCAGCTGGAGGCCAGGTGTGCTGACTCCACAAGCCCAGGGGCTGGGTGTGGACGGAACAAAAGTCACTGCGCTCAGGGCGTCTGGGGAACTAGGGAGAACGCAGGGCATGCTGGGAAGAGCTGCCAGAGTGAGACCCAGTTGTCCCCAGAGAACCCCAGAGGACGGGTCGACTCAGGAGTCACCGTGTGGTTGGGCCCCAAGCTCTAGACAGGACACACAAGTAGGGGCTGTGGAGCCCACACCAAGACCCCCAGGGGTCTGCAGTGCCGAGCATCCGCTAGGCAGGCCCCAGGCTGGGGGGCTTCTCACCTGCTCCCAACAGTGCTCCCACTGTGCCCCTCGTGGGGCCCCCAGTCTGACGTGACCATGACAGCTGGCATCCACAGCCCCTGGCTCCTCCACTCTAGGGAGGAGACTCCTCTCCTTTGTCACACTGCGCCTTCCACCTGCCCCTGGGGCTGGGGGCGCACGTGCTTGCAGCGGGCTTTGGGCAGGACCCCTGCATGGATCCTGAGCTCCGTGCTCCCTGGTGCCCGGACCCCTGCTCTTTAGTCCTTGGTTCAGAACACGGGTCCTGGCAAGCAATGTAACCGTTCTTCCCTGTGAGCCCGCTCAGGCCTCTGCCCGTCACTGCTTCTCTTCAGGTGGAGCCCGGATCCGTTCAGAGCCTGATGCTGGTTCTGTGGCCCCCCAGTCCCTTCAAACTCGCATCCTCTCCCCGACCTCCAGGGGCTAGACGGGCCCAGGGCGGCTCTCCCTGGCAGCACCCTTCCAGCACAGCGACTGCTGGCCCCACCCTCGCCTGGCAGCACACACCTGTGTTGCTAGAGAGGGGAGAAGGGGGTCCCAGAAGACGGAGGGCAGGTGACCCATGTCAGAGACACGTGGACGCGGGGCTCAAGGCGGAGGCACTGGCAAGGCCAAGCACCTCTGAGGTGCTTCCTGGGGCCTGCCCCAGCCCTGGGTCACTGGCCCCTACCAGGGGCGATTCTGGAAGCAGGCGGCCTGGAAGCTCTGGGTGGGGCCCCAAGGCTTTGCTGGAAGCTCCCCAACCCCCGTGGTGCCCCTGAAAGTGGGGGCCACGCAGGTGCCACATTGGCCGGAGGAAGCACTGAAGGGTGAGTGGGAGGAGTTGGGCAGGACCCCCGCTTCATAATCTGGGTGGTCCCGTGGGTGGCACAGCCCAGAGCCCATGTAGGGAGAGGATGCAGGAAGCTGGACAGCGACCACAGCAGGTCTGGGCGTGCCCGGCAGCCTCAGGGACGCGTGGACACGAGGTGGACACGAGGCCCGTGCTGGCCCTAGCCCGAGCCGCGGTCTTGAGAGCGGCAGCTAAGGCTTCAGGCAGGAACAGGCCTCTTCAGAAGCCTCCAGCACCGTGGATGGTGGCAGCAGGGCAAGTGTCCGCTGGCTGCACGGGGTGTCCACAGACAATGCTGCCAGCCACTTGTGAGCACGGGTGGGGGCTCACGGCAGGAGAGCCCTCCTCTGGAGTCGAGTGGTGGACAGTGCACGACAGCAGAACTTAGTTCATCAGCTTTATTTCCTCTAATAGTTTAGCATTGCAAAATTTGGCATCTACAGTCTTACAAACTTTATTATTAGCAGCGGAAACAAAAACATCACAAGACCTCAAAACAAATAAATACCAAATAAAACCACAAAAGATGCAGGAAACGAAATGTGAACATAATAATGCTTTCAGGAAACCAGACATGCTGCCATCTCCCAGGTTACTGCCGGGCAGTAACGCCGCCGTCTTTGTTTCTTAGAAGAGCAGAGCGCAGACGCAGGTCACTGGTCACAATCACTTGGACTGTCACACGGGTCCTCACAGCGCAGTTACTACACACGGCAAGTTTTAAAACAGGCAGGTTAAAAATACAGTCAAATGAGAAATTGGCCTTCTTTGGTCTTTGTTTTTTTTGGGTAATAGAACTAAACGCAAGAGGTGTACGTACCATCAGAAGAAAGAACGTAACTCTAGAAAGCATCCACAGCTGTCTACACGACCCCACACTGTCAGTCACACAGCTCCTACTGGAAACCCTTGGAAGTAAGGCTGGCTTTTGTGTTTTCCAATTAGGTCATTTAGTTTGTTGTCAACGGTCCGACACGGCACAGCGAACGACCGTGGACTTGGAACGTCCCCGCAATGAGCTCACAAGAAGGACTCTAGACAGCAGAAATGGAGGAACGCGCGCCCTGGGCCCTCACCATGGCTGGCCCAGTGTAGGTCACTGCTTTGCCCACCTGCCCAGCAACAGTGCCCAGGGCACCCCTGAAAAGTGGACAACTTGGAAAAAAAATATTTCCAGGCCGTTGCAACAGGTCACTGGTCCCATCAGCCTGTCTCCACTGACCCAACTCCTAGAGACCTCGGCAGCCAGCACCAGCCGGCACCAGCCGGCACCAGCCAGGGTGGGACAGTTGATGACGGCCAGGGGACCTGCCACAGCTCAGAACCTCACGGGCACATTCTACTCTGGAGGAAACAGCTACGATTTGCAAACGGAAGACGGAGCTATGATCTTGGTCTAAGAAGATTTGGGGAACAGACAAACCTCACTCATCACACTCAGACACAACAGGACGCCCAGAACTTCTGCTAGCCCTCCTGTGGCCCAGTCAGTCAAGATCTGGACTGAAAGTAAAAAATAGACCCTTAAGCTCCTCCAAGCCCTTTTCCATGTGCTGATCACCCCAAGTGGAGGGACATGTTGGGAGGGAAGGGGGAAGGACAACAAGCTGGTAGGTGGCCAGGATTGCTGGCCCACCCGCTGGACACACAAGGCCCACCCGCGGGACACACGAGGATCACCCGAGGGACACACAAGATCACCCGCTGGACATACAGGATCACCCGAGGGACACACGAGGATCACCCGAGGGACACACAAGATCACCCGCTGGACACACAGGATCACCCGCTGGACACACAAGGATCACCCGCTGGACACACAAGATCACCCGCTGGACACACAAGATCACCCGCTGGACACACAAGATCACCCGCTGGACACACGAGGATCACCCGCTGGACACACAAGATCACCCGCTGGACACACAAGATCACCCAGTGGATACAGGAGGATCACCCGCTGGACACACAAGATCACCCGCTGGACACACAAGATCACCCGCTGGACACACAAGATCACCCGCTGGACACACAGGATCACCCGCTGGACACACAAGGATCACCCGCTGGACACACAAGATCACCCAGTGGATACACGAGGATCACCCACTGGACACACAAGATCACCCGCTGGACACATGAGGATCACCCGCTGGACACACAAGATCACCCACTGGACACACAAGATCACCTGCTGGACACACGAGGATCACCCGCTGGACACACAAGGATCACCCGATGGACACACAAGATCACCCTGCTGGACACACAAGATCACCCACTGGACACACAAGATCACCCGCTGGACACATGAGGATCACCCGCTGGACACACAAGATCACCCACTGGACACACAAGATCACCTGCTGGACACACGAGGATCACCCGCTGACACACAACCAGACACCTTCCCCTCTCCTGTGCTCCCTGCTGGTTGCCACCTGCCAGGACTGCCCGAGGTGGTTGCCACCACACACTCAAGCGAAGGGGTAGCACTGCCGACAGGCCAGGTGACCAAGAACCAGGAGCTGACCCAGCGGGCCCCTGGGAGGCAGCTGGCCGTCCCATGGGACGGTTCTTGATGGGCCCGAGATTGGGAGGGAACATGGGTGGGCTGTCGGGGGTCAGGGAGTGGAGCTATAGAGCTGCATGCTGCAGCGCCCTCGTGTCCCGGGACTGGAGGAAATGGCAGAGAAGGTGCCGCCTGAGCACAGGTCCCTGCTTCGCTGACTGCTGAGGCGCCATCTGCACAGAGGGGTGAGGGATCAGGCTGAGACGAAAGCACTGTCTCCCCAGAGCATGGGATCTGGGGAGATGGCTGAGGTGGGGGCGCGGCCTTCCTCTGTGGCCCCCTCCTCTGCCTTACCCAAGGTCTGGTACACTGCCTGGCCCAGCCCGCCTGAGCCCACCCAGCCCTGCCCAGGCCGGTGTGATACTTCTGAGACCCTCCCGACGAACCCTTCCGTTCCTAGCCTCCACCCAGGGCATCACTGATGCTTTCAGCCCACGAGGGGCAGGGGGGGGACAGGCCCCAGGACATGCTGCCTGTCCAGCGTCAGAGGCCCAGGGCAGACAGACAGTGTGGAGACCACCCCAGGCTAGCAGAGACAGGAGAGTGCCCGACTTTCCCGGGAGGCCACGGACCAAATGCCCAGCACCGAGTCCTGGGGAGGGTGGACGCTGTCCTGCTGCGGATCTCGTCAGTTCTGCAGCCGGGATACGCAGCACATGACCACCCTTGTTTCCTGTGGCCGGGACCCTGCGAGTGGGGAGGACGGCCACAGCCGGGCGGCCAGCACCAAGGGCACTGAGGAATGCTGGGGCAGCAGTGTAGGGCGTACTGGCAGGACGTGACACACATCCCAGCATGTCCTCCACACACAACAGACGGGCTCAGGGCACCGATGCCCTCTAGTCCCAAGACACACGCAGGCACAGGACAGGAAACTACGGCCTGCCATGCTTTGCCTCGGGGTACGGCGCACACACCCTGCGGGCACCTGGGAGGGGGAGGGCAGCCGCCCACGGGGAGCGAACAGGAAAGAGCCCGAGGGAACCTCGGGCCGCATCAAAGAGAAGCGTTCTACCAGATCACCAGGTTGCCCCTACGCCGCTGGACAGTCCCCACGCCTCAAAGGAGAGCTGCTGAGGCCTGCGGCTGACCCCTGCTAGCGGGGACCCTGGGGGGCTGTGCCCTGCAGCTCTCCCTGCTCGGAAGAGATGACTCGCGCTGAACTAACTACCCGACCGAGCCACTGACTTGCCCCAGAGCAATCTCGGGAGGGGGAGGAGCAGCGAGGCGGCAGGTGCTTGAAACCAGAAGATGCTCATGGAAGTGTGGGGACAGGTGTGCGAGGGGGGCACTTCCAGCAGGCACTGGGGTAAAGGCACACCCAGGACAGATGGCAGCACCAGAGACGAGGTGGGCCGCCGGGCACCACCCAGCTGTCCCCGCCCGACCATGAGGAGAGCCCAGGGCAGGCAGTCTGAAGGGCGCGGCCCAGCCGGCCAATTGTGGGCGCGCCTTTTGGGCCGGCGCACAGCCGTGCGCGGCGCACTGGCTCTGCCGAAGCACCCGTGGCTGTAGCACCCATCAGTGTAGAGCACCAAGAAGCGTGGTGCGTAGCGAAGGGGCACCGGGGCGGGGCTTCAGGCTTCAGATCACAGTTGGACCATCGAGAGGCGTAAACAGTGCGCTGAGCGTGGTCTGCACAGTACCGGCTGGACACTGCCGGCCACCTCCCTACCTGGACGGTCAGGGCCCCTGGGGGCTACCAGGGGACAGTCGGGGCCCCTGGGGGCCAGCCTAGGCATCCCCAGAGCAGTGGTTGCTGGAATGCTCCGGGGGTTCTCCTTCACGCTGTGTGGGATTTCAGGATCTGGGTGGGGACGGCGGAGGGGTGTGGCTTCTGATCCACACCTGCCCTCCTCGGGGTGGGGCCAGGCTGCACTTTGGGGCCTAGAGTTGGAATCTGAATATTTAGCAGCGGGCTCTCCGGAAGCCACTTGGTGGAGCTTGGCTCCCTGTAGGCCTGAAGTTGTCTGAGGACCTTTGTAGACACAAGATCTGGGGGTAGAGAGAGAAATCTGGTTAAACCTTCTAGACAGAGATGACCGCGAACCCAGAACAAGCAGCAGCATGTCACATCTAAGGCACATGTACCGTACGCACCGTCTCCAAGCAGAGACGCGCCTGCAGATGCCGCCGAGCAGGTGCAGCAGGGTGACAGAATGAGCGACCTCCCGCAGCCAGAGCGCCCGCCCGCCCGTCCCCACACTGCACACGGGAGACCGAGGTTGGTGCTGTAGCGACAGAGCTTGTCTCGACATGGGGCAGAACTTTAAAAACCTACAGGATCTTGTTTAGAACTGCAAAGTTCAACTAATGCCCTATTTTAGGGTGAAAACAACTGAGTCTGAGATGATGCACAGCATCCATGAGCAAAGGTCCCTTTCATAGTAACTTGAAGTAGTGTCATCGACTACGACAGATATTGAAGGTTTACATTTCTAACGAGAAATAACGACAGGTTGAATATTCTCTTTCCTATCACAAGTGATAACCAGTGTTTGATATTTAACATTTTCTTCCAAGAAATTTCAGTCTATCAACGTTTTCAAATAAAATGTTTGAGTAACAATTATTTGTAGAACATTAAATCAAAAAATGATTTCTGAATTTAGAGACTTTCAAAAGACCTAAGTCTACTTGAGGGTCTTCTGACAAACAAATTATTAAAACAGAGACCAGATGGGGCCTTAACAGTAGACAAGAGACTGTATTTGAGACAAGATTGCACTTTCGAGTTTTTGGGCAAATATATCGGAATTGCATTATTACTTCTTAAAAGTTCTCCTTTTACGTAACATGCTGACATGTCCAGCTATCCCCACGTGTTTTCTTTTTCTGTTGGTGTTCAAGTTTAAGGACGAAAAATCATGTTTTTGTTTAGCGTATATGTTTTCCACCTTAAATAACTAGATCTTTAAAAATGAAAAGGAAAGCCTCTGACAGCAATATTTATCTCGCCGAAGGATAAATACTTCTTCAGAGTGCGGTGTGGCTAGTCTAGTAGAAAACGCGTTGGGTCTGTTTCCAGGCGAGCCTCCTCTTGCCGCCGCATCTTCCAGCTGCATCCTGTTTCACAAGGTCCTGTTCTGAGTGCGAGGACCTCCGTGAAGACAGACTGGATCAAGCCCCCCAGAGGAGTTACCTTCTGCTAGATCCACCTCCCCAGGTGCAGGTCAGGGGTCAGGCAGATCCGAAGTATCCACTATAACTTTAATAAAAATTGTATCATCTTTAATATACGTCCCATTTTCAAGAACAGTTTGGGCCACAAAGACTGGGCAGCCGGAAGCGATATTCATTTCTCCCGTGGGTTTCTTGAAGCTGCTGCTGTTGGGGTCAGGCTTGAAGGCATCTCCCAGGTGGCGCCGAGAAGACCCCTGATCCATCAGCATGAGCGTCACTTTCTGCTTAAAGGGCCACGGCAGCAGCGCATCATACTCTCCACGCATGATGACGAAGAACAGCGACAAGTGTGTCCCCTTCCCCATCCCGTCCCCGTTCAGGTAGACCCTGGCACACATCTTGTAGCCAAAATAGCCTGTGTAGAAAGGCTGGCTGTAGAGGGACAAGGTCTTTCCCATGACGGCCTCCTGCTTTCGGCGCTTGTAGTCCCGGATCTTCCAGATGAGCACCCCGTTGTAGCTGGCCGTCTCCAGGACTTGGAACCGCAGGTCCATGTCCGCCAGGCGGATGTCGTGGACGCTGAGCATCTGGTCATGCCGGCTCAGCTGGGACTCCAGCAGGCCTGTGCAGCGAGCGAGACACGGACACACGGCCATTAGAAAAGCCAACCCGCCGGCGTCTGAGACAGCCGCGCCAAGCCGCAGAGCAGAGGCCCGGGCAAGACAGACAGGGTGGAAAGATCCTGGGGCCTCTCCACACACCTACCAAGGGCCCACCTCTCCCCTGCACAGCCACACCCTCTGCAGTGGCCTCCTCTGCGCGCAGCCAGGGCTTGGCTGCACAACAGGCCTGTCCCCAAAGGACCCCGGCTCTGGGTCTTGGCTCCGGCCGCTCTATTCCAGTTCCACGTCTGTCTGCTTAATCAAACCCGTGCTCCACAATAGCCCCTCCCCTCCCACGAGTCTCTCATGCAAATCAGCAACACTCGGTCAGCCTCAAAGCCACAGGCCACGCGTCTGCTTGCGATGTTGGAAACACCCGAGATGGGTGCGCCTGTGCCTCCATGTCTGGTCTGCTCCTGTCCTTGGGCCCTCAAGGGCGGGACAAGAGCACCCTGATTAGCAGATGCTGAAGTCTCCCCCATCCTCGGCTCTGCAGCCCTCTAGGAGGGCTTCCCACCCCACCATGGTGGTCTCACACAGAGAACAAGTCTAAGTGGAAACCTGCTCTACTAGAGGACCACCCTCTGCAGGAGGACGCACTCTGCAGGTGGTGCTGTCTGCACATGCACTGACTGCCTAGAAGGGCTGCTATGCTGATGTGCATGCTGCAGACATGTGAGGCAGACGTGTGATGCAGACATGTGTGCTGCAGATGTGCGTGAGGCAGACGTGTGTGCTGTAGATGTGCGTGAGGCAGGTGTGCGTGAGGCAGGTGTGAGTGCTGTAGGTGTGCGTGCTGCAGGTGTGCGTGCTGTAGGTGTGTGTGCTGCAGGTGTGCGTGCTGTAGGTGTGTGTGCTGCAGGTGTGTGTGCTGCAGGTGTGCGTGCTGTAGGTGTGCGTGCTGCAGGTGTGCGTGCTGTAGGTGTGCGTGCTGCAGGTGTGCGTGCTGCAGGTGTGCGTGCTGCAGGTGTGCGTGCTGCAGGTGTGCGTGCTGCAGGTGTGCGTGCTGTAGGTGTGTGTGCTGCAGGTGTGCGTGCTGTAGGTGTGAGTGCTGCAGGTGTGCGTGCTGTAGGTGTGTGTGCTGCAGGTGTGCGTGCTGCAGGTGTGCGTGCTGCAGGTGTGCGTGCTGCAGGTGTGCGTGCTGTAGGTGTGTGTGCTGCAGGTGTGCGTGCTGTAGGTGTGTGTGCTGCAGGTGTGTGTGCTGCAGGTGTGCGTGAGGCAGCAGCTTTCCCGGGAACAGGCACCCAGCATGTGGCTGGAGCGGCCGAGAGGACACTCGCCTGTGCTGCGGGCAGCCTGCCCTGCGCTTTTGTCCACGCTCTCCAGCTCCGCCACGCGGTTCTGCAGGGACTCCACGCTGCTCTTCATGCTGTCCGCCTCCTCCCAGTTCTGCCGGAAGGGACGGATCTCCTTGTCCAACTCCTTCAGCTTCTCTGCTTGGCTGTCTATTACTCGCTTCCAGACCGAAGGGGTTAAAAGGACAAAAGCCAGTCAGACTGAGCGCCCACACTAGCACCCCCATGGTTGGCCCTCCTAGGAGCCCTGAGGGCAGGTGCCCCACTGTCCTGAGAGCTCAAGTGAGGCGGAGACTGCCAGACACACAGTGTGAGCCGTGTCTCCGGATGACGGCATGGACAGTGTGAGCCGTGTCTCCGGATGACGGCATGGACAGGTGAGCCCGCATCTCATCTTTGCTGTTGGTCAAAGCTACGGCAGGGCAGGGTGCCTGTTGGCTCGGCAGGCCTTGAGTTAGCTCCTGAAGCAACCAGACAGCAGGAAGCATCAAGAGTCCTCTCATCTTCAAACACCCTTGTGCGTGTGTGACAGACAGATGCGCACGTACATTAAAAAAAAAAAAAGGAAAAAAGTCAGCAGGAAAATGCAGGGCAGACGCAGATGAAAGGGGACTCCTGTTCAATGACACCAGGTGGGCCTTCTCTGCCCACCTTGTTTCTCTTTCTCCATCTGGGGAGAGACCTGGTGTCACCTAGCTGTGTGTCTCTCACACGCCTGTGTCTGGGCGCAGTCGACCCATCAGCTCCCCTTTCAGGAGCCTGTGACCGTGTCTCGCCCTCACGGGAGCCCCATCTTTCACCCTACAGGCATCTCACCGGGCTGCTGCCTTGGGCTCCCCCCTTGTACCACACACCCTCTAGGGGGTCCTTACACAAGGGGCTCTACTTCCAGAGAAGGGGACTAAGGCAAAGGTCTCACCTGATTGGAGGCAGGTCCTTAGGACATATGGACCCCCATAAAATAGAGGTGTCAGGTTTAGGAGGCAACGTCCTATGTAACTGGCCCTATATCCTGCTGCCCAGACAGACACGCAAAGCTACCTCTATTCCGGGACTACAAGGGGGACCCCAAAATGGCACAAAGCGCAAGGAGAAAGAGTTCCCTCTACTTTGCCTCTACCAGTCACCTGGTGGCCAGGGAGATCTTTAGTCCTAGACAGCACCGAGGGCCCTGGCCTCTGGGAGCTTTTCTCCTCCATGTGCACTGTGCTCAGAGGCACAGGAAATACGCTGACAAAACGCTGTCCAGAGTGCAGCCCGACTCCGCGCGACCCTGACCATAACTCAGAACTTGTTCTACACGTAGACCACCAGCGGCAACGGCACATGGGGAAGACTCGTGTCCCAGCCGTGGCCACCGCGTTCGGAGGGCTTCTGCAGCCCAGGCCAGGCGCCAAACTCTGCCCGGGAGGCATGGAGCAGCCAAGCCTCGCTTGCATAGCAGGTCACTGGGGTGTGGAGGGGTGTGTGTGCAGGGGTGGGGGCGTGCAGGGGCAACCCCACGGCCAGCCCAGCGAATACACCTCTGCACTGCAAGGCTATTTTTGAATCTGTAGGTTTCAGCACCCTTTCTAGCTGACGACCAGAAGGGACAGCCAAGGCATTCTGAATTCGCTTGCTGGGGTGAAGGCCCCGAGTCTCCCTGCTTTTCCCAAGGAACCCGACGTTAACTGGCATTTAAGGATGAGGTCTTCAAAAACACTTCCTGCTACGTCACTATTTTAAAAAGAACACATGACCAGAGAAATACTTGTTCACGCGGTCTGCACTGTGCAGTCAGTTCTGACAGCTGGGAGTAACCACAGCCTCGTGCTCGTCGCATGAGCTCTTAAAGGGAGGAGAAAGCTGGCGTGAAAGACACTGCAGGCCTGTGGAGCCAGGAGGGCCTGGGTTGCAGCGTGGTCTAGGACGGGCCACTGGGCCAGGCCTCGAGGTCTGAGAAGCTGCTCTTCTTCCCACCGTGCCACGCAAGGGACAGGACGAGGTTGCAGTGCTGGCCGTGAGGCCCCTGAGGCCACAAGGACATCGGCGCGAGAAGAGAGCTCGGAGGCCGGGAGGAGAGCAGACTGAGCCCAACAGTAACTCCAAACCCAGATGTCTTCTCAAGGGCTTGGCTGGCTTCGGCATGTCGAAGCCGGTGGGTTTGTAATCCCAGTTACTTGGGAGACTGAGTCTAGAGGATGTGAGTTCAAAGTATGCCTGAGATACGGACTGTGTTCAGGCCCACGTGGGCAACTTAGTAGGGCATTGAAACCAAAGAGTAGGGCAGAGAGATGGCTCAGGGGTTAAGACTCTGCCCCGAAAACAGAGAGGGCTGAGTTGAGTCCCAGGTCCCACGTGAAAACACCAGGCAGAACTGGGTGACCTGTCCTTCTGGCCCTGGTGGACAGAATCTGGGAAATCTCAGAATGAAGCAAAAAAGGAGGGAGAAGCAATCCAGGATGATTCCTAAAGTCATCTTTGGTCCTCCACAGTCCCTGCAGCACACGCACACACAGAAAAAATAAACATAAAGGTAGCACCTAGCCTGCTCAAAGACTTGGGTTCAATCCCCAGTATTTGGGAAAAAATTAAAAACTCCAAACAAACACGTTCCTGCCACTGACGGATTCGAGGCTTCCTGCTGAGTAGTCCAAAAAGTGGAAGACTAAGTGGGACATCATGGAGCTGATTTGCACATGGTGCGAGGGGCCGTGAGGGCAGGCGGAGGGTGGACTCCAAGGGGAGGGAGAGAAGCGTGGACAGGGCACAAGGAGGAGCCTCGATGGGGTGGCGGGAGGCTGCAGGGTCCTGAGGATGGATGCAAGCCAGTGCTGCGCTGACCACTAGAGGTCCAGCCCACGGACTCCCGAAGCAGCACCAGCCACCATCCGGTCCCTGCCTCGAGTGCTCAAGGAACCGTGGGGCTGCGTGGGATCTGGTTCTTTCTGTAACTGGGACTCGATTCCCCGAGCTTCTTTCAGGAGCGAGGTGCCAGCAGGCTGGGGACGCTGACCCCACTGTCACCACCCACGGGCTGTCTCGGCCCCATCTTACTGACTGGTTCACAACATTTACACATCATATACAGCGGGGTGATGACGTGGCAGAAAGAGGAAACAATGTGTGTGCTCGGAGTGTTGGATGGCCGCCCACTCCACGTGGCGCGACCTACATTTTGCTAAAGTGGGGGCCAGTCTTCTGCTACTTACTCTTGTTCCTGCTGCGGACGCTTTAGTGGGCAACTGTCAGGCGGGACGGTCCCTTGTGCCTCATCTAACACAATCTAATGTTTCACTGACTTTTCTCTCACTTCTCTGGGCAGCTAAAAAGTTTATACAAATGAAATTAATGTAATAAATCTGTACAATTCAAGAGCTATGACCAAGCTCGTCTTAAGACAGGAGGAGAGGCGATCTCAATAGTGCTGTGCCTACTCTACTGGAAATGCTTTCTCTTCTGTGACGGGGATACACACTGTAAGTTAAGTGGGAGCCACTCAGAAATGCAGTCTCGTGTGGGGTGTGTGGCAGCCACAGAACTCCCGGGCAACAGGACCCACAATCCTCCAATGAGCCCAACAGACTTGTGCTGGTAGCACCACCTGAATGACTTTATCTGGCATATCTATGTACCACCTTGGTCAGAGGAACAAAGGGTTATTCACTTCTTTTGGGGGTATCTCTGGGTTATTATGCTAAAAAAATTGAACAAATATTGTGTGAAAAATCAGAATGAAGCAGTTCGGGTTCATTTCACTTAGGAAGTGAAATTGCCCGTGGTATTTAGGGACAATGTACTTGAACAGTCAGAATCAATCTCTCTCTCCCTCCCTCCCACCTCCCCTCCCCCTCACCCCTTTCTGGGGATGCTACCAGGGCCTTGCACATGCTGGGCAATTATTCAACACACTCCATCCAAAACAGCCAATCTTTAAAACACAGCTCGAAATCTCTTGTCCCGAGGGCAGGCGGCCTCCTTAGCAGGAGAAGCCCCGGCAGGCAGGCATCATGCAGGCTGGAGGTCCCCAGTGGGAGGGACACCTGGCAACTTGTTAAATCGGTGGAGGCTGCTTACCTGTAAATGAAGGATTTTGGATTCATTGTTTCGAAGCATTTCCTTTTGCCTCTCAATTTCAATTTCAAAGCTGCAGATCTGATTGTGCAAACTCTGGATGCTCTTGTTTTTCTCAACACTTTCATTCTGCAGCAAGGAAACCTGAGAGAAAAATTTTAAATTAATTAACAAAAAGTGGTCTGATACTAACTAAGGATAACGGCAGCACTGACTCTCACAGTGTAAGCTTGTACCAGCTCTCTGAAAGGAGCCAGGAAAAATCCCTGTAGGCAGGAAGGCACTTGGAGCCCAGCAGGGGTCCCATGGACCCTTGTTTCCTGAGAGCCAGGGCGAGCAGGCACTGGATGCCCATCCAATGAATGGGTGTTCTGAAGTTCCAGTGCTCACGGTAAACAAATCTTTTCCCAGTGTAGCTTCCAAATTTTAACTAGGAAACATTAAGAAACGCTATCTTATACTCTATCCTGTTTGCACAAATACTGTATCTAAAAACATGCTTTGCAAAATCAAACCTGCTCTAATACAGCCAGTAACCTTGTACATACCTTCACACTCCCGTCATTCTTTTTGTATGAACGCCAGTGCCCCGCAGACATCGTGCCAAGTGAAAACAGGTCGGGGCGGAAGCAAGGGGGACGAGGGCGCAGTGTGGTGAGGGAGGGAGACTGACTTAGTCTAATGTACACTTTCAGGATTAAGTTTTTAAAAGCTATTCAACATTCCAAAACGCTGACAGTTGGCCTTGAAATGCTTTTGTCATAAAATGTGAGTGGTGTGACGGCTGGGCCAACTGGTTACTTCATCGTTTATGACATTTATGTATGGGGATAGCGCTGTGCCCCATGAAACAGAGTCTATCTGTCAATTTAAAAAAAAATCCGGTCACAGCCAGCTGAATGCCACCCTCACACCCCACCAGGGATCCGACACAGAGAGGCACTGCACTGCCCCGCACGGTAAATACTCCACAACTTACTTCTGACTGGCCCTGGAGTGTCGCGTCCCCTTGGCTAGGGCCAGAGGGTATAATGAAGATGCTTGGGGTCTCCTCAAGACAAAGCAGGGTGCATGACCTGACTCCTGATGGTGCGTTTACGACGCTACTGGTCTAGAGTTAAATCCTTCTAACAAGAAGCACCTCAGAGACAACCACTTGCATGTTTTATTTTAACTCATACACAGAAAACTTACACGTCTCACAGGCAAATTATGGCTTTACTTTCTAGGGTTTTACTCAGCCAAAACCAAGGTCCCCTGCTAGAGTGTGGCTCTCCGATGTCATGGCCCGGTGCGGGGCTTGGCCAACACTAATGCAGAGTCTCTCGGAGAGGCAGAAATCACCCATTCCCATCTGCTGAAAATGGACTGAATTTCTAGATTCTCCTAACAAATGAAGATACCACAATGCGAACTTTTAACAAAAACCTCAGTTCCAAACACATTGATATTTGTTTAATGCCCCAAATCAGATGTTTAGTAGGAGTAGAAGCAACTTACAACAATGTACACACACCAAATTAAGCTCAGTTCCTTCCATTCAGGGTTTCCTGCGCCTAGGAACAAGCAGCCCCGGAGCATCTACAGATCGCTGCCTTCATCTACCTCTCGGGCTACTGTGCTTCTCCCTGTGCACCAGGACTTCTTTCCCCATGCAGCAGGACTTCTCCCTGTCGGCAGGGCAAGGCTTGTCCCAGCCTCCTCAGGGGCCTGCCGTCCACACTGGGCACCCTTGCTCTAGCACCTCCCCGAGATGGCCCACTGGAAAACCATGCACCTTAGACTCACTAACTCTGACATAACTAGTGGAGTGATTACAAAACTAATCTTTTTTTGGGGGGGATGGGGAGGAAGAGAGCCACAAACCTTAGCCGAGGCTGGTCTTGGACTCGCTGTGTGGCTGAAGGTGGCCTTGCCTACTGAGGCTCCCTGACTGCTGGGATTACAGGCATGGCCCATGAAGCCAAGGTTAAAATGTAACATCCATGAAACACGGACACGAGGTTATGCCTATGACTTAAAATGGCATAAAAAGAACACATTCTTCAAAAACAGGGACTGAAGATTCTCAGACAGCCACCAATGAGCTCAGAGCGAAGTACTACGTGCTAATGGGAAAAGTCCCACCGACTCGGCTTCCCACAGCTTCACCTCCTGTAGCAGCTCGCTCCTGCTCACACCCATGGCTCCTCTTGCCTCTCCCGCTCATCTGAGCCGCACCAGCAGACTCCACTGAGCCAGCTTTCATAGAAAGCTCCGCTCTGTAATTTTAGACTCTTTGGAATACATTTACATTTAGCACTTAACAGCAAGACATTCAAATTTTTACACATCTTTAGAAAACTGTCAACTGCACTGGCTATTTAAATTAAATTAAATTAAATTAAAATTAGTACCCTTATGCTACAAATTCTCGATAGACGTGTACTGGACATTGAAATAGGCGTGCACTTTCATGGATGAGCATGATGGGAGATCCTACACCATCTCCTCCATCAGTCGTCTTCTCATCACAAAACCCTGGCTCTGCTACAGAGGACAGAGATCCGCGGCACTAGGAAGGAGGCTTTACAGGATTCTGTTCCACTCAGCCCTAAGGGTCAAACTAGCCGCAGGCAGCTCAGCTCTGGAGGGGAGACTGCCTTCTA
This sequence comes from Typhlomys cinereus, assembly GCA_023101885.1. Taxonomy (NCBI): domain Eukaryota; kingdom Metazoa; phylum Chordata; class Mammalia; order Rodentia; family Platacanthomyidae; genus Typhlomys; species Typhlomys cinereus. Next base: position 240,782 of record JALPQD010000452.1, read on the forward strand.
CATAACCAGGCAGTAAGGTGAAGGAGTTCAGAAGCTCAGCAATCTTTGTACTAAGGTTCTCGCTACCACAGTAACCTTACTGCAATTAAAAGAGAAAAATATCATTTACTTGTTTTAATGACATCTCAATGCCTTCACTTACAAGCTCAAGATCGCAAGACGAAACCAAACTTTACTAACACTTCACTTCCTTTATCCAAAGCCATCATTCATTATAAAATAGACTTTCTTTCTCTCATTCATCTACCTATCTGCCTAGTGTGTATGACTGTGTCTCGCGTGTGTGACTTGTGTCTCTCGCGTGTGTGACTGTGTCTTGCGCGTGTGACTTGTGTCTCTCGTGTGTGACTTGTGTCTCGCGCGTGTGACTGTCGCGCGTGTGACTTGTGTCTCGCGCGCGTGACTTGTGTCTCTCGCGTGTGACTGTCTCGCGTGCGACTGTGTCTCGCGCGTGACGGTGTCTCGCGTGTGTGATGTAAAGGTGCCCACACGGGTACCCACGCACGTATTTGATGTGGAGGCATAAGAACACCCTGCCCTGTGTGTTTGGAGGCCGGAGGATGACCTTCTGGGTCAGTTCTTGCTCCTTCCTTCAGGGTCCTCTGCTGCTGTTAGCCAGCCGCGCTGGCCGACAAGCTGCTCGAGATTCTCTTGTCTCTCAGCCTCCCGTTTTCAACAGTCATGCTGGATTACAGACACCTGGAATAATGTGTCTGGTTTTTGTGGGGATCCAAACTCAGGTCACAGACTTATGTGGCAAGTTCTTCACCCACCGAGCCGGCGCCACGGCTGGGCCGCGCCTACCTTCTTCTCCAGCGAGTTGCTCCACTCCTTCAGCAGGTTGACGTGCTGCACGGCGGAGCTGGCCTCGTGGGCCTTGATCTGCTGGTTTGTCCCCTGTGGAGCAAAGGTGCACAGCGCTCAGCCAGCCAGACCACTCAAAGGACAGAAAGACAAACGCAGGCTGAAGGAGCACCACACACAGAGGGGCGTTCATGTATGTTCCCAGGGAAGCTTGCTCAGGGGCCGCAAGGGGGAGCAACGTAGGAGAGCGCCCGAGAGGAAACGGTGAGACGCTCGGAGCCAGCCCGAGTGCACGCTGCTCCTTCAGGGGCCATCGATATTATCTCTCAGGGCTTCTCATCAACAGGAATTAAATTGGAAGCTCATCTTGTTCTTGTAAGTTATCTTTTCATTAAAATATAAATGAAAAGTGTCTGGAAGTTGCAGCTGCAGCTAGATGCTGCCAGCAGCCCAGTGAACATGCAGTACTGTGTCCAAACAGGTACTGCTGGGTGTGCTGAGAATTTACATACAAAACATACACAATCTACAGAGTACACAAGATGCAGACCATGTGAGAACCAGGAATAAACACATTAAATACTGCTGTACATATAAGGAAACAATTAGTATAAGAATTTGATTTGGTTTGAGATCGTAAAACTAAGCCAGAGAAAGCATTTTCATGATCTCCAAAACATGTACTCTGTACATAGAATATTCATATATATATATATATGTTGGTATAAGTTCTCTCCATATCAACATACATATACACACACAGAGAATGAATGGCACTACATGCGACATAACGGGAGGCTTGTGTCCTCCAGACTAAAGCAAGAGAGAGCGACATCGTCACTCTCAGAAGAAGTCCAGGAGGCCCCCTGTGCCTCGACTCCATTACAATGCACCACTGACGCTTCAACAATACACAGCCCTTCCGCTGTAAATGTGCTGCCTTGGTAGTTTGGAGGTAGATGAAAACTCAGTCTTAACTCGCTAGCTCTCAGACACGGAAGAAGCAAAACGCCAGCTGCGGGTTTCTCACGCCAGCTGCGGGTTTCTCACGCCAGCTGCGGGTTTCTCACGCCAGCTGTTTTCCAGAGTGTGGTTGCTATGGGCTGTGCTCAGTTCAAATCCAACCCTGGCAAGAGTAAGAGACACAGGCACGTGCGAACACAACGCGCCATGCACACTGGCGTGTGTCACGCTTGCAGCTGCTAACACACAGGTTAAACTGTGTCGATGGACACTCACTTGTGCTTAGGAACAGTGAGAGCTCCCAGAGAAACCCCACCAGCGCCCATGCTTCCTGTCACTTCTAGCTGTCTAAAGCAGCACTTCTTGGTATAGAAATAGCCCCCTTGGTCATGTCCATTCAATCTCAAAACACCCCCAGCCTGGCAAACGAGCCCCCACATTTCTGTGTCTCTTCAACCCGTGTGGCAGGGTGCATTAAGTTCATGAAGAAGACTTTAGAGGCGTCTCTAATTCGCATGTTGAAATATAACTATGAGAACTTTCTCCAATGGCAGAATGTCAGTGACCGGAGACATGTTGGATACTGACCTGGAAAACGCAGCCATAGCGCTTAAAACTACAGGTGCTGGGGGCATTGACACACTCTGACAAGTGTGCACTCAACTGCAACGGGAAAGAGACGTGAGTTGTGGCACAAACGTCGGCATGAAAATGTTCAAACATATCAGGCACAGAGAGCATCCGGGCTGTACGGTAAGAGGTGTTACCAGCTACCAGTGTGTATACACCATTTGCTTGCTGGACTTCAGGCAATCAATATATAATTTCGTCACAACTATACACATATGCACACCAATATACGTAAATACATTTACTGCAACATTTCTTAAGTCTGCAATTTCTTTAAAACAAATTGTTTAAAATGTGACATGCTATTTGAATTAAAAAAGAAAAAAGCAAAAACTGAAACGCACATTTAAAGACTGTAAACAAAAACTGCATGAAACACAGCAATTGGGAAGCATTCAGGATACGGCTAGGATGCATACCTAACACACAGCAGTCAACATTACCTACTTTCAAAGTCACACATCATACCATCTGGCAATTATCTATATAGCTGGAGGTTTCATTTTCCCTGATTCTGAACAGACTTTTCCCAGCGTGGCCAGAAACACACAAGTTGTCAGAGATTTTTAAGGCCACTCTAACATTATGAATCTTAATATTTATTTGGTGTGTGTGTGTGTGTATCTGTGTGTGTGTGTGTACCAGAGGACACTGTGTGTCCTATGGAGGACCAAGGGTGACTTCAGGATCATTCTGAATTGCTTCTATCTCTTTGTTGCTTCACTCTGGGATTTCCTAGGCTCTGCCCACCAGGGCAAGAAGTGCAGGCTGCTGCAGTTTCTGCCTGGTGTTTTTATGGGGGACCTGAACTCAGGACCTTCTGCTTGAGAGACAGAGTCTTAACCCCCGAGTCATCTCTCCGGCCCTAAAACCATGAATCTTACATTCTAACTGACAGATGGGAAATTAGGAGTGTTGGGAAACCTAAGTTACCCTGCAAGGACTCCCCTCCCCCGGCTGAACTCCAGCACTGTTGAGGCAGCATAGACAGGGGGACCACTTAGATGCTCACATGATTTTCCCAAAAACGACCTAGCTGGTCCCCACCATGGTTAAAATTCCAGAAAGGCCTATGGGAGAGGCCGTGGGCTGGACGCAGAAGCGGCACCCAGCAGGCCCCACAGGCAGGCGGCACCCAGCCGGGACGGCCATGAGATACTCTTAACAAAGTCCATGTGAAGTCTAGGACATTCTTCCAGAACCATCATTACCATCACCAACCTAATCAGCTGTCGTTTCCAAGGTCAAAACCCAGGACACACTGTTGACAGCCAGTGTACTCTGTGAACTCGGCATCCTACTGAAACTCACCTGGCCTTATTATCAATACTCTCACAGCCCTGTAGAATACACAGGAGCTGTGAGAGAGAAGCAAGAATAATGTATAGCCCAAGAGCTCTGTTCACTAGAAACCAGAGAAATGCAAATTTAAACATTTTGTTTTGAATTAAGTTAAGTGGCAAAATAGACGCCTCTTCCTATCCTAAGTCAGAGAACTCTGTGTGACCAGCACGTAGAGTCATGGAGTCAGAATGACTCCTCACACTGCAGAAGAGCCCTCTGTCCAGTCTGGCACGAGTCCTCCCAGAGGCACGTCACCTCCCTCACCTACCACGGTCCTGGAGGATGCCCCTTGGAGAGCCTCTGTGGGCCCTGGCACGAGGCCTGCACTCTGCCCTCCTGCTCCCCAGAGACATCCCAGCTGTGTCCCTCGCACTGTCAGGCACGCCAGGCTGATGGACACGCTGGCCGGCAGCTCAGTCTAGGGCACTCAGCAGAACCACAAGGCTCCACTGGGGGTCACATGAAAAATGTTGCAAACTTGACTGTTTCCCATGGACACATCCTGACCACGAAGCTCCTGGTGAAATGCACCTGCCTCACATAACGTGTGGGGCAGAGCGCAAGACAGTCTCTGGGGACTCTATGTGAGCTCTTACGGAGCCCCTAAAATGTGCCCCCACTTGCACCACTCTCTGTATTACCCCAGGGCCGCCGCCTCGGGACGGTAAGCACAACGGCCACTCACTTCACTGTCAGTCTCACAGCAACTCTAGACTTAGGAACGGAAGGTGTGATCTTCACGTGCACTGCAGATACATTTTCTTATTCTTCAAATTGTTTTAGGCTTGAATTTACCTTTTGGTGGCTTATCATTGCTTCTGACTTTCAAAAGTAATTTTGCTTCCTGCCACACGTTTTTACCGTCACGAACCACGGACATGGGACGCCAGTGAGCCGGAGTGGAATGGACAGCATGGCAGCCGTGTGGACACGAGAGCCCGAGCGGGCCTGGCTTTCCTTACCTCGCTGCGCAGAAGAGTCTGGACGCTGCACTTGTGGGGACAGGAGACCACCACGCAGGGACAGTCGGTGTCTTCGTGTTTCTGGAGGACAAGGAAGCACGTCAGCTTCAAGACATACGGCCATCTTCCCCTGCTGACGCCGTGTGCACCCAGGAGAGCTCTGCGCACTGCCGCCAGAGCATTGTCCCCCAGGCGCTCATGCGAACACTGCCGCCAGCGCACCTCCTCCCCGCCGTGCTCCAGGTCACGGCCCGTGGACATCGCTCAGCTGGCGCCTGCGCCAGGCTTTGCCTCTGGCCTCAGCTGTAGCGTCTCCAACATACGGAATGATACACTCTGCCGGACATCATCTTTTAGTCAACAGAAAGTGTCTACAAATTCTGGTTTAGGCACTTTCTGATGAGTTCACCCTGTGGAGATGTAGGATGACTGTGGAAACCCGAAGCCAGGGCACTTCCTGGGCACCTGGGCACAGACATGTTCTGGGCACCCGTCCATTAACAAAGCTAGGGCAAGAGCCCTGCCAAGAACATCCAAGTAGAACCCTAGAAAGAGCCACAAGGCCCAGGAAGAGATGGCAGAGCCAGAGACATGACCACTGCCGAGGGCCCCCCTCCTCCCTCTGTCCCCCTTATCTCCCCTCTCTCCCCACTCCCTTCTCTGCCAGGTCCCAATGGGTATTTCTGGTTGTCCTCTGGAGCTTGATGACAATCAGCAGAACTTGGAGGAAACCAGAAGGGTCTCTCTGAGCTGCTGATGCTTTGGTTTCTGACTGTGTGTGTATCAGGGGCCCTGTGTGTGCTGTGGAGGCCCAAGGGTGACGCTGGGAATCTTCCTGGATTGACCCCCCTCTTTTTTTTTTTTGCTTTGCTCTGAGGTTCCCAGGCTCTGCCTTCCAGGGCTAGAAATGCAGGCCACCGCCTCTGCCCAGCGTTTTTACCTGGGACCAGAGATCCAAGCTCAGGTCCTTCAGCTTGCAAGGCAGAAGCTTAACCCCTTAGACATTTCTTTGGCCCGTTTCTGATTTTTTGAATCAGAATTGTGAGAAGATAAATTCCTATGTTTTAAGCCATGAACGTCACACTTTTCTATGACAGTCAAAAGAAAATAATATACTCATAGAATATTCTTTTAATCTTGAGTTTATACAACTGACTGACCATAAGGTCAAACGTAACTTTAGCATATTTGTTCTTCTGTCTGTTTACCTGTTTATTTTGAGACAAATTCTCTACAGCAGAGGTGTAGCAGTTCGCTTGCATGGTTGCTAATAAAATCACCATCAAACATCTTAAGAGAACAAGGGGTTTATTTTCTCTTACAATTTCTGGTTACAGTTGTTTGTCCATCTTAGCAGGAGAGCTCACACCAGCACCAGGGCCGAGGGAACTGGCCACACCATCTCTACATAATGGCTGAGAGAGGGACGATCCTTACTTGCCAGACCAGCATGTCTGCCAAGTGAACACAAAGATGCCAACTCTCTCAACCAGCTTTCTGTATTATATTCCAGGGCCTAGTCCCACCCACCATGGGCTGGGCCTTCCTTATCAGCTAAGCCATCTTCTACAAGTTTGTTCTGAGCTTAACTTAACCACTAATTCTCTACAAATGTGCCCAGAGCTCAAACCCTCAACCATCAAGATGACACCTGTGCTAACTAAGACAAGTGGCTAGTAAGCTCATATGGCTAGGGCATGGGGCTAACGGAATCTGACTGAGTAGGCCAAGATTCGCTTGAACTGTCCTCTCTCTCACCTTCTGAGCGCTGGAACCACTGCGACAAGGCCTAGAGGCAATTTGCTATATTCACAAGTACTGTGTGTACACATGAAGTACAAAGCCGAGCTGTGCGTGAGGCACCACCCAGGAGGGGGAGCAGGTTGTGCCCACCTCAACTTCTTTTCCTTCACGCAGCACTAAAACACTATGAATCTTTATTTCTACTTCCTGTATTTATGTGTCCGGAAGGGCTCTCTCTGCTTGCTTCTGAATGTTACCGAAATGGGATTCTACCACAGGATTCGTGTGCAATTTGACTGCTCGCGTGCTGCGTGTGGCCGCAGGTTCCTCACCGCACTCCTGTGACTTCACCTCCGGGCTGTGCAATGGCTGCCACACATCTGCCAGAGACTGGGGGACCCAACACTGTCTGCTCACGCTCTCGAGACGGTGTGGGCCGTCTCCTGCTCACACCTGGTGTGGGCCGTCTCCTGCTCACACCTGGTGTGCATGCAGGCAGGCAAGGGACTGCTCACCAACTGGAGACACGAGCATCGACCTGGGAAGATGCTGCTATCATGTCTTCCAGAGGGGCTGTGGCCGTGGGCCCACCAGTGTAGGAAAAATTTCCCACAAAATGAGGTCTTATATCTGAATTTACACAAATTAACAGACTACTTTAGAAAAACTGAAATTTGGCCATTTCTAGATTGAACAGGAAAGCTCTTACTGTCCTTGACTTCATAAAAATGGCTGACACGGTGTATCCGGCAGCTGCAACAGAAAGGCAGCTCTCCTACAAGTGCAGAGAGCTGCAGCCCACAGCTGACGACGCTAGGCAGGCAGCACACTGGAGGGTCAGGAGGTCGCACACATTAGATGCTTACACTTTCAAGGCCTGGGAGAGGCTCAGTGGAAGGAGCCCAGGCCAACCCCAGAACTACACAAAAGCCGGCTGTGTAGAGTCACAATCCCAGTGCTGGGGGTGGGGGGTGACAGAAGAATGCTGGAAGCTTCCAGGTGGCTAACTGAGCACCCACTGCAGAAAAACAACAGAGACCCTGTCTCAAACATGGTGGAAGGCAAGGGCTGATAGGCCAAGATTGTCCTCTGACTTCCATATACATGTGTGGCACCGGCGTGCCTGCACTCATACATACAAGTGCACACTTATATACACGAAGTAAAGCTTTCGTGAGACCAGGTTTGTTAGAAACATAAAGACCACATGGTGTGAGGCTCCTGTGAGGAGCGTGCCCTGCTCTGCCAGTGTAGGGATCTCCCCGTGCAGGGGAGCGCAGCGACAGCAGGGGACACATCCACTTGCTGAAACCACTGCAGGGGGCTGGGGAGCTGCTCAAGGCACAGCGCTGGCCTAACGCATCACGCTCCAGCTTCTGCCCTAAGGGAAGTGGAGCAGGCCTTAAAATGACCTTTCAGGGTCAGTGTGGTTAGGCCTACTGGGTAAAGACACTTGCTGCCAAGTCTAATGATCTTTGGCACTCACATGGTGGAAGAAGTGCCACCTTTGACCTGCACATGTACCCGGGGCATACAGGCACATACACACACACCACAAATTATAGGGTGACACCTGCTTCTAGAAAAGGGGATCTCATTCCTTCATTGAAAGGACTAATCAGGAGTTTAGCCTGAAACTGTGGGGATTCCTGTTTGATTAGAAATGGCCCACGTACTAAATTGTCTCTTTCTGGCCCATGCTAAATATCTGGAAGGATTTGATTCTCTGACTCTCAGGCTGGCAATCTAAGAATGCACTAGACCTAGGAAGTTTTCTCACACTCTTATCTTCCTTCTCATCAAGCAGAAGTCCCATACCTGGATTTGCATGTAGATTTTCGGCCCCCTGATTATAAATAAAGGTGGCAAGATGGGGTGGGTCTATTTATGGCTCTCCCTCTGGGAAGTGGTGGGATGTCCTCCCTGTCCTGGCCAAGTGTTTTCTGTACTTCTCTCTCTGTGTGTTCTGTTTTTAGTCTTTCGTGTTTCCAGTCCCAGGGCAGTTTCATAGATCTGTGGTGCTGGATGCAACACATTTAGTGGAATTATAATAACAGTAATAGCCGGCTGTGAGCTTTAGCTAGCCTGATAAAACAAATGAAAAAAAGATGCGCTCTAAGTTGGGACACCTGTAACCAAAGCGCTCAACAAGTAGGAGGGTCAGAAAGTCGATGTCATCCTCGGCTACGCGAACTGGAGACCAGCTGGGCTCCAGACACCATGTCTCAAGAAACAAAAGCACGGGAAGGTCAGTGTGGTCGTGCGCAGCGTACCTGCAGCTACCGGGAGGGGCAGATGCGATGCGAGGACGCACGACTTCGAGGCACTCTGGGAAACTTAGTCAGATTCTGTGCTTAAAAAAAAAAAAAAAAAAACACACAGAGAGGGAGGAGAGGCATGGGTGTGGCCCTGAGTGCATGTTCCAGTAACAGGAAACAAAAGGCCCACGAGGGGCTCTGAGGGGGAAGGTGCACACGCAGCCACCTCAGGTCGTCCCCGGCCCCCGGCCCACGCCGTGACAGGACAGAAATGCTCAAAGCTGTCCTCTGACCGCCGCATGGCGGTGCACGCGTCTTCAGGCTCATATGCTCGCGCGCTCTCTCTCTCTCTCTCTCACACACACACACACACACACACATTTGAAAAGATACCGTTTACTAGGCTCGTAAACAACTTACACTCTATCACAAAGCACACTGAAATTTACTTGGAGAATTTATTCACCTAAGCAGATCCCAAACTTGCTGTCTGCCATGACCACTCACTTGTTTACCTCCCATGTGCGGTTGGCAAATCCAGAACAGTATCAAATCAAGGCCCACCTCTCACTGACCTTCCCAACCCCGTCGGAACGGGCCTTTCCTTGCTGGTGCTTTGTCTCAGCACTTCATACACTATGGCGATTTAAACTGTGTGCTTGGTTCTCCCTCATCAGATTGGGGACTGGAGGAGAGAAATTGAAAATCACTCTCAGGTGCTTCCTGAGCAAAGCACACATCTTGTGGACAACAGGGGCTCTGCCAATGTCCGTGAATCCATGTGCCTACTGGCACAGACCCCCAAACTCTTCTGGCCTCGACTGGCACTTAGAACAGGTCACTCAGGCGTCCTGCTCTCATTTTCTTCTCAAATGAAAATTAATCGCTTGATTCCATCACTACACATAACTGATTTCTGCAAGAAGCAAAGCCAACCTGACAGCAATGTATTAACATGCACATGCCTGAAGGCTGCTCGTTAGGCATGCGCCTCAGGCACGGGAAGTTAATTACTACAGGAATTACTCATCCTGACAAATACCACTGCTCTTTCCCAAAGGGGAAGACACAGTCTTCAGAGTTCTTAATAATAGAGACCATCTAAAGATCCCACAAGAAAAAGACTTCCCAGCGAAGGGGCCCAGAGTTAGGCAGGTGGCTGGAGAGAAAAGCAGAGGCCTAGTGGCCACTGTGTACTGCAGGATGAACACCCGCCTGGCCCACAGCCCTCTTCTGACGACGCCCCCTCTGCCTGCTGAGGGCAGTCTCTACCTGCTAGTCTCGGTCACACTGCCCAGCCCCCTCTTCCTGCTGATGCCCCCTCAGCAACCTGTAAGAAGACTGCGAATTTGTCCTTCTTGCCTCTTGCTCCAGCCTCTAGGCACACAGACTAGTTCCTACACACCTGGGGTCTGCGTTGCCCACCCAGCCCCACCTCAGCAGGATGCCCAGGTCATTCTAATGCTGTTGTCACAGCATCCCTGGCTTACAGCAGGGACCACCCTGACGACCCGCCCTCTCCGCACACCTGCAGGCTGCTCCCCTCGCTCCTGCCCACACTGCCCCAGGTCCCCAGAGCATGTCCTCCTGACGCCCAGCTCTCAGGACCCTCCCACTGGTCATCCCATAACCCATGTGGGGCGCTCTGCAAATCACTGCAAGATGGCCCTCATCGACTTCTGCTTTTGACCTTGGTGCCCCCCCCCCCGCCCTGGGCTCTTGTCAGTAGTTGATAACGTTATTTGGGAGTTCTCTCATGGAAAGGGGGCTTGGTTCCTAAGCCCACCCCTGAAAGAGTATCACATCACAACAGCAGCACAGTGAAAGTGTTAGCTCAGTGACTGTTGTGAAAGTCTGTCCTCCACCCTTGACATCTGTCCTTTCTTCTTCTTATGGAAATGACGCGATTCCAGCAAGTACAGAACTGCACGCAAACAACTGAGGCCAGAGAACATATGCCCTCGTCCCCTCCAAGATTCCCGCGGCAGCCAGCACGTTCACTGCTCTAAGTGTTAGTGTATCATGCAGCTTCGAAAAGAAAGCGATGCATCAACATTTGGAGGGTATTCTGTCAGACAAATTACAAATTCTACCTTTTTGAATCATCATTCTTCATCTTTTTTGACATCCCAAAAGATCGTCAATCAAGGCAATGGGAATGCTAATTACATAAATCAAAACAGGCAAACAAACGCAGCTCTGCTCTGAAATAAAGGTGGATGAAAACTGCCATTTAGACCAGGCTTTATCTCGACCCGCACTAGAGCCGTCACTCAGAAAGGCTTGCAGAAGAAATGCACCTGAGCCAGGCGGGGTGGGGGCAGAAGCGCACCTGCAGCGTGATCATGGGGACCTGGCTCTTGCAGTGACTGCATGTGGCCTCGCGGTACTTGCAGGCCTTTTCCACGTGCTCCCGCAGATCTCTTCTCAACACTTTCTCCTTGCAGTCCGCACGCACGCAGGGAAGTTCCTCAAACTGACATTCATTTTTCAGGTGCACCTGGAGAGCAGAGCAAAGCGCTTCAATCACAAAGCAAGTCTCTGGTGCATCCCGTCCTCTCTGCGGTGGGATCCTGCGGGACTCGGCTTACCTGCTGCTGGACAGCTCTTTTTAGCAGAGGGGCAAATACAAGCCGCTGCGGGTCCCACTTTCCAACTGTCCAGTCCCCCCTCTCCCGCAAGATGGATGGATCTCGCTAAAGATTCTTGTCTTAGTGAGGTGTGGTTGTACACTCCTGTAATCCCAGCACATAGAAGGCTGAGGCAGGAGAACCCCGAGTTTGAGAGACAGTGAAAACCTGTATTAAAGATCCCTGAAGTTCTTGAATCCTTTTCAAATATCCTCCCAGAATGATACATGAGTTTTAAAATAATTTAAGAAGTTAGGTGAAATTTCATGGTGAAAAAGTCTTACTATGCTTTTCAAAACTGAACTTCAACTTAGATTTCTCTGTGTTCAGCGGTGGGAGACAATGATATGATAATGTCATAAAATATAACACTGTGCGTCTCAGAACAGGACCGCTTTCTTGCACGGTTGTGTCTCGCAAGAACAGGGCCAACAGGCCCTGCCGAGCCCCGTTCCCTCGCTGGGAAGCCCGTGGCCCCTGGACACTCACCAGCAGATGTCCCAGTGGTAACTGCTCTGTGCAGCCTCTGCTTTCATTTCGACAGCAGATCTGAAGAGCCAGAATCTCCCTTTTGCAACAATTATCCTTAAACACCTGAAATTGAAAAACCCAGAATTAATACTTCTTAACCCTCACATGTTGCTATTTTGGATAAGTCAAAACCACTTTGAAAAACATCGTGAGAGCTGCCATAAAATGGACCTCAGAAGGCATCAAGGACCATGCTACTGTCTGTAAGCGATGAGGAAGCTGGCTGCCTAGGAGACGTGACCCACACGCTCCTAACCACTGACCACCTCTCATTAGATAAAGCAAAGGAAAATGGATTACAAAAATCATCAGTGCAGATCACCTTTGGACTGACGTAACCTCAGGATCAAGTTCACAGTCAACAGAGCAGGGGCCATGGTGGGACACTCCCCGCCAAGAAGCGGATGGCTTGCTGGAGAACAATCAAGCAGCACTATGGAGACTACATTTTAGGAAGGTTTGCAAAACATTTGATTCTTTTTTTATTTTTTTTATTATTTATTCAATTGTGCGTGCGTGTGTGTGTGTGTGTGTGTGTGTGTGTGTGTGTGTGTGTGTGTGTGTGTGTAGAACCACAGGTGAATTCAGGAACCACCATGGACGCCTCCACCTCCTTGTTTACTCTGCCCTGGGATTCACAGGCTCCGCCCTACCAGGACCAGAAAGGCAGGCCTTCCCCACTTCCCCCGGCGTCTATACATGGGGTCTAGGATCCGAACTCAGGACCTTCCACCTGCAAGGCAGAGGCTTAACCCCTGAGCCACACCTCTTCAGCCCCTTGATTCTTTCTTCTGAAGTTTTTAACTTTCACGTTTTTTTTTTTTTTCTTCCCAGCACTGAAGATGGAGCCCCTGGCCCTGGAGAAGGACTGTACCACTGAGATACATTCTAGCCCGAAGAAAGCTTCTCACAGGTGATGCAAAGGAAATGTCCCTCCTTAAAAACGAACACCTGCCCAGCTTCAATTCCATCCCCTCAGAAATCAAATGCTCTCAGCACCCTAGTCTTGGAGAAGCTCCGCGCTGTGGTGCTCTTCTGCAACAGAAGGACTCGAGTGCTCAACACGCTTCCCTGTCCCCAGGCAACAGCTGTAAGACTTAAAACAGAGTGGGAGATGGCTAGGTCTGCCGAGTGCTTGCCCCGCAGCAGTTACTTTTGTTTGTTTGTTTGAGGTGGTGGGAAGGCACATGCATGCAGCCACGGCACACAGAGGAGGTCAGAGGACAACTTTCAGAAGTCAGTTCTCTCCCTCCACTATGTGGACTTCCACATATTGAACTCCGGTTATCAAGTTTGTGAATGGGGGCCTAATCTGCTGAGCGACTTAATGCCTCCCCACATTGTCTGAAACAGGGTCTCATGCGTCTGGGTTCAGAGTGAGGCGATTCCTCCCCCAGCTGGTCATGTGGGGCTTCATGCCTAGCAGGCGTTCTACCGACTGAACTGCATCAGCCCTACACAGCTAAAACATTAACATCCTTCTTGTGCCCTAAATCAACTGAGTGTGACTTTGTACACACAAAAACATGGATTAAGAACGTCAGAGCAATGAAAGTATCATGCACAATCTGCCATGGCCTCAGGTGACTGCCATGTTTCTAGACAAGGAGTCTGAGGCCCTCACGTTACACAGTAACTGAGCATGTCTTGGCCTGCTGGACCAATGGCTCTGCCCTGTCCAGAAGGTTCTGTGGCTCAGCCCATCTCATTACCAATCCTTCAACAAAACCATCCTCAATGATCAATATCACACAAAAAGAGATGATAATTTTGAATAATGAAACACACCAAATAACTCACTTTTTTAGCTCATGGTTTCAAATTTTTTTCTCTCAATCAGGGCTAACATCAGATCAGGGCTGGAGCACAGCAATTTGCTCTTCTTGACATATGGAACCAGAGTCATGAGCAGCAGGTGTGGCCCAAGGGGGCTGGCAGGCCAGACTTCCAGAGCAGGCTGCATCTGACACCTGTGTTCCCAGGGCCCAGAGGCACCTGTGGCCACTGCGTCCCAAGGCTGCGCTCCCGACTGTCCTGACCAGCAAGTCAAACTCCAAGAGCCTTGGACAGGAAATCCCAGAGCAAAACTCTCACTGGCAACGTAACAACCCACATTTAAAAACTGTCAGGTTCATTAACCAAAATCTCAGAACCAGGCACATTTTTATTGGTATTTAGGTATTTTAAGAATTAGTTGTTTTCAAACCATAATCCAGAACTTCGGAGACTCTATTATCAACCACCTGGAACTGGGCCAGTCTAATCTCTCCCCATCCTGAAGTTCAGGGAAATTTGCGGAAGAGGGGGCGGTAAGATTGTAAGAGCACAAGGATGGGAGGAGTAATGATATGCAAGATACTCCACACAAGTTAGGGCCGAAGCAATCATAATAGGACTTTGCATGCCCTGCGCAATGTCCAACACACTATTGACCCCACAAAGTCTAGCGTTTGCTAAAGGCACTAGGATCCTTGGCGGCAAGGGATTGACAGCCACAGTAGTGTTCCTATGCTTAAGGGGAACACAGGAAACGGTTCTGGGAAATGCCACTGGGTCCTTGCACCTCATCGGAGAGGAGGACCCAGAGGAGAATTTGGCATGCACATTAAAGGATGCTCCGGGGATGGGAGGGGGAAGCACTGGGGGATGGGAAGGGGAGGGGGAGGGGGAGGGGAGGGGGGCACAGGGAGGTGGGGGGGTGGAGTGAGGGAAGGGACCGGTGTACCTGTTAAGTTTGTATGAGTGGAAATAAAAAAAAAAAAGAATTAGTTGTTTTGAGCTACAAGTGTGCCTGGAGGACCCACAGTACATGGACGTCACCTGCCAGATGTCACTTGCAAGAGCGGTCGAGTTCCAAAGATGGCCAACAAGAAGCCTCGGCACCTCCCCTGCAGGCAGGCCGCAAGACCTGCAGGGCAGACAGCCATGTCTCAAGACCTAGACCCTGGTGGGGGCTGGGAGAAGAAACTCAAACAGCCCCTCGGCCAGCATGCTTGAAGAGGAGGGCCAGGGAGAGAGCCGAGCGCACGCTGCCAAGCGCGAGAGAGAGACCAGGGCAGGCAGGACTGGCACAGACACCTGAGAAGCCCCTCTGCACTTCTTTTTTTTTTTTTTTTTTTTTTTTTATTTCAGCTCATACAAACTTATTAGGTACACCAGTTCCCTCCCTCCCTCCTCCTCCCCCCGTACCCCCTGCTCCCCCTCCCCACCCCTCTCCCTCCCCATCCCCCAGTGCCTCCCACCCCAATTCCCAGAGAGTCCTTTCTTGTGCATGACTGATTTTCCTCTGGGCCCTCCTCTCCGATGACGTACAAGGACCCAGTGGCCTTTGCCGAACCCTTTCCCGTGTTCCCCTTAGGTATAGGAACACTGCTGTGGCTGCCAATTCTTTGCCTCCAAGGATCTTGGTCCTCTGCACTTCTTGCAGCTCCCGCTCCTTACCTAACTTGAGAGCTTAGCAGCTGGTACTGAACTGTTAAGAGAGACTGTTTTAGAGGACACAGCTATGGACTGACAAATGTATCTGAATCATCCATCCCACCCCGGTCTACCCAGCAGCTCACTTGGCATGTGCCAGGGCACAGAATCTGCTGGCCACTGTCAAAATCAAGAGCTAGACATGGTAGCACAGGCCTATAATCCTGGAAAGCTGAGGCAGGAGAATCACTGTGAGTTCAAGGCAGTCTGAGTTACACAGGGAGACTCTGGCTCAAAAAACAAAAAAGCAACGGTAACCAAGACTGAGGGGCTGGAAATGTAGACTGGCTTGTAGGGCGCTTGCCTACCACGCACGAGCGCCTGGGATCAGCTGCCACCACTGCTCAAGCTGGCCTGATGGCGCCCCTACAATCCCAGCACTGGGGAGACAGGATCAGAAGTCCAAGGTCGCCCTTGGCTACATGGTAATTTACTACATTAAGACCCTCCCTCACCCTTTTCCCTCAAAAAAATTAAACTGAGTTCAGAGCTCCAAGTGCAAGCTGCGGCAAATGCACTGAGCGCCCAGGAAACAGCACACGTGTCTGTGCTGAGGCTGGCAGGAAGGTGGTGAGCCGGGGGCCACCTTGAGCCACACAGCAAACTGGTTTCTGTCTCAGCAAACGTCAGTTCAGGTGACATCTGATTGTGTCAGCTGCCTCTCCTTAACAAACAGAGACAGTGACCTAGAAGACTGTCACAGTGGCGAGGCGGCATTGTTTAAAGAAAATGTGTACAATTATGTGCATAACCCATCTCTCGGGGCTTCTGGCTCATCACTGGTTGCGACTGGAGAGCCAGGGCCCTCTGATCAGAATATTAAAAATTGGCTCTTTAATTGGCAAACACAGAACAAAACAAAAAGGAAGAATACCTTGTCTTTGATGATGCTTTCTTGACATGCTGTACATTTTGGACTTGCGGAGCTAAGGGGAAAGACATGAGGAGTTAGCGTGTGCACAGCCCACGGGCCCACAGCTTGTTCTTTGCAGTCACGCCTGCTCCGGCCTGCAGCAACAGCAAACCTCCAGGATGCTGTGGAGAATCTACTTTAAATATGAAACCACGGGAAGAAAGGACTGAACTCTTTAAATGTCATTTCCTCAAAAGGAAGCCATTAAGGGCAGTGGCTTAGTTCAGCCTCATTTAGGTCTCCCTCAAGGTAAAAATGACATACTTTATCGCTCTTTGGGGGAACGCCCCAAGACACTGAGGCTTCCTGAGGCCCCAGTGGCTGACACAGCAGACTGCACCTGTCCCTGTCCTACACCAATACTGACACCCCCATCCCATCCCAGTCCTACACTGACACTGATTCCCCCCATCCCACCCTATCCTGTGCTGATGCGAGCTCGCCCCTCATCATAGTCAGGCACAGGTGTGAACTTGACAGTTGAGGGTTTGAGTTCTGGGCACATTTGTGGAAAATTAGTGGTTGAGTTAGGCCCAGAGCAAACCTGAAGGAGATTGTCAAGCTGATGGGGAAGGCCCAGCCCAGTCTGGGTGGGATTAGGTCCTGGAATAAAGTACAGACAGCCGGTTGAGAGAGTTGGCGTCCTTGTGTACACTTGGCCAGACATGCTGGTCTGGCAAGTAAGGATCGTCCCTCTCTCAGCCGCTGTGTAGAGATGCTGCGGCCAGTTCCCTCGGCCTGGTGTTGGTGCGTGCTCTCCTGTAACCGGACTGTCAGTAAGAAAATAAACCCCTTGTTCCTTAAGCCATGTGATGGCCGTTTATCAGCAACCACACAAGCAAACTGCCAACGCTCCCCATCCCACCCTATCCCACCCTATCCCACTCTAGCCTGCACTGATGATTAGCGCCTTCCTCCCTAGTCCCTATCCTGGGACGACAGCTTTTACCTTAGTGACTTGTGACCATTTGCCGGCATCAGCTCCTCAGATGGGGACACAAGGGTTTTGCAGATAGAGGGGGCCTCACCCTCAGGGAGACTTCATGGGAAAGCTTGGAGAGCAGGTGTGGGGCAGGTGGACAGGGAACAGGGGCCTCGGAAAGCTCAGGCACAGCATCCACTCAACTCTCCCTGAGGGTCTCTCACGCTAGGTTGGGCTCTAAGACCTACTGGGTGGGTGCGACGCCCTGAGAGAGGGAGGCGGGCGGGCGGGGCGGCACCCACCTCAGCAGGGCGGCCATGCAGCCCTCACAGAACCGGTGCCCACACTCGGTCTGTCTGGGGTTACACAGCACCAGGCGGCACTTCTCGCACTTGTATTTGTCTTCCACGGTCTTCACGAACTTCTCCTTGTAACCTCCCTGCTCAGGAACAAACACCGACCCGCTACCACGGTCGGGCTGCAGCTTCAGCGGCGGGTTGGGCTGCAGCGCGCCAGCGGTGTCCATCTTCTTGCTTGACTCCATGTTAGGGGATTCTGTCAGGAGAGAAGCAACGAGAAGTAAACGGTCTCATGAAAAGACCTGGCAGTTTTAAAAAGCCCACGGGCCTGAGGGACACACTCCCCACCTCGGTCTATGTGACCAAGGCGCGTCCAGCAGCTTCCACGTTCCCCTTCATCCACATAGTGACGTTACGCGCCTACTTAGATTCCTTACTAAGATAACCTCACGGATTGGTGGCTCGCTTTGCGACCTGTCCTGAGACCTCAGCTCACCTTTCTGAACTAAGGAGAACGCAGCCCAGACAGGAAGCCCCATGGACAGCCGCCGCCAAGCACCGTAGGCCTCAGAAGATGCTGCGCCTCAGGCCGCCGGCCTTGTAACGCCCCCTCCCTGAGGACAGGCTGAAGTTTGCAGCGTGCGCCAGGGTCTCCCTGGCCCCAAGTAGCCGCGGTCTGTTTGTTCACACACCTTATCCTCAGGATAAGGGGACTGTCCTGAGCCTTGTCCATCTTGCAGCATTAGCACCTGGAAGAAGCACCAGTCACCTGTCCACCTGTCCACCTGTTGCACATCGTGTCAGCACCCACCCACGGCTCTTCCGCTAGCATTTGCACACAGTCCAAAGGGCTCACATTCACACTGAAGCTGCCCATGACTCTGAGCCCCTGGTCTCCTGCCTTCACATCCCCACTGCCGGGATTACAGTGAACTAACTACATGCCGGTTCATCGTTCCTTCTTTGCACGTGTAGGTGTGTGGGGGTGTGGTAAGCACATGATGGACATGTGAAGGCACACGCTGGACCCAGAGGTCGCCCATCAGCTATACTAGTCAGGATTACAGGCCAACGGTCATACCTGCCTGGCTTCTGTGGGTTCTGGGGCTCTGAACTCTGGTCTTCACATTTGCTGGGCAAGTATCTACCACTGAGCAGCCCCCTGGCCTTTGCATGTCTCTTCCCAAGCCGTTCTGGCACTCATAAATGCATCTGCCACGGCATCAACAAATGCCGCTGCACTCGAAGCTGTGTGAGGCCCGTTCACTGGGCCCCAACTGAGGCTCTCGCCCCCAGCTTGCGCTCTGAGTCTGCTGGTCAAGTCGGCTCTCAATGCTGCCCGCTGCTGTGGGGACACCCGACAAACTTCTCGAGGACACACACTCTGCATCAAGGTGTCAGGGTCAGCAAGCGCAGTCTGTGTGGAACCAGCCGGTACCCGAGTGGCTATGGCCCTGGACAAAGAATGCTTTTTAGGTTCTAAGTGTAAACAAAGGAAAACTGCAGTCAGAGAGAGACCACCCCAGAAGATCCCAGAAGCCTGGAGGAGACTCTCCAAGTCCTGCTGTAGAGCCCTCAGGGGTGGAGCTTCTGTGTGCCTCATACACGGAGGGGGGCTTTCTCGTGATGCACTTGGCCTGTCCCTTTTCCATAAGCAGCCCCAACAAACTCATTAGTTTGTACAAAAAAAAAGAAAAGAAGGAGGGAGGGAGGCAGGGAGGCAGGGAGGGAGGGAGGCAGGCAGGGAGGGAGGGAGGGAAGCAGGGAGGGAGGGAGAGAAGGAGGGAGGGAGGGAGGGAAGGAGGGAGGCAGGGAGGGAGGCAGGGAGGGAGGGAGGCAGGGAGGGAGGCAGGGAGGGAGGGAGGCAGGGAGGAAGATCAAAGGGTTAAAAAAAAGACCATGTGATAAAGGGCCTAGGACACCCGCCCTCCTGCCCCACCCCACGTCTCAGGGGTGCGGAGGAACTGCTGGTGAAGGGCACAGAATGCCCAGCTTCACAGGGAGTCCCACATGCCCCCTCAGGTACGGCGGTGGACACGCCCACCCGCAGAACGAGCGGCGATCCACAGCCTCACCGACGTCCAGCTGCCAGATCTCTGGATTCTGCCGCAGCAGCGCAAGCCGCGCTCAGGCGACAGCTAGGGTGCTCTAGACACGTGCCTCTGTGGCACAGTGTAAGTCTCAGGCTCTTGCTCTAGCAAAAGGAGGGAAGGGAAAGGAAGGGGATGGGAAGGGAGGAAGGGAAAGAGGGGGAGGTGGGGGTCTTGAAGCAGAAAAGCAATCCTTTCTGCAGCAGTCAGAATTGCTCGGTGGTCTTGGTCCAGCTCAGTCCAGTCCCGACTGTCCGTCAGGCATCGGGTCAAGAGTCCACAGATGAGGGCCCAGCTCACAGGGCTTCTCACTTCAAGCACCAATTACAAGCAGGTTCTCCCTGGTTTCTGGCTGACCAGCTATGAGCTGGGTTCCCACAGCTTTCTTCCTAGGTGAGGTTAATTTGTAGGAGCAACACAGGACTCGAGAACATTTTTTGGCGTATTACAAGTGCGCTGTGGAGGCCTGGGGGCACGGAGCTCCCGTGACCTGCTGGGCATGCTGCCTTGCGCAGCGCCCATGTGCTTGCGTCCTGCCATCTGAAGCCCGCTGGTATGGAGGCTTCCCTAGGTGATGACTGGCATCATGAGCAAAGCCCACGACTTAACCGTGGAGCGTCTTTCTGAATGGAGACTAGAGGTGGGGTGAAGGGCACACCAGTGGCCACTGCCATCCATCATCCGCCGACAGAAACGGTATGCCAAGAAGCCCCATTACCACACTACATACCGCTTCAGAATGGAAGAAGGCACCAAAAGACCCAAAGGACGCCCTCGCTCACAGCGGTACCAGTCGTAGGCTCCAAATGGCAGGGACAGCGACAATGCCCAGCGCGCTAGCAAAGCGTGATCCTCGAGAACAGCCGTGTCCAGCCTCGGGAAGGAGTCACGGAAGATGCACATGGAACCCTGGCCAGGCTTGGTGGCTGTCGTCCCAGCAGCCACGCTGGGGCAGGAAGGTCAGAAGGTCGAGGTCCCTCTTGGCTCATGAGTTCAAAGCCAACCAGGGCTCTGTGAGACCAAGTCGACAAACAACCTCCCCCAAAGAGCCTTACACCCCATGGTGGTTATCAAGGCGTCTTGCAGTCCCAACACCGGAGAAGCGGAGACCGAAGGATCCACCCTGGACTACATCCTAAGACTTCAATTCTGTCTCACATTAAAAAGAAACCCACGATGGAGTACAGCTCACTTTAGTCTTCACGTAACAGATACAGTCTGCCCCATTCTACGCAGTGTACGGAGCTTGCAAACCCACAGTGTGGGCACATCCAAGACTGGGAGGGATGTAGGGCACAAGAGCTCCTTTGGGGCAATGAAAATGCTTTGGAGCCCCACAAAAGGCTGAAGGGCCACTTTAGACGGGTGACACATATTTAAGTGTCATCTCAGTTGACACTCATGTAAACTCGCCACTAGAAACACTGGAATTTAAATTGCATAGAGTAGTGCAGTGCAGCAGTGAAGTCTCGAGATCTTTAAAAAGTGATCATGATTCAGCAAGTCTGTCCTTCAACGTGGGTACACAACATCTGTGCACAAACACAAAGTAGCATCACTGACAGCCACGTGCCCCTCGGTGAATGGAAACACAAAAGTGCAGCACATACACGCACTGCAGTATTATCAGACATAAATGACATTTTTTAAATTTTGTGTGTGCGCGCACATGCATGTGTGCATCAGAAGGCAGCTATGTGTCCCTGTGGAAGACCAGGGATAACTTCAAGAATCATCCTGCATTGCTTCTTGCTTTGCTCTGGGAGTTCCCAGGCTCTGCTCACTGGGCCAGAAGTGCGGGCCGCCTCCATTTCCATCTGGCATTTGTACGTGGGACCTAGGATCTGAACTCAGGACCTTCTGCTTGTGAGATAGAGTCTTAACCCCGAGCCATCTCTCCAGCTCCATAAATGACATGTTTCACAAGAAACAGTGAGATGACAAACACTTGGCCATGAAAGGAGACATGAAGCAGCTTGCAAACAAATGGTTCCCTCTGGGTGGACATCCAGGCTGTACACGCCTGTCGCCCAGGGGCTGGGAGGCAGAGCAGGGGATCAAGGCCCTCCTCATCCACACAGCAAGTCTAAAGCCATTCTGGGCTATACAACATTCTGCCTCAAGAGACAAACCGAGCTCCAGAGTGGGGCGTGACTTAGTAGTGGGTAACAGAGTTGGAGATACTGGCTCTACCACACTGGGAATGTGCTGGAACCTACTAGGTGTGCGTTTGAGCAATTCATAATCCTGCCTCAGGTCCCAGGTACACACCATCATAGTTGGCTGTTACAAGTAAATCTATGTCAATTATGACAATGCAAAAAATAATTTCTCAGTTAAAAAGACAGCTGCGCGGGTGAGATGCCTACTTGCGGTCCCAGAGACCCAAGGTTGCCCAGAGCCCACATGGTAGGTGAGAACTGACTTCCCAAAGTTGTCCTCTGAACTCCACGTGTGACACGGCGTGTGTGAGCACTCTCTTTTTCTCATCAATCAATAAACAAAACACTTCTAAACACACACTGTATTCCAGCACTGAGGAGATAAACGCAGGAGATCAGGCGTTTGAGGTCACCCTTGGCTAGCTGTGAGCTGAAGGCCAGCCCGGGTACACGAGAAGGTGAACCATCCAGACTCTTCTCCCAGAAGGTAACACGCTGGGCCCGGCACGTCCTGCTGGGTGACAGCGAAGCTGCAGATCACAGGTTGCTAAGCAAGGGGCACAGCGGTCAGACACAGATGGGGAACTACCCCCAAGGGTGCGTCAAGCTCAAGAGAACCTGGAGAACCAAGCGGCCAAGAGCACAGCTGGCGTGGAGCATGGGTTCCGCTGACGGCTGCCATGTGGCCGTGTGCGGCCTGCCCCGGGCTTCTTTTGCTCCTGGGGAGGAACAACGCTACCAACAAGCCCAGCACCCAAGATTCTGACTGCAGAGACCTCCACACTGAAGAGCATTTACGAGAATTAAAGTCCTACGTCCCGCCCGGGTACACGGCTGTGACGTGCCAGGGACCCAACACATCCCCCTGGAGGCCTGTCGCTATGCCAGCAAGAAATGCAGAGTAACATCTTTGGACCCTCCCCAAATGGAAGACTACGCAAACCTTTGATGAGATGTTTTTATTCAATAGAAATAAATACCTTGATTTCACTTATTTTTATATAGATAGCAATAGTCAACCTCTGCCCTAAAATTCAGGTGTGACGGTTACAAGTTACTGAAATTCTACGATGTTTAGAGCTGTGTTGGAGAAATATTAGGTCAAATACACTGAAAATGGTATTTGTGGTAACTTTTAGGGATTTGCCAATTAATGTTGGGAAAGGAACGGAGGCTGCAATGCCCAGAGGCCGAGCATGCTGGGTGGCATGCGGGGTCACGAGCAAACAGGGCAAACAGGAATCCGAGACTGCTCCCCATGGCAGCCAGTGAGACAGGACACGGCAGATTCTTCCCGCACATGAGGTAGAGGCCCAGGCAGAGGGCGGTCCCAGTACAGTCATGGCTAAGGCGTGGCTCTTGTGCCACGTACCCCAAGGAGCTGAAGAGGTGCTAAGAACAGCCATGGTAAGAAGCTAGTTCAGGAACTTTTTTTTAAAGTTGTTTCTTACTTTCACATTTATTTAGCTCATGTGAGTGCTGGAGGTCGAGGACAGCTTGGTCCCTTCACACTGGGCTCCAGGGATTGAACTGTGGCACTGAGATGGCAGCAAGGCCTTTCCCCTAGTGAGCCGTCTTGCAGCCCTCGCTCCAGAACTTATCACTCTGCACTTTCCTTCACGCACATTTGGTAGCCTACTGTCCACTGTCATTTTCTTTAGTGGGGGGGTTAT
Organism: Typhlomys cinereus; assembly: GCA_023101885.1. Lineage (NCBI taxonomy): Eukaryota > Metazoa > Chordata > Mammalia > Rodentia > Platacanthomyidae > Typhlomys > Typhlomys cinereus. The sequence goes on from JALPQD010000452.1 coordinate 264,183, forward strand.
GACATTTTAAAGGCCCAGACATAAGATGCTTGTCATTTTCTAAAGCCACCAGTTCCAACAGTGTCCGGCAGCTGTGCGGAAGGAAGCATGGCTCACACCAATGTGGCAGGGTGGACAGAGACCATTCTGAAGGCTGCCTTATCCTGCCTACTCTGTACAAAAAGGCCTTTGGTCGAGCTATGTTTCAATGTTTAAAAACCAAAAACAAAGTACGTCTGCTGACAAATGGGTATTCCAAGAACTGGAAAGCCCCGTGAAACCCCAAATAGGAAGCATCAGATAAAGAAAATGGCTCCTGCAAGAAAGGGCAAGCGAGCACAGTGGGTGAACAGGTCCAGTGTCTCGTCTAGCAGGGAGACGAGAAGAGCCATGTGGGATGCCAGCAACTCTGGGAAGGGAGACCATGGGTAGACGGCTCTAATGAAGACACACTGTGGGCAGTTAGCATATCATGCTGCACTGTGAGCACACTGCATGTGACCATGCTGCATATGACCACGCTGCACTGCAACCACACTGCACTGTGAGCACGCTGCATTGTGAGCACACTGCACTGCGAGCACGTTGCTCTGCGAGCACGCTGCACTGCAAGCACACTGCACGTGACCACGCTGCACTGCGAGCACGCTGCATGCGGCCGTGCTGCACTGTGAGCACGCTGCACTGTGACCATGCTGCACTGTGAGCACACTGCATGTGACCGTGCTGCACTGCAAGCACACTGCACGTGACCACGCTGCACTGTGAGCACGCTGCATGCGGCCGTGCTGCACTGCAAGCACACTGCACGTGACCACGCTGCACTGCGAGCACGCTGCATGCGGCCGTGCTGCACTGTGAGCACGCTGCACTGTGACCATGCTGCACTGTGAGCACACTGCATGTGACCGTGCTGCACTGTGAGCACGCTGCACTGTGACCATGCTGCACTGTGAGCACGCTGCATGCGGCCGTGCTGCACTGTGAGCACACTGCATGTGACCGTGCTGCACTGCAAGCATGTTGCATGTGACCAAGAACATGCACGCTCTAGAGGAATCCTCTACTCTACACACTGCAAGCAGGCAGGAGGTCAGATCCAACAAACGGCCAAGCATGAACAATGACATGTCAGTTACTTTAGCTCACAGATTAGGGTGTAGCCCATGGGGGCCACTGAAAGTAGTCAGGACGGAGGAACACGAGCACTCAGCTCCCTCCCTCTTTTAATCTTCCTATTCATTCTGCCCACCCACACCCTATGGAACAGTGTAGAACAGCTCAGGACAGGGCTCCCTCTTTCATTAAACCTTCTTTAACACTCTCATAAACACACCCAGAGGGAGGAAACTAGTCAAGCTGACCGTGTTTAAACTCTTTTATTTAAAGCCATGCTGGAAAGGGTGCAAGGGAGAGGAAACATACAAATTACCCAGATTGACAGGTGGAAAAGAATTACAGACAATGAGAGCTTCTACTTGCAGCTCTGCACTGCCGGATTCCCGTTGCTCACTTTAGTGCACACGCTCTTGCCCCCCCCCCCCCCCGCTTCCTCACCTCTTTGCTTAGAGTACAACTTACAGGAGTTAGTTCTCTCCTTTCACCAACCATGTGGTTCTAAGGATCAAATTCAGATTGTCAGACTTTGTGGCTGCGCCATCTTGCCAGTCCCGTGATTTTGCAGTTTTTAAAAAAGCATTATTCAGAGGCTGGAAAGATGGTTCAGGATTTAAAGCCTTGCCCTGCAAGTAAAAGAACTTGAACAGTGATCTGCAATTCCGACCCTGAAAGGCAGAGCCTGGGAAACCCCCAGAACAAAGCAGTAAGGAGTAGAGCAACCCAGGGCAATGTCATCCTTGAGCTTCCACAGGGAAACAAAGTGCCCCCCTTCACATATCCATACCTTCACATGCAAAACAAACAACAGACAAACAAACACTGCGCAGCCTTTCCCACAGCAGCTGTGTTTCTCCTGGCCCTGGCATGGCCACACTGGAAGGGGAAGCAGAGCCCGGGTCCATTGCAGGTCTTCAGCACCTTTCCTAAGCCGGCTACACTTGTTTGCACACTGGAGGAGAAGGCTGTGGGCCGGGGGTGGAGAGCATGTGGGCTGCAGTCCCTCTCCTGGAGGGTCGCCTTTGTGGGAAATGCGACATGAGGAGCATGACACACGGCCAAACCAAGGAGATACTTCAGTGTGTAAATCAGACTTGAAAACTGGAGACCACAGACAAGAGTGGCCTTCATCTCCCAGTCTCCGTCACAGGCGCCTGTAGGAGGAGCGGACCAGGCAGACCTGTATTAAGGTCTCTGATCAACCATCACTTACAATACCTCTACCTAGGAGCATGCCACTCAGGGATCATCTGTATGGGCCACATGTGCGAATGCAACTTCCCCAAGCTACACCTGCTGCCCCGCCTGGAACTGACCCCGCCTGGCTGAGAGGACCAACTCGGACAGAACAACTCAACAAAAGTCATGCTGGGACTTATGGGATGTTGGGTGGGGTATATAAGCAGCCTGATATTTACAATAAACGAGCCTGCAAGCCTGAGAGCCTGCTTTGCCACTCGCCTAACTTCCAGGGTCTGTGGCGTTGACTCCGCGCCAGCTTATCTCCACCCCCAAGGGTCTCCGTGGGCCCCCAAGACTGTTTGGTTACAGGCGGTGCAGGTTTGGACTCAATCCTTTTCTCTTTTCTGAACACTCACATTAGGCAACTGTTGAGTCTCAGCGATGGCTGGTGAAGCTGCACTTTGACAAGGGCTAAGGTCACGAGGAGACAGGCCTCTGTGCCGGTTAACTGAGATGGAAAGAACCACTGAATGGGGGTGGCACCATCCCATGCCCGGGACCCCAGTAAAGAGGAGAAACGGAGTTAAGAGCACAGTTCGCATGGCTGTCTGCTTCTGTCCACAGATGCCTCCTCCACTTCATCTAGCACGGCATTCAGGTGTGGCTTCCCACCCTCTTGCTCAGAACCACGTGGGAAACAGCCAAAGGTGAAGAAAGATGTGAGGTTTCCTGAAGAAAGTTGCGTAAACAAGCTTACAACTGTCCCACAAAGCATCTGCACTGTGAAAGGGAAACTCTGCTCTCCTGGAGGAGACACTGGGAAAGGTGCCCTGAAGGCAAGGGCCCAGCCAGAAAAGCTTCGAGTAGTAACCACAAGCTCCATCTCCAGCTGTCAGAGAAGTGGGTGGCTTACATGTGGATGTGAAAGATTTAGGATTGGGGAGGCGGTTCGTGGAATCTTGAGCCACAGCTTCAGAGAGCCATGGAAGTCAGCAATGTGTGGCAGGGTCAGAGAAAGACCACTGCATGAAGATATCAAGAAGAAACCAAGATGCAAGATGGAGATCTATGGATATCAGAGGTGCCAGGAAAGCTAAAGGAAACGGTCAGCCCAAGAGAGGCTGTGGTACTGCCAGCAGTAGGGTGGGGGTACAGAGGCCCCCTGGAGCCCAGGTGATTTTCTCATGAGCCCCAAATGCCAGACACGACGATGCAAGGTTTTGCTGTGCTCTGCTCTGCTAGGTTCTGGTCTTGCTTTGGTCTGATCTTTCCCTGCATTTCCCCATGTGCCACTATATACTATTTACTCCACTATGTGACTTACTTTCATTGTACAGAGGCTCGGTTTAGAGATAGCCTGAGTCTCAGAAGATACTCTGCACTTACACTTTTAAAACCGTGTTGGAAATGTTAAACTGTGGGGATGATTCTCCACGGTGCACTGTGCAACACCTGTAGGCCCACAGGACCAAGGGGCATAGCTGTGTCCACTGGACAGCCTGAGGACTCATGACATGAGCTTCAGGGTGTGACTCTGCAAGACTATCTGTCAGGTTAACTGGGGTAAAAAGACGTGAATGCAGGTGCACCACCCCGAGTACTGAACAAAAAGGAGGTGAGCTGAGCACCAGCATCCATCTCACTGCTTCCTGAGAGGAGATGCGACGTGGACTGTCCCCTTAGCAGGGAACCAGTGCAGCCTCATCATGGAAAGCAACCAACTAAGTCACACAGTCTCTGAGAGATGACAGAGGGAGAGAGATTAAAACTTTAGTCACCTATTCTTACATAAACCAGGTAGAAAAATCCGGAATAACAACTAAATTTCTGAAACACTTTATTCTAACATGGAATCGACATTTTGTAAGGAATCGATATTCCTTAAAAGCACAGCTAACATGCACCTGGCAGCCACTGACAACGCGCTGTCCAGATGACACACAGACAGAGCTGGGTGGCTTGCCTGGGAACACTCAAAAGAACCAAAGGGGGGCTGGAGAGGTGGCTCAGGGGTTAAGCCTCTGCCTTGCAGGCGGAAGGTCCTGAGTTCAGATCCAAGACCCCACGTATAGACGCCGGGCGGAAGCGGGGGCGGCCTGTGCTTCTGGTCCTGGTAGGGCAGAGCCTGTGAATCCCAGGGCAGAGTAAACGAGGAAGAGGAGGAGGTGTCCATGGTGGTTCCTGAATTCCCCCCGTGGTTCTACACACACACACACACACACACACACACACACACACACACACACACACATGCACACATGCACAATTGAATAAAAAAAAAAAAAGAAGGAAACCTGAAGCAACATTTGGTAATAAGCATCTTGATGGCGATAGCTGTGCTGTTGTATAAAACCACCAAATAACAAGTTAAAGCCACTGGGTAACAACACTAAGTATGTTAGCCGGCATACAAGGAAAAAGATAAACATAAAATAAAAGAAGTATTGGAATGAAAAGAGATTGAACACATACTCTTCTTTTAAAAGTGTAATTCCTGGATGTTCACTCGAAAGACCAGAGACACTCACTAACCCCGCCCAGCAAGCTTCTCCAGCGTGGGAAACAGAGCTGCAAGCATCTGAGTCTGCAGAAAAGAAGGGCAGGGGAGGAACCTGCCAAACAGAAAGCAAGGAGGGCAACTCTGCCTCGGGTCAAGCACCGACGCTGGACTCCAGGAGGCTCAGTTGCTTTGAAGTGGTCCAACCTCAACAACTCGAGCTGAACTCTGTGGTTCAATTCCTGAGTTTACAATGATACTCACACCATCGCTGGTTTCTTTCCAAGTGACCACACATGGTTGAGAACCAATACAAACGGAGGCATTTATCCGTGTTTCTTACAGCTGAACACCCACTGAGGCAACACAGACACAGTACAGAAACAGTGCAGAAAACAGGCGAACTTCACCTGTTCAATGCGAAGGCAAAACCAGAAGGCAAGCTGCAGCCACAATTACCTGAGGCTACAACCCAGAGTGCAAGGAGAGCAGGGGGAGGACGGCAGTGAGCAGGCACTATTCTTGGTTGACTTTATGTGTTTTCACATGTGTGTTCACAGGCATCTGCGTGTAAATGCACAGGCCGGTGCAGAGGTCAGAGGACAACCCTGAGTGCTGGTCCTCACCTCCCCCATTGTTGAGACAAGGTTTCTTTGTTCACTACCGTGTACACCAGGCTAGCTCGCCTGTGAGCTTCCTGGTGATTTTCCAGAATGGGACACAGAACATGCAACCATCTGGCTTCACAAAGTCCTGGGATTCAAACTCAGGTTCCCCATTAGGGGTCAAATGCATTGCCTGCTGCAAATATGATGAACTTTCTGCTGTCACAGGTTCTCAAGCAGCCCAGGTGGCCTCAAACCTTAATGAGCTGCAAATTAACAGCAATCCTCTGCCTGACTGCAGGTGTGCCCGTGATTCTCTGCCTGAGCTGAGCTGCAGGTGTGCCAGCAATTCTCCGCCTCTATCTCCGTGCTGCTAGTCTACACATCATGCCCAGCCAGTGCTCTTCAGATTCTCTGCATCATTCCTGAGCCATCCGAGGTCCCATCTGTTATTCTCAGATTTTAAAGCTGACTTTAAAAAGCTAACTGATAGGTGAGATGCAAGCTCAAACCCAGGATCATCTACGCAGAAGACCCTCAAAGCACCTGCCAGGGGAGCAGTCAGCCAAGAATAAGCTCAGGGGTGTGGGGCTAGATTATTTCTATGCAAGACTGAGAGGGAACATGAAGAAAGAACCTGTGCCACCAGCACTTTTCCAGCAGCGTGTCTGCCATGCACGGTGAGGTCTGTGGGCACATGATATGTGGGCAGAAGGCTGCCGAGGAGCCCAGCAGAGCAGCATTCCTTCAAGGAACAGAGGGGCCTAGTTGGCCAGCAAGAATCAAACCTTAGTCACTTGCCAGGAAAACTTAAAAGCCTTAAAAAGTTAGAATTCAAAGACACAAGTTTCTGTGAACTGACAAAGAAAGATGACATCTTGAAACTCTCTGCACTCTGCCTGTGGACTGTCTCCATTTCCCCAGGACGCAGCTCCTAATGCATGCTGTAGTGCATACCACAAAGAAAGTGGGAGGCATTCGTGCGGTTAGGACCACCCAGGAGTGGTCCAGCTACAATCCAGCCAGGAGTTGGGTGCTACCGAACTCCAGAAAGGTTGGCACCTCCTGCTTCCAGCCCCTTCTGCAATCTCTGAGAAGACATGGTTTTAACTTCCACGACGGCCATTTCCTCAAGTTTTCTTTATATGGTCATTCCCTAGCAAGCAGCTCTAACATGTTCTTTTTTGCTTGCTTCTAAATTTTAGGTAAGTAGAATCTCATTGCGTTTATCTTCCTTTTGCTTTTGTTATTGTTCAATACTGTTGCTACATCTGTAATGTTTTCATGGTTGTGTAATATTCTATTGCATAAATATGATATAATGTAGCTATCCATTCCTCAATCCTTGGGCCGTTTCTGCTTTGGAAGAAATATGAACCCTGTACAGATTTTCTGATATAGGTACCTCATACACGTTCATATGTATTTCTCATGTGCATATACACACCTAAGAGAGTAAGTATGCAATTATATTAGTAAGTATATAATTCAAGCTATGTCTCAAAGTAGTTATAATTGACACTCCTAGGACATGGGTATAAGGTGACTTCAGTTAGTTGATGTTTCCCAATACAACCAGCCCATAATATTAATCCTGCCAGCTAGTTGTGTAGCGATACTCTCGTGAATTCTTTTTATGCACAATTTAAGTTATTAAAGACTTCATAAAATTTTCTGATTACTGACACAGCAACTTGGCTTTTCAAGTAGGTATTTATTCACTGTCTCCGAGGTTCCTGCTCCCTAGTTTATCACCAGATAGAACTTTATTTTTCTTCACTTCAATCCCAACATTTCTGCATCCGTGTTCTAATGGATTTATATAAGCAGCATAGACTTAAAAATTCTCCCAATTTAGTATCTGTATCTTTTTTTTTTATTCAATTGTGCGTGTGTGCATATGTATGTGCGCGCGCGTGTGTGTGTATGTCTGTGTGTGTGTAGAACCACGGACAAATTTGGGAACCACCATGGACGCCTCCACCTCCTTCTGCCCCGGGATTCACAGGCTCCGCCCTACCAGGACCAGAAACGCAGGCCGCCGCCCCCCCCCCCCCCCCCGCTTCCGCCTGGCGTCTATATGTGGGGTCTAGGATCCGAACTCAGGATCTTCTGCCTGCAAGGCAGAGGCGTAACCCCTAAGCCACCTCTCCAGCCCAGCATCTGTTATCTTTTAAGAGGAACATTTAATCCATTTAACTGGAAACAATTACTCAATTTATAAGATGCTTCTTCTGGATTAATCACTTCTGTCTCTTGCTTCTCAGTTTCTGAACTTAAAGCACCTGTTTCTACTCTTTCAGTTCTTACTTAGGAACTTACATCGTGCAGCCTGACTTAATGAAGTTCTGTGAATCGCAATCCTTCCCCTTCTCTTCGATGACAAGGACTACACACATGAACTCCACTGACTACATTTCCAACTTGACCTGCTGTCTGAAACCTGTAAGTCATTGTGTTGCGTGTGACGGCCACTCACACTTGTTAGATACAGAATTCCTCTGCTTTGAGGCAGCGTCTTGCATGGCCTAGGCTGGCCTCAAGCTCAGCCACGTAGCTGAGGATGACTTTGGGCTTCCTGCACATGCCCAAGGCCTGAGAGGCATGGCCACCACCAGCTTTCATTCTCCTCAGTGTCTTGGAAGCTACCATTCTGCTGACTTCTGTACTCCGGCTGCTCAGGAGTCCACTGGACGCCACGCACACTATGTGATCTTCCTCCTTTGATGGTATTTAGGATTTATTTTGTCTCTGGTTTTCTGTGTTCACTGTCATGTGCTTGTTTCAATTATGAATGTCTTGTAGCTTAGCCTGCCAGGCACTTTTTAAGGCATTTTGAATCTATACCTGTGCTCTGTCATCTTTTCATAGGATATCACTGTTCTCAGACTTTATCTTCTCATCCTTTCAAGATACTTCTGCAGCTCCTCTTTCCTTTCTACTTTTACAACAAGAGCGAGAGAGAGAGAGCGAGAGAGAGAGAGCGAGAGAGAGAGAGACACACACACACACACAGTCTTATACCATTCTGTTTCCATTTTTCCATCTCTGGTTTACTGTGGCTTCTTGCTTTGGTCTGTTACTATGATAGGCCACACTCTTGGATTTTTCCAGTGTTTCAAGTGTTAGAGTTAACTTTTCATTCCAGAGGGAGACCTCGCTTGGCCTCAGGGGAACATCCTCTCCATCTGTTGCTATGTGGGTCTGACATGCTAAAGTGTCTGGAACCCTCTGTACATTGTGCATCTCACCTGCAAGTCTATCTTTGGAGCCCTTGGTGCATGGGGGTCTCACCTATAAGTCTGCCTGTGGTAGTGTCTTGACAAATCTTGCTGTCAGGATGATGCTCACAGAATGTGCTAGAAAATATTTTCTCTTCTACTTTTTAAAGTTTTTGCCAGATTAATATTCTTTTGCTCATAAACATTTAGTACAATTTACCAGCAAAGCACACAGTTTTCTTTCAGGTACTTTAAAGCAAGTTTTCAGTAAATACAAAGGTTATGTAACCTTTTTCTTTTCTCCTTTGTCATAATTAGGCACAGGTGTCAACTTGACTGTTGAGGGTTTGAGCTCTGGACACAGTTGTAGAGAGTTTTGATGGTTAAGTTAAACCCAGAGCAAACCTGAAGGACATTGTCTAGCTGATGGGGAAGACCCAGCCCATGGTGGGTGGGATTAGGCCCTGGATAAATCACAGAAAGCTGGTTGAGAGAGTTGGCATCCTTCTGTTCACTTGGCCAGACGGGCTGCCCTGGCAAGTAAGGATTGTCCATCTCTCAGCTGTTATGTGGTGATGGTGTGGCCAGTTCCCTTGGCCCTGGTGTTGGTGCGTGCTCTCCCATCAAGCTGGACTGAGAACTGTAACCGGAGTGTTGTAAGAAAGTAAACCCCTTGTTCCCTTAAGCTGCGTTCTGGTCACTTACCAGCAACCATGCAGGCGGACTGCAACATCCTTCTTATGTGTGTTTGGGGTACATGCATGTGTGTGTATGTATGTTTGTGAGTTCACTTGCATGTGTGCGCGGTAGTATCAGGAATCATCCTGATTGCTCTTCCACTTCATCGCTGAGCCTGGTTCTCCAGTTAAACCAGAGCACTATCCGTGAGTCTGGCCAGCCAGCTTGCTCTACAGACCCAAGCTCTGTCTTCCGGGTTCTTGTTACAGGCGGGCTGCCCAGCATTTTTCCATGCAACCTGCGAATCTGAACTCAGGTTCTTTTTGCTTGCAGGGCAAAGGTTTTAACCACTGCACTGTCATCCCAGACCCTATTTAACTTCTCTTAAGTGAGACCTGGCGATTGTGTTCATTTGTTAAATATACTGGTATATGTATTACACACACATAAACAAGATTTCTAGTCATCCTTCAATGTATTATCTTGGAGATTTCTAATTTTATGTTTATGATGCTGGCAATTAGTGTTATTTCCCTAATAAAATATTTCCTTGGCATAACACACACCTTTACCACACAGTGTAGAACCTCAGAGCCCTATAGCTAGGTGCAGTGGTGCTCAGGGAAGCTCAGATAGGAAGGTCATAATTTCTACAACAGCCTGAGCTACAGTTCATGGCTGCATATCCTCTGCCCATCTTGTGCTATCATCGACTTACCTCTATACATGGGATTTATTTGGCTTAAATAATCAAGTATTTCAAATAAAATGAATCCTTTATTGAGTATTCACTGTACTGGTTCCTACCATTCCTTGTAAGAAGTGCATGTTGGGGCTGCCCCTGGCTTGCAAGTCTGATGGCCTGTGTTGGATTCCTGACTCCTGAAAGCTGTCCTCTGACTACTACATGCAATGCGGCATCCACGCACCTCTGGCCCCCACACCGTGCACGATACACAGTAACAAAGGTAAAACTTTTTTTCCTATAATCATTTTCCTTCTACTCAATTTTTCCTTCATATTCCTTGCATGCAATTATGTTGGCAATAAATTGTAATAACTTTTTTATATAGGGCCTCACATGCAATCCAGTTGACCCTGAACTTGCAACTTTCCTGCCTCAGCCTCCTCAGTGGTGGGATTACAGGTGCCAGATGAGTGCTCCATGAGCTATGTCCCCGCCCAGGTCCTGTTCTTTCCTTGGCCTACAAATCTCTACTTCACTTTCAGTTCTCAAAGAGCTTTCTGCTAGTTACAAAAATCTAAAGTTAACAATAATTCAGTCTCTCTCCCTCTTTTGTGATGTCCATCACATGTCAGTTATCCTCTGCTACACACGACCTGACCAGAAGATCTGTTGCTGATGGTCCCTGGGGCCCTGCACAGTGCATTTTCTTCTGAAGAGATCATCTTCCCTGGCTTGGTTCAGCTCCCTTTATGTTCACTCTGTGGCCTTTTAAGTTTATCACATACATTAACCTTAGACATTTTAAATCTTTGAGAGAAAGTGAAGACACCCAAAGGTAATTTTGGGAATTGTCCTGGATTGCTTCTACCTCCTCATGCTCTGTCTTCCAGGGTTGGAAGGCATTTCTGTCTGGCATTTTATATGGGATCCAGGATCCGAACTCAGATCCTTCTACTGTCATCCTCAGGTACCTTCCTCCTGCAGTTTGAAACGGGGCCTCTCACTGTCCTGGAACTTCACCCATCAGCCAGCCCACAGAGATCCTCTGTCCACTCCCCTCTGTGTCCAGACAGTCTCTGCTGCCACACCAGTTTTTCCTCTCAAGTACTGAACTGCTTTGGTCTCTTTACTTCACTTTTTCTGTGTATATTTTTCTTCTCTAGTTCTATTTCAGTCTTTTAAATAAAATCTGTATTTTTCTGCTTATTACTATGCTTGTTTATTCTTGTTTACTATTTTTCTTTCATGGTTTCATGTATGTATTTAGACCATATTTCCCCCCCATACTATGTCTCTCCCTCTCCCTCCTCTACCATGTCTCTCCCCGTCCCTCCTATTGAGCCTTTGTCTTTCCAGGTTTCCCTTCTTTTTGTTTTCACATCTTTTCTTCTCTTGTGGTTCAGAGTTTAATCGGGGTTGCGTGCAAGAGCACAGGTGGGTGTTATGTACTTCATCAAGGGCAACTCACCCTTTTCCCAGCAACCATGAACTAATCTATGTGAAATGCTGATGTGGAAATGCTCAGGTCTTCTGCAGGTTCTTTGTGTTGATGGGAGCCCGTGTGTGCAACAGTCATGCCCACAATACAGAGTTTCACCGCACTCGTTCACATCCCTTACCCTCTTCCCACCTCCTCTTCCGCAATGTTCCCTGAATCCTGAACGGGGACCGAAAGAGGATGGTTCACATGTCCACTTAGGGCTGATCACTCAAAGTCACTTGTTCTCAACACTCTGACCAATTATGAGGCTCTGCATTAACAGCTGCCCACTACGAAAACAAGCTTCTCTGACCAAGGCCGAGAGCAGCACTATCTATGGCTGTGAACATAAATGTGACACCATGGTAGTGAAGCAACAGCAGAAGGCTCCCCACTAGGCCCTATGTATGACCCCCCCAGCCAGACTTTTGCTCAGGTTTACAGTTCCGGGCATGAATTCTTGCCTGTGGAGGAAGAGGAGGCAGGCCCCAAATCCAGTCTGAAAGCAGCTGGTTATCCCTGTAACAGTCATCCCACCATTGCACCAGTGGGCACCGCGGCCTGGCATGTGGCACTGCAGCACCATGGGCACCGCGGCCTGGCATGGGGCACTGCAGCACCATGGGCACCGCGGCCTGGCATGGGGCACTGCAGCACCATGGGCACCGCGGCCTGGCATGGGGCACTGCAGCACCATGGGCACCGCGGCCTGGCATGGGGCACTGCAGCACCATGGGCACCGCGGCCTGGCATGGGGCACTGCAGCACCATGGGCACCACGGCCTGGCATGGGGCACTGCAGCACCATGGGCACCGCGGCCTGGCATGGGGCACTGCAGCACCATGGGCACCGCGGCCTGGCATGGGGCACTGCAGCACACAGGGTCCAATGCAGGGAGAGACAGATGACTTTGACCCCTGCAGCCTGCACGGCACCGCTGAAAACTGACAGCTGTCCGTGGGGAGGAGGCTTCCAGCTCAGCTGCAGCTTGAATCTCTGTCCTGGAGAGGTGTGTGCATGGTGTTGGCTCAGGTCTTATAATCTGGTTCTGGTGGCACCCAGAAGCAATGGCAACCACCTGTTTTGGGCCTCTGGATTCTGACCAATGACCCTAAGGAGACACACTTAGCACTGGGATTTTCAGTTAATAGTCCATGGTTTCTGGTACTAGCATTATCCATGCACACAGGGTACTTCCTTCAAACTTCATCTTTAATAGTTCACAAAATAGAAAGTTTCCACATGGCCTTTTCCCCCATCTTAGGTATGTTTCTTATCCTCTGCCACGCTGGCTTATCTTCTTCATCCCCCTCCTAAATCTTCACCTAACCCTTCACACCCAGCTTCACATTCCCCTCCATGTTTTTACCATGCTTTACTGTCCCTCCTGAAGGCTGCTGCTGTACGCAGCCCCCTTCTGGTTACCCACCTCTACAGGTGATCTGAGTTAAGCACGCAAATCCAAACTTTCAAAGCTAGGCTCTCCAATGGGAGAGAACACACGTTTGTCTTTCTGGGCCTGGGTCACCCTACATAGTATATTTTCCAGTTGTACCCAGTTTTCTGAAAATGTATTTTTTCTCTTACAGGTGAATAAGACTGTGCACACGGACCATATTCTACCTTTTATCATTGACAGACATCCAGGCGACTCCTTCCTAGCTACTGAGGAGCAGCGATGGGAGTGGCGTGTGGCACCTCCACAGTAGAGAGTCCTTCGGAACGCGCCTGGGAGCGGTACAGAGATCACGTGCTAAGTCTAATCTTAACATTCTGGACATGGCCGCGCTTTCATTTCACTTGTTCTCATCCTCATGTTTTCCTCTACATTTCTGAATATATACAACATATTGTAACTTGTTTTAATGTCCTTGTCTACTAACTTCATCATCTTTGTTCATTTTGGATTTCTATCAGTTCCTTTTCTTTCTAATTAATATACTTCTTTGCATGTCTAAATAATTTTAGTAGATATGGATATTATTTTCTAAATTAATTTGTGTACATACCAGTATATGTATGTATACACAAACACAGCATGTGTGCACTTGTGTTACAGTGCACCTATGAGGTTAGACGACAACTTTTGGGAGCTGTTTTTCTCCACTGTGGTACTGAACTCAGACCCCAGACTTGAGCAATGTCCTTCACCTGCCAAGCCATCTTCTGACCCTGTTAAGAGATATGCTGCTCTGTCCCCCTGCTATAGGGCCTCAAGAGCACAGAGCCAGCACCTCCCAGCTGCACTCCTAGCTCCATGCTGACAATCTAACAGTCTCTTTGCCACAACCCATTTTTCTTTTGTTTCTGTGGGATTTTTCTACAGTGCTGGGGATCAAATTCAGGGCCTTGTCTGCCTACAGCAAGCATTTTCTCTACCACTTACTATATTTTTAAATAATGGTCTTGTTCTGAGAATTCAGATAAGTGACTTGGAATTGGTTAGGGACCATCAGGAGCAACCTGCTTAGAGCTAAAGCACCACATAGATGATGCGCCTGTGTGAGCTCCTGGTGCCCTGGTGATAGAACACAACTGTTCCCAGCGCTGAGTGACGACCAGCATTCTTGGGTCCACTGGGTCAGAAATGACAGCGCTTTCCCTGGGTGATGAATGAGGTAAAAGATTACTTATTATGGAACCAAACCTGAGTGACCATGGCCCAGAACAGTCAGACTACCCCACGTTCCATGATACACCACGGTGAAAGCTTCATGAAGATTTGTAACTACAGAACTAAGAATTACATTGGTGGAAACATCAGGAAGCAGGTTAGAGGAAGGCAGAGGATCTCTGCTATGGGCCGTAGATGCTACCCTGTATAACATTCTTAGCCTTTTGGTTGGTGGAAACTAGGACACTGGTTACTTTCCAGTGGACTGACCTAATAATCACAACATGTTAGGTCACATGTTGAGATAGGCAGTAAATTGCTATTATAGGGTGGGGGAATTTAATTAGAGTAGCCAAGAAAACTTAGCCCTGGATATACCACACTTCAACCTTTCCACACCACCGAAGTTCCAATCTATTAGCCTTGCAGGTACAGCTTCTTTCCAGAAACTTCTTTCAGGGTACTCCTGGCCAGGTATATACAGGGGCTGCATACTATTTACTAAATAGTACTTATGTCCCATGTTCCTAGGACAGCTTATTCTAGATCTGCTGTAGATGAGACTGAGAAACGGGCAGGAAAGTGTCCTTGAGAGGAATAGCTGGTGGGTCACAGCAAACCATTAGCCGTCACGATCTAGATTTGATATCTTTTCTTTTTTTTCTCTGTATTTGATAGAACATGTCACATCTTAGAAGTCATATGTCTAAAAGTAAAACAATGATGAACACAGTGTGCCCGATGAAATGAAGGCAACTGAGGGGGACACAGGCATTTAACACAACCAAGATCTATACAGTAAAAAAAAAAAAAAAAAAAAAAAAAAAACACTAGATTGACTGCAGGCTTCCCCCAAATCTACAGCTACCTATACTCCATGAAATATTTTATTTTATATTTGAGAGATGTTATTATCATTTAACTTTAGTCTTTCTTTGGGGCTCTGTTCCTGGTTCTGAAGTGTAGCCCGTGTATGTAGCGATCTGGCTAGAGAGTCAGGGTCCATCTCTGATCCCTGGAGGTCTCTCTGCAGCTCCTCCTCCATGTTTTGCACCACGAGTTGTGCTGCCCTGATCTTAGAACTTCAGCGAGGATGGCAGACGAGCTCTTCTTCCCTTGCCTGAAATGTGGAAACTGCCTCTTGACCACGGTTAACCAACACCCAAAGTTCAAAGCCAACCAAGTTTGATTGGAGCTAATCTGCACCATTCGTTCACGTGCCACAAATTTTCTTTGCGGAGCCACAGATGGTGGCACAGAGGTTCTACAAAGGCCAGTGCTCGCCACAGGGCCTGTCATAGTGAGGCACAGGTGTCAACTTGATTGTTGAGGGTTTGAGCTCTGGGCACGTTTGTGGAGAATTAGTGGTTGAGTTAAGCCCAGAGCAAACCTGCAGGAGACTGTCTAGCTGATGGGGAAGACCCAGTCCATGGTGGGTGGGATTAGGTCCTGGAATAAAATACAGAGCTGATTGAGAGAGTTGGCATCCTTGTGTACACTTGGCCAGAAGTGCTGGTCTGGCAAGTAAGGATCGTCCCTCTCTCAGCCATTACATAGAGATGGTGTAGCCAGTTCCCTCGTCTAGTGTTGGTGTGAGCTCTCCTGCAAAGTTGGATAAGGAACTATAACCAGTCTATCCTAAGAGAATAAACCTTGTCCCCTTAAGCCGTTTGATGGTGATTTGTCAGCAGCCATGCAGGTGAACTGCACCAGGGCTCACCACAGAGAGCAGCATGCAGCGCCACTCTGGGTGGTGCTGTGCATCTGACTGGCTCCCTCTCTGCAGGGAACAATGTCCGCAACTTCTGTTCCACATATTTTGTCTGATTTTCAAGCTGGTTAAGATGGAAGTCAGTTTTGGGATCAGGATAAAGCAACTTGGCCTCAGGCACAAATTTTAAGGAAGTGTCAAAAACTCAGTAATAGAAAACATCAAAATTAATGAAAAAAAATCTCAAAGGAACGATACCAAACTTATATGAAGACAACACAAGACACAGTGGTATGCAAAGCCTGAGGCAAAGGGAAAAATCATTAATACCAATCTTATCTTTATTTAAATATATTTTTTCAAGGATTTCTGCACTGAATTTTTAAAAGTACTACATCAAAATATTATTAATTTCAATTACTGATATTCCTAATGCCTTCTTGAATTCTGTATTGCTAGCTTCTCCTTACCTCTGGCAATAGTTCTGGTCCCTGTTACTTCACTTCGAGGCAATCAGAAGTCTCCAGGAATAAATTCTTATTAAGTGGAATCAGATAACGCCTATGAGAATTCATCAGAACCAGCAAACTCCTCTCAGAAATGTCTCAGAGGCAGCAACTGCTCCCGTATGACACATGGTGCTCTATTTGTAACCAACACGCACACACACACGCCCCCACCACATTACTAAGAAATGATCATGAAGAGCGTGTCAAATGGAAACAAACTAGTAAATAAAAACACTTTGCAGACAAGAAGATCCTGTGGGATCTCACACTTTCTCAAAACCACTGATAAATACATGTATACAATTACCTCGTTGCTGGAGAGCGCAACGCAGCCATTACAGCGGGAGGAACGCCAATCGGCCCTCTGCAGCAACTGTCCCCAAATCACTTAGGACTCTGGAAGTAGGTGCCCAGACACCAGACACCTGAGTTCAATCACAAACAAATCAACCAACAAACTTGCTTTTTTGGTTTTGCAGGAATTACCCTGCATTTCCTTCACGATCTCAACTCTCGATCCCGTTGAACAATGTGACAGCAAAGTTCTTACCAGGTAGGGCTGTCTCGTCTACTTTTACATGGAACCAAAATCCACGTATTCTCTATATCATTTATTTCATTTTCCAAGGCACAATGCAAAAGATGCTTTTGAATGTACTGACCAAAAAGTTTTCTAAGGACCAGGGAAATGGCTTTGTCAGCAAAGTGATTGCTGCAGAAGCACAAAGACCTGAGTTCAATTCCCAGCTGCATCTTCAGGCTGCAGTGCTTGCTCTTTCATCTCCTCCTGGGTGCTGACTGCGCCAACACAGTGGGTTGTGCTGTCAAAACCGACACTACCGTGTGCACTCTCAAATCTCTTACAACAATTACTCAGTGGTTCAATCTTCTCCCTGAGTGGCTGAGAGCCGAGGATGACCTTTGACAACTGTCCAAAGCACTGTTGGCAGAACAGACAGACGGGGGCTGCTGGAGGGCGGGTGCTTCCTCCACCATGTGAGCCTCCAGGATGGCTCTGCAGAACGAAGTCTTCCACTGCGCAGCAACGCCACAGCAAGAAACAAAACGCATGCCCGAAACTCCAATATGACAACAACTAATAGTTATGCTTGTCCCATGTAAAACCAATCACCTTTCCTGCTGATTTGGGTCTCACCGCTGACGTGTCCAGTCTACTGGCTCCTACACAAGCACAAGCACCACAGGTGGGCGCACTGGAAAGAGCACCTGGGCAGGCCCAGGCTGCTTCTGGCTGAGGAAGATGAGACCATCAGGATTGGAATAAAACAGATCCTCACACCATGCACAATAATCGTTGAATTTCTACTGCTTCATATGAGATGCGGATAGAACTGTTCAGCTTACCTGCACAGTACTCTCCAGGTAAGGGACAGGAGGACAGAAAAGAGCTCGCAACTGCCCGGGCTGCCCCGGGAGGGTTCACTCCAGGCACTAAAAGGTTGCCCTGAAGTCCACCTACCCGACACCAGGATTCAAGAGCTTCTCCCCCCCACACTGTTACCCTAAAGCACAAATGGAGGCGCATTTTTACAATTAATAAAGAGTCACACTGAACATTTAAGATCCCAGATATAATATTTCTATATTCATTTAATATTCGAATCTACTTTGCACTCAGAGGAGAATCCCATGGCTAATAATTCTCTATCCACCAACACAAACTTTCCTGTGTGGCCTCTAACTAGCAAATCATTTTGTCTTTTTTTAAAAAGATTTTAGTTGTTTGTGACACAGCAGAGGAGGGAGAGAGGAGAGAGAGGATGTGTGCCACAGCGTGAGCAGGGGCTAGAGAAAGACTTTTCAAAGACGTTTTCCTCCTTCTATCATGAATGACCCAGTAAATTTACATAGAGATTTGAGATTCCAATAAGTCTCACAGGTTGTCCCCAAATTAATATCTTATACATACGGTTGTTTGTCAACGTTTCTTACACAAATAAAACAACTGTATTAATAAAATTCTGTTGAGAAAATTTTGGGGAAGTTTGAGTGTGAGCCAGGCAGTGCTGCTGAGCATCCTGGAGAGCAGGCCCAGCTGCCCCGGAAGACAGCCACGGCCAGTCCACCCTTACTGGACAGGCCAGGAGGCAAGTCAGACTTCAGCAGGAACTGCAGCACCACCTATTTTGGATGCTGACACCTGCTGCTGCTCTGGCACTTAAGAGGAAAACACGGCTCAAGAGAACGTCTGTACTTAGAATGCTGAAAGCTTCCTTAGTTTCCTTAGTTTTTTCAGAATTACCACATCCTTCCCTATCTCTACATGTGAATACAAACTCAAAGGGAGAGTAACAAGGAAGGACCCACTCAGGACGTGAGCCGCCATCCCTTGAACAAGGGACAAAATAAAAGGAATCAATAACTGGCAAACAGCAAAGCTGGGTATGGAAAAGTGGTTTCTTGGCTAAGTCTAACAAACGTCTAAGCAAGTGTGTGAATGCGTGCATATGTATATCCGTGTGTGTTTGTGTTCGTGTATCTGTATGATGGCTGTGTATGAGTATGTATATGGGTGTGTGCGTATGTGTGAGAGAGAGAGGTGAAAACTACCAAAGAAAGGTACTCACACGCAAAGCAGTTGATTCCCATGTTTAACCTATGGGTTGACTTATCAATCTAGGTAAATAGATATTATGTTTTCTAATTCTCAGATTTCAAAATTATAGATACAGGTAACTGGAACAAGTGTTCCAGCTTGCCTTCATGTTGACAGCTTAGGGGAACAAGGAGTTTCATTCTGGCTTACTTATGTCCAGTTACAATTCCTAGTCTAGCTGGGCAAGGAACTCATACCAATCCCAAGCTCAGAAACAGGACACAGCATCTCCACAGGGTTGCTAAGGGAGGGCCAACCTTATCAGTAAAACAGTAAATCCGTTGCCTCCTGTGCTGGAGAATGTCAACTCACTGAATCGGTTTTCTTCATTTTATCATGTGCCTGGGAACAGTCCCAGCCGCCACGGTCTGGGTCTCCATACCAAGTGGACGAGCTCCCGCAGGCCTGCGCAGGATTTGCTTAACTCCCATTCTTTGTGCCCAAAGCTCAGCCTGCGGCGTCTGGCTGACACCTTCATTTCTAACTATCACAATAGGAAAAATCGAGTATCTAAAAAGTGGCTTAGTTATCAAATGTCAACTCAACAGCTCATGTTACAAAGCTTGTTCTCTATTTCTATTTGTGGATGGGGGTACTGTGAGTGGACGCATGTGTGCATGTGTGGGGATGCACCTATGTAGAAGTCGGAGGTTGATATTAAGACTCATACTTGATTGCTGCCCTACTCGTCTGAGACAAGGTGTCTAATCAAACTCAGAGACCACCTCGTGGGCTAGTCTGGCTTGCTCAGTGGATTTCAAATTCCACCTTCAACGCTGGGATTACAGGTGGGCTGCTAAGCACACCCACCTGAGAACTGAACTTTGGTCCTTCTGCTTAGACAGCAAGTGCTGTGAACTCTGAACCATCTCCCAGCCCAAGCTTGTGCTCTGCACAAACCAGTATTGGGGTCACAGTGTCAGTACGGGAGCGCATGGTTCAACACCTGGAGCTGAGACAAGGTTTCCTGAGAGGACACAGCTTCCTTTCAGCGAGACAACTGACACCCAGACGTTAGGTGACATTTCAAAAAATTATCTTTATCAGAGATGACAGAGAAGTTGTTTTCAAACAAATCATGTGTAGAAACCTTGTTCCAAGTTAACATTATTAATATTATTAAATTAGTATTAGAATTTTAGATGCACAGATTTGAAAACAGGAAATTGCTTGTGTTCAAGATTAAAGTGACAGTCACACTGGCCACGATGATGAATGACAACACCACTATTAGACAGCGTCAGAAAGAAGAAAATGGCGTTCTGGGCAGCAGAGGTACGGTAGGCTTACAAGAGCACACACCCTAAGGACAACACAGCTTCCCGGTCAGACAGCTGGGCCTTCAAGACAAGGACCTTCAAGACAGAGGGTGTGTCTCGCGCAGTGGCAACCTTTGTGACTCACTCTAATGCTTTCTTTCCAAGCGCTTTAACTCAGCCAGCTGCAAGTGCCGACACACAGCTTGAATCGGGGACAGAAGCTACTCGGAATGCTGGTGCCAGAGAACGACAGTCCACAGTCTGCCCTGCTGTGCCAAGAACATCAAGCTGGAAGTCATACGCCAAGGCAAGCCTCGGAAGCAGGACCTCCTGTCCTGAAGAGACTGACCAAACTCAGAGCTTCTCTTCTCCAGTGCAGGGCACATAAACTAGACATGTGGCTGCAACCCACTACTACCACCACCGACACTGTGGGCAGAAGCTGCCCTGCACAAAGCTAACATCATCTGATGATCCTCGGATTCCAGAGGGTCCTGCCCTGGGCCTGGGAGGAGAAAACATCCAGAGAGGCCAAGGAGGACTGAAGAAGCCTTACTTCTTCTGTTTCTGTCAGAGCAGAAACTTCTGTCCAGTCTCATTGCTGCCTAACTATCCACTGTTCATTATTACTTAGCTTTGGAGTCCACATGATAGTTCAGTGAGACATAACACTATGTGGGAAAAGTGCCTCCTTGTAAACCTGGAAGCTTAAGTCTACGTGGCAGGAGAGAAATGACTTCTGAAAGTTGTCCATCCACATACCTTAGCATTTTCAGTCTCTCCCTCCCCCTTCCTCTTCCCTATCACAAAAGATGATTAAATACATTTAAAAAAAAAAAAAAAACTTTACAGGGGCTGGAGAGGTGGCTCAGGGGTTAAGCCTCCACCTTGCAGGCTGAAGGTCCTGAGTTCGGATCCTAGACCCCACGTATAGACGCCAGGCGGAAGCAGGGGTGGCCTGTGCTTCTGGTCCTGGTAGGGCGGAGCCTGTGAATCCCGGGGCAGAGTAAACGAGGAGGAGGTGGAGGCGTCCATGGTGGTTCCCGAATTCGTCCGTGGTTCTACACACACACATACATGCGCACACACACACACACACACACACACACACACACACACACACACAATTGAATAAATAAAAAAAAAGTTAAAAAAAAAAAAACTTTACAGGCAGGAGGATACAAATTTGAGACCAGCCTAGGCTCCATAGCAAGACAGTTTTCTTCGGTCTTTCGGTCTTAATTTCCCTCTTTTCTTTTCTTACCCCTCTTTTTAGTATTTCAGGCGGGAGGAAGAGCGGGTGGACACGGAGGACGCAGAAGACAGAGGGTGAGACACAGAGGATGACCTTGGGCAGTCCATTCTCTCCTGTTTATTTTTATTATTTTTTTTAAATATAGGGTCTCAGGCTGGAGAGATGACTCAGAGGTTAAGCTTCTGTCTCAAAAGCAGAAGGTTCTGACCCTATCTAAAAAACACCAGGCAGAAATGGCAGTGACCTTCTGGTCCTAGAAGGTGGAGCCTGGGAAACTTCAGAGTAAAGCAAAGAGGAGGTAGAAATAATCCAGGGTAATTCCCAAAGTCACATTGGGACTTCCACAGGCACACACAATACCCTCTGATATACACAGACACACATGCGCATAAATAAAAAAAAATAAACAAACATAGTCTCCTGAAGAGACTCTGCAGCCAGGCTGACTTGGAATTTACTAAACAGTCGGAGTTTACCTTGAAGTCCCAGAAATTACGTCCTCAGTCTCCTAAATGCTGGGGATTACAGGGAGGATTCACCATGCCTAGCAAACTTTTTCTGTTTGTCTTCGTTTGGGGACAAATCGAAGTCTGCAGCCCAACAGTCCCGGCTGAGGATAAACTCCTGGCAACCCTCTTGCCTAGTCCCCAAGGGCTGGGATTGGAGAGTCTTCCTGGGTCTTCCTTTTTTTTTTTAATTCAAGTGTGCATGTGTGTGTGTGTGTGTGTGTGTGTGTGTGTGCGCGCGCGCGCACATGTGCGTGTGTAGAACCACGGACAAATTCGGGAACCACCATGGACTGTCTCCACCTCCTCCTTGTTTACTCTGCCCCAGGATTCACAGGCTCCGCCCTACCAGGACCAGAAATGCAGGCCGCCCCTGCTTCTGCCCAGCACCTATACGTGGAGTCTAGGATCCGAACTCAGGACCTTCCACCTGCAAGGCAGAGGCTTACCCCCTGAGCCACCTCTCCAGCCCCCTGGGTTTTCCTTTCTTAAACTCTCTTGTCATGAAAACTGTGATTAAAGAGTTCCTATGCTTTCCTCTCAGTAATGATCTTTTGTCACAGGAATGCCAGCTGTGACCTTGTGAATGGGGGACAGACGATAGACATGCCATGATAAACACAGGCCACCAGCAAAACAGGGCACAACAATGACGTCTTCCACTCTGAGGGTCCAGAGCCTCTCACAAGATTTTAATGAATGATCTGAACACACGTGGATGCATGGGCTTGTCTAACTCTAATTTAATGAATGACTTTGCATCTGAATGTCATTCTGTAACATGTGCAAACATGGGTGGGCTTGTCTAAACATGAAAAGTGTCGCTGCTTCATTTAATTTGGTCTTTTGACGAGTCAAGAAACCGTCCTTTAGTTAATGCATTTTCTTTCTCTACAGAAAGAGTGATTTTTAATGAGATTATGTGCTGAATTCATTCTTAGCTAAACACACTTTTAACACAAGAACCTGTTTCATTATGGCAGAGACAAAACTGACCAAAACATTTACTACCTGGCCCTGGACAGGGCACTGACTTCTGGGCCAGGCTGGGCCCAACCCTGTCCTCTCTGGGCCTCTGCTCCTGCCTGTGATGTGGCTCTTCTGCCGGACATTCTTCCTAAATCCACTGCACTCTCTGTGACTTTGTGTTTGTGTGACTCCCTCTACAAACCCACTTTTACAGTTCACATCTTAGTGTCTCTTGTCAGATTGTAGAGGGATGAAGCCCTGAGGGAGCACAGCTCTCAGAAGACTGGACCCCCTACCCCCACCGCAGGGTCTGCACAGGAATTTACTGGGTACAAGAGTAAGAACAGGAAGCACAAGAATGAGGAACTTCAGTGTAATTTTTACAGCACGAGGGCTTGTGTAACTAGGGTATGCCCCTGACAATGTGTACATCTGGTTTATATTAACGTGGGAAGAATAATACGTTTGCCCGAGCAGCACTGACATGGAAGTCTATGTTTCCCAACAAGCTTCTCCCAGCAAGGTAGTTTTGGCTGTGTGTCCTGTACGTGCCATATGCAGCATAGCCTGGTAGACTTTAGCTACATGGGCCTCTAGGTGACTCTCAGGGAGCCATCTACACTTACCAAAGTCTTAACACACACTTTTTTTTGGATGCATGCATGTATGCATGCGCATACCAGAGGACACGAGTTTTGTGCACTTGTAGAAAACCAAGGGCGAAATTGGATTTATCCTAGATTGCCCCATCTCCTCATTGCCTGGGTTTCCCAGGTTCTGTCTTCCAGGGCCAGAATTACAGGCTGCCGCTATATCCACAGGGCATTTTGCATGGGGTCTGGGGATCTGAAATCAGGTCCTTCTGCTTGTGAGGCAAAGGCTTTAATCACTGAGCCGTCTTCCCAGCCCTCGACACACACACTATACATATAAGTAATACTTCAAAAGTGCTACAGCCAAAGCCAAAGTCAGTCTCAAGTTACCAACTTCACTTTTCAACTTGAATTCATACAGGTATCAAGTCAGTTGCTGGTGTGTGTGTGCATGGAGGCAGAGGCTGACGGTAAGAGTATCTTCCTAAATCGTGCTCCACTTCATTGATGAGATGAAGCTCTTACTGCACCTGGAGCTCACTTGAACTGCTTGGACTGGCAAACCAGGTAACCTCCACACAGGCTACAGATACGCACAGCCATGTTTGGCTTTGCACATGGTACTGGGGTCTGCAGCCCATGCCCATGCTCGAACAGCAAACACGGAGCCAGAATTCACCTGCCGCCCGATCACACACGCGAGCTTGCAGCTCTCGTCACGTAAGCGGGACCAGGAACAGAGGTCACGGCCTTCAGGCTCGGCCAGGGATTTCTCCACCCTGGACGTAAAATTTCAGTAATGACCTGAGGAAGAAAGATTTTTAAAGCTCTAAATTTGTGAGACCCACGTTAGAGAAGTGAAGTCAGACGTGTCTCCTGACAAAAGGGAAAGAATGAACCATCAGCTGAGAGCAAACCTTGTTTGTCAGAGGGTGCTCCTTGGAAACACAGAGCCAAGAGTCGGGTTCTGATCCTAGATCTGGTTCTGAGCTGCTCTGGGACCTCAGCCAAGTGGCGTCACTTCTTTGGGCCTCAGTTTCCTCATCTGTAAAATCAAAGGATGGAATTAGACTGAAGCCACAGCAGCGCGCCATCAGAGCTGCCCCAAAGATGCACTTCATACTCAAGGTTACGTGGGATGATCTGCATGTTCATTAACAAGATTTGGCGGGCTACAGAGTGAGGCACAGCTCAAGAAATCCCAGCACTTAGAAGGCTGACACACAGGAGGAGGAGCCCAAGTTCCAGGCCAGTCAGGTACACACAGCAAGCTCAAGACTTCCAGGGAAGTAGAGCAAACCCCTGACCCCCAGAACATTTCAATAATATGGTTTAAATGCAAGCAGAGAGTAGGGAGAGGAGACTGGCTTCAAAGAAACCCTGCTGCACACTTCACAGCAAACAGGAAACAGCCATTCCATAGTGAAGACAATAAGCTCAAGCCTTTTACTCTCAAAAGCCAGAGCTTTTGACCATGGGTTTCTCTCACCTGGGCTCCCTCTCCAACCCCAGCTAGTGACAAAGGGACCGCAGCTAGTGACAAACGGGCCGCTTCTCAGGAAGCCAGGTTCTTGGGAAAGAAAGCACTACCAGATCACAACAGCACACGGAGCTGCAACGACGTGCTGGTAATGTCAGATACTGTTAGCCCCATCTACAGGCCCAGCATCGAGGGAGGGAGATCATGTGTCCCAGCCCAAAGTTGAAAATCATCTCTCAACCATAGTCTGTGGCCAGGAACCAAAAGGCAGGGTAGCCACCACCAAAGAAAGATCAGAACAGAGTAGCTGGCTCTGGGAAGCACAGAGAAAGGATGCAAAGTCAAATTTATTTACACTAATCATGAATACAGGCTCTCAGCTGGAAAATCTCACTTAAAATGCCAGGAGGTTCAGAACCCATTCACAAGCTTTTCAGAATGCATGCAGTTGCCATGGTAACTCCGACATTATATTTCTTGGTGCTGGACATGTAAAATTACTACCCATAATGCACTGAATAGAGTTTGAGGCTACCAATTCAGAGCAAAACCAAACTGAGTTCAGGCTTAGCTTCCCCCTTAGCTACACAAAGGGAGCAGCTGGAAGCAATATTCAGCTCACCCTACAGAAAAGCCACCTGAGAAAATTCCCACCAATGGCGAAATAAGAACTAAGGGACTGGACTTCATCATTCATTGTACATGGCACAGAATTTGCAAAATGAAACATTCTATGGCAATTAATGAAATTGTGGTTATTTAAAAGAAACGAATATAATCCACATTTACATCTCTGAAATTCAAGCGTGTTTGTAAAGCCAAAGAAAAAGCATTATTTCTGCAAAGAGCACCCTCAAAAATTTAGAGGCCATCTATCCACACAAGCAAATAAGATTAATGTTTTCAAATGTCAAAGCTTAATCATTAACAAGATACAGTTTTATTTCTTAGATTCCTATGACATCTATTCAAGGTATTATCATTTACTATTACTCAGGATCATCACACACTTTAAAATACCCACAAAAATCCTCAAGTCCCTTACCTCTGTATAACCCCCCATCTGAACAGAGATGAAAGCAAATTACCAGGCATGAAATGCAAAAGCATCGCCAATTTCACATTCCCAGGAAAGCCCACTGCACCAGAAACTCAGAGCTGCTGCAGGACGAGCCGGTGCTAGCCATGGCATCGCAGATCACCGAGCCGCAGCTCCTGGGGACCGCCGCCTCCATGTCTCCTCCTGAGATGCAGGCAGCTGCGGGAAGGGAGCAGGAGACTCCACCGAGTGGCTTCCATATTAGCAGGACTCTGCTAACTGCTGCATTGCAGTCTTTCTGAAAGCCACAACCTCAGGGCGAAGGCGCTGGAGACACTTCTCTGCGGAGGAAGCTGCTTTCAGAGCCACAAAGATTTTTTTCTATGGGGCTTTTTAAAATGTCACAAACTCCTGGGGGCATTTTTGGATTTCCAACCTGTTTCCTGAAGGTTGACTGACTTGTGGTTTATCAGAGGTGTGGCTGTGACAGCTACTGAACCCCATAAGATGCTGAAATGAACTAAGTGTGCATCATGCTTTCCACCTTAACACTCTAGCACTCCTGTGAGGGTCCCAACCCAGCACCAGAACCTGTCTACAGGAGGAAGGAAGGGAGGGAGGGAGGGAAGGGAAGGAAGGAGGGAGGGAAGGGAAGGAAGGAAAGGAAGGAGGGAAGGAGGGAAGGAGGGAGGGAGGGAAGGAAGGAAGGAAGGAAGGAGGGAGGGAGGGAGGGAGGGAAGGAAGGAGGGAGGGAGGGAGGGAGGGAGGGAGGGAAGGAAGGAAGGAAGGAAGGAAGGAAGGAAGGAAGGAAGGAAGGAAGGAGGGAAGGAAGGAGGGAAGGGGAGAGGGAGGGAGGAAGAGGAGAAGGAGGGAGGAAGGGAGGAAGGAAGGAAGGAAGGAAGGAAGGAAGGAAGGAAGGAAGGAAGGAAGGAAGGAAGGAAGGAAGGAAGGAAGGAAGAGAGGGAAGAAAGGAGGGAAGAAAGGAGGGAGAGGAGGAGGGAAAGGAGGGAAGGAGGGAGGGAGGGAAGGAAGGAAGGAAGGAGAAGGAAGGAGAAGGAAAGAAGCAAGGAAAGAAGGAAGGAAGGAAGGAAAAAAGGGAGGGAGGGAGGGAAGAAAGGAGGGAGAGAAGGAGGGAGAGGAGGGGGGAGAGGAGGGCAGGAGGGAGGGAAGGGAGGGAAGGAGGGGGAGGGAGGGGGGAGGGAAGAAAGGAAAGGAGGGAGGGAGACAAGGGAGGGAGAGAAGGAGGGGAGAGGAGGGAGAGAGAGAAGGAGGGGAGAGGAGGGAGAGGAGGGAGAGAGGAAGAGAGGGAGAGAGGGAGGGAGGGAGGGAGGGAGGGAGGGAGGGAGGGAGGGAGGAAGGAAGGAAGGAAGGAAGGAAGGAAGGAAGGAAGGAAGGAAGGAAGGAAGGAAGGAAGGAAGGAAGGAAGGAGAAAGGCAAGTAGTACAAGCCCATGCAGTTCCTGCGTAGGCAACTAGATTGCCAGCTCCCTTCCCAGCAACATAAACACCATCATGTGGTCAGAACACTTGAGCTTTTAGACCATACTACAACCGAGCTTAGAAAAATACTTAAAATAGTACTGCCTTACTAAATGACCTTTTCTTTTTTCCTACTCTCTCTCCCTCCCTCCCTCCCTCCCTTCACCGCATTCAGTAGATACTAACTGCATGCCATATGGGAAGGGTGCATGAGTGAGCGCTCACTGCTATGCTGGTTCTAGACCCTCCAATGAGAACACAACTGGAGACCCGTCACTCTACTGCGAGAACAAGCACTGTGGACAGCACA
Organism: Typhlomys cinereus; assembly: GCA_023101885.1. Classification (NCBI taxonomy): domain Eukaryota; kingdom Metazoa; phylum Chordata; class Mammalia; order Rodentia; family Platacanthomyidae; genus Typhlomys; species Typhlomys cinereus. The sequence continues at coordinate 291,970 of JALPQD010000452.1, forward strand.
GCCCACATGGAAGGGAGAGCTAGCGCTGTTCTAGGATCCAGGCAGGAGTCGGTCCAGACAAAGTCCCACCAGGAAGGCCTCTGACAGGAGCTGAGGGAGACACATCCTTAAGAGCTGTGCCCGCCCTTCTATTCTAAGTGTGTCAGCACAAGTGCTCAAGCTCCGTTCTAGCTGGCAGGGACTTGCACCCCTCTGGCCCACTCGGCAACCCTGAGAAGCTAACTTGTCTGGGTGCACGGGGATCAAGTGGCAGGGCCAGGAAGGAGCGCGGCGGTAACAGATGGCTTCTGGTGCCGGGCTGAGCCTGGAAGAGGCTGAGGCTGTAGCTTCTGCTCAGTACGTATTACTCCAGCCCATGTCTCCTGCCCAGCGGACCCTGAACAGGCAGTGCGTCCAGGACTGGATGTCCGAGCACAGGCGTTCGGAGCTCTGCTGGCCGTCCTGCTTGCAGTGACAGGCAGGACCTGAAGCGTCCCTCAGGCGTCACGCTCTTTGCCCTTCCTCCCCGACCTATGCCAAGGCCGCAGCACCGGGATCTCCTCCTCACCATGTACCATACCTACCTACCAGCAAGGTCCCTTCCTGTGGGCTCCGGCACCCCCAGGGAACACCCCGTATGAGAAATGACATTCCCCCGCAGGGACGAGCGCCTCCCTGCGCACAGCCCCCAGCAGCACCCCTGACAGACGGAGCACGGAGGTACCAAGCTATGGTCCAACAGGGAAACCAGAATTCAAAACCAGGCCTTGGCCTCCACAGGCAACCTGCTAACCAGCCTTTCCTTTTTTGCATTCCTCACAAAGGTTCTCTGTCACAAACTGAAAAGATGCTGACCTCATGGGCATGGGATGGATTGGTTTTAAAGGAAAACTCTTAAGAAAACTCCAATTTTCAAGCTTCACCTCTCTTTCTAGGTAAAATAGGAGTAAGTGATTACAGTGCCACCGCAAAATAATGTTCTGGCCAATAATGAACCACTCTTAGTACTGTGGTCTCATTACACTTCATCCCCTGGTCCACGGCGACTGCCTAGAGTCAACACTTGACTTTCTCACCATGAGACCCGCCTGCCACTCCCAAGAACAATCTCCACCCTTCTGGGATGCAGGACGTTTCATGAGACCACCCTGGTTGCACCTCATAGTACCTTTCGCTGAATGAGACGCTCTCGCAGCGCGTAGTAAATGAGCAGAGAAGGGACAGGCAGGCAGAGGGAGGAAACTTCTTATGCTACCACTGTGCTTTTTAGACTCACCAGAGCGATCTGAAAGCCTCAGAGGAACTTTCATCAGATGCTGCTGGGAAAATTTAGGTGTCACTCTGGACAATCCCCACAGAAGTTCCAGCAGAATCCACCTTTCAAGTCAGGGATAAAGGTGTTTCCTGTGGCATCTCCCTCCGCCGGGGGCAGGCAGTCACAGCATAGCAGCTTCCCACTGACCAGCCAGGTGAGTAATCCAGAGCCCGATGCAGCCAGACCGCGAGGTGCAGCCAGATCCCGTGCGCACCGACCCCAGCAGACTCTCCCAGCAGGCTCTGCAGGGAGACCCCACCAGCTGGGGTCTTACATCAAAACTCTTTTGCTACTTGGGATACCTACAGAAATAGGGTCAACTGCCACTTCGTGGGCAGTATGAGAGAGAGAGAGCGCGCAGTAGGCGACATGAGCTGTCCCTCCCGAGTGCCAGCGCAGGAAAACAGAGAAGGCTGTCGCCAGGAGAAGTAGCGCTGGAAAGCTTGTTAGCCCGGCGCCAGCGCACACTGCTCCTCTGGCTGGGGACAGAGACTTCAACAGAGAACAAACGTCTCTCCAAAGTGGTGCTCTACGCCAGAACTGTCTCATGCCTCATATGATGACCCGGAGGCAGAAGTGCTGCCCTCCTTGAATCCACACTGCAGGTGGAGCAGAAGGGTCCTCCCAGCTCTGACTAGTCCTTTCAAGTGGCTGCCCCCCTCTGAATTTCTGATGCCTTGTTCAGGAAAGGAACAAGACCTCTACTAGTTGACTTAACTGGTAAGCACAAAGCTGTCTTGAACTGTTGAGTGCAACCCTTAAAAATAAAACACAAAATGTAGCAATTCTTATATTTTAATCGTTTAAATATATACGACCTAGAAAGGACTCTATCATTAGCTGGAATGGCCACGGCAAAGCGTCCCCTGATTAAACAGCAATACTGAAATTAATACTCTAATTTGGACAAATCAAATCTACTAACGAACATACACATATTGATGACTATGGGAACATCCTAGCTTCACTTAAGTGCTTAGATGCTAAGGGCATTGCTATGGCTCAGGTAAGCACCACTTCAAAAATACACCAGTTACCAAAATTAACATGGAGAAAAACAAAGGAGCCAGTGGCGTTGCTGCCTGAAGAGCAAAACAGTCTCAGTCACTTGGCGCAGGCAGGAGATCAAAGGATGCCTCGAGAGGAAGTGGGAGAGGAAAACAAAACAAAAGTAAAGTTTGACTACACGTAGTTATCCTGGTCACGTGAACATCTGCCAGCGAAGCTAAGAGGTACCTGGTTCAGCCATTTCATGACTGTCAGGTACACCTGGTTTCAGGACAGAGGATAACGCGGACATTACAACTCTGGCTGTTCCCCAGAGCAGCAGAGGGCCCCACGGGCTTCAGCATGAAGCAAGGTAGCGGAGTGAAGATCACACACATCCTGGAGAAACACTCGCGTAGGAGCAGCTGCTTGCACCGCGCTGTGGGCTTATGCTCCATGTGTCCACACGAGCACATGCGCACCAGTGACCACAGCAGCACGTGTGACAGTCGGGTCTCTGAAGGGACTGGAGAGACAACACAGCCAGCAGCAGTAGCACTAACCAAGGCCACCAGCTGACATGCAAACCAGGAGCCACTGCTAGGTGAGAGAGGCTGGTTGCAGAAGACCTGCGCTGTGCGAGCCCATCTACAGAAATATTCCAAGCAAGCAAAGCGACTACCTCAACAGAACTGTTACTTTCTCAAAAGGAGATATAAACCAGGCTGAAGGCCAAACCACTTAATGAGAGTGCATCCAACCAATGAGCAAATTAACTATCCGGACACGGCTTTAGAGTACTATGTCCTAAACTTTACTGTTACATCTTCGAAAACAAAATTTAAATAAGCTTCTCACTGTCGGATATTGTAACTATTTTTGGACTTCCCCTCCTATATCTTAGAATCAGAATCAAGAAAAAAATAAATCTAAAAACTGACTCAGTGTTAATATAAACTATATATGTTCAAATGCAGCACTTTTACATGGGAGGGAAAAGCAGCATAGTGGAATCCCTCAATATTTCCCCAAAAACATTCATGTGCCGGATTCATGGTGAACACAGAATCTGTGGAACCAGAAGAGGTGCGGCAGGACAATCCCACGTCCAAGGCCAGACTGGTGTCCATGAAAATAAAAACAACTAAGCATTTCTTCACTGGTTCAGTCTATGATGAAATTAGTGAGAACACAGAACACCTACATTTTTAAGACCTGAGACTCTCTTCCAACCTCAGGTTTAAAAACAGAGCTCGACGCAAGACTCGCAAGAAAAACCTGCATATTTGACCATGGCAAATCTATTTTCCGAGCCTTAGTAGAGCGCTCCCCTTGGTCTAACTATCCACCTAAAAGTTTTCAACAAGCCAACTCTCCACAGTATCTGAAATACCTGCAAGCCAAGCATGTACAATTACAATCCTGTAACTGTCGAAACCATCATCATAACCAGTGTTATGTGTTTCTACCTTTCGGAGGAAGACAATCACATCTACTCACAATGAGTCAGCCTATGTGTGACGTGGATGACAAAATGGAAAAGTTTACTGTGAACCAAAAGTTTAGGACATTCTCATTAAGTTACCAAAACTGCAGACAAAGATGCCTCTAGTAATTAAACTAGGAACAAGGGAGAAGCTACACAGACACACGCTTGTGGTCTAGCAAATCTGCTTTATGCTGCTATATTTCTGATTACTCGTCATCCCTAAGTAAAGAATGGTTTAGACACTATGTCAGCTGCTACTCGTGCAGCTGCTACTCGTGTAGCTAGACAAAGTCAAAACTTGAAGAGATGGCTTCAGTTTTTGAGATACGATCTGGCTATGCCTCCCAGACTGGCCTTACAGGCACGGCCCTCCTAGAGTGTAGGGAGCCTTCCCATTGTGCTTCAATGAAGGAAAAAAAGAGACTTGAGAAGGGACACCTCCACAGCACAGCTACAGCCATTGTGCAAGTGAGTTTCTCAAAGAGTGAAAGTAAAACCTACAAAGGAGACTGAGCCTTTTTTTTGGGGGGGGGAAGGATCTCACATTGCAACTTGTGTTGAACCAACTAGCTATACAGGAGAGGATAACCTTGAATTCCTGATGCTCCTGCTTCTACCTCAAGACTAAAGTCACAGATGTGAGCCATGATCTCAGCAAGAGACTCTCTTTACTCTGATGAATTAACTGTTTGAAAGATTAACAATAAGGACCTAGGAGATGCCTTTGCCTCGTGAGCAAAGGGACCTGAATGCAGATGCCCAGTTTCCATGTAAAAATACCAGACAGGTATGGGTCCACTTGTAATTCTAGACCCGGAAGATAGAGCCTGGGAACCCAGGCAAGCTGATCAGCCAGACGCGCCCTAATAGCATACTCTAGGTTTAATCAGAGACCCAGGCTCACAACGGTAAGGTGAAAAAGTAACTGAGGATGATTCCCAGTATCATTTTTGGGTTTCTACAGAAACATACTCATGTGGACTCCTGTACATACACCCATGCCATGTGCACACGCATACATACACACACCCACATGCATGCCAAACACACGTACATAAATAAGAATCAATAACAAAAAAAATTAAGCGTGAAGTTGTGACCCTCCTTCACTTGGTGTTACAATGTATTTGTAAAAGCCCAGATGTATACTAAAGGGTTTCGGCACAATTCAGTATGAACTCTGTGTGTGTTTGTGCGAGGCTGGGACCCCAGGCTTTGTGCATGCATATTAACACGTACTATACTAAAACATGTTGCAAGAGACCATTTTATTACGTCTTTTTATAAATCTGAGAAGCTGAGGGGCTGGAGAGGTGGCTCAGGTTAAGTCCTGAGTTCGGATCCAGATCCCATGTATAGACGCCAGGCGGAAGCAGGGGCGGCCTGCGTTTCTGGTGGTAGGGCGGAGCCTGTGAATCCAGGGGCGGAGGAAGTCCCGATTCGTGTGTCGTGGTTCTACACACACACAGACACACACACACACACAGACACACAGACACACACGTGCACAATTGAATAAATAAAAAAATAATAATAATAAATTAAAAAAAAAATCTGAGAAACTGAAAGTGTATTCCTAAGAACGTCACGGTCCATTAAACCTTAAGTCAAGTACTTATAACAAAGTTATCCTGAATTAAAAGAATTAATTTTTCAAGTCAAGTGTGATGATGTACTTGTAATCCTACACTCAGGACCACCAAGAGTTCAAAGTCAGCCTAAGCTACATACTGAGTTCCTGGGCTACATAGAAAGCCCAACTTGGTGGGGGAAAAAAATCTTTAATACACATTCTCAGGTGAGCTAATAAATCCTATATGACTTATCAAAGACCAGAGAAAAACATCAGGCACAGAAATTGTGCTGTGTCTCTACTTCAGGAATACACATTTCACACTACATCTTCTCAGATGATGAATATGCATATTTTAAGCACGTCTGGACATCAGAATTCTATTTTCTAATTTTACAAGGGCCCAAGTATGGTTACAGCACCTGCTGAACAAGGCTCACACCTGAGTTCTGATCCCTGAGAACCACAGACAAGCCAGAGGCAGTAGTTTGAGTATCTGCGTGCTGACAGAAGTGCGGCAGCCAGCTACAAAAGAAGACTAAACGCGTGTGGAAGCAAACAAATCCCCACCGTTGTTGTTGTGAGAGAGATTTTTGCATTTCTCATATAGGCCACTTCAGGTGCTGTCGGGACTTGAACACATTGCGGAGCTGAGTTTGCTACTGTTCACCACCACTTATCAGTTCTGTTTATGTCTGGCTGACTATGTAACCAGAAGACCCACTTTCCCTAATCTCTAATGATAATATCATCATTTTTGCAGATTACAGCTAGAAAAAGTATATTTTAAAATTGAACAAGGAGCTGTAAGAAATGATGACCCATGGTGCACCTTGGCCTTTTTGTCTGGCCAATGTCTGTGACCCTAACACTCTGCCCTGGTGTGCATTGTGTCCTCAGATTTAGAAGAATCGAATTCACCATTGAAGTATAATGTGCTTAAGAAAATGGACAAAGTTTGGTTCTGGGGGGGGGAACGTGCTAGTGGGCACACCCTAGGTAGACTGCGTTTACTCCCTACTACAAAATTTAGTCATAGCGTGGTTAGGGTTACCGTTTTATCAACCTATGCTAGAGCATTAGTACACAGTTCAGTGCCCGATCACTTCTTGATTAGTCAATTCTCCCGTGGGATAAAATATACCTCTAAGAAATTCTGACCACTCCCTTCTGTTAATGTGTCTGGTTACTGTGTGGCTTGTACCTGGGGCACGTGCTATGGATTATAGTGATCCTGGCGATGCTTGTTGTGTTGTGTATGTCGGGGTGTGTGGTGTGTGTGTGTTGTGTGTGTGTGTAGTGTGTATGTATGTGTGTACAACCTCAGGTTTCATTTTTCAGGAACCAAATCTTTCCGTAGGGGTTCTCTCGCCAAACGTGGCATCTGGCCAACTCTGCTATCTACTCTGTAAGCTCCCATGATACCCTATTGCTCCATTATGGAGGTTGTGTGGACTAATGCATCAACCCACACATTATTCTTTCATTCGACTGTCTGTTGCATAAGCTTGTTATTCCTCGTCTTCTTTATGTCATTGATAATTTTTTTCCAACCTTTGCACCCTCCTTAAAGCCCTTTTCCCAAAGTTCATGACATTTCGTGCTCTATAGATCGACTCAGATTAATGTATCACACGGCCATTGTGGTGGACACTGGATGGTGCTTATGCCCACTGTCGAGTTGTCTTTGGTGGGGCAACTCACTAGATGAGCACAGGAAGAAAAATAATGTCTCTGGCTCCCCAAAAGTTCCAACTCGGAGCAAACGCAGTCACCATTCGTGAGGATGTCAGTTCACTGCACCTCTTGTTTATCCATATCGGGGCTTTGAAAGATCCTATCTTGCCAGACCAGCACGGGTATGCAAAATGTGCATATTCATGCTCACGATGATTGTATCTCAGAACAGAGAATGCAAATTGTACAGCTCTTGTCTTTTACTCCTGTCTCCTCTCTCTGATATCTTTCTGCACGGTCTATTACTGTCATCCGTCTGGAGTGCCTGGCTAATACACCATTAGCGGCACGGAAACTGAGCACTTTGCTGTTAATATTCTCAGAACTTGCACTCAAAGAGACGCCAGATTTGGCTACTGCTGCTCCCTGTAAGAGCGGCTTCCCTGGCCAAGGTTTTTTGAACGTAGCCTTTATCCATGGCTAAAAACACCTTCAAGTATTTAGAGACACGCTGTAATGTTATGTGCACATGTTTAGACTTAAACCAAGTGTGCTTTTTCTCCCCAAGTTCTACCACCTCCCTCATGAGGGTTACTGGACCGACTAATCACATATCCTTTTTACCCGAATGCAGATCTCGTCATGTGTTTATACCACCAAATAGCTTTGTTCACTGAGTTTTCTCTCCCACACCTCTTAAATCCCCGATTAATCTAGTGTAGTCTTGGCCACCTGAAGTGACTAACAATTTCTATCTGATTGTTCACCCGCATGCGACGAGGACACTCTATCTAGGATTTGTACAAACAGCTAATTAGAACTCCTGGCGATCCCTCAACCTATTGATTTTTCACCCTGAGTTCATAGGATGTTACATGTTTCGTTGCTATGGGGGGTTTTTTTTGAAAAACCCGAGACACTGAGATTATTGTCCCCACTAAACTGATCATGGAAATTATATCTCTTTCTCAACATCCGTTTTCCTTTCTAGAAAAGGATTCTAGCAGGCTCTCTTGTGATTTTTTTTTCCGCCCTTGAGGTTTACATTGTTTGTTCTGCCCATTTGCCAGGTTTTGGGGTTTTCTGCCCTTTTGTTTACAACTTATTTCTATTAGTGGACAGTCTGAAAAAATTCTTCACATTTTCCTCAAAATTAACATGTGGACTTTCCAAAGGATCCCACCCCCCAAATTACACAGTACAAATACAGAGCTTGTATTGTGCCCTGTCTTGAAGCGTTTTACTCTGTGACTATTTCCCAGGAGGTTACTATGGGATGGCCTAAGGCTCTGGGCTTGTGCCCTGGGCATCTTTGGCTGTTTTACTTTGGTTCCTGTCTCATGACACGTTTACTTTTAAAGCTCTTGAACGATGATATTATTTTATGATGATGGGCATCTGGTGCGATATGAATGTTTGTTTCAGCATTTGCTTGTCATTAATGTGGCTCCTTCAAAAGGCAGACGAACGCATGCTTGAGGTTCTTTGTTGGGAATTGATCTCTGCAGTTCACGATTCAGTGGACTGCTCACTGCCCTCTGGGGGCCATCTTGCTGCCGTGTCCACTCTAATAATTCTGCGTACCATCTGCTTTTGCCTCCATTCAGCGCTGGCCTACGCTCCCTGGTTCCCTCACCATGCGCTTGTCCCGCGTGCCCTTGAAATTCCAGTCGGTATATTGCCAATTATCGGTACAGCCCTTAGCAAAAGAGAGAGAGAGATGGGATCTTCCTTTACATTGCTACTGTCACCTTTTTGTTAATTTTCTGATTTTTTACGTTACCCCCGACACCTTCGTTGTTCACCACACATTGAGACGCCTGCAATGTTCCTGATGTATTCTTCCATGCATCCCATTTCTGTACGTTTTAGTAGCGGCTCTGTAGTCATCCGAGCCCCTACTGGATTACTCAGGGCTATTATCGGTCCTCTCTGAGTCCGCTGTATCCGTCTCACCCCCTGTTTCACAGCGTGGGAAAGTGTTGTTGTTGTGTCCTTTACAGGCTATATTGCTTTGGATGGTGGGTGTGTCATTCGGTTCTCTAGGTCCTAGTCCCCCCTGTTCCTTCAAAGATCTTGTCTTTCTCCATTTTATTCAGCCTTGGTCGTGGTTAAGCTTTCCCTCTCCCATGTGTGGCCGTCCACTTCCTTTTATATTTATCGTTCCATCTTTCTTCCTTCCCCCCTGGGGGCTTTCTGGAATCCCCACTTCCGGTTTCCCCTGTTCTGCCCCCCCGTCACGCCTTGTCTGTTCCTCCTGGCGTGCGCTCACAACTCCTGTGCCTGTAAGTCAGCTCTCCTGTGGTCCTAACCTAGCTCTCAGTTGCAAAGTCAACCCCTCCATTCTCTCGTCTTTGAGGATCGCTACAATGATCTTCCTTCTTCCCAGGACCCACTTGGAAAGGAATGACATAATCCCAAGCTGCTTGAACAAGAGACATCAAGTTTAATAACAAGAACACCTGTTTACATTTGTTTATCATCAGTGAAAGGAGTATGTGTGTGTGTGTGTGTGTGTGTGTGTGTGTGTGTGTGTGTGCGCGCGTGTGTGTGTGTGCAAGATCAGAGGACAACTTGCAGAAGTCAATTCTCTCCTGCCACCATGTGGGTTCCAGGGTTTAACGTGGGTCATCAGCTTTAATGGCAGGCATTACCCAAGAATGAGAACATCTTGATTCTTAAAAAAAATTTGTGTGCGGGGCTGGAGAGGTAGCTCAGGGGTTAAGCCTCTGCCTTGCAGGCTGAAGGTCCTGAGTTCAGATCCTAGACCCCACGTATAGACGCCAGGCAGAAGCGGGGGGTGGGGGTGGGGGGGTGGGGGTGGGGGGGGTTGGGGGGGGTGGGGGGTCAGGGGGGGGGGGGGGCGTTTCTGGTCCTGGTAGGGCGGAGCCTGTGAATCCCGGGGCAGAGTAAACAAGGAGGAGGTGGAGGCGTCCATGGTGGTTCCCGAATTCGTCCGTGGTTCTACGCACACATACACACACGCACACATATGCACACATACGCACACATGCACAATTGAATAAATAGTAATAAATTAAAAAAAATTTTGTGTGCGTGCACACTGTGTATGCCAAATGACTTTGGGAATCATCCCAGATTGCTCTACCTCCTCTTTACTTTACTCTGAATTTCCCAGGCTCTGCCTTCCAGAGCCCAAAGTACAGGTTGCCACCATTTCCATGTAGGATCTGGAATTGGAACTCAGGACCTTCTGCTTATGAGGCAGAAGCTTAACCCCTGAGCCACCTCTCCAGCTCCAAGAATAAGAGCATCTTAATGACTGGTTTATACTGCCTGAAACAAAGCATAACTAAGTGGTTTACTCAAAATAACACATTAAAAACCAAAGCACAATATCAAACATTTAAAGTAGTCAGTCCCTCTCAAGATAACTTTTCTACATAGACTATTGGAGCAGCCGTCTCCAATAAATTCACACAAAGGAGAATATTGCTGGGTCTGACTAATCTCTGGGCTGATTGCTGTAGAAAGAAAAGAATTGAAACCTTGTGCTTAGAGTTTGCCAACATGAATTCACAGGGAGCTAAGAATCCATGAAGGTTGATTATTGGGGACAAGGACCCGAGGTCCTGGTGAAATCAGAACTCACCTCAATTCTTCCTAGGCTTCTTCAGGCCCTAGGACCCTTTCTCCCCCCACCAGGAGACACTAGATGAGCCAAGAAATCAGAAAAACGAGGCAATGGAGGTGGGTGGAATGCCTTGTGCGTGTATAGGAAAGAGGGTACCACTCAAGTAGCTAATGACTAAGGTGAAGTGAGTGGTCTACTCCAGAAAAGCAATCATGTTTGTGACAATCCCTTGTAACTCTAAGTATTCAGATGTCGTTATAAAGTCACTGGGCAGAGGGCTGGAGGCGTAGCTATATGTGAGATTTCCTTTCTAGCATTCCATAATATACTGAAAAAAGGAAAGGGACTGGTGAAGAAGAGCGAATAGAGAAAGAAGGAAAAAAGAACAGGTGTTCCGTACTAGTTTAGCGTTGCCTCCAATCTGAGATCATTCTGCAGGATGACGCTAGGCGGCGGCCAGAGTCCCGCGTGGTGGAGGCGGTCATCGACCGGTGAGGTCCCTGGCTGACCCTAACAGAGGAGGCTGCGATCCATGGCGGATGTGGCCCACAGCAGGTTCAGGGGTTCTGGGCGGCTGAAACCGTCTGCCTCTATTCTGCACACCTCTCCCTGCTCTCCAGAGTTCCCACGCTACACCCAAAACATACTGGGAGCTTCCTGTCTGCTGCCCAGGGCCCCACAAAGAACTCTGCTTCAGGTTTTAGTTTTTGCAATGTATTTTCAGTTCTTAGTCCCTTGGGTTCTATTAAAATACTGCACAATCTGAGAAACGCATTTAACACCAAGGAGCTAAGGGTTACTGGAGCCCTTCCAGAGGTGCTCAGGATTGAGGGCATCTGATACTGAGAGGGCTAAACTTAATTTCCTCAGGTCCCTGATTGGGATTTCACAGCAACCATATCTTCTGGCATACGGCACCCATCCCTGAAAGCTTCTGGCACCCTGTTTCCTAGGCTCCCCAGAAGGTGTTCAGAGGCCAGACCTCCCCAATCAGGGCGCAGGCGGGGAGCCTCCGACTGCCTCTGTGGACACAAGAGGAGCTATCCTTCCCACTCGACCCACACAAGGCGTCCTCTGTGCATCACACCCCAAGATGCATCTTGCTCTTCAAAATCCCAGGAAGCACACACTCCCCACCCAGCCTGTGCCCAGCACTTTCCAAGTACCCGATACGCATTTAATCTTCACAGCAAGCCGCTAGGGGGAGCTATTGCTGTGATCGCAGTTCACAAATGAAGATTTGAGGACCAGACAGATGAAGAGCTTTGATCAAGGTCACACCCTTAAAATGTGGAAGAAGCAAAATTCAAACTTAGGCTACCCTGACTCTTCAGCCTGGCTTTTAAATCAGTATGCACATGCCTTTTCAGAGAATTTGAATCTAGCCTCATAATTTCCTCTTTCATTAGGGACTTAGAAGAGGACAGACATTTGGTTTAATTAGCCCCTCCTTCCTTCCAACCTCAGACTGGAGACCTGTTCCCCACCTTTCTCCAGTGTTAGTTTTCTGTGTCCACGGATGAACTCTGGCAGCCTGTCTCACACTATGAGGATATGGTTCTCAGAATCTGCTGGAAGCGTCAGCTAGAGGAGCTAGTAGACATCTGGCAATATTATGCCCTCCATCAGTATCTTAGTGTTGGTCCCTGTGGCAAGTGGAATTACCCATGGGAGTCAAAGGATCATAGACTTGGACAGCATGGTAAGATTCAAGATTCATTCCCTTGTGTCATATAAAATAGATGCCCACAGAGATGAAATAACTTGACTAAGCTCACAAAGCTCCACTGGACTATAGGCATACTAAAAATGCAGCTAACAATACAATTCTTGTGTAAAACTTACAACATGCTCAGTATCAACAAAGAATACTTTATTATTGCTTTATCTTTATTGCTTTATCTATATTGCTTTATTCCAAGTCCTGTGACTTGGAATGAGGGCCCAGAATTTTATCTACTCTTTCCTCTTCATTGTACATTTTTGTTTTTCTTGAGATAGGATATCTGGTATCCCAGGCTGACCTTAAATTCACTACCTGGCCAAGGAGAAGCTAGGACTTCAGATCCTCCTGCCCCCAACTATTGGTTGATTGTGGTACCGGGTCTAAGGAGTATTCAAGACCTTTCTGCTAGCTTCTGGGAAGTTGCTGGAAATTTTTGGGTGCTTTGGTTTGCAGACACACCGTCATATATGCTCAGTACATACTCTACCAATTGAGCTACATCCTCAGCCCCTAAAACATGTTTACCATATTATTTTAGTAAAGACAGAACTAGGCTAGAGATATGGCTCAGTGGCAGAGTTTCTGCCTTGGTTCAATCCCCAGTACTAGATTCAGTGTTAACGCACTCAGAAAAGAGTGTGTGTTCTTCCTAACTTCACTCTGTCTCTCTTGCTCCACAGACTGCCATTTTGGATTGGTAACATCTGCCTAGAGCTTTATGTTTAAATAATGTTTTATCCATGAATTATCTCACTGATCTCAGCAACTCCCTACGATACACAGGACATAAGAAATTATTGTTTGTTTGCTTATTTATTTATTTTGCATGTGTGTCTTCGTGTGTATCTGTGTGTATCAGAGGCACTGTGTATACCTTTGGAGGTCCAAGGGTAATTTTGGGAATCACCCTGGATTGTTCTACCTCCTCCTTGTTTTTTGCTCTAGAGTTTTCCAGGCTCCACCTTCCAGCACCAGAAGTATAGGTCGCTGTCATTTCTACCTGGCCCTTTTACATGGGATCTGGGATCCAAACTCAGGACCTTCTGCTTAACCTTTAGGCTTCACCCCTGAGCCATCTCTCCAGCTCTATTGTCCTCATTTTATAGGTAGGGAATCTGGCTCCAAGAAGTTCAGTGACCTTCCCAGAGTTAGGACTCTTAAAAAAATGTCAGAGCCGAGACTAAGAGCCTGATGGTCTGATGCTTTTGAATTATGCCCCACCATGTCCCTTGACAAAATAGTCCCGGGTGCTTAAAACCGGAATGTGCCATAAATAGTTCCCTTCTGCAAAGAGAGACTTGCGGTTGGTCAGGAAACAGAAAAAATCTCCTTGTTTCTTGAGTGTTTACATTCCAGAGTGGACTGCTCATTCTCTGCTCAGGGCAGCGTGCAAGGACACTTCTCAGTCTCAGCTGAGCCTCGGATGAAGAGCCAGCCCTGGAGAAGCCCTCGGGAGCCGGGCATCCAGGCTGGCCTGAAGTCCTGCGGCTGCCTGTGAGAAATGGGTTTTCTCACAATTTCAATGCCAGAAGTCTGAACACAGGGTGTCTACGGGGTTTAGCGGCTTTAGAGGCCGTGAAGGAACTGGCGTTACTGGCAATCCTAGGTGCTTTGGTTTGCAGACACACCCCTCTACTATCTGCCTATACATCTTATTCATGCGGGCTTCTCTTCCGTGTGTGTTCTCTTTAATACATTCAAATACAACCTCATTTCAATTAATTCTGCCTGCAAAGGCCCTATTCTGAAATAAATCACATTCCATTATTCTGGGAGGACATGAATTTACCATTCAATTTAGTACACTGTGTTTTCCTGTTTCATACAATAAATAGGGATGACACTTCTAGAATATTCTGAGCCTTTTTAAAATGAGTAATGGTCTAGTCCAAGAATGCACTGAAGGAAAGGAAAAGGGAGAAGGGACCTTGGAAGTATCCTTAGAGCAGTTCAAAGACCACCACAGGTTGGTGCCAAGTAATGGCATCTGCTGAGTCAGGAGGGCAGAGTGCATTATTTTAACTTTATTTATTTATTCATTCATTCAGTGTGTGTGTGTGTGTGTGTGTGTGTGTGTGTGTGTATCAGAGGGCACATGTGTCCTCGGGAAGGACCAAGGGTGACTTCAGGAATCATCCTGCATTGTTTCTACCTCCTTTTTGCTTTTCTCTGGGATTTCCCAGGCTCTGCCCCACCAGAGCTGGAAGTGCAGGCTGACCATTTCCGCCTGGTGTTTTTACATGGGTCCTGGGATCCGAACTCAGGACTTTCTGCTTTTGAGGCCGAGTTTTAACCCCCGAGCCATCTCTCCAGCCCCAGACTGTATTATTTTAGCTACATGTATTTTGGATAACATGGAAAGAAGAGAGAAGGAAAGTTGGCTTATTTATTTTTTAAAAAAGCCTCAAAAAATAAAAAAAGGAGGGCCATGAGACGGTTCAGCAGGTAAAGCAACTTGCTACACAAGCCTTAAGAACTGGATTAGAGGGCTGGGAAGATGGTTTAGGGGTTAAAGCCTTTGCTTCCCAAGCAAAAGGATCTAAGTTTGGATCCCCAGATTCCACATAAAAATGCCATGTGGAAATGACAGCAGCCTCCACTTCCAGCCCTGGAAGGCAGAGCCTGGGAAACCTCAGAGTAAAACAATAAGGAGGTAGAAGCAATCCAGAATGATTTTCAAAGTCACCCTTGGGCCTCCATAGAGTTAAGTCTCTCTGATATACAACACACACACACACACACACACACACACACACACACACGTGCACACAAATTGAAAAACAAAAATAAATAGGAATTAATTAACTTTGGAATAAATACATTTATTGAAATAAAATATTGCAATGGAAGAATAAAGGAAAACATGAATAAATGGAGATATATATTTTGATCCTGATCACGAAGTCAAAATAGAACTAAGACTAAAATGGAAAATAAAGACCAAATAAGGTATAGTATAAAATGGTAAAATTATGTATACATACATGTATAGTAAAATTCATTTCAAATATGAATAGGCAGATACTAAAATATAATGTTGGTTTCTTTTTATTTGTGACAGGGTTTTGCTATGCTGCCCAGGTTGGCACAGAGCTTGAAATTCTGCCTCAGCCTGCTCACTGCTGGGTCATGGGTGTGTGCCACCTTGCCCAGTTCAAAAAGTACTTTTTGACGGACAGCCGGGGTAACTCAGTGGATAAAGGCGCCTATTTGAAAACCTGGCAACCTGGTTCCATCCCTTGAGTCTATATATTGGAAGGAGAGAACTGACTTCTGAAAGTTGTCCTCTGACTTCCACAAGCTCTTCTCCTCCCCCCTCCAAATTTTTTTAAATACCTTTTTTGGAAAAAGAAACTTGTTGGTGAACTTAAATTAACCAGGCACTCTATTTTACCAAGAGAAAGATAGGAAAGTTTAGGGGATTAGGACGGCCTTGTAAAAACAGACTTGAGGTTATTTAAAGGCTTGGCTTAAGGTGAATAAGCATCAACACAATGTCACAAGGAGGAGCCGCCCACAACACCACGGTGGAACATCAGCAGGGGTCAGGATTAGCGGCTCTCCTTAGTTCTCACACCAGGCACCATGAAAACAGACATAGGAAGGGTCATAAAAACCAGAGCGAGAAAGGGAAAAACAGAGGCGGTTCACTGTGAGAAGGCATCAACCTACCAGGGACGATGCCTGGGTTACCAGTGACGCAAGGGATGAGGGACAGAGATAAATCTGTGCTTAAAGCCTCTTGCGTTACCCAGTGTCATAAAACAAACTCAAAATGAACGCCACAGAAGGGGAGAAACACGTGGGGCAAAATAAGGCTTTCTGCCCCAAAGCAGCTAAAGAACACAATGGATCACAATGGATGCAAAAACAGACAGCCAGTGTCCCGCTCCTTTTGATAAGCAGTCAAAAGAAAAGGGCAGATTATATATATATATATATATATATATATATATATATATATATATATATATATATTTATTATATTTATATATATCACATAGAAAAATAGCAGCCTCCTGTGAATCATGAATCTATAGTTAAACAACTGGTGCGTGTGCGTGTGCATGTGAGTGTGTGTGTGCGTGTGTGTGTGTGTGTGTGTGTGTGTGCGTGTGTGTGTGTGTTGTGTGTGTGTGTGTCACAGACTTGCTTGGTATCCCAGGCCGGCCTACAACCCTCCATTCTCCTGCCTCCCTCTCCGAGTGCGGGAATCACACGAGTCATTATGCCTAGCTAGCTAACTTTTAGGTTATAAAAAAACCTATTTAAGGAGCCAAGAAGATAGCTGAGTGGATCAGGAGCCTGTCTGCAAACCTGGTGACCCGAGTACCATCCCCAGAAACTCATATGGTGGAGGGAGAGAACTGACTTCTGAAAACTGTCCTCTGACTTCCACTCATGCTATAGCAGGCAGGTGCTCTCTCTCTCTCTCTGTTTCTCTCTCTCTCTGTCTCTGTCTCTCTCTCTCTTTCTCAGCTATCTTTGTATTTCTCTCAAATAGGTAAATTTTAGAAAAAATCCATTTAGGGCAGCATAATGTTACATGCCTGTAATTCTAGCATTTGGGAAGTGGAGACACAGGATCAGCGCTTCAAGGTCGGCCTGGGCCAAGTGAAACTGTCTCAAAACAAACAACAATCACACATCCATTTAAACGATAAAACTTTGTGTTTGGTGGTTCAGATATCCTGGATCTAATACAATAAAACATATAAAATGATTCCTGTCTTTCAATTACCTAGTCCTACTCCTATAGACATGACTAAAGAAAATAATATAAAAACAGAAACGGTCATTTTGATGAAATGCTCTTTGTATTATTTAACTGGGAAAAGAGTTAGAAGCTAACTGCTTGCACAGTGATAGCTGCATGTGGAAGCCCTTACAGGACTCCACATTTGAACACTTTGTGATGCTCTCAGAAATGAAGACTGAAGACTTGGGGCCTCGCTCCAAGATGCGTCTGTCGGGATCTCTGAAGGGAGCCTGGGAACATTCACGTATCACTAGACAGGTGTCTCGGGACAGAGCTGAAGTCACGGAGTCACTAGACTAAGCAGATAGCAGACGGTGAAGACTTTGGAGGAAGGAAGAGAGTTCCTATGACAGCCATGAATGCGACAGAAATGAAAAGAGGGACCGTGAGGAGGCAGAGAAAGGCCAGGCCCTGTGTGTGGCAACATGTGTGAGATGCCCGCAGCAGGATGGGTGGACACAGCCACCGCACACCCATGGCATGCTTTAAAAAAAAATAAAAGCAGCAGCATGGGGCTTGGAGAAATGGCTCAGAGTCAAGGGACTCTGCCTTGCAAGCAGAAGGTCCTGAGTTCTGATCTCAGATCCCAAGTGAAAAACGCCAGACAGAAACAGCAGCCTGCACTTCAGGCCCTGGTGGGGGGAGACTGGGAAGGAGGTAGAAGCAATCCAGGATGATTCCTGAAGTCACCCTTGGTCCTCCACAGGGATGCATGGTTCTCTCTCTCTCTCCCCCTCACTCTCTCTCTCAATGAATAAATAAAATTTAAAAACCATGCAGCATGGTGATACACGTTTTCATTTGTTGACAAAAGCCTAGGAAGGTCTTTGAACTATAACGAGTCCAAGGACTTCTTGCTTTGTGCTGTCCCTGTTTGGATAGCACCCCATTCCCTTTGTATCCTCCAGGACTCTAATCCTCAAGGAATCAACCGGCATGTAACTATTGTCCTTGGTCTGGTCAAGTGGAGCTGTGGAGGGGTGGAGTATCTTCTCTCGGGTAAATTTATTGACTATGCACTTTTGCACCATAAAAAGAAAACCAAAGTAAGTAAATAAATAAATATAAATAAATACATAAATAAATAAAAAGCAGGCAGCTTATTGTGGAGGTCGCTGAGTTTTTCTTGACCGGGTGAGGAGGGAGGCAGGTTCTGCTGGGTGTGTTGCTGATGCAGTTCTTAGTTTTTCTGGCTCCCAGGGGGTTTCCTTTCCTCGGTGCTGATTCCCGAAACCCAGATATGCCACCGCAGCTCTGCTTGCCACAAAGAAACCTCCTTCCTGGAACCTACAGATCCATTCTTGCCCGGAGCCTTGCGACTCCTTGCCAGGACCTGTGGATGTCACAAGATGTTACTGTCCAGCCAAGGTTGGCCAACCCCCCCCAGAGGCTGGGTCAATGCCCAGGAGGTCAGGCCATTAGGCGCCTGTGTGGGAAGAGTCTACTCTTTATGGGGGATCACCGGAGGACACTGAGTGGCCAGGACTAGCTCAGCAATATTGCCAAGATTTTGTTTTTGATATCCTGCAGTAGTGAGGTAGTTACATAAGCCTCCTTGCATAGTGCGTGCATGAGTGCATGTAGTATACGCAAATGTCATATCACACATGTGGAAGGGTCAGCAGAAGAAAACTTTCTGGAGTCTCTTCTCTCTTTCCACCATGTGGATTCCAGGGATCACATTTGGATTGCTAGTCTTATGTGTCAAGCGCCTCTGCTGAACCATCTCGCTCGGTAGATATCCCTGGCCTGGAAAAAAAGACTCCCAACTCCTTGCTGGTGATCCACACATCTGCTCCCTCTAGACAGTACCATCTTAGCAGCCTTGCAGAAAAGATGCTAAGCCGAGGGTCCTATATTAGGATTTCTGTCTTTCAACCCGAAGTATTTCCTGGGTGTCTATTGTGTGCCAAAAGCTGTGCTGGGAAACTATAAGCCATAGAAGACTGAAGTGACCTTGCCTTTGTGGACATGACAGGGCATGGGAGAGGCAAAAAATAAACAAGCAGTCAGAGTCTGGAAGTGATGTAACCGAATTGTAGTAAACATGCAGAAGGAAATCAACAGGTGCTGTGACAGTAAGATGTAGCTAGATGACCAGGGAAGGAGTTACTTAGAAGGAACAGCAGGTAAAAAGAACTGTGGGAAGGAAGAGATCGATGTATTCAGAGACTGCAAGCTCATTGGGACTGGAGTTCAGGGAGTAAGAGGTAAACGCATCGCATGAGATGGTTGGAGAGCTGCGTATGAGACAGAGCAGGTGTTTGTTTGTGTTTGTTTTTGAGACAGGGTCTTGCCTATTGTCCAGGCAGGCCTGAAACTTACCGTCTTTCTGCGATCAGCTCCAGAATGATGGAATTTTACAGGTATGCACCATCAGGCCTCGCAAGAATTTTGATTTTTATCTGAGTAAAATGGAAAAGTCCTCAGAAGGCTTAAGCAAACAACATGATCTTATTTAAAAACTAAGGGTCCCCATGGCTGCACAGAGAACAGGCTGTGGAGGCAAGAAGGCTGGTAGGAGGGGCCACTGGCTCGGACTCACTGATGGAGTGGAAGGCAGGACAGAGACCGAGACCTACTCGGGAAGTCGTACCTAGAGGACTCCTGAAGGGCTGGGGTGAGGACCAGAGAAGGATGAGGAATGAATCTCCACTGCCATCTTGAGCAGCCTGGTGTTGGGCGCGAGCGGCGAGGAGGGAAGTGCACGAACAGAGCATGAGAACAGGCTTAGCTTGTCTTCAGCTTCTCGATTCAAAGGCATGGGATGCACCCTCCCACACGCTTGCCCAGCCCTTGAACCCTGATTTTATAGACCAAGGAAGCTGACCTCGGTGCACCTGGTGAGTCCACGGTCAGGGCGAGGGAATGATGCCAAGAAGTCGACTTGCCATCTAGGATCTTCTGGCCCAGGGCGAAGGCTCCCAGGCTACCATTCTCCACCCACCCCGACTTTCGATGCCCCTCCCAAGCATCTCGCCAAGGCCCCTTTGGGCTGCCCTGGCACCCGGACTTGCTCTGGTCTTGAAATGTTCTGTCACATCTCCCCGAACTCGCCTCCTGTTCTCAGGTTTCTTTTCCAGTGCTTATCCCTGGGTGGGCTTCCAAAAGGCAGGAGAATGACTGGCTGGGGCAGGAAAGCCCTGGTTTCAGCTCCTGGTTGATCTGAGCCTGCCGCCTCCTTTCTCTGGGAACAATACATTTCTGAGGGCAAAAGAAGACACAAATCCCTGCTTTGTTTACAGAAAGACCTCACTCGAAATGCCAGTCAGATGTGTGTGACCTTGGGAAGGACACCTCCCTAAACTACAGTTACATCTCCTGGAATAGAAATAACGATCACTTCTCCCATGGGATTTTGGTAAGGCTGCGTGCAGTGAGTTGGATCAAGATTTTAAAGATGGAGTGTCGCCTACTCAGAGCATTAAGATAAATGGTAGCTAGTACTATTAATGTAGTGGGGCACTTAAGGAGGTCATTCACAAAGAGAAAGGCAATAGACATCAGTTCCTAAGGCACATGGATAACAGGATTGGGATAGGAAAGCTGGGTAGACCTGCTCCCAAGCCTTAAACCCACATTTCCATTTTCCAGTGGTTTCTTCAGAGATCAGGATATCCAAAGTCATTTTGTATCCTTGGCTCAGCACTCCCATCTGTAAAATGGGGATGATTATTGGGCCTGTCTTGCAGGACTGTGGTAAACTTAAATGAATCTGTTTTTTTAAAAAATATTTTATTATATTTATTTTGTATGTGTGTGTGTGTGTGTGTGTGTGTGTGTGTCTGTGTGTGTGTGTATCAGAGGGCACTGTGTGTCTCTGCGGAGGACTAAAGGTGACTTCTGGAATCATCTTGGATTGCGTCTACCTCCTTGCTTCACTCTGGATTTCCTAAGCTCTGCCCACCAGAACCAGAAGTGCAGGCCGCTGCCATTTCTGCCTGGCATTTTTATGTGGGACCTGGGATCCAAACTCAGGACCTTCTGTTTGTAAGATACAGTCTTAGCCCCTGAGCCATCTCTAAGGTTCCAGGTGAATCTTTTTAGGCACTAAATATGCAAGGCCTTGAGAACAGGGTCAGGAATGAGCACTTGTTCATCTTTGAGTAGCATAGGCATTCATCAGCTTGTATCTGGAGGAAGAAGCTTCTTTAGCTAGTAGACACTTGTGGTCCCTCAGCTATAAAAGGAAAAAGAAGGTCAGACAAAGGGGAAAAGCTGAAAGATTAAGTCACCCATAGCAGAACTTGAAATGGACCCAGGAGTTCTTGAGATTCCTGTCTATGTTGATATTGTCTCCAGACTAGGCAAAAGAACAAATATGATGTAATAGAATTTTCTCTTACAATATGATATAGTTAGTGCTTCTCATTTTTGTTTTATAAGGCAGGGGGTCTCACGTGTAGCACAAGCTGGCCTCAAACTCACACTTCTGCGTGGGTCTACTGAGTGCTGTCATTGCAGGTGTGTGCCACTATCCTGGTTAGGTGTTCTCAAACCTAAATGTATTTCACTTTCCAATTTTGAGATTTTGCTCTTTATCTGTTTGCTAATAAAATATCATTCCTCTTATCTGCACATAATGGCGCACACCTGTGGTCTCAACTGTTCAGGAGGCCGAAGGGGATCGCGGGATCTCCAGGAGTTTCAGACCTGCAAGAAACCTAATAACACTTTTCTCAAAACAAGCAATGAAACATCACAAATGAATATCCTTGCAAGTAATTAAAATCCAACTCCAAGTGACTTAAGCAAAAGTGCTTGCTATGCAAGCCAAAAGACTAGAGTTCTGATCCCCAGATCCTATGTAAAAATGACAGATGGGAATGGTAGTCTGCCTATAATCCCAGCCCTAGAATATGGGATCCCGGGGGAATCCCCAGAGCAAGCTGGCTAGAAAGACTAAACCTATAATGGTGAGCTCTGGGTTTAATTAGAGACCCAGGTTCAAAACATCAAGGTAGAGGAGCCATCAAAGATGATTCCTGACATCACACATATGCACATACATATACTTGTAAACATGCATATACATTCCCAAAAGGAAAAAGAAAAGAAATAGGAAGAGGAAAAGAAGGAGGAGGAGGAAGATGAGGAGGAAGAAGAGAAGGAGTTTTTCAATCTGAAAAGGAAAAGTAAATTCTTGGTAGGGGGGAAGGATGCCCATTAATCCTCTTGAAACAGATACCCTCGGGATCAAAGTCTCTTCTCTGTGGATCCCAACCTACAACTAGACACCAGGAACATTGACATACATTCATAATGCCACTTGGAAGGACGAGGCGGGAAGATTGTGAGTTTAAGGTCAGCCTGGGTTCTACAGGGAGACCAGGTATCAAAAACAGCAACAGCAACAAACGCCACTGTCATGGTCAGGCACAGGTGTCTATTTGATGGTTGAGGGTTTGAGCTCTGGGCACATTTGTGGGGAATTAGTGGTTGAGTTGGCTCCAGAGCAAACCTGCAGGAGATTGTCTAGCTGACGGGGAAGGCCCAGTCCATGGTGGGTGGGATTAGCCCCTGAACAGATGAATAAAATACTGAGAGCTGGTTGAGGAAGTTGGCATCCTTGTGTACATTTGGCCAGACATGCTGGTCTGGCAAGTAAGGATCGTCCCACTCTCAGCTGTTATGTGGTGATGGTGTGGCCTTGGTGTTGGCGTGAGCTGGTCTGAGAACTGTAACCAGATAATCGTAAGAGACAATAAACCCTTTGTTCCCTTAAGCCGTTTGATGGTCATTTATCAGCAACCATGCAGGTTGACTGCAACAGCCACAACGAGCTCCCCCCCACCCCCACTACACATAAACACACACATTCCTCTTCTGAATCCATTCTTTAGCTCGCTCCACACTCACAGTTTCTCTTGGGATGCACCTGTCGAGAGGATCTCAGGAGCCCCAATCCAGCTGATCTCTCTTGCTCCTCTGGGTGGAGCTTCCTCCCTAGTCCCATCGTGAGAACACCCTGTCTCCAGCAGCCTTTCAGCCGTGACTTATTAGCTAAGTAATTACAGGAAGCATCTGCATTTTCCCTCCTTGGGTTGCTGACGATCAGCACATATCCAAAGAACTAAAAATAAACAGCAAAAGGTCTGACTTATTTGAAGCTGGATAAATTGCATTTTCTCAAAGATCAAGCTTCCCTGATATGAATTTAAAGATACGTGAAGAATGCCTTATGTCCATGGACTGTTGATTTATGATTAACATACTCAGTTGTGCAGGGTTTACACTAAAACTTAGCTATGAAGTTTTAACCCACTCATTTTCCCCTATTGCTGATGATGCCATAGTAGGGAAGACAAACCAGTTTGTCCTGGGACTGTCTGGATAGTTTTCCCGAAGTGGGGTGTACAGAAGCAATAGGTTCTTTTCCTACACTTCTTCCACCTTGCAGCTGGGCAGGAGGAAGCAGAGCTAAGAAGACAGATATTGATCCTAACCGTTGTGGGTCATTAATTCCTCACAAAGAACCTCAGAGTTTGTTTTGTCTTTAGTCTATTTTCCCAGCTAGAGGTCCGTTATTCCAAGAATCTCAAAGTCACAGGATGAAAGCAAAGCATTAACATTTATTTAAATATTTGGAGGGATTAAATCTGAATGTATTATGGAATAGAATGCAAAGTTTTCATGAACATTTCAAAAAATTGTAAGAACAAAACCTTACTATGTGGTTCAGACAGATCCCAAATGAAAGTGATTCCCTTGCCTTGGCCTCTGAGCAGTAGGGGCCACCTCAGGAGCAATTTTAAATTAAAAAAACTGCACTAAAAAGAGATGTTCCCATTGTGGGCTATTGCTCTAGTTCAACCTAACAGATCAGGATCCAAACCAGGGCCTCTTAGAAGAAGCTTTATTTCTCTAAGTCCAGCAGGTTCAGCACAGGCCAGAGATATTTGACAAGGGGTGGAGATGGCTTGTGACAGGACATGCAAATCCTGTCCTCCAAGGCGGACACTTCCTGTCCTATTTCCACACTAAAAATTAAAATGCACTTCCCAGTGCAGGACGTTCTCCATGGGCCTAGCTTTGGGCTGACTGGTCAACTTTCCATTACTATTAAAAAAAAAAAAACTAAGATAAACAACTTATAAAAGAGAAAAACTTCAATCAGGCATGGTGATGCACATGTGTAATGCCAGCTCCCTAGAGACTGAGGCAGGAGGACTGTGCCTGGGCTATGAACACACAAATAAAAAAGATATGGAAAGGAGAAAGAGGGAGGGAAGGAAGGGAGGGAAAGAGGGAGGAAGGAAGGAAGGAAGGAAGGAAGGAAGGAAGGAAGGAAGGAAGGAAGGAAGGAAGGAGGAAAGGGGAAGGAAGGAAGAAAGGGGAAGGAAGGAGGGAGGGAGAGAGGGAGGGAGGGAGGAAAAGAGGGAGGGAGGGAGCAAGAAAGGGAGGGAGGGAGCAAGAGAAGGAGGGAGGGAGAAGCTCACGTGGGTTCACAGGTTTGGAAGTTCTAATCCATGCTCCATTAGGCCATGGCTTTGAGCCTGTGTTGAGTCAGCACCATGCAAGAATGAAAAACTGCTTATTCCATGGCCAAGAAAGGGAAAAAGAAGAAAAGATATAGGGATGTAATTACACGGTGTATCCCCATCACTGAAGGAGAGAAGAGGAGGAGGAAGAGAGAAATAGAAGAAACAAGAGTCTCAAATCCCCTTCAAGGTCATGTTTCTTTAATTTAAATTAACCTTATTCAACAACTATTTAATTTAAATTTAAGAGAGAGAGAGAGAGAGAGAGAGAGAGAGAGAGAGAGAGAGCGAGAGCCAGCACGCACATCATGGTACACTTGCAGAGGCTGGGAGACAAGTTTCAGAAGTCGGCTCTCTCCTTCCACCGTGAGGACTCCAGGATCTAATTCAGGTCTTTACCTAAAGAGCCACCATCTCTCCAGCCCGTGCTCATGAGTCTTAAAGACCTTTCTCTAGGCGCTACTTCTTAAAGGTTCCACCACTTCCCAATAATTCTGGGGCCCAGCTTTCAACACCCAAGCTTTTGCGGAACATTGGACAACCAAAATACAGAACCAGGTGACCACTATGTATTCAGTCATTTCTCCTGTGGAAAAGAGGCCACCCGAGGAAGGACCGACTTCTCAAATAGGCTTAGAATAAACAGAGCCCAGAGCTCAAGGATGATTCATTGTATGTGTTGACTTAACCACACAGATATTTGGGTAAACGTTACTCTGGGTGTCTATATGGGTGTTTCTGAGTGAAACAGTATCAAGTAAAACAGGTTGTGGGCATGTCTTATCTAATCTGTTAAAGGCCTGTTAGGAATAAAACTGGTGGAATAAGACAGAATCTGCCTGACTGTTTGAGCGGGGGCATTTATTTATCTTCTACCTTTGGACTGGGGCTCTGACTGGATCTCAGAACGTCGGCTTTCCTGTGTTACCAGCTTCCCAAAGGGACCACAGGATTTCTCAGCCTTCATCTCCTCCTGGGACACATATATCTCCACCTGCTGGCGCTTTCTCAGAAGACCCCAGACTTCCCCATACTCTCTACTTCAGGCCCCGTGAACATGTTTTAATTTCAATTTCTTTTAAAATTATTAAGACAGGGCTAGAGAGATGGTTTAGTAAGTAAAGTGCTTACCATGCAAGCCCGAGGACCTGGGCTCAGATTCCCAACCCCTAGGTAAAAGCCAGGCTCTGTGGCATGAGTCCATAATCCTGCCATTGGTAAGGCAGAGACAGGCAGCCTAGCCTAGATGAGGACTTTCATTCAGGTTCATTCAGGTGGAAGGAGAGACCCTGTTCTTGACAAGTGTCCTCTGACGTCCACAAGCATGTCGTGGACACTTACACCTGTGGGTGCATGCGTGTGTGCCAAAAGGTAAATAATTGCCTCTTCCAACAAGGACAACACTCCTTGCTGCTCCTACCTCCAGTCTTCCTCTGTGTCCTGTCCTGTTTCTTGTCTAATGAGGTTGACTTTTGTCTCCTACAAACCGGGACCAAAGCAGAAGTGAGCATTAGTGACGTGTCAGGTCCTGTCTGTGTTAAAGACAAACAGTGGGCTGCCTGTGGCCTCCTCAGACATCCATGCGACACCTGTGGAAGACAGAGGAGGACATCAAATATCTTTCTCTATTGCTTTCTGCTTTGTTTCCTAGAGACAGGGTCTCTCACTGAACCTGAAGCAGGGTTCCCTGTTTGGGGGCGAGGCTAGCTGGCTAGTTAGCAATCTCCTGAGTCTTCCTAGCACCCCTCATCCCTCTCCACCTCCTGCAACACGCATGCGTGCGCGCATGCACCGCTGCTATGGTTACAGGTACTGAGCCATGTCCAGTTTTAAAAAGGGGGGGGTGTGTTCAAAGACATGCCCTCATTTGCATAGCAAATGCTCTCACCCTCAAAGCCATCTTTCCAGTCACCCAGGGATGGCTTTGATTTTTTTCCTCCCTCACAATTCTCGACCTCCTAATTTTGGTCTCTTCAAGCCACAGGACATTTGGTGCCAATAACAACAGAAGGACATTATAAGCAGATGGCATGTGGCAGGCGTGGGGAGGAGGCCCAGAGTTCTGGGAATGGCAGGTAAACCTGCATGGTCAGCAGCACTGTCAGAAAAGGGTATGTGGACTAGCCCGGCTCACTTAAGGCTGTTGTCTGGAATGAGGAAGCAGAAATGCTAATGAAGTGCTGATACTGTGACTCCGGCTTATGGTGAGTTTCACTCTAACAGGGGCTTTAGAGACTGCTTTGCCACAAGCACTGACTCTTCTCTTGGATCCAGTGATGTCCACCATGTGACTAAACAAATCTCTGCCCTGGTTTTGTGTCTGTTTCCTTTGCTACCTTATACTTTGGGACATATTCCTGTGCAACTCAGCACTTAGGTACGTTAGACATATTGGTCATTTAAGGCATATTCGTTTAAAAGTGGTTGTCCTTCTCCTTCTAGACTGACAGCATAGCTGTCACTTTGACAGGCACATTTGTAAAGAATTGGTAGCTTAATGATGTCCCAAGCAAGCCTGCAGGAATTGTGTGACTGATGGGTAGACCCAGGTGAGTGGGGCCAGCCCCAAGCAAAAGAACCTGAGTTTGGATCCCTAGATCCCATGTTAAAAAAAAAAAAAAATGCTGAGCAGGTATATCAGTGGCCTGTAATTCTGGTCCTTCAGAGCCTGAGAAACCTCAGAGCAAAGGAATAGGAGGCAGAACAATCCAATATGACTCCCAATGTCATTTTTACTCCTTCATAGAAACATACAACTCCAATGCCCTCCTGTACACACACACACACACACACACACACACACACACACACACGTAAACACAAATACATATATGAACATGCCTCTTATGTACATACATACACGTAGTGAATGGGTTGAACCACTTAAGCTAAATGTCAACCTCTTACCTTATCAACTAGATTTAGAAACAGAATCACAAGCAAGCCCGGGAGTCCCTACTGGGTCCGCAAGAATGAAGTTCGATGGGGAAGGCGTTCTTTCTGGAAGCCTGGCAGTTAAGGGACGTCTCAGGCAGAATGCTGGACTACCACAGGCACATGCACCACAGGTTGTGCTGCAGCCCAGCCTTGGGAAGAGAACTCTGGGTTCCTTCCTGGTCCATCAGAACTCACTGGGAACAGGCAGCAGTGGGAGAGGAAGAGGCCTTAGAAGAATCTGAGCCCTGAAGTTAGATGCCAGCATATTTCATCTGCAAGTACAAGTGTTGGCATGGAAATCTTCACCTCTTCAAGGATGTGAAAGACGCTCTAAGAGAGACTAGACCCACAAGGTGGTCGTGTCAGGATAGCAGGTGGCGGCTCAGCTTCAGGAAGAACTCCTCATCATGTCGGCCAAGGAGAAGGATTCAGACTCTCCAGGAATGAGACTGTTCCCAGCTGAGATTGCTGCATCCTGGCCTGCTTGACCTTTCTGCACATCCCTCTGTGCCACTGAATCTTAGAACTACCTTGTTTGTCCCCCGTCTAGCCAAGAAGATTCAGGGGGAGCTAAATGTAGCCCACATCCTATGTGTGGAATGTGATCCACATTGTCTAGAGCCCTCTAGCTGCAAAAAGGCATGCCCTGGGAGCCCCCCCCCTCCTCCCTCCCTCCCCCCCTCTCTGTAGGCACATGAATGCTATGGCACGTGCAAGGAGGCCAGAGGACAATTCTGTAGCGTTGATTTTATTCTTTCACGTTTATGTGGGTTCCAGGATTGAAGTCAGTCATCAAGTTTACACCTTTACCTGCTCAGCACTCTATAGCCCCTCTTCTTTCTTTTCTGTTCTTTCTTCTTTCTTTCTTTCTTATCTTTCTTTCTTCTTTCTTCTTTCTTTCTTCTTTCTTCTTTCTTTCTTTCTTCTTCTTTCTTTCTTTCTTTTCTTTCTTTCTTTCTTTCTCTCTCTCTCTTTCTTTTCTTTTCTTTCTTTCTTTCTCTCTCTCTCTTTCTCTTTCTCTCTCTTTCTCTCTTTCTCACTCTCTTTTTAAATTTCTTCCTTTTTTTCCCCTTTCTTCAGTAGGGCCTTACTGTGTAACCCAGGCAAGCCTCAAATGCAGGACAATCTTTCCACCTCCATCTCCCTAGTGCTGGGATTACTGTCCAGCAAGACTCTCTTGTTGGTCCCTGGAGTCAGAGTATGGCGGGAGGGGAGGAGGAAGAGAAAGTCTCCCAACAATTTTCCTCTTGTTACCTGGGGACACTAGGGCTAAGACTATGCTATGTGGTGTAGCATCAAATTCTGCTCACCTTACAGTTGAGGCCCAAGTGGCCATGAGCCTTAAATTACTGGCAAGGCTGGGATTGGAATTCTTTTCTTCCGGTTTATGGGAAACAGGGCAGTGTGAGTTCATGGTAGGGTCACAGACCAGAGCTATTTCTCCAAGTGTTGACTCCTGAGTCTACTTACCTGCTCAGTGACTTTTTTTTTCCTTTCCTATTCTCTTCTTTTTCTCCTTCTAATCTCTCTCTCTTTCTCACTTGCTTTTACTCTCTTTCTCTCTCACTCTCTATCTCTTTGAGACAGGGTCTCATGTAGCCCAAGCTGATCCAGAATTTGCTACGCACCACTACGCCTGGTTTACGTGGTGCGGGGGATTGAAGCCAGGGTCCGAGCATACCAGCCAAGCCCTCTTCCAACTGATCTTCATCCCCCGCTCTCCCATGTCTTGATTGCAAGTTGTGACTAAAAACTCCACTTGAAGATTGGATTGCATATTATTCACAAAACTCAAAGATGGTCATTTGTCCAAGATCGCTCAGCAAGGAACGGCAGATCATTCAGAATTTAGCCTACATCTGCCTCGTGCTGAAACGCAAGCTCTCCCTGCCCGGTCCTCTCAGGCTGCCTCCCCAGCCCACAGATGGAAACCTTTCCCGTTACCATCTCACACAGAGCATCCTTAGCCCAGCTTGTACGTGTTAGAAACACAACAAGCTTCAGGCCTCACACGTGGGAAACGGAAGCACGGTGTAGTCATAGTGACACAGCACCCCTAGGAAAGGGAACTGAGTAGCTGAATCCTGCAGCAGATGTCCCAAAGCGAGGAGCATGGGATGAAAATAGCTCAACAGTGAGCCGAAGAGCTGCTCCAGGGACATGCTGGGGGCGCTGTTTGATCCTGGGGCTCTGAGTCAAGGAGACTGGCTGGCTTCGAGGGTCAGGTTGTCTCGTTTGTGTGGGGGGCAGGGAGGGAGGGAGAAGGCAATATACTTGTAGTTCCAGTTCAGGAGGCAGAAACGGTCCCTTGAGTCCACTATACTAGGGCAACATAGTAAAACATTGTTCCAAAAGACAAATACATTAAAACAAAATTTTAAATTAATTTTAAAAAATCATTCCATTCTCTGGTTCAGGGGCTTCCTGAGTCTACCGGCTCTCATGCAGAGGAATCCCCAGGGTCACAGCAAGCGAGTGGATGGAACAGAACTAGGAAGAGCACCCTGTGACAGCAGGGACACAGAGACTCTGTGTACCACCCACCTGGGAGTCTTGCATCAGCCCATCAGGTATCTGGGATGCTGACTTGCTGAGCCCTTGAACGACCTTCCCTCAGGACGAATGTCACCATCCTGCCCATTGTGCATGTATAAATAGATTTTAGCTGCACCTATTTTTTTCCCCCAAAGTTGCTGATAGTTGGAGTTGTCCCTTCTCCCTTGCCAGGTCAGAGTGGCATCCCTGCCTGGGTCATGGTGAAGCAGAAGTTCAGAGCTGGGTAAGGGGTTGGGGGCTGGACAGCCAGCTGCTGAGTCAGAAAGAGTGTGGATCAGGACCATCTCCTGGCCACACCGAGATTCCCAAGCTGCACCGAGAGTAGCAGAGGTGACCCAGACCAACCAAGCTCAGCCACAGCACTGGGAAGACACAGGAGGCTGCAGATGGCTGTGACCACAGAGCTCAGCCATTCTGATTAACACCACGGTAGCCCTCAGCCTTCTCACTGTCAAAATGGGAGGGGGCATCCCTCCTTCTCAGGAGACCCTCTACAAAAGGTGCGGAAACCCAGCCTAGGGCTGGCGAGATGACTCAGCTGGTAAAGGTACTTGTACCACAAGTCCAGTTCCTGGGACTCACAAGATGGAAAGAGAGAACTGGTTCCCACGGGTTGTCTTTTGACCTCCACACGTGTGCCGTGGCATGCCTTTCCACTCAGTGACCCTAACGAGTAAATTAATTGAAAAAGAGAGGGCTGGCAAGATGGCTCAGGAGTTAAGACTCTTCCTTGCAAGTGGAAGGTCCTGAATTCGGATCCCAGGTCCCATGTAAAAACACCAGGTGGAAATGATGGGTGAGCAGAGCTTGGGAGATCCCAGAGAGAAGGAACAAGGAGGTAGAAGCAATCGGGGGGTGATTCAAAGTCACCCTTGGTCTTCCCTGACAGAGAAGCACAGTGCCTTCTGATAACACACATACACACACACACACACCATACACACACACACCATACACACACAATAAGTGAATGAATGAATATGTTTTAATTGAAAAAAAAAAAAAAAAGGAAAACTGTGTCTCATGGCACAGGCTTGTAATTTCAGCTACCCAGAGGTTGAGGCAGGAAGATTGAAAATTCAAGACCTGTCCAAGTATAAAGAGAAGTCAAGGCCAACCTGGGGAACTTAGCGAGATCCCATCTAAAAATAAAAAATAAAAAAAACCCATGAACAGGGCTGGAGATCCAGTTCCAGACGCTTGCCCACCATCTGTGAGGCCCTTGATTTAATCCCCTGTACGAAAAACAAGTACCGTGACCAGCACCGAGCAAGGGCTGGCTGCAGGGCCGCACCAGGCGCTGCTGGAACCAAACTGGGGTTCAGACGGGGAAATGGAGCAAAGTATGTATGTGCGTGTAACCTCTGACCTCCCCAACTACCTCATGTGTAAAACACACACAGTGATAGCCAAATGCTTCGTGCAATTGACAAGAGAATTTACGGCCTAACATTTGGCAAAGCACTTAGAACAATGCTTGGCCTATCACTCATGAGCATCTTATAGACCACACAGCTTTACCAAGTCGAAATTCTTCTCCAGCACCTGCTAAACATGTTCTTGAAGTTGTCATCCCTTTTTCCTCCTAGGAATGGCACCAGCAATCCTCTCCTGCACGCGGCATTAAGTTCGCAGCATGTCTTATCATTCCTTTTTCCAGCGTTCTGGCCTTCTTCCCAAAGTCAGCAGAGACCCTCAGCCACCTCCTTGTCTGCAGCCGAGTGGTCGGCTGAGGCTTCCTGAGTGTGTAGAACTCCGGACACCTGTCCAGTGGACTCTAATGTGGTATCTATTTGTCCTGGGCACTGCATTAGGTTCTGGGACGTAGGATAAATAGCCAAGCTCTCTGCCTTCAAGGAGCTCAAGAAACATCCGGCTGCCCTTCAGCTTCTGCCCCCAATTCCTTGCCACCACGGGCTTTTCTGATGCCAGCCCCTGTCTGCAGTGCCCTTCTCCCTCACTCCAGCAACTCTGGCTCTTCTCTTAGAACTTGATTGTGATGTCCCCTCTGTCACCTTCACTGACCTCTCTGACTAGATCGCATCCTTCCATTGCTGATGCTCTGAGAACTATGTACTCTTCATTGTTTGTTTTTTTTTTAATTCTGACATATACATTCTGTGATTAGCTAGTTCACATGCCTCCTAAAAATCCCAAACAGTATTAATTATAGGAATAACTGAGCAAATGGCTAATAAGTGGATAAGGCAGGACAATGTGTTTGTTAATCCTAAAATTGCTTCTTCCTTTAAAAATCATGAATAATAACTGCTTATATTTTATAATGTTTTATTTACATTGTTTTATAATTTACAATTATAGCTGCAATTAGTTCATAAGAGTTCAATATAGTTCATAGGAATTCTCATTTGTCCTTATTACAATGTTTCAGATGGCTTCATTTGTTTCACCCAGCAAATCTTAATTAAGCACTGGCTTTGGGCGTGGTACAGTTCTCAGGACTATGAGAGGACACAAGGGAAGTTAGTCTCCTTGCCTTCTTTTTTTCTCTTCTTTTTTGCTCTTTTCTTGTGTGTGTGTGTGTGTGTGTGTGTGTGTGTGTGTGTGTGTGTGCGCGCGCGCCAGAAGACACTTGAGTGTGTGTGCCTGTGGAGGACCATGAGTGACATTGGGAATCATCGTGGGTTGTTCTACATTCTTGTTGCTCGCTCTGGGATTTCTCAAGCTCTGCCTTCCAGGGCCAGAAATGCAGGCTGCCACTGATTCTACCCAGCATTTTCACATGGGATGTCAGGATTCAAACTTCAGTCCTTTTGCTTTTTTAAAAAATATTTTATTTGTGTGTGTGTGTGTGTGTGTGTGTGTGTGTGTGTGTGTATCAAAGGACACATGTGTCCTTGTGAAGGACTAAGGGTGACTTTGGGAATCGTACTGGATTGCCTCTACCTTTTTCTTGCTTCATTCTGGGATTTCCCTGGCTCTGCCCACCAGGGCCAGAAGTGCAGGCCACTGCCGTTTCCACCTGGTGTTTTTTAACGTGGGACCTGGGATCCGAACTCAGGACCTTCTGCTCGTGAGTCAGAATCTTAACCCCTGAGCCATCTCCAGCTGGTCCTTTTGCTTTTGAGGCGAAGGTTTTTTAACTCCTGAGCCATCTCCCTTGTCTCCTTATGTTCAGCTGTAGAAGATAGAGAAAAGGAACGGACAACACATACAGAATCATAGGCTTTGGAAAGCAATGATTATTTCCAACGCCTGGCTATACGAAGGAACTTCAGATCCTGTCCTGCCCTCTAAGGGTTCACAGTGGGGATGACATTGGCTCAAGAAAAGTACTCATCTCTTTGGAGAACAGCATCATTTGGGTGACCCTCTGAACGCATTAAAGTGACTCCCTGGGGTCCTGAGACAATGGCTTAGTGAGTAAAGCACTTGCTCTGCAAGCATGAAGTTCTGAGTTTAGACCCTGTGTGGAGGTTAGCATCAATAATCCTTCCACTGGAAAGCAAAAGGGGGGGTCCTGGGAGCTCCCTGGCCAGCTACTCGGTCCCAACCTACTCAATAGGTGAATGCAAGGAGCAGTGAGAGACCCTGTCTCAAAACACAAAGTGGGCAGTGATAGAGGCACAGTGATAGAAGGCACCTGATAATGACTTTCACGCAACCTATATGGCCTTTGCATATACATGAACTGGAATGAATGTCTGCATACAGTTTCCCACACACATGCACATATGAGAGAGGGGGGAGAAAGAGAGAGAGAGAGTGAAGGAGAAGGAGGAGGAGGGCAGAGGAGAGAGGAGGAGGAAAAGAAGGGGGGGAAGACACTCAACCCAGGGTAAGAAGTCTGTTGTTGGCACTGAAATCCCAGAGGAGCAGGGTGCAGAGTGGCTGGGACGCAGTGGGGCATCTGAGCCCTGACTGGCTACCGTCTGGTGTCCCACGTCCTTCTCAGCTGCTCAGGATGCTGTCAGCTGGTGACCCGAAACTTTCTGCCTCAGCAGCCAGGAGCGGGAAGCCAAGGGGTCGCAGCCCACTGGCCGTGGCCAGCTGCAGCTGATGAAACCCGAGCTGAGGGTTTCTTGCTTGTCCTGGGAACTTTTGGCTTCAGATTTTTAAAAATGTGTGTGTGTGTGTGTGTGTGTGTGTGTGTGTGTGTGTGTGTGTGTGTGTGTATCAAAGGGCACGGTGTCTCTGTGAAGACCAAGGGTGACTTTGGTATCTCCTTCTTGCTTCGCTCTGGATTTCCCAGGCTCGCCCACGGGGTCCTGAAGTGCAGGCTGCCTCTGTTTCCACCTGGCATTTTTACGTGGGACCTGGGATCTGAACTCAGGACTTTCCGCTTGGGAGGCAGAGTCTTAACCCCTGAGCCATCTCTCCAGCCCGGCTTCAGATGTTTTTATGCCTCGAATGAGAGCCCTGTTACAGAAGAAACAGGGTGACAGGACCAGGATAGGGACTGGCCTGGAGCGGGTGGCTCTGTGGGGTGGATCTGCAGTGTGAAGAGTCTTTGTTCTCAGATTTGATTGAATGTGGGGTGCACTGTCCTTTATGGTCATCACCACATCTGCCATTCCCTGGTTGATTCAACAAATGTCTATTGAGCTCCTACTGTGTGCAGAGCCCACCCCTGGGGTCTAGGTGCTAGTATACTGCAGCAAACAAGACATGGTGTT
This sequence comes from Typhlomys cinereus, assembly GCA_023101885.1. NCBI lineage: Eukaryota > Metazoa > Chordata > Mammalia > Rodentia > Platacanthomyidae > Typhlomys > Typhlomys cinereus. The sequence goes on from JALPQD010000452.1 coordinate 326,681, forward strand.
CAGCCTTCTACAGACTATCGGGGTCACATTTGCTCTTTCTCTTCTTTTTTTCTTTTTCAAAATTATCTGGTTTCCTTTTCTTTCCATGTCTTTTCCCAAAAGTCTAAATGCGTTTTCCCTCATACTCTGGGATTTCTCGCTGTTTCTCTGAAGACCCCCCCACCACTGTTCACAGTTGCTTAGTGGCCCACCGCCATTGCCCACTCTAACAGCCTACGGCTGTCTTGCTTCCTCCTCCCTGCAACAGTCCCCAAGATTTATGCTTTCTGCTTGTTCTTTCTCTTCAGACTCAAATAAAGTGGTCTTCAAGCTTCTTTCTGAGTCTGCTTTAAAATTCTTTCATTAACAAGACTAAGAAGCCAATCGGGGGATTCGGATTTTTCCCAATAACACTTGGGCCCGCCTGGTTTCGCTTACACGATGTGGAGGTTCTCCTCAATAATGTACCCTAAAGTTTAACTTGTTCATTTGTTTATCTTTTAGCTATTTGTTCATGCTTTTATTTAGAAAGGGGCTTGGTATGATCCCTGGCTGCCCTTGAACTCACAACCCTCCTGTTTCATGTCCCTAGGCACTGGGTTGTAGGTCTGCTGTCACAGGAGGTTTAGCAGCTTCTTTCTAAGTTAGCATTTGTTCTGCTCTCATCTCAATCCTGTGAGTCCCACAGGAGCGTGAGTGCTTACTAAAGTTTATATGCTGGAAGTTGGGTTCCCACTGTGACCCTGTTGAGATAGAGGCGTCTTTAAAAAGGGGGGGGGGCACTGATGCAATGAGGTCTTGAGGGATGGGTTATGCTGATCCTGTAGGAGTGTCAAGCCACCCGCACGTGGCTGTTTTCTTTTCCTCTTCTTTGTCACACTGTATACAACCAGACGTCAGCACCATGTTGCTTGGCACATCTAACTATCTAGCTCAAGTCTTGAGCCAAGTACCTTTTTTATAAGCTTCCCAGTCGTAGCTATTCTGTCATAATACTGCCAAAGATGGTGGTGTTTCCACTTGATGGACAGGCAAGGGGGAAAGAGACTTTAGATGGTTAGCTGAGGGAGGCCTGACCACAGTGGTTCCCAGGTCTTCTCGGTCATACCCACCCAGGGGGGCCACGAGCCTGTCATTTTGTATTCATTCTTTTTTAAAAAAAACTTCAAATTGGGGGGGCACTGTGTGTCCCTGTGGAGGACCAAGAGTGACTTCGGGAATCATCCTGGATGATTCTACTCCTACCTCCTGGATTTGTTTTACCCTGGATTTCCCAAGCTCCACGCACCAGGGCCACAAGTGCAGGCCTGCGCTATTTCCACCTGACATTTTTATGTGAGACCTGGAATTCAAACTCAGGACCTTCTTCTTTTGAGGCAGAGTCTTAACCCCTGAACCATCTTTCCAGCTCCTCATTCTTTTTCTGGTCTTTAAAGTTTTGTTAAGAACTGATTTCCCTAGTTTACTGAAGGAATGGATGCCCAACGGGTAGGCAGAAGATCACCAGAAGTTTTTGACTCTTTATTTGTTTGGGGGCTTTTGCTTTCCTTTTTAAATTTATGAGAGAGAGAGAGAGAGAGAGAGAGAGAGAGAGAGAGAGAGAGGCTTGTTTATATCATGGTGCACGGGGTGAGGGAAGGTCAGAGGATAACTTTTAGACATCTATTCCCTCCTTCCACCATGTGGACTTCTGGGGATCTGATGCAAGTTTTGGGGGTTCTATGTCTCCAGGTTCTTGTGTTGGGAAGATGAAGATTGAAACCAGAACACGTGTGGAGGATTAAGGCGGAGTTTACTAGAAGAGAGAAAGAGCAGAATTCACAGACATAGATCCTTAGGGGGCAAGAGAGCCGCCAAGAACTCATGGACTCCAAGCATGGAATCCATGAGGGGTAAGGAGCTGGAAAATGGCAAGGGAGTCGGCTTTTGCCAGGCTGGCTTTGAGCTCACAGTCCTCCTTCTCAGCTTCCTGAGTACTGGGATTACAAACATGTCTATGTGAATTTTTTATGGTTCATCTAACCGTGGAGTCTGATAGCAACACTCTTGATGGATTAAGGAAGGCTTCGGAAAACCCCTGGACTTATTCTCCCTACTCACTGTTTCATTTTTAGCACTTTCTTATAAGACAAAAACACAACCCTTGACAGGCAAGGGGTAGATCACAGGCCTATTTAAAGTTCTTCCTTTCATCATGCCGGTCATGCCCTATAAGACCTTACGGGCTGGAGGCAGACATAGCCCTTCCTAGTTACACATAAGGTTCTCCGGGGTCAGAGACACAACCTCGCTTCTGTGTTTCAAAGTTCCAAAGAGCACGCTGTTCTCCACTTAGGCGCTCAATAAAGCCTAATTGATTAGCTGATTGGGAACAACAATATAGTCAAAGCTCCTGGGAGACAATCTCCACAGGCTGCCAGCCAGTTGTGCAGGGGAGGAGTGGGGGGGGGAAGTGATTTCAAATGGATGTGCTTGCTCATTCCCCAGACAAAAGTTTAAAGTAAATGACTGAAGCATTATTTTAGAACAGTGGAAAACTGCAAACATGCAAATACTGGGCTATATTAAGATTCTGGAAGGGTCTATAGTTATTTAAAAGGCAAAGATGTTGTCTATTTCAATGCAGAGAAATGCATATCACACACACCAAAGTGGGAAAAAAAATCAGAATCTGAAAAATAATGTATAGAGAGGGAGAGAGAGAGAGAGAGAGAGAGAGAGAGAGAGAGAGAGAGAGGATTGTCTTAGCTCCTTTGTAAAAATGGTAAAGTTCAGAAAGTAAAGACAAAAAAGAGAATGATTATAACAGGGTCATGAGTCATGGTCCAAAGGTCTTAAGACTGGCAATTAGAGCGGCGGCTTTGAACGATCCATTCTTCTGCTGCTCAGTTTGTTGCCTGTTAATGGAGAATTTGACACCTGTCCTGCCTATGTTAACATAACTTTAACATAACTAGTTAGAGTCTTTCCTTGCCCTACATAGCATGATATTGACAGATATCACGACTATGGGGTGTTGATCACACATGGCTCAATAATTACAACATGCACAATCTACATGAGTTGGGTATGGTGGTGCACATCTATAACTACAGCCCTTAGAGGTGGAGGGAGGAGGATGAGGAGTTCAAGGTTGTCCTCAGCTAAAGAGTTACTCTGAAGCCATGTGGGACTGCATGAGACTATCCCAACACCACTCCTCCACCAAAGAAGCAAATCCCCAAACCACACCACAAATAAGTGGTTTTAGAATCCAAGATGTTTTGCAAAATCCAAATGGTTTCATGCAAGAGATCAAGAGCTTTAGGCGTTTTAGACGTATTATGTAATTATTTAACATAACTTTAACAATAAATCCTGCAGAGCAGCTTCTTTCATCCTTAATTTTCAGATGAGAAAACTGTGTATAGAGACTAAGCAATTAGCTCTCCAGTGGATAATAAATGGTCTGGCCCAGAGTAGGAACATTCAAATGTCCATTGTTTTGGCTATATGTTTACACCAGCAAGAAGCAGAAATGCTTGCTAGAGCGGCACCTACTGCCATTTTACTCGCGAAGCTAACAGGTAATTCACTGTGAGTAAAACACTGAGTTCCGTATATTGCTCAGGGTGGCCTTGAACTTGTGCTCTTCCTGCTTCGGCTTCTCATACTTGGGATTCCAAGCACATGGTACCTGCGCGACTTGGAAACTAATGAAGAATGTTTCTCCTAGCTTCAGACATTGATTGCACGCGTGGCAATCACTGTCTCAACTAATTGCTACCTTTCTGGAAGGTCAGACTATTATTAGGTCCATTTTCAGAAGCTGCTTAGATTACATAATATGCCCCAGTGAGTCAAAGATCTGGGATTCAAATTCAGTTCCAACATCTGAGGTGTTGAATCTTCCAGTTGAGCAATCAGTAAGTTCGCAGGGTACATGGGGGTGTAATTGGTAAAGATCGAGAAAGGGCGAATTGTAAACACTTATGAATGTGTAGCAATCTTGCGTTTCCTGGACTATTCCCTTCCTTTTCTTCTCTGTCCCTTTTACCCTGTCTCCAACTAAATCAGCTGACACCTCCACAGGATGAAACGTAAGCCAAGGACTGGGTCAAGTAACGTCAGCAGAGTCATAAGAAGGGAAAATAAATAACTAGAAGGGATGTAGAGATATGCGAGCCAGAAGGTGAGAAGGTGTCTCTTAGGATGCTCAGGGCGTGCAAAGGCAGTCACACAGTCTTGCAAAAGGCGCCATCTGGTCCTGCTGGCCAGCAGGTCTGAGATCCCGAGGAGCAGATTGAGTGAAAGTCAGCAAAATACCATCTAGTGTCATTTTATTTTCACTTCTAAAAGGACCAAAGGAAAGGCTTTGGCCTTTGGTGTTAAACATGCTTCTGCCTCCTGCCTGATCCTTGGTTTTGGTCCAGCAGGTCAGACAGGTGCAGTAGCTGCTGACGGAAAAGGCAAGAGGTGCCCAGTGGTAACTGACCTTGACTGTCTGTCTCTAAAAAAAAAAAAAACCTTCTGGGTTCTCCCTCTTGCAAAAAAGAATAGCGGCTAAACTGGATGAATCCCAGTTTGAAGCTGGTCACATCCTGGGATATATATAAAATTTGAGAAGCCTGGATGCTTTACAATTAGAGCTTCCTCCAGCTTTTCACACTCAAGCCAGGAACAGGTGGAGCTCTGCTGAGCAACCGAGTACAGACTGTGACAGGCCAGTTCCCCTGGGGGAGCAGGGGGGGTGAAGTGGGAGATACTGGCTGGGGGCACGGGCGGCAGCTCGTGAGGTGGGGAGAGAGCTCGAGAAGTCAAGGTATAATTGAATGTTTAAAAAGGGATGGGGAGAAGGCTCAGGGAGCCTCTGCCTCCCAAGCAGAAGGACCTGGCTCAGATCCCAGACCCCAGTGAAAAGAATCAAGCAAAAAGGGCGGTGGCCTGTACTTGGATCCAGGAAGGTGGAGCCTGGGAAACCTCAGAGCAAAGCAAAATGGAGACAGAGCAATCCAGGATGATCCCCATAGCACCTTTGGGTCTCCACAGGCACACATAATCAAGTGCCCTCTACTACACCCAGACACACATAAGAATAAGCAGGAGGGTTGGGAATACAGTTCAGTTGATAGAGCACGTGCCTAGCAAGTATGAGTCAAGGGTTCTATTCCCAGCACCACATAATAGGATGAGGTGTCACTCACCTGTAATCTCAGCACTTGGCGGAGGGGGGGGAGGAGATTAGGAGTTCAAGGTCATCCTTGGCTTTTGAGACAGTCTAAAAAGTAGAACAAAATAGGGCTGGAGAGATGGCTCTGGGGTTAAGACTCTACCTCACAAGGAGAAGGTCCTGAGTTCTAATCCTGAATGCCAGGTCCCATGTAAAAACGCCAGGTGGAAAAGGCTGCGGCCTGAACATCTGGCCCTAGTAGGTAGAGTCTGGGAAACCTTAGAGCAAAGCAAAGGAGGTAGAAGCGATCCAGGATGATTCCTGAAGTCACCCTTGATCCTCCACAGGGATACACAGCCCCCCCCATGCAAAACAAAGTTTAAAAAAATGTGAAAAACTAGAATACAATAAAATAATCCTAAACATCGACAACAACAACAAAAATGTTTTAAAAGAAATGAAGCATGTGACAGGTATCTGGACTGAGCATACAGAATTTTTTTTTACTGCCAGAGTGGGGAGAATAATTGGGTATAAGTGAGAGAACCAGTTAACAGAAATTAAAAGGAAATTTATTAGAACTTATGAGGGACGTTCCCCAAAATCAAAGGAAAGCCTGAGAAAAGAACAAGAACCCAAATACCTACAAGCATCCAGGTAGCAGAGATTATTGGATGCCAGGTTTAGGTTTTGCATTGAGATTCAAATCTGAGAGAGAGGCGGGTTGCTCTGGTCCCTGCCTAGGGAGAGGGCCAGCAAGACTCACACTCAGTGGGAGAGAACTCATTCTTCAAAGCCGCATCTAAGTATGCTGCAGTTAGTAAGGACATTTTTATGCTTCCACTAATTTGTCCTGTTTTGCCCAGTTTGGGAATTAAAAGTCCTATGAGCTAGGTAACCCCTTTAGTTTCAGGCATCCTAAGATGGCTGATCTCACTCTATAACCAACAAGGTGATAGGACTAGAACTGGCCAGTAAAAATCCCCACGTGACCTTACTCACAAGTCCTTTAATGACATGGATATCTAATGTTCCATTTTAAGATGTTTGTTGCGCTGAGTTGGGACCTAGTACTGCATCTGGATGCTCTAAACCCTTGGTGTATAGTTGTATATATATAGTTGTAGAGTGTCACACTCAGTAAGGGAGAAGGCCAAAATGAGTTTCTGATACACTACACTGAGTAAATTGGAACCAAATCTACTGAATGAAATGTTGGAGGATCAGTGTCTTGTCAAATGTCATACAGATGACAAGTGGCAGAGCCAGAGGTTAGAACTAAAGTCTAGTTCTATATGTGTGCTATTTATCCTGTTCACTCTGCTCTGGGATGTTCTAGCACTGCCAAGACCCCTGATACTCCAAAGGTTGGCATGTGGGATAGAATCTGAGCACCTAGTGAGTAGCTTATGTCATGAAGTTTCGGGCGTGGGTGGCATTTGTCCTGGGGTGCCTACAGAGCAGAGAGAGAAATGTTACAGGCAGCCCTACCTTTCGGTTCTGCTGAATCCAATCCTGGGAGGGGAGGGCAGGTGCTAAGGGCATGAGGAACTTCAGGCTTTGCCTGCATGTTCCTGCATTTGAACCCATTTCTCAGGAAAGATTCCCTGACGGGACCTAGGCAAGGCCCTATTTGTTTCTTAGAAGTTTGGTATTAATTAATTAATCTTTTTTTTTTGCAAGTGTGTGAATAACAAGATTTATTTTTTAAAGATTCTATTTGTTTGTTTATTTAGTGTGTGTATCAGAGGGCATTGTATGTCCCTGTGGAGGACCAAGGGTGACTTCAGGAATCATCTTGGATTGCTTCTACCTCCTTTTTCCTTGGCTCTGGGATTTCCCAGGCTCTGCCCACCAGGGCTGGAAGTGCAGGCTGCTGCCATTTCTACCTAGCATTTTTAAATGGAACCTGAGATCTGAATTCAGGACTTTCTGCTTGTGAGATAGAATCTTAAGCCCTGACCATCTCTCCAGCCCTACAAGATTTATTTTTTGCATGTGAATGCGTGTGCCTGTGGAGGCCCAAGGATCATCTTAGATTACTCTATTTACTATTTATTGGTTTATTCTGGGATTTCCCAGGTTCCACTTTCTGGGGCAGGAATTGCAGGCCACCACCTGGCATTTTTACATGAGTTTTAGGTATATAAACTCAGGTCATTTTGCTTGGAGGTAAAGGCTTTAACTCTTGACACATCTCTCAAGTCCAAGTTTGATATTTTTTTAAAATATTTGAGTGGGAGAGGGAGGAAGAAAGAGGGAGAGGTAAGGAAAGAGAGAGAAAGGGAGGGAGAGACTCCCTCACAGACTCATGTATTAAAGTCGATATCAGATATTGGGAAGTAGTGGAGCCTTTCAGAGAAGGGCCTAGTTGGAAATCCTCTGATCATACGTATGGCTGTGCTTCTGAAGTGGATACTGGCCACAGACCCCGTCTTTTTTTCTCTTTTGCTCCTGCCATGAGGTGGTCAGGCTTCCTGTGCTACGCACTCCTGCCGTGATGGTTTATGCTGTTATAGGTCCAAAGCAGGAGCCAATTGGTTGTGATTGAAAACTCCAAAATAAACTTTCCTCTTCACCATGTGGTAGATCCTTAAAAACCAGAAAACATCCTGTTCAGAAGGCATAATTATAACATTGGCAGAGGGTCACGCCACATTCTCTTCTTTGTACTGTTTGGCTCCACATCAAGAAAATATGTCATCAGGATGAACCAATGGATGAATCAATGCAGTGGATCTTTGGCTAAGGCCTGAAAGCCGTGAGGGGATGTTGACAGGCCTCTGTAGGCATTGAAAAGAGGGAGCAGGACGATGAGTTGCTGCTAATGGTGGGCATAAGCATGGCTGGGAGAGTTGTTGAAAGAGCTATGATGCCTGAAGCATGCAACCGGGCCTTTAGAGGGGCCTCTGACTAGTGCTAGATACTAGAACGCTTAGAGTGGCCTCTGACTAGTGCTAGATACTAGAATGCTTAGAGTGGCCTCTGACTAGTGCTAGATACTAGAACGCTTAGAGTGGCCTCTGACTAGTGCTAGATACTAGAACACTTCATTTGCCGGTTGGGTGTGGTGGTTTATACCTGTAATCCAAGCACTTAGGGAGCTGAGGCAGGAGGATCACTGTGAGTATAGCTCAGGCTACATAGTGAGTTCTAGGAAAGCCTGGCTGGGTTACACAGTGAACACCCCCCTCCCCCCTAAAAAAAAGACTGCTTATCAAGTGGTTTCTAAAGTATACTTACTATGCGCTTGCCTGGCTCTGCACTGTACTCAACTAAGACTTGTCCGGGTCCAGAAAACATCTGTGCATCCATGCATATTCAGATGATGAGAATCCAGCTCACTTCTGCAAGCATCGGGAAGGGCCCCTGGGGATGCCGCCACATTCCTGGGTTTCCTAACTTATTCCTACAGGTAAGTCTGGTTCCTCTGAAAGTCCTCTGTGAAGACACATACAACTGTGTGCATTTCTCCTTAACATCCTGCTCCCTGCTCAGCGGTCAGCATCTCTAACCTGGTTCCCAGCTCGCCAAAGGTGTCCAGTAAGGCGTGGGAAAGATTAAAGGGCAAGTTCTCAGGCCTCTCTGAGCTTTGTTTAGAAGGGGCAGAAAGTTTTTCTCCTGATAGATGAAGGTTTCTTCTGGCAATTTCAAATTTATGTATTGAAAGGGAGAAAGAGAGATAGAGGAGAGAGAGAGAGAGAGAGAATATGAAAGAACGAGAACAGGTATGAGCTTGCCACAGTATACATATGGAGGCCAGAGAACAACTTGATTATCTCCTTCCTACTCAGGCTATTTACCCTCTGAGCTAGCTTGTCAATCCTCATCTGGTAACTTCAAACCGTCTGAGAACACCTACAGTCAGAGGCCAGGTTTCATCCTGAGTTCAAAATAGGATCAAGGAGAAGAGCCCTGAACAAAAATAAAACCGTGTGTGGGAGGGACAGAGGGCAAACCTAGTATTGCCAGAGGTCAGATTTTCACAACCCTCCTCCACCACGAGGGAGCTTTGTGCCAGTTGTCTCAAGTCTTGGCTAAAATGGCATTCCACACCGCCTACATGACAACCCTCTATTTCCCCCATCCTGCCACTCCCAAAAGTGTTCATTTAAATTTGGAAGTAGCTTTCCCATGAGCTGGACTCAAGGCATCCAGAAAGCCATCAAACACAAAGGGGCATCTGACTCATCCCCAATCTCCTTGGGAGATCTTCTGTTTGTATCAAATGATTTGCAAAGCTGGGGGGGGGGTGTCATGCTATGTGCCTGCCCTCAGCTATTCAGGGGGCCCAGACAGGGGAAGCAAGTGGGCCCAGGAGTTGAGGCCAGCCTGAGCAACATCATTAAGATGTTTCTCAATACAAACAAACAAACAAAAAGAGAGTGATTTGGAAAGAAATGTAGCGTGTTCAAGGTTGTAGACTGATAGCCAATACCACCTTTCCATAAAACAGGGACATAATGGTGACCATCTGAAATAGGATCATGAGAGCATGCATGTGGACACTCAATGTCTGGCTGAAGTCGCAGTCACAGTGCTTAGCTATAGTACTAGCAGGACCATAGTTGCAATTAAAATGAGACCTATCTCCTCTAAACTTTGGCCAAGGAATCCTTCTTCCTGCATCAGTTTCTTGCCTAGAAAAGTAAGGCATTTGCATTTCTCTTAGTTATGTCAGGGTGCAGTTTAGGGAATATACCCCCTGAGATACTCATTCTTGGGGGGAAAAAGTCAAAGTTCTATTAATTTCTTCACTATTGGTAAGCGTTGGGCTTTTTGCAAAGGCTGGGAAGATTCCAGAAGACAGAGGTCCTTGTCATTAACTCTCCAGGGGGCATGTATGTTAATGCCGTGTCCTTAGAAAGTCCTTTTGGATTTGGGCGAAGAACATGCCAGGAGAGGAAGTCACCAGGGGGAGGAGATGGGTGTCAGGAAGCGCAGGCATGGGCACCTGAGTTTGATCCTCGCGATCTGTGCGAAAATGTGGCATGGTACTACATGCTTGAAATACCAACATTGAGTTGGGGTAGATGGAAGAGTCCCTGGGGCGCACTGGCCAATCATCTAGCCTAACTGGTGAACTTCAAACCAGTGTCCCAAAGGAGGTGGACGCATCTCCAAGGATGACACCTGAGGTTGTTCTCTGGCCTCCACGTACCTGTGCATGTGTGTGCACACATGCATGCAACTGCACACATGCATGCAACTGCACACATGCATGCACAATATTCATTAGGCAGAGTCTAATGACTCGAGAGTAGAGTCTCGAGTCTCCTCACTGTAGGCCTCACCTCTTATCTCTTTTGAAAATTCAAAAGACAGGGAGAAAGAGGGGGAGAGAGAGAGACATAGAGCTTATGAATGTCCTGGCTCATGGGTGGAGATCAGAGGACAACTTTTAGAAGTCAGACTTCTCCATCCACCGTGCAGATTTCTGAGGATTGAACTCAGGTCTCCAGGTTTGTGAGCAGGTATCTTCACCCCCTGAGTGTTTTCTGGAGTAGAAATGAAGTAGAATGGTTCATTGCCTCTTTCTGTGTATTTACTGTGAATCGCCTTACAGATTTGTGTCTGTTGCTATGGAATTGACTGTTGGGGTGTCTTATGCTAGCTTATTTTTATCAAGAGAAAAGCTTTCAGAGAAATGAACACTTTTAAGTGAGTGGTGGAAACAGGTGGTCTTCCTGTGACCCCCCCCCCAAAAAAAATCAAAACACTGCCATACTCTATAGTCTGGCCACAGCGCAGGATTTGGGTTTAGCTTGAGCAACTTCTTTGCCCTGCATCCTCTTCCCTGAAGAGAAGTGGGCAGAGAGCGACGGGATGGTACCACTATGTAGGATGGGGTGAAGGACACAGCCTCTATATGCTGCAGACAGAGATTTCCCAGGGGAAACAGAGTTTCCGGGGAGGAGTGAAGAGCTGTTTCCTCAGTCTGCCTATCAAGTGGGACTAGGGATTCTGGTCTTTGGGCTCTTTGAGGGAACCTTCGGCCCCCTCCTTCAGGCTCTCCTGGCCTCAGGGATGTCTGGAATCACAGCTAACGTGTTTAAGAGGCGCCCACCCCCTGGGCAGCTAGCCTGCATCCTGCCGGGACTCCTCCATTTAGGATTGGAACAAAAGGCCTAGAGTAGAAGCTACTACCCAAGAGTTCGGGAGTAGGGAGCAGTTCATTTACTACAGAGGGCTGGCAAGGTTTGCCATCATATCTTCCCGACAGCTGCCCTGCTCCTGATTCAAGAAGGCGTGGTGCTGGGTTTGAAGAGGCCCTGGAAAAAAACTCTACCGTGTAAAAGATGGATCAGAGCCAATCCAGAACACAAACACCAGTATATTTTTATGTGCACAGACATGAAAAGGAACAGATAGAGACAAACGGAGACATAGCAGGCAATGGGCGCACAAACCAGTCACTTGCCTTTCTCAAGAGCTGCCTAGTTGGAAGACAGTCCCGCCCACTTCAAAGGCCGTCTTGCAACACATTTCCTCCAGGTATGGGCGGCCTCGGGGTAGAAGGCACTCGCTTTGCCTTACCCATAGCTCAGGGCTGGGCCTCTTGCCTGCCTCCTGCCCTGTGACAGCACAGCCCAGGGCTTAATAAGTTCAGGTTCTCACAAGAACTGACCCGCTCAGATGCCTCCCGGGAGATCCATGCAGAGCAAGGGACCACTTCTATGTATTATTGCTGTGAATAAGCAGAGACCATTGTGACTCACTGCATTGAGGAAGGGACAGTGCACAGGAGCCTAGCAGATAATCCGCAGCAGCTCGACCATGCAGGAGCATCGCGCTTGCTATCTGTGACACAGAGATGGCTGCCTTGGTCAGCAGAGAGGCCGGGAACACCAGAAACTCACAAACAGCTAGCAGATTCTCCAGTGCTTGACAGGGCGTTAACTACTCTTCACTTTGTGCCCTTGGGCACTAAGGGATTGGGAGACCCTGAAGTTACCCAATAAAGCAAGAGCTGAAGTCTAGGCTAACCCTGGATGAGCTGAACCGAGTGCTGTGGTCTGGTCATGAGTTGTAGCCTCCCTGGGCTGGGAATTCTGTGCCCTCTGAAGGGGCCATGGGAGCAACTGGGTACCTAGGTCAAGCAGAACCACAATGCTGACTGTTGCCAGGCATGGAGGCTCACTCCAGGAACCCCCTTCTGCATGTGGGGTTAATAGGGCTTTGAGAGAAAAATGGTGTCAGGGAATGCCCCCAAGGGAACATCGGAAGTGGTGGGTCCCAGAGGCTACCCAGGGCTTCTCTAGCTGAGAACTAGAGGGGTCTTATGCTGGAGACCTTAGCAAGCTGGCTACCAGGTTCACTTGTGCAGATAGTTTTAAAATGGGGTGCTCTGGAGAGTTGTTAGGATTCCGGTGACTGCGTTACCATGGAACTGGGAGAGATCAAGGAAATTATTATTCCATCAGGAACAAGGAATCTCTCTATTCCTGTAGATGGAAAGCACTGGAATCCTGAGTCCGTGTAATTATCCCTCAGCCCTGGAATTGTGGGTACAACAAACCAAAGGTTAGTGCCCCCCCAGAATGCAGTTAAGGAAACAGGCTTTTAGGGAAACACTACATCCTGCTCCAGACACAGAAAAAGACAGAAAATGATGCCCCCAAAGGACAATGAGTCTTTAAGTCCCGGCCCAGGACGCTCCGCCGCCAGCCCTGGCTGGTGTGTGAGCAGGCGCTCCCCACACGTGACACTCTCAGTTTCGAGATGAGCTTTGAGAAGGGGAATGCTAATTTCACTTCAGAGCGCGAGTGTTGTCAAGGAGAGACCACGCCCTCTGAATGGGCTGCTCTTTGATACACCCTCCTCTCAAAGACTTGTTGGTGGGGGGGCGGGGCACAGAGTTAGAAGCACGGAGGAAGCACTTCACCTGTCCACTGCCCGCAATGGACCTGTCACGAGGAGAGAATCGACACAACCACGCTGGCAATGCCCATGAGTATGGCAGCGATAATACTGTTTGAGGAACAAGCTCAAAGGGTCGGTCTTGCCAGGAGGGGTTGTGGGAGGCAGCCCTGAGGTTTAGCTACAGAGCTGGGGTCACAGTAGAGTAAGAAATCCCTTCCCAGAAAAGGGGCTCCTTCCGTGGTGGTCCTTATCATTCTCTGTGGGCCTCCAACACCAGACACCTGCTCTTCCAGCCTCTAGGAAGGCAGATTACCTGATTGGCTTGAAAATGAACCAGTTAGGGCCAATAGGACCTAGAGCTCTGCCCCGCCCCACTGTGATTTACAGAGCCCCTCTGGGGCTAGCTGTGCCCTAGGGGTAACCTCAGCAGGGAGGGGCACTGGACCTAGGCTGGGGAGACAGGTCCAGACCTGGTAAAGAAAGGCTGCAAAAAGGCAGGTGGGCTGTTTTAGGGGAGGTGCCTCTGGCTGCTGCTGTGTTGCCTGGGGGACTGGGGATAGAGGAGGGTGTGGTAACCAACAGAGAGAGGGGCTGCCTGCTAGGGGTGAAGGTCTTGAACAGAAGAGAAAAAGGGAAACGCCACCGAACGCGGGATTGAAACCTCCCAAAGCCCAAAGTTGGTGGGAATCCAGCACCACAGGGGCCCCCCCTGGAAGGCCAAGGGAGCAGCGTGGGGCCCTGGGGGAGGGAAGAGGAGCCAGGGGAAGGTCGCCCAGCCCTCTCACCACACACTGCGGCTGCGCAGCCTCGCTGGGTCTCTCAGGCTGCAGCTTGGAGGCCCCTGGGGAGGTATTGGTTGCAAGCAAGCACCTGAATATTGCCTAATGGAACCAGCCGAAGCCCAGCTAAAGCCAGGGGGCAGGCAGGGAGGTGGCCCCAACGGCAGCCAAAGCCTCCCCTGACCTTGCCTCCCATCTGTGGACCCAGAATCCGTGCCCCTTAACTAGGAATCCGTGCTTCCAAAGTCCACCCATGTCGTCCAATCGTTCACTACCAGGCCACGAGCCTCCTGCCACCAATCCCCGGGCTGGGCTGAGATGCCAGGAAGAGTCCCAATGTCCTTCTTGCCTCGACACCCGGCCGCCCCATACCATCCCACTTTGGACCACACAGGACTGTGTTTACCCTATTGGACTAGGGGTCCGGCTAAGAGCAGGGCTTGTGCTGAAGGAAGGGGAATCCCACCAGCTTCGTCCCTTTGTCCCTGGGTTCCAAAGAGAGACCCTGGGCCCCCATATTCATCTCCCAAGTCAGTCAGTCTTGACGTGGCCATTGGCCAGGGCTGGAGGGCCGCTGGGCTCCCCTGGCTCTGCGTCCTTGTCAAAGCGCAGACGGAGGGTGTTGCGGATGATGAACTGCTCCATGATGAGGGCCCCACAGAACCAGGGCACGGCGTACTCCAGGGTGATGAGGCCCATGAAGTCAAAGTCGAACTGGGAGTAGTCCCAGGGGCAGGCGTTGAACTGGCGCAGGATGAAGCCCGTGGTGAACTCCCACAGGTAGGTCCACAGCGTGTAGATGAAGCAGCGCACCAGCAGCGGGCAGCGGGCCCGCAGGCGCAGGTACATGCGTTCCACGATGAGGATGGAGGTGCCGTAGATGAAGAGGGCCCACACACTGGTGACCCCCGGGAACTTCCAGTTAAAATTCACCACGAATTCCCAGGCTGCCGTAAACATCACCTCGCAGAAATAGCCGTGGATGGCGTACAGGTACCAGCGGGACAGCGCTGTCAGCGGCTCCGCAGAAGCCATGGTGCCAGCCGGGGCCTGTTGCTGGGACAGACACAGACAGATGAGGCGCCACCCTGGGCCTTCCCCTGCCCGCCCAAGTCTCGGGGTGACCAGGGGATTCCAAGTCTGCTTCTACCATTCTATTTCCTCGTCGGTACCAACCACATTCTCCACCTCATGCTATGTTCCTTATCACAATTCCCTATTCTTTCTTAACCAGTGGGACTGGGAAACCAGACACACACACGCACACACACACACGCACATGCACACACACACCCATTGGCTTCCCCTGAGCAACTATTCAAATACTGCTTGGGGAGGTCTACTACATTCTCCACCTTTTTTGGATTATCTGCGCAGCTGAAGAGTCAGCTGACCTACAAGTCCCTCCCACTTCTCGCCACTAGTTATTTCTTGCCAGGTCCATCCATTGGGAATCCATTTCTCAGTCCTACTTCTTCCCCCAACCTTTGCAGAGAGTAAAGGTGCCTATGCACAAACTTGGCAATCTGAGTCCCATCCCTGGACCATATTCTCTCTCTCTCTCAAATGAATAAAATATTTTTAAATGAACATTCAAAAAGTAGCACAATCATTACTACCTATTCCCAGAAGCTGTTCTTCATCCCAAACAGATATTCTATACCGGGGCTGTACTTGCTTAGCACGCACCAAGCTTTCGGTTTGACTTTCTGGCGCTGCATAAAAACCAGATGTGATGGCACATACTTGTAATGCCAGCACTGGAGAGGTAGAGGAAGGATTAGGAACTCGAGGTCATCCTAATCTATACAGCAAGTTCAAGGGCCAGGCTGAGCTATGTGAGACTGTCTCAAAAAAAGAAAGAAAAAAATAAAAGCAAAGAAAAAAGAAACACTCTATTTATAAAGTACCAACCCCCCGCCTCCTTCCCACAGCGCCTGATGACACTCAGACTCTAAATTTGATGACTCTAGTAATTTTTCTTTGTGAATAGCTTCTTTCATATTCATAATGTCCTCAAGGTTCACCAAGTTGCAGCACGTGTCTGAACGAATCCCTCCCCCCTCCTTTTTGAAGGCTGAGTGAATTCTACTGGACACAACATTTTGCCTATCCGCTCATTTGTTCATAGATACCTCCATTGCTTCTGCTTTTGACTACTGTGAACACTATTGCTACGCATACAGGTGTACAAGTATCTCGAGACCCTTGCTCCCAGTTTTTTTGGGTCTCTACCCAGAAGCGGAGTTGCTAGGTCGTATAAACTTTAGGGGCGCCTCTTCCAAGAGCTACCACAACTATTTTTCACATTTCACATCCCCCAGCAGCAATGCACAAGAGTTCCAGTTTCTTCACATCCTTGCCAATGTTTGATTTTTCTGTTTTCTTAGTAATGGCCATCCTAATGCGATATCTGAAGTTACTATCCCATTGTGGTCATATTTGGTTTTTAACTGCTGCATTAGAAGGCATTTTGGTGTTGTTTCAATGTTGAGGAGAAACCAGTGGGCTGCAGAGCGCTCCTCTCCCCTCTCTCAAACCCACCCCCCAGTCTTCCAGGTCCTGGCTCCCGTCCCTCCCATCATACATCCCTGAAGTCTGGTCTGATGCTCAGTCTTTTGGCTCTGTCTCCCCTTTATCAGAGAGTGTCTGGACCACTCATTTGGCACACCGTCAGAAGTCACTCTATTTGCTTTTTAGTGTAATACCCCCTTGCTGCCCAGCGAGCCTGTGAACTCCTGGAGAACCATGGCTGTTTGACAGCCCTGTTTTGAAGACGTTGCCCCAAGCCGCTCCTAAACAGTCTGAACTATACATTCTGCACATCCTGTTTATAAAGAGGGTGGTGTTCACAGTATATAAAGAATGAGAACTTTATGATCATTGTGAGAGAGAGAGAGAGAAAGAGAGAGACTATCACACGCATGCCACCATGGGTGTCTCTTGTTTCCTGTGAGTACTCCAGGCTCGCTAGCCTATGAGCTTCTAAGACTTTTCCTATCTCCAGTTCCCATCTCCCCTAGGAGACCTGAAATTACAGGTAGGGTACTGCTGTTTACAGCATAGGTGGGTTCAGGGGACCCAAACTCAGGTCTTTACATTTTCACAGCAAGCACTTTACCCACTCAGTTAGCTGAGAATGAGAAGTTTTGCCAGCTGTCAGTGGACATCTGTTAAGCCCCTCTCCCCGGCAGGAAAAAGGACAGATGCTAACAAAGAGGTATCTGTAATCTGCCCACCCTTTGAGCATCCTGACACTATCTTCCTGCTAAAACAGTTCACTGTAATAATACCTACCTTGCGTCTCAACCACATTTCCCCCTTTTTTTTTTAAGATTTATACAAAGCCAGGTATAGTAGTATGGGAGGCTGAGATAGGAGAATTGCCAGGACAACATAGAAAGACTCTGTCTCAGAACACCAGAGGGTTGGGGATACAACTTAGTTATGGAGTACTTACTTAGTGTCCAGAGACCCTGGGTTTGGTCCTCAGCACCACATAAACCAGACATGGCAGCAGCATACCTGTACTCACATTGCTCAGAAGGGAGAGGAAGGAGGATGAGAAGTTCAAGGTCATCCTCAGCTACATAGCAAGTTCTGGGCTAGTGTGGGGCATGTGAGAGAGGAAGGAAGGAAGGAAGGAAGGAAGGAAGGAAGGAAGGAAGGAAGGAAGGAAGGAAGGAAGGAAAAAGGGAGGGAGGAAGGGAGAAAAAGAGGGAGAGAGGGGAAAGAAAAAAAGGAGGAAGTGAGGGAGGAAGGAAGAAGAAAGAGTGAAAGAGAAAGAGAGGGGAGGGAAGGAAAGAGAGGAAAAGAAAAAGAAAGAAATGAAGAGAAAGGAAAACAGAAAGAAAATAAAAAGATGGGGAGGGAAAGAGAGACAAAGAAAGAAAGAAAGAGAAAGAAAGCAAGAGAAAGAAAAGAAGAAAAGAGAAGAGAAAGAAAGAAGAGAAAGAAAAGAGAAAGAAGAAGAAGAGAGAAAGAGAAGAAAGAGAAAAAGAGAAAGAGAGAAAGAAAGAAAAGAAAAGAAAAAGAGAGAGAGAGAAAGAAAGAAAGAAAGAAAGAAAGAAAGAAAGAAAGAAAGAAAGAAAGAATCAGTTTATACAAAGGACAAGGAGATTTGTTTCTACTTTATATGTGAGACAGTTGGGGCTCAGAGAAGGAACGTTATCCTACATCCAAGGGCCAGTAAATGGAGACACTTAGACTAGAACTAATCTTGATTTCCATTTCAGAGCTCACCTGCTTCATATCCTGTCTTCTAAACCTGTGTGCCTCCTGTCACTTCCTCCCTCAGAAACATTCAATGGCTCCCTTTTCCTAATGAAGCACTACAGCATCCTTGATTTATTCTTCAAGCTTTTCATGACCCCACCCTGTCTTCTTCAGCCCTGTTCTCACAATCTAGGTCTCCCTGGCTTGCTTCCGTGTAGATTTTGTTCATTGTGTTTGCTGTGCCTCCTCCCACCTCTGCAAGTACAACCCTGGTGTTCAGTTGATCTTTAGAACAAAATCTCTTCTCTCTAGCCACAAAGAATCTCCTCTGAACTTTCCCAGCATCCCTGCTCCTGTAGTGAAGATTATTTTATCAAATTCCAATGATGATTTTCAGTCCCAAGCTGACCTCTTTCTTGAGTCCATTCTGCCAACACGGCCCCAGAACCCTTTCTTCAGTAACACGCCTACACATCCTGTTCTCTCCTGGACACCTGAATGTTCCCCTGTCGCCTCCTTTACTAAATCAAACTCATTATCTTCACTCGGCCCTATTTCCCTCCTCTGACCCGCCCCCTGATTAGTGGGTCTGTTAAGAACCCACTTAGAATCTGAGGCCCCAGGTTGCTCTCCCCTGAGTTCCTGAGTGCCAAGACCTATAGTTTGTCAAGTTTGGTGCCATATCTCGGGGTGCAGCTCCCAGACATGAACTGGATACGAGGATGGCCAGGAAAAGTCACATGGTAAAGTTACTAACTCCTATTGCTGCTACTCTGATTCCAGCTTTCATTGTGTCTCTCACCCCATAGCTGTTAAAAGGCTTCCAGCCTGGCCTTGACTCCTTCCAATTCAAACTCATGACAAAAGCCCACAGGGTGGGTGATCTTTCTAAAATGCTAGTCTGATAACGTCTTCCCACCTGAACTCCATTAGTGGAGCTTAAGCATCTACATCTTTTAGGGATAGCTGGCAAAGTCCTTCTGCACCCAGCTCTGCCTCTGGATCCCAGCCAGCTCTGAACTTCAGATCCTAGCATTGCTGTCTTTGCTTTCTGAGATGTCCTTCCCACAAGCTTTGTTATCCCCTCCCACACACGCCCATACACAACATCCAAGTCCATAATCCTGGAAGACTCCAGAGCTGTCCGTGGCCCTGGCTGTGAACGCTGCACCTCTGACTGCAACTGTTGCAACTGTTAGCTCTCGCTTTGCTGTGACTCACTCAAGGCCAGACCTGGTGGCCACTTTAGGGATATTTCATGTAATGGCAAGACCTAAAGCTGTGTGTGTGTGTGTGTGTGTGTATACACAAGAGGACACTTGAATGTGGTAGAGGCCCAAGAGTGACTTTGGGAATCATCCTGGATTATTACATCTCTTTATTTTTTTGCTGTGGGGTTTCCCAGGCTCTGCTTTCCAGTCAGAACTGCATGCCCCCACCACATCCACCTGGCATTTTTACGTGGGATCTAAACTCGGGTCCTTTGGCTTGTGAGGGAAAGGTTTTAATCCCTGAGTCATCTCCTCAGCCCCAAATTGTCTATTTGACATTGAACTTGCAAAGGTACATATCTGTATATATCCACATACATGTGTGAAATATATAGCAACAATCATCTCTAGATGGTGATACATGTGATGTTCTAAACTTGCCACATAAATGGACGTAAGGAAACCTGGAGTCACACAAAATCGATGCAGGTTCTTCCCTGCTTTGTCAACCTCCTAGTAGTGCTAGGAGACATGCACTACTGAAGACAAAAATATTCCTGAAAGAATCCCGTCCTTTCTGGCCCAGCTCTTTCAGTTTCCAGGGCCACCCCATACCTGAGTCAGGGTCACTGTGTCCCTGCCCTCGTCAGCCTGCTATACTGAACAGGTCTATCAGTCCAGGGAACCCGGAAACCCTGTGAAACAATAACCCCACGCAGAGCCCTGGGAGAGCGAATGTGAGGATCCTGCTTGCCTGTGGCTGCCACGGCTGAACTGAAAGGGGAAGGATCCGCCCTGAGGACTAGGCTTACAAAGAGGACAGACTGAAAGAGCGAGGAACATTCCCAGCACAGGCATGCAAACCGTCTCTCTGTCCTGAACCCTCCTCCTCAGGCCAAGAGAGCGCACACTTGGTTGGACCCCAGGGACATGCAGTAGGGACTTCTAGCCCCAAAGCAGGAGACCCAGTGGTCTTGGACCACTCTCAGTCAGGCTCCTTGAACGTAGGTCCATCCGTTTGCCCTGGATGCGAGCCACGAGCTCTTCCCAAGGCAGGTGGTCTGGGATGGGGGAAGGGTTCCGCGCTTAGGGGTGTCCTCCTGCAGCAGTCTGACGTGGCCGTATGGATCCCCTCACTTAGGCCGGCCTCCGCCCCGGTTTTCTTCTTTCTGTGCTGCTTGGCATCAAGTCCAGGGTTTTACACATTCTGGACAACTGCTCTACTCCTGAGCTACTTCCGCAGCCCGGTGCTCATTTTGACTCTGATTTTAAACCCTGTACTTCTTGCCTCTGGTGACATCTTTCTGGGATAGCCAAGAGTGGTTTCTTAGCCAGTAACCACAGGTCCAGCTTCCCCATATGAATTGGAAGAGGATCCTAAAAACTTATCAGCAGAAGCAAGATGGGAGGAGTGTCTGCCCAAGGGAGAGGGAAACTAGGCTGAAAGGGGACAATTTCAGAATAAAGGTGGGTAGATGCAAGGAAAGCACACCCAGACAAAGCTGGACCTTGTCCAAGGAGAACACAGCTGGCCCACACAGGATAAAGTGGGCAACTGAAAGCTGTGGCTGAGGGCAGAAGACAGGGAGTGAAAACAAAGGAATAAGAGACAATAGTTTTGGTTGGGATGCAGCTCAGTGTGTTGGGAGATGTTTGGATTAGAGGTGGGATACTGGCTTGGGAACATTTCAGAATTCTACCCAAATCTCATTCCTCATAATCATAGGAGCCGCGCCTGAATTTTTAGCTAGGACAAGCTCTCCCACCTTCTGCCGGGCCCAACAGACTCTTACTACCTTCTCTGACCTCCCCCACACCTGACCTCTTTTGCCCTTAGGCCCCTTCCAGTACCTTCTCGCTCAGCCCTGAAGCAGAGCTCGGGAAAAGTCTGCAGCAGGATGGACCAGCAGCTCGATGGATGTTGGTCTCTTTTTCCTAGTGACAAACACGACTGTCCTGAGCACTGCGACACATAGACGGGACGGCACAGGCAAGAAAGTTTGGGTTTGTGTAGAGGAGAGTGCGGGCAGAAGCACGAGAAAGCATCTGGAGAGTGGCGGAAAGGCTCAGGAGCAGGGCTCGGGGAAACGACACTCAATTCCAAGGGCCCTCATGTTTGTTGGTACAGGAACACAGTGTCCCTGGAAGAAACAAAACTCAAGGTGACTCAGTGCAAAGGAACAGGTGGTGGGGAGGGACCGGCCGACTTCTGGCATCTTATCTTAGGAGTAGCTCACCTGCGGCTACCAGAATCTGCTGAGCTCTGCCACAGAGTAGCTTGGGCACGGTAGTCGGCGGAGATGGGCGAAGTCAGCTTTAAGACAGACAAGCCAGATGGAATGGCCGCCTTGAGCTTTGCCAAAAACTCTGATCTTGTTCCAGGAAGTCAAGATGCCACAATGCAATGACTCTGAGAATTTTGGTTCAGAAAAGCATCTTACTGGAAAATGAGATTCTCCTCCCATGCAGCTAGGCTGAGGCTTGATCCCAATCGATATTGTTCTGTGTTCTGGGGGAGCCACATAGCTCTCCTGGGAGGCCCCTGGAGCAAGACAGTGGAAACCCTGTAGGTGCTCCATCTCCAGGAGGCTCTGAGCTGAGAGCCAGGGGAGCCAATAAGGAGCAGGCAGCTTTTCTACATCTGGAGTGCTGGAGGTCTAAAATGGCCCTGAGCTTCCCTTTTGGTTATCAAAGTGAAAGAAAGAAAACAGACCTGCTTTGGGCCCAGAAGGCAAACAACACTTGTGGCCACTGGGTAGTCAGATAGTCACTGAGTTTCACTTTCCTTGCTATTGACAAGCCCCTAAGACAGCCCTCTGGGATTAGCAATGCTTCAGACCCTGATGGGGGTCCTTCCCTTTCCTCTCAAGTGGCAATAATAAACAGATACTCTTGGCAGTTGCCAAGAATTAACTTTGATAATCCTGATGCCCATTTTATGGAGGGAGAAAATGAAGCAGAGAGAGGCTAAGTAGTCAGCCTTTCTTCCTACAGTTCCAAATGGCTGTGCCTGCCTCCGGTGTCTTCACCTCTAATCAGCACCCTGTACTGCTCCCAAGTCTAGCTATGGGCTCCTCTGTGGTAGTACCATTGTCTGAGATTCTGCTATTTGGGAGGTTCAGATAACATCTGGAGAAACCACACGATGCATGGAGATGGATGGACACTTCTCTCTGGTCCATCAACTAAGCTCAGAACCGGGTGTTAGAAATAGCACAGGCTCTTAGACTGTTCCTCAGATCAAATTCTGGCAGAGATGACGTAAACATCCTCCAAGGTCAAAGCTGACCCTCACAGGACTGTGGCAGCAGACACTCTTCTTGTCTGAAAACATGAGCCAGTCAAAGATCCTTTGCCAAGACACACATTACCCAGCACCTTCCTTACTGCCAGTCCACCCTGGTATAAAAATTTCTGACAGCCCAGTCCCGCTCTGGAAATGCCAGCCAGGACCAGTGGCTTGCATGGAGGCTGCCCAGTAGAGCCATCTGTTCGCAGCAGCAGCAGGCAGAGGATCAGAAATAACCATTTGACACAGGACTTTATTAGGACTCAGATACCAAGCACATTCCAGTGGGAAGGGACGTAGATGGGTGGTAGTGAGAGGGGCCTAGGGAATGGAGACCCTCTTGACCCAGATGTCCACTGGGTCATAGGCCAAGCATCCTGTATATTGACTAGAATGTTCTTCTCAGGCCTCCATGTGGTGACCTCCCTATTGTGGCTCAGGTCTCACTTCAGATATCACCTCTCTGAAACTTCATTGATTTCCTGATCAAATGGACTTTGTGTTACTCTTTTTTTTTTAATTTTATTATTATTATTATTTATTCAACTGTGTGCATATGCGTGTGTATGTGCGCGTACGCGTGTGTGTCTGTGTGTGTGTGTGTGTGTCTGAGTATGTGTAGAACCACGGACGAATTCGCGAACCACCATGGATGCCTCCACCTCCTCCTCATTTACTCTGCCCTGGGATTCACAGGCTCCGCCCTACCAGGACCAGTCCACAGGCCGCCCCCGCTTCCGCCTGGCTTCTATACGTGGGATCTGGGATCCGAACTCAGGACCTTCTGCCTGCAAGGCGGAGGCTTAACCCCGAGCCACCTCTCCAGCCCCTGTGTTACTCTTATTAGCCTATCTTGACTTTTTTTCATATCACTTTCTAACAGTTTGCTAGTGTGTGTGGTGTTTCTCTGTTTTGTCTCCATAAAAAAATAAGGCTTTGTTCTTCTAAGACGTAAAATGCTGCTTGGCAATAATGCCTAAGAATACTTGGGATGGATGGATGGATGGATGGATGGATGGATGGATGGATGGATGGATGGATGGATGGTCCAAGCCCTTAACTGCTGATGAGGGCAGATTATAAACAGCTAGCTTGGCCTTTCTCCTCTCCTTATCTTAGGAAATAAAGCCTTTTTAAATTTTTAATTGTAATTTAAAAATATCTTTATCCTTACTGTTCTTTTTTTTTCAATTACTACAGTAAATATACTCACAGCTAAAATTATTTATTTTTATTTATTATTTAATCAATTGTGCATGTATGCGTGTATACGCATGTGTATATGTATGTGTGTGTATGTATGTGTGTGTGTAGAACCACGGGCGAATTCGGGAACCACCATGGACGCCTCCACCTCCTCCTTGTTTACTCTGCCCCGGGATTCACAGGCTCTGCCCTACCAGGACCAGAAACGCAGGCCGCCCCCCCCTTCCGCCTGGCGTCTATACGTGGGGTCTATACGTAGGGTCTAGGATCCGAACTCAGGACCTTCCGCCTGCAAGGCAGAGGCTTAACCCCTAAGCCACCTCTCCAGCCCCTAAAATTTAAACACAATAGAAAGGAATGACTTAGCAAACAAAAGCCTCCCCTGATCCCACATCTGAAGGAAAGTAACTACTAAAATAATGCTGCCTTCTGCAGTTACTCAGATTAAACTGCTGCCAAAGAAGCCAACCTAGGTATCATAGAAAGGAAAAGCATTCATAACAAAACCGAAGTCACAGCCAGTATCTCTCCCCTTGCAGTATTTCCCCATGTGTGGACTTTATAAGTTACAGTAATGTACTTACATCATAACTGCTTCTTCCAAGTTGTTATAAAGCATATGTGCTTGTTATTATAAGGGCTATATAACATCCTACCAAGTAGAAAACCAGGATTTACTTAACCAAGTCGTACAACGAAGAGAATGATTTTACTATCACAAATGATGTCACCAAAATATCTTACGTGTCCATAACAAAATAATTCAACTATTTTCTTCTTTGGGATTGTATTCTAATAAAAGATCCTTTCCTTCTCTTCTTCTTTTTTGCTTTTTAAAGACAGAGTCTCATGACTGACCCCAACTTGTTACGGAACCAAAACTTGCCTTAAACTCCTGATCCTTCTGCCTCTGCCACACCATTACAGGCATACACTGTTACATCTGGTTCTCTCTCATCTTTCTCTGTTTCTGTCTCTCTCTTCTCCTTTGTTGATAGGGTCTTGTTATATAGCTCAAGATGACCTCTAATGTGCTATCCTCCTGTTTTTGCCCCAAGAGTACAAGATTACAAGCATGTATTCCCATGATCAGCAAAGAAGAGTTCCTCATGAATAATTCTAGAAGCATATTTCCTGGATCAAAGGTGTGGATTGCTTGGGAAACTTAAGCCATGTGAGGTGTAAGTCTCATATCTGGGTTACTACCTTTCCACTGTGACCTCCATGGCTGTCTTCTACTTATAATTCTCTTTAAGTCCAGGTTCACTTGAACCTTCGTTGGCTACAAATCAACTTAAAAATACCTTCCTGAAAGACCTTTTAGCCGCTTTGTCAACCCAGCTGAGGGTGAAACAGATTCTGCCCTGAACTGTGACCTCTCAGCTAGGAGAATCAAGATCTTTCCACAGTTGGGAAATAACTGTTATTCTTTACCTGCTACTTGTGCACTCCTGCATGGAATCCAGGGCTCCTGAAAGTCTGACCAGTCAGTAAGGTCACGGTGTCAGCCATATCTGCAGAGAGCTCCCTTCCTTTTGGTCCCTGATCCCATCATTGTATTGTCTGCTCTGCCCAGACACAGCAGCCTTCAGGCCAGATGGCTCTGAGCCTTGGGAAAGCAGCCAACTGTCATTTTTTAAAGTATCATTAAGGAAAAGTCAAAGGCAGAAGTTGGGATAAAAGGGCAGGTGAGGACAGACATGGCTTTTCAGTTAGGGCCTTTAACCCTATGTGGGTCCTGTCTGGACTTAGAAGGAGATGCTCCGGAAAGCAAGAGGACTTCATCCACTGACTCTTGTCACCCCGATCAGTTAAGGTCCTGGATGTTCTACCCATGTCTAGGCTAGCACATGAACTGCTTGTGATACATGGGCAGAATCCAGATTCTACGTAAGATGCAGTTCCACTGCTCAGATATAAAGCCCAGTATCCAAGGTATCCAGGAGCCCCATGATGAGAAAGAATGTGGGAAGATACCTTCTCTCAGGTGTCTAGCTTTAGAAGCTGTAAGATAGCTCCAACAGTGACATGGCCTGAAATTGCTCAACACTCCCCTCTCATTTCAGAACTACAGCCCAGAACTGGGCTGGAACTTAAACTCCCAAAGCTCCAGAGTGACAGGACTTTGGACAGGAAGCAGGCTGAGAACTTGGACTCTCGGACCTGTACCCAGGCTGATGAGGTGCTGAGTGCGGAAGGCAGACAGGGCGGCGATCCCCGGATGCCTGAAACATACTCACCGATCGCAGCCTTGACTGCGTGACTCTGAACAGACATCAGGATCACTTTGCAGACGTGTCCCGGATTAACCTTTGTCTTGATGCCAGACTGGGCCTTGGTGCCATTCTCAGCAATTCGAGCATACATCAGCCCCTGGGCTCAGCTGCTCCTTCACTGGCGGGGGGGTTGGCTTCCATGTGACCCTGGGAATAAAAGAGGAGGCCTTCGGTTTAATCTTAACCTCAGCACTGAGCCACCAGACTGGCTTCAAGGTAGCTCTAGGCCGGGTGATTTGTAACAGGCCACTAAGATTCTCACTGGCACCTGCACCTCATCTCCCCTCTCTGCTCAGGGCAGGTTCATCCAGTCATGAGAGCCTGGGCTGGTTCCTGGGTGATCATCACGAGGGGTGGACACTTAGGGACCTTGTGTATCATGAGTGAGTGTGCACACGTGTGGGCCTAAATGGGATATAATTTTAGAATCCAGCTCCAGGCTCACCTTCAAATAACATTCACCTTCACCTTTACAGTGCAGGTATCTATTTGCCAGCCTCGTGAAGGCAGCTTAAGACATTTATTTGAGCATTTAGGAAATCAAGTACAATCAAACAAGTAGACGCGAGAAGTATGTTAACCTCCACCCTCTACACACGCACACCGGGTCAGGCCTAGTGGGGCCTGCCTATAATCCCAGCACTCGGGAAGCTGTGGCAGGACAGTGCCCTAAATTCAAGGTCAATCAGGGATACATAGCAAGTACCGAACTAACCATGGGCACAAAGTGAGATCATCTCCAAAAATCAAACAAACCAAAGCCTGCCTAAGCTCTACCACAGTAATATTTACCTTTGTGTGTGTTATTATTCATAAGGCTCTTTCTATTAGGGTTAGCAATTGGCTACAAGACGATATAAACCTCACCTCCTAAGATCCTTTGCCACATACATGATTTCAATAATATCCCTCAAGATTCTTTTTTCCTAGTAGTGTGGATTGGACCTAGAACTTTATATAAGCTAGACAAGTACTCAACCATTCAGCTATATCCACAGCATTTAAAAAGTTTTTATCATCGTCATCATCATTATTACTCTGTGTGTGTGTGTGTGTGTGTGTGTGTGTGTGCGCGTATGAATGTGCACATGCACACGCATGATGGGGAGGCTATCATGTATATGCTATAGTATGCATGTGGCAGTCAGAGAACAATTCTGTGGGCTTGATTCTCTCTTTGCACCTTTATGTGGGTTCCAGGGATGAAACTCAGGTCACTAGGCTTGCCCCACAAGTTGCCTTTACCCATTGACCATCTCGCCAACTCAACATGCTGTATTTTGAGACAGAATCTTCTCCATTACCCAGGCTGGCCATGAAATCATCCCACAGCCCAGGCAGACTTTGAACATATAATCCTTCTGTCTCAGTCTCCCAAGTAGTTAGAATCACCGGCCTGGCCACTGGTCCTGGAAATTTTTTGTTCTACTGTGCGAGTGCTGGAGTTCACCTGGAAACTCCCTGGACACTGCGCCATCGGCCATGCGGCTACCTAGCAGCCGAGAATAATGCAGGACGTGGTGGTGGAGGTGCCATTATCATCCCGTGGATGGACCACGAAGCCAGGTCAGACCACAGAAATGCCAGCCTGCGCTGATGCCCCGCCCCCTCGCCCTGAGGTTCTAAGTAGAAGTAAATCCTCTCCCTTTGTCCCCTAAACTGACAGCTTATAAGGCTGCTGGGAGCTGAGACAGGAAAGGGTAGGGGTAAGGATGTACCTTTCAGGTACCCTGCCAAATGCACTTTGGGAAGCACACACGCTCCCCGCATCATACATCCCTCCCTCAGGTCTCTGCACAGAAAAAAGTGAAGGCGGGTGTGCTGGGCATGCGTGGACTGCTGTGCTTGGCCTTGCCTGTGCCCCCTCAGCCCTCCCTCACCCGCTCCTCCTCCTCCCCCCCCCCTCGTTCCTGTTCTCCCTGATGGGGGCAAGGGAGGTAAGGTAACCCCTGGTCCCTACCTGTCACCTCCAGGAAAGAACCTTCATGGGGCATTATCCAATAGCCTCCACCACTAGCACCACCAGACACGAGGCCTGGGGAGTTCAGTCCACCCGCAGGCACTTCCCCTTCCCTGGGGCCTGGGCAGACCTCAGCAACAGCACAAGTCAAAACAGAAACAGAAACCGAAAACCACATCCTGCTAGCAGAGTCTGGCAGGGCTGCAGTTAGCCCTGGAGGGCTGCTGGGACGGAGATGCCCTCCTGGCAGATGACATCCAGGGGGCTGAAGAAGGTTAAGCTCTGCGTGGACACCTCCTGCTTCCCGGTCTGTTGGGCTTTTCCCCCGGGGGCTCACTAGGTCCCACCTCCTCCTGAAAGAGCACATGCTGTCCCCATGACTCCCTGAACACACACTTCCTGTGTCTACGAGAGCAAGGTCCAGGGGACAGAGGCTAGGAGGCCTCTTTGTAGGTCACACAAGAAACCTGGGGCGTGCATGAACGTGGGGAGAACCCTCTAACCGGAAGAAAGCTTGGACTTTTCAAGCTTATCAACTCTCATTGAGTCTCCCCGTGCAGCAGCGAGAACAGAGATGGACACCCATTCAGTGGGGCAGTAGGAACTACTGAGGCATTAAGAGATTTTTGTCGAATCTACACATATAACCTGAATCCCAGGCTTTGAGTTCCAGTCACTCTTCGGCAGCTCTGTACCACGTACCTTAGAATTATTCGCACCTGAACCTCTCTCCTCAAGGTCCATGTCTATGCAAGTCTTTCATTCATTGAACTTCTCCATGAACATGCCTGAGGTTCTAAAAGGAATAGGCACCACCACTTTCAGTCCTTAACACTTCCTTCTACCCAACGTTGCAGTCCATCCATTCCCACTCCTAGAATCAGCTTGACCTCACTTCTTTGTGGGGTTTCCCACAGCCTCTGGGTCATCCTATCATTGCTGTTCCCATGGGACTTTGTGCTTCCACTAAAACATGTCCCATCTGAAAATGACTTAACATGTGTCTTTTCCCTGCCACACGACAAGTTCCTGGAGGCTAGATGGAGAAGCAGAACAGAGAAAGGTGCAGTTAGTTAAATCCTTGTGTGATGTCGTCATCCAGCGTGATATTAACTAAGCTAAGTAATGTTTGGAGTTTGTCACTAAGATCTAGGTCACCCTTGTAGAAGGGGTCTGCTTTCTCAGTAAGTAGCATAAACAGCAGTCTACAGTAGTCAAGTCTGTCTCTGTAGAGAGATAAGCAAAGGGGCTACTCATTCTCCTTTCTCCTGTCCCCCAGAGCCATCACGCAGACTGTGTGGGTGGCCCGGATCTGGGATCTGGACCATACAAGACCTGTCTGAAATCACACAAGAGCTGTGATAGGAAAAGAGAATCCTAGGCAGGCAGTGGTTGGGGGCGGAGGGAGAAGAAGGGGAGGACTTCGGGCTCCTGCCATGGGCAGGGGGCCAGGCCAGTTTGGGTAAAAAAAACAAAACAAAACAAAACAAAAAAACAGTGCCTATTCTGTTATTTCTACAATGTATACAGGCAGCCAGTTTTCATGACCAGGATTCATTTCCCAAAGAGGTTTAACTAGCAGCTGCTGTCAAGAAGTGGCCCCTGCATTGTTTTCTCTCCTCCATAACTATTCAGGGTAAGCCGGGCTTGCAGGATTCAATCTGCTTCCCTGACCGCAACCCAAATCCTCCCAGTCCCTCTATCTTCATGACCAGGAACCTAAGACAAGAGGCAGAAAGAGGCCACGGAAACACCATCCATTTACTTTCCTGGCCTCCTCTTCTCAAACCCTTCTCAAATCTCCCAGCTAATATTTTAGCTGAGCATAGCGCACACTGTAATCCCAGCAACCGAGGAGGCAGAGGTAAGAGATAAGGAGTTCAAGGCCAACTTCGTCTACAAGTCAAGTTCTAGTCCTGTGAGATAACAGTAAAATAAAACAGACTACTTCCCCGATCAGATGTGTGAGAACCCACACACCCCGCAAACACATAGGAAGCAGTTCCTAGCAGACACGAACTACTTATCCTAACAGTTCATTTTCACCAGGACACTCTGCACCCCAAAATAATGTCAAGTTCCATGTTTTCAAAGCTTAGTCCCACAAGACTGCCCCACCTCAGGTGCCAATCACAAGTAGTAGGTTTTTACCTGTGTTTTTGACTGCCTGGCTACAAACCAGGGTTCCCATGACTCCTGTCTCAATTTGATTCATTTGCTACAGTGGTTCGCAGAAGTCACAGAAACACATACCTTGACTGGAACAGAAGAGATGGATAGGGCAAGATAAAGGTCCTGAGGTTTGTCCACCACCATCCTCCCACAGCCTCCGTGTGCTCCCTTGGGAGCTCAGCAAATACCGATGGGCATATGCTTTTATGTTCTTAGAGGCTGGTGCTAGGGCTAGAAGCTCCACCCCTCTTATCTCCTCTTCCACGGTCTTTAGGTGATTGGCTCCATCTTGAGGCTAGCTGCAGCTCTACTCTAAGGACTTCATTAGCCCAAACTTGTTTGTGATGGTGGTGGTCAGTATGTTGTTATGAATAATAAAAGACACTTAGCTCATTCAAGAAATTCCCAGGGCTTTAGGACTCTATGACAGGAACCAGGACAAAAAAAAGTATATTTCATTCTGTATATACTCCCTTACCCAACTATTCCCAACATAAAGAAGACAGCCCCAAAGACCCAATAAGGAATCCTCCTATTCCTCAAAGCCCCCCCCCCACTACCCACCTCACCACCTAGTTCTCACAGAACAACAGTGCTTGCTTATTCTGTGACAAGACCAGCTCTAAACATTAAGAATTTGGTAACTACTTCCCAGACCATGGATTGACCATTCAAAACTACAAATGCAATTGATATTCCAAGTGCTCCAAGAGAAAGTGAGGAAGAAGTTCAGGGAAGTGGGCGGAGATGGTACCTGGACCCCCAACACACCAGGCTCTATCCTTTGGCACCTTGCTCTGGATTTGAACTCTAGATTTCCTTGCCTGTCTCTGTCACTTGGAAGCCACCTTGTCCTCCCTTATTCCTCCCCCTCTAGTTCATTCTGCCTGAACGTGCCCCTTCCAATGTCCCTCTCTCAGCAACCCTGATTGTACACCTGGGAGAGCGGCCTCTCTCCTTTCCCTCCCACCCTACTCCCTGCACCCCAGAGCTTCTGCTTGCTGCCTAAAAGGCTGGACAGCTGCTGGGCCCTCTAATTAGCTGTCTGGCTGCAATCCCAGAGCGAGGCATGTGTTGCAGTAAAGAGCCTCCTTACCTCCCCTCTGTACAGAACCCTATGTCAATCTCAGGCCACAGTCAGGTGCTCTAGAAGTCCCATCGCATGATCCCCATAAAGCCACCTCCTGTCAGTCATCAAGGAAAGGTAGTGGCCTTGCAGTCTCACAAAAGTGACCAAGAACTGATTTAGGTCCTCCCCATGACTGCCTATGTCTTTAGAGTATCCCCCGGGTTACACCAACAAAAGGCACCTTCAGAAGCAATTCTGTCCTTTGCTTCCTCACCAGCGCAAGCAGAAAAAAGCTCAGAACATGGCTGGGACTGGCCCAGCACTGTGGCGCCAGTGTGCTACTTCCACAATCAAGCCACCCCGGAGATATCCAAACAACTGGGGAACCTAATCCAAGAAGTCATGTTATTCAAGTATTGAGTTCCAGCAGCCATCACTAAAAGTCGGGCGGGCCCTGTCCGAGGTGTGAATAAGACAATGCTCCTACCCTCAGAGCAGGCTGATGGAGACAGACCAGGAGGAAGCAATCTAACACTTCCTAGGATTTCTGATAGTATGCCAAGACCCAGTAGGAGACAGACAGAAAGCAGAGACTGAGGAGAAGTCTTCAACTTTTCTAAGGTGGTAACATTTGGACACAGACCAGAAAAAAAACGAGCAACAACCATGCTAGGAGTTTTGGGAAAACAGGGAGAAAGAAAGATGAAGAAGGAGAGAGCGCCTGAGGTAGGGAAAAGTTAAAGAATTTGAGAAATAGTAAGGATGAGTAATTCTTTTTTTAAAAAAAGTATTTTATTTGCTAGAGAGCGAGCGAGCAAATGTGTCTGGAGGTCAAGGACAACTTTTGGAAATCAGTCTCTCCTTCCACCACGTGGGCTGTGGGAACCAAACACAAGTCACCAGATTTGCACACGGGCACCTGCGCTTGCTCAGCCATCTCATCCGTGCAAGATGCAGGTGATTCAATGGCAATGCTTGAGTGAAGTCTGGGGTGGGTCCCCAGAGCATTTACCACTTAAAGAACAAAGGGGAGAGGGAGGAAGGGTCAGCAGCCAGCATCAGTGTGGCTCTGACAAGGCCGGCACCATGCCTGTGGGGGACTGTCGGACCCTCTCAGCCAGTCGCATGGTTACAGTCCCCTGGCTTGGTGATTGGCTCAGGGATGGACACATTTTCCAATCAGAACCAGTTCTGGGATTCTGTTGTTGTTGGAATGCTCCAGAATCAAATGTTAAGTAAGCATGCCCAAGACTGCAATCCCAGCACTCAGGAAGCTGAGGCAGGAGGATCGCCAGGAGTTCAAGTCGGTCTGTACTATATGGTGAGATTTGATCTCACAAAAACAAACAAACAAAAAACTTAAAAGGAATGTTAAATACAAGACACAGGAGGCTATTCTATGAGCTAAGCAAGTCCTGTATTAGGCTCCAAGACACCAGGCTAAAGTTGCATGTCATCCAGTTGAAACCAAGCTGTTTATCTGGCTTCAGAGTAATCAAGACTTGAGATAACAGTCAAATTTCTCAAACAGGCCAGTTTTGTTCCATTCTGCTTTGTTTGTGATATGGAAGATCCAACCCAGAGTCTCACCTCAAGTCTACAAACAGGCCAGTTTCAACTGGCATGAAAAATGCCTTAATCTTATTACATAAAAAGAAGTAACCTTAAAAAATAACAAAGAATAGAACAGTAGAAAAAGAACTGATTAGTTAAATGTCTCCATTGTATAAAGAAAGAAGCTTGAGAAGAGCAATCCCTTTGCTTCTGAGCTCTCCTGGTCGTTGAAACACCAGCCTCCTTATTCCTGTTAGGTAGACAATCTCCTGTCTCATGGATCTGTCTACTGCAAAGATGGTCAAGGTACCTGACACCCCAAGGACTTTGTAAAATGTCACAAATAATCAGCTTCATGAAAAGACCCGAGTATAAGAAAGGCAAAGATTCCCTGCATGCCCAAGGAGAGAGGCACCAGGATGGGAGGCAGAGGGGCTAAAATTGGCAGAAAAAGACAAATTTTCAGAAGAAAGCTAAAAACATAAAGAATGAGTCAAGGATATAGCTCAGTTGGTAGAGTGTTTGCCTGGCCTGCATGAAGCCCTTAGTTGGATCCTTAACACCAAATAAATTGTGCATGATGGCGCACACGCATAGAAGATGGAGGTAGAAAGATCAGAAGCTCGAGGTATTGTCAGCTACACAGCAAGTCTGGCCAGTCTAGGACACACAAGACCCCCATCTCAAAAGGGCAAACAAAAAAAGGGAAGGGGAATCAGTGAGACGGCTCAGTAAGTAAAAATACCTGATGACCCTGCCTGGTTTAATCCTTGGAAGCCATATGGTGGGAGGAGAAAACTGACTTAGAAAAGTTGTTATCAGATCTCCACACGTGTGTGCCTTCTCTCTCTCTCTCCCCCAAATAAATAAATGAAATATTTAAAAACAAAACCACAAACAAACTAAACAAAACATAAGAACGTGTTGAGTCTAATTGCAGATCCAAGAAGATGGCCATTCAGAAATACAGGTATTATAGCATTAAATTTCTGTTTGATGTACTAAATTTGGAATCCCTTTAACAGGGACTATAAAATGGGGTGGGAAGGAGGGATAGATGGAAGACCTTTAAGGAAGAGATGGAAGACTTTTAAGGAAGAGATGTAAAAGATTACAGGCAGCAAGGTGGAAAGGGTAATTAATGGGGGGGCTCTTAAAGAGGGAGATGAGGGAGCCCATACAGGAAGGAATGATGGAGTAACAACAATAAGATTATAAGATAACCAGATAGAAACCTACTATGTTATTAATGTGTCAAAAAATAATTTCATACAAAACAAAAAAGCCCAGAGCTGATCCACTTAGTACCCAGTGACAATTAGAGATATACTGGAAATAACAGGAGTGTGTCACTCACTGATCAAATGTTAGTCAAAGAGGTCTCAAAGTCCTCCAAACAATATAGGCTTTTGCCATTGCTCTTGGTTGCTCTTGTGGAAATAGAAAATCACGACTGGCCAAAGTGCAGAAAAGAAGTGATGTGATGGACCACTCAGCTCTAAACAGAACAGCTAAGCCGCCCCCACCCCAAGGTGCAGATCATTGCAGAAGAGAGAACAGTAAGACTGTAAGATTGAGTGGGACAGAGGTGCGGCTCGGCATTATCTTCTGGACATGACAGGGCCGTTGCGTCCACGAACTTACAGCAGATATGTCTGTTTCCACAAGACCTGCACAGGAATTGTCCGTCCAACATTGCACTATGGAAGAGGAAAGATCTCAAGAGGTTCCACACCTCCCGAAGAGACTGTTGAGGGCTAATGCTGATGTGGGGAAGAATGGAAGCAGCTCTCCTCAATGCTAGGCCCCTCACACGACTCATGTCAGCTCTGGCACATGTCATGAGAGGCAGAGCAGATGAAGCCCAGTGGGCCACACATTTTACAAGACTTGAAAACAGGACGCAGTCTGGCAAGGGAGAAGTTTATAATCGGAAGAGGAGGGGGGATGGGATTTGGGCATTAAGATGTGAAAATATCATAAATTCACTATATCCATGTATGAAACAAAGAATAAAATAAAAGATACAGATATTGAACTGGCAGGCAACGAAAAAAAATCAAATAACCTAATTTCAAACTGTGAAGTTTTTCATTGTGAAGGAAATATGTATGTGTGTGTGTGTGTGTGTGTGTGTGTGTGTGTGTGTGTGTGTGCTATAGAAAAATTACCTATCTGTAGGAAAATTTAAAAGGTAATAGTCAAACCCCCTTCTCAAAGAAAAGCTGTCTTCAGCTCATTGGCTTACTGTTGTAGGACAAGGTATTGCCTGACTCTAAAATAAAAAATAAAGTCAAATAAGATTGCTAAAGTAAATTGTGATTTTTGTCCTTTGCCTAGATGCACCTTCTTCACCAGGTTTGGAGTGGAAGGACATAGAGCTGAGGTTTTCAGGAAGGGAGTAAACTGTCTGTGAGACCCAGAGCCCAGGATCCAGTGGCACTCAAGGTAGCTTAGACATCCTTGAGACACCCCACAAATAAGGTTTGATACCTCAAGAGTGTTTAAGAGCTTCAGGCGTTGTCTAAGTGATAGGTTTTCCTTTTAACTGGAAGTGAAGAAAAACTGGCACCGTTGGCTTGAATAGTTTTATTTATCAGGACTGAGATCACCTCTGGGCCTCACATACGCTGTCTACCACTGAACTACATGCCCAGACCTTACTATGCACATATGTATGCATAAGTGGTCTCACTTTGTAGTCCCACACCTGCATCTTGCACGGATGAGATGGCTGAGCAAGCGCAGGTGCCCGTGTGCAAATCTGGTGACTTGTGTTTGGTTCCCACAGCCCACGTGGTGGAAGGAGAGACTGATTTCCAAAAGTCTCTGGAGCGCTGGGATTACAGGCATGTACCAGTAGCTCAGCATTAAAAAAAATTCTCAATTGACTATATTTTTAATTCTAAAATCAGACAATACATCATCATTCCATAAAACAGAATCAGTATTCCAGTAAGTCTATCAGAAGAAGCTTGTTTTATTAAGGCCAAATAAAGCAGACAGGACGAAACAGAAAGCAGATGGATCATTTCAAAGTTGCTTTCTTTCTAAGCAGGAAAAAGACAAAATAGGAAAATAACTGGCTAGTTAACCTTGGGTTACTGCCTTTTTACTTTTTCTGTGTAGAGAATTAAGGCAAATCGTTTCATTACTCCCCAACAGAAATATGAATTCATTAGCAGTTACTCCCACCTTTCTCTATCCCTCCAACAGTGTAAGGAACCTCCTGCTCTACCTTCTGTCTTCATGTATTTGCCTGTTGTGGGTATTTTTTATAAGCTAAGTCATGTTTGGTTCCATCATGTGGAAGGCACCCAGTGTCCTGTACAGCTTCAGCTAGGCCAGGGCAAAGTCCCCGCCTGCTCAGCAGGTCTCTGTCATCTAGAAATGTCCCTGCAGGCATGCACTGGGACCCGGGGGTCCTTGTCAGTCGCTGTTTAAACAGCAGGTTTACTAATGAATGAGGACAAAATAAAATGCTTTGGGGCTGGAGAGATGGGTCAGGGATTAGACTCTGTCTCACATACAGAAGACTTGAGTTTGGATCCCTGGATCCCATATAAAAATGCCAGGTGGAAACAGCAGTGACCTTCACTTTTGGTTCTAGAAAGTGGAACTTGGGAAATCCCAGAGCTATGCAAAAAAGGAGGGAGAAGCAATCCAGGATAACTCTTGAAGTCACCCTTGGGCCTTCGCAGACACACACAGTGCCTTCTGGTAAACACATATACACAGACATACACACAGACACACACAATAAATACATACATACACACATACATACATACTTACATACATACATTTCCCAAAATACATCTAACCTGACTGTTTCAGTTTAATGGAAAAGTAAATATTACTTTTTACTCAGGCTAGCCTGATGAGTTTTCTGTCACTTTTAATCAAGAAAACCCTAATGGCAAGTGACCGTCCCCATTGGCACAAAGATCACACATCCGAACAACATGTCTACCTCTACTGCTATAAAAACAGCTCTGGTTGAGAACAAAAAGTCAGATCTCAAGCAAGGTAACTCAAGCAAAAGAGGATGGCTATCACTTCAAGTTCCAAATCTACCTTCTGGTCAGTGTCCCACTATCAGCCCTGTTGACTGGTAGAAAAGATGACTCACCCCCACTTTGCCAGCCCACCTAGCATGCCCTGTCCATCTCTTACAAACATTACTCCCTAGGACCAGAGACAAGGCAGGAGCCAAGAACAGGCAGTACACAAATGAATTATATTTTCTATGAATTCCAAAACCAGGCCAACAAGATGGTTCAACAGGCAAAAATTCTTGCTGCACAACCTTGACATCCTGAGGTCGACCCATGTAAAAATACTGGCCATGGCAGCTGACATCTGTAATCTCAGCACTCCTGTACCAGACAGGGAAATTGACCGAAGCATATATATGCAGCACAGAAGCAGAAAGAACAAGAGACCCCTCCTTGAAAACAAGGTAGAAGGAGAGAACTGACTCCCGAAAAGATACTTGTGTGTCATGGCATGTTCACCCACACATACACACACTCACTAGATAGATACATCAGTATCACATTGTCCAACTGGACAGTCACTAACTGCATCGCTGCATTTAAACTTAAACTCTGGCTGAATTAGCTACATTTCGAGACTCAAAGTCATCCAGGGCTTTTGCTGTCATATTAGACAGAGCAAATATGGAAATGTCTATCATTACAGCCAATGTTAATGGCCAGCACTGCTCTAGAATTTGCTAACACTAAGCTTCATGCCCTTGTTCCTGGGAACTTTTCTTCCTTCTGAATATGTTCTCTCCATGTCAGGCATAGTTCTGGACAGCCATGGTCGCCCTTATGAGATGTGGGGAAAGTGACGCCTCGTTTCATGGAAGCCATTAATCAACCTAAAGAGTGACTTATGTCCAAGAGACCAGAAGAGGGTTTTGGCCAATAATGTATAAGACCATCCCTTGGCTTTTCTGGCTATAATTCAGATTAGCTCAAAGAGGTGAAGGATTTGCTTAAAACCACAGGAAGGACCAAGATTTTTACCAATGTCTTTTTTTCTCACACTACTTGTGAGAGGTGGGGATATGAAGACAGGAGCTACAGGGATCAGCCCCTTACAGCGGACATTTCCTCACTGCAGACAATTCCGAGGGACAAGCCAGGCTTGAAAGGTCATCACTAGAGAACCACGGGAAGGCCACAGACACCAAGGATGAACGTAGGACACCAAGGATGAACATAGGAAGATGGTGAGGGTCAGGACGCAGGCGTACTTGCCTTTCTCTCCAGCATTTCTCTCCAGCAAAAAGGAAAGAGGCGTGATGTAAAGTTGTGATGTAAAGTTACCCCCAAGAAAGTTTTCTGGACCACAGGCTCCTTATCTTTGCATCACTGTGTCCAGCACAGCACTTGACATACAGTATCCATCTGTCAAATTAAAAAGAAAGGCAGGGAGCACATCCTTATGAGTGAAGGGTCCTGGCCAAAAGCAGCCTGGAGGGTGGGGTATTGGGAAGGCAGACTGGGGGGCGACAGTGGATCTGCACGAGTTGTGAAGTTGTGCAGTTTGCCTTTCAGCTGCTTTAGGTGACCGCCCGCTGCCAAGGAGAGCTTGGCAGACACTTGACTGGGCACTGCCTGATCCGCCCCAGGGGCTTTGACTCCAAGCCACAAGCCCAGCAGCGGCTCCAGCGGGGCTTGCAGGACAGCTCCATCTACCGAGCAAGCACCCAGCCCGCCTTGCAATGCGCTGGCATTATGGCTCCAAACAGCAGTTAGGCAAGAGTAATTAAAGGCAATGTTATCTCAGTCAGTCTCTCATTAGCCACGTAATTAGACTGCTGAAAATAATTAACATTCCTTTTGACAAAGGAAACAGAGGACCCATTACATTCATTAGAGCGGCCCCAAACCAGCCTGAGGAAGGCTGAGAAGAGAATTCATTACCTCCCAGTCCTGCCCGTGGTGCCCCAGCATTGGGTAACTCAGCGTAGTCCTACCCTGGACCCGGCTGGTGTGTGAATCGGCGCGTATGACACTGTATGCCTTGGTGCATCTGTTACAGACAACAGTAACACACATATGTGCAGAGAGAAAAATAACACCAGGAAATGCAAGACTGTGTCAGAAAGACAGCCAAGGGCAGTATCCACCTCCCCATGAAGAAAGTAGGAAGAACAGATGTATGTTTTTTAGGAAGAAAAAAAAATAGTACAACCCCAGAAAACAAGAAGGAATTATAAGGGCTTCCTAAAGGCAGATGGGAATAAACTGAAGAGAAACTGTCACCTCCAAATAAAACTATAACAAGAATGACAACTGACATAGCACGTATATGTGATGGATGTGGTTCTAAGGACTTGCCGGGTATTATCTTATTTAGCTCTCATAAAGTCCTTTGAGTTAGATACTAGTATTATCCCCCAGTGTATAAATAAGACCCCAAGTGGCTACAGGATGCTTTGGTTCAAGGTCACAGGACCAGGATTTGAGAGAGGCACTTTCCAGTGCTCCATATTTAGAGCCAGCGGATCTGGGGCACAGGAGGGGCTGGCAATGGAAGTTCCTGGATTCAGAGCAGCCAAGCCGGCTGTTCTCTCTGGACCTCTCCATCAGGCTTACGCCCTGAACACAGGTAGAGAGACCAGGGGGATGGCTAGACCCTACTGCTCCTCAGCAGGTGCATCTCACCCTTCCGTGCACACTCAGTGGTGTGTGGATCCAGCATACGCAAGACCTCAAGAAATAACGCTCACGGGCTCTCACAACAGTGAACCAAAAAGGCCAAGAAAGAAGCACCAAATTTTAAGGTTCTAGCTAGAAGATAAAAATTGATAGCAACAGCAGAATGAAGTGATTTTTAAAAATATCCTCTGGGTGTTTTGGAGAGGCTATTAAATCCATGAAACAAAACGAAACTATTCACACAAGCTAAATATCTTAGAAATAAGTAAACGTTCTATCCCAAACATGCAGTAATATTCAGAATTAGAACAGCTATATTTTATTTTAGGTGGAGGCCAAACACAGAAGTTACTTTTAAAGGAAGTTACTTTTTAAAAAGGCTTAAGATGAAGATAGGTCAGCAGGTGAAAGTGCTTGTCTCACAATCCTGACAACCTGAGTTTGACCTCCAAAGCCCCTGTAGAAAAGCCAGATGTAGTAGCGCACATCTGTAACCTTAGCATTCCTATATCAAGAGGAGTAGAGACAGGAGAATCGCCTAGAAATTTGAGGGTCAACTAGCCTGGAGTCAGCAAGGCAGCAGAAACAAAGATACTGTTAAACAAAGTAAAAAGCCGTGGTCCTGTCTTTCCACCAATTCCAGGCCTTACAAAAGTTGCCCACAACTGACTGACTGATCCCAGGCACGTTGCTTTGGCCTCTTACAACTGGGTCTCTGCTCACAATTCTTCCCATCTGGTTTCTCCTCTCTGTTTACTCACATTTTTCTGCCTTTCGATGCCTACTCAAAGATTTCCATCTCAAACAAAAAGAACAAAAGATGGTCCTCCTCAGAAAGAGCCCAGAGTCTCTGCATCCTAAGAAATCCACCGCAGTCCTCTGCCCTAGACTTCTAATAAAAGTTTCTAATTCTCCAGGGTTGTGGGACAACACTGCCGTGTGGAGTCGCAATATCGACAACTCCTATCTCTTACCTTTCAGTGGGTCCACGTTGTTTCGCCAACTCAACAGTAGACAGCAGAAAGACACAGAGGGCACCAGGCCTCTTTTAATACCGTCAGTGCCTAATAAAGCTGAGTAGCTTTTGCAATAACATTCCTTGACGTCAGTTAAATGAATGACAAATGAGCTTGCTCCTGGTCGAAGTAGGAAGGGGAAACCAGTTGTGGAGAAGTGGTGATTCAGCAGGGTTGGACTCAGTACAAGGCGTCTCTTCCGCATGGCTGATGCCCCCCCCAACCCCCCCACCTCGCAATGGACCACTTGGTCCTGGACAGCACTGAACTCCCATTCACTGGGCTAACCTGAAGTACCTGTGAACCCAAGTGATTGGTTGGGGGGTCTGGGTGGAACAGACACAAGAGGCAACCAAGAAGAACAGGGGACATTTTCGCTAGGTACAAAATGCCACTCTGGGACTTCTACCAAAGTGTCCCTCGTTTTCTCCCTCCTTTCCCTTGTTTCTCTCCTGTTTTATTCTTCCCTCTTCCCAAGATCAGCAATTCCCAGGTGCCTGCATCCCATCACCAGAAGGCAGGGTTAACTTTGGAAACTATCCCTATGGGTAGTTAATGTATACTGAAGGTGTTTTGACACCTGTTTTGTCCAGGAGCCTTTCATAATGAGTCAGGTCACTTTTGTTAAATATTATATTGTGTGTATGTGTGTGTGTATGTGGGTATGTGTATATACATACCTAAAGTGTTACTATTCACACTGCCTTATGACTTCACAACATGTTTGTCCCTTCTGAGATCTCACAGGGGCTTCCCATGGCAGATGTCCCATTTCCCGCACCCTTCCACCATCCCCTTCACCTAATTTTAAAATAACCCTCCTGGACAACACGCACCATCCCTTCAGGTTCACGGCACTCAGCAGAGTCAAAGAGACTCTGAAGAGGGTCAAAGGGGTGGAAGGAATCACCCATGACACAGATTTGCTTAATTAATAATGCAGAAACCCAAAGGCGCATCTTTTATATGCAGACCACCGAATGCTAAGCAGGTTCACATATGAGAGCTAAAGCACAACAGGGGGCTGGCTGTTTTTAAGACAAAGCGTAACCAGGGTGTAACTGGGTGCTAGAATAGATGAGTGGCAGAATGAATCCCCAGATTCAGTTTTGGGACTTCTACAGTAATATCACATACCAGAAAACTAACAATAGCTCCCTTAATATGGTGCTTTTTACTTGTGAAACCTTTCACGCTCATAATTATCCAGGTGCTACCTGACACATTCATTAAATGATTACTCTTTGTATCTCTTTTGTGCCTCTACATAACAAGCAAAGACCATTTGGAGCCTCAGTTCAGGCCAGGAATGTCGACAGTCCGTATGGTACACTCGCACACCCACGGCGCACCAGCTGCATGCAGCAGCACAGACAATTGTTTTCAAAAAAAAAGTAATGCAGGACTGAGAGTATAGCTCAATGATAAAGCATTTGCCTAGCACGCTTGAAGATCCCACTTTCCATCCCCATGAGCGAGAGGACAAGAGGAGAGAGGGGGCACAGGAGAAAAGAAGATGAGAAACTTGAAAAACAGAAATATGAATTTTTGTTTCTAAAAGCAGTTTTAAAATTATAGTAATTTATATGTAATTATTATAGTAATTCATATGTATTATTATGTGGCTCAATGTCCTGGTGAAAGCTTCCCAAAATCTTAATTTATTCCAAATGGTAAATTAGAGACTGCCATCCTAAATATTAATAAGGATTGAGCAGCCAACACAAATTAGTAAGACTATTAAGAAACCCAACACAGATTATGAGTGGTAGGACTTGATATGATTGATTCACTGAGAGGAGAAGCGAGAGGGAGGAGTCGAGGCTGATACTCAGACTTCTGCCTTGGGCAATGGTGGTGTCATTCTTGGGTAAGGAGGATCCAGGAGAAGGTATAGGTGTGGGGTCCACGGTGAGCTGCCTGTGGGACCTGCCAGACAGCTGGTCAAGACTGGAGACGTCCCGGGACTCCAGCTAGAGGGCACGCTGCACAGAAGCCCGCCACTGTTGGGCAGCAAGGACAGCATCTAAGGCTGGCAGAGGATGAGGCACTGTGGAGGAACCTGAGGACGGTCCAGGGAAGTGGAAGCACACCCAGGAAAGGGCTCTGGGACCCGAGGGGAGCCACGGCAGAAGAAAGCCAGCCGCCAGGGCCAACTGCAGAGAAACCTTGTACAGAGACTGAAAAGATTCGGTAGTGCAGAGGCACCGCTGACGGTTTAGAGAGGGGGGTGGCTAAGAGAAGAGCGCCCAGGTGGCGTACCTTGAGAAATCACCTGGTGAAGGAAAGGAGAGAAAAAAGTGGCCGAAGAAATAGACGCAAGGAAAATGTCTGTTATATCCCTTCCTTCATCACTCCCTTCCCTCCCCCCACATCCTCCCTCCCTTTCTTCCTTCTTCCCTCCCTTCCCCCTCCCTCTCTGCCTCCCTCCTTTCCTCTCTCCCTCCCTTCTTCCCTCTCTCCTTCCCGTCCTCCCTTCCTTCTTTTCTCACTCCCTCCCTTTCTCCGTCCCCCTCCCTCCCTCCTTCCTTCTTTCCCTAAGTGCTAGAAAGAAATCAGAGCAGGGGAGTCTGCAAATGAGATGTGCATTGTGGTGGTCACAACAGGTCCCTGAGCTATCCCGAGGTCTTAAGAAGGGAGCACAGTGAGCAGAGTAGGAAGGACACAGGTACCATCCTATTTATTATATTATTATTAAATTTCAGCACTGAAGCTAGTTCCCAGGGCCTCAGATGTTAGACAAGTCCTTTACCACTGAGCTCCGTCCCCAACCCCTGTGTGTCATTACCCTTTCCTTGAAAGAGGAGACGCCCAGACTCATGGGGTTAAGCGTAACCTATGTAGGGTCTCACAAATCCTGTGACACTGTAGGCTAGGCCTAGAATCCAAGACTCCTAGTATCTGGTCCTCAGCACTTCTTCCAGACCAGCTGTGGGGACTGGACAGCAGTTATCAACACTGTAATAGGTGCTACAGATTCTCAGAGTTGGGGGCCCAGAAGGTCCAACAGTCTGCAGATCCTACACGACATTAGAGTACTTCAGTGAAAAGCCCATTTATAATTATGTCTGGACCCTAACTGCCTTTCTGAAATGAAGTGATTTTTTTCACGGATTTTGTTTTGAGGTGCTGGTACTTGAATCCAGAGCCCTGTGCACGCTAACAAGCACTATTCTGCAAGATTCCTGCTCCCAGCCCCTTTTGCACCGCTTTTGTGGTGGCGCTTTGTTTAGCCCAGCTTGGCCTCAATTCCAAATCCTCTTGCATCAGCACCCCAAATGCTAGTTACAGATATACACCGCCACACCCAGCATTTACATGGGTTTTCTGGGTGCTGAGTTGTCCAGGAATGCCGTCATCATGTAAATTGAAGGACTATCCTGCACTATGTCCTTTGGAACTTTGCCGAGAAGGCTCCTTCCTCAGCAGCATGTCTCCTGGTATTTGAGTCACTCCCAACACACCTGATCTCCTGATTATCTGCGGTCATGACATTGTCCGTGATTCTATGTAAATGTTCAAGCTTCAGAACATATCCTCCCGGATATATGATACTGCACAACTTTCCCTTTATTTTTCCAGCAACATTAAAAAAATCACGGTAAAAAAATTAATGTAAGGATACCACGTGTGGTCACCCATACCTATAATCCCTGTACTTGGAAGGCACAAGCAGATTGGAAAGAGTTTGACATCACACTGGGCTACAAAGCAAGTTCAAGTATAGCCTGAGCTAAATATCACCCTCCGTCATAAAAACAAACAAACGAAAAAAGCAGAAACAAAAAGGTGTGGTGCGATGGTTCATGCCTGTAATCCCAGCTACGTGGGGATTGCGAATTTAAAAATTGTCTGCACTGCAGAATGAGTTTAAGACGAGTCAGGGCAACTTAGTGAGACTGTCTCAAAGTAAAAATATAAAAGAACTTGGAATGTCAGTCAAAGGGAGAGTGCTTGTTCAGTATATGTAAATGGTAGTGTTTGCTCAGCATATGAGTTCAGTTCCTAGTACTATAATACTATACAAACACATACACATACACACACACACACACACACATTAGTATACAGAAGCATAATCAATCAATAAATAAACAAATAAATTAACAATGACAACTATTGCAGTTCGCCTGCATGGTTGCTGATAAATGACCATCAAACAGCTTAAGGGAACAAGGGTTTATTCTCTCTTATGATTCCTGGTTACAATTCTCAGTCCAGCTTGACAGGAGAGCATGCACCAACACCAGGGCCGAAGGAACTGGCCACACCATCACCACATAACAGCTGAGAGATGGACAATCCCTACTTGCCAGACCAGCATGTCTGGCCAGGTGAACAGAAGGATGCCAACTTCCTCAACCAACCCTCCATCTTTTATTCCAGAGCCTAATCCTATCCACCATAGGCTGGGCCCTCCCCATCAGCTAGACAATCTCCTGCAGGTTTGCTCCGGGCTTAACTCAACCACTGATTCTCTACAAACCTTCAACTGTTAAGTTTAAACCTTCAACTGTTAAGTTGACACCGTGCCCAACTACGACACTCCACCCCTTGTCAACTTGACACAAAA
Organism: Typhlomys cinereus; assembly: GCA_023101885.1. Lineage (NCBI taxonomy): Eukaryota > Metazoa > Chordata > Mammalia > Rodentia > Platacanthomyidae > Typhlomys > Typhlomys cinereus. Next base: position 371,669 of record JALPQD010000452.1, read on the forward strand.
ACAATAGCACTTTTAAACTGTAACTTTCAATTCTTGTCCCCATAGGTGTTAAAAGTTATCTTAAAAATATAAATACATTTCATAGATAAATTTAAAACTTTCTCTCATTAAAACTTCAGTTCCAACATTTTAAAAGTTCAAAGTTTCTTAACCTTAAGAGTGTATTAAATCCAAATAAGTTAAGTACTTTAAAACAGATAAAACATTAAAACAGAAGTATCTTGATGTAATAAGAAAACATTTAAATTAAAATCAAAGTCCAGCAAATTACTGCCTCCTATACTTCAGTCTCCATCTTCTGTTATTCACGGTGGCTCAAAGATTCTAGGCATTCCCAGTCCCTGTTTGCAGCTTGAAGCTGTAAAAGCAGAGTTCCTCTGAACTAGGCTGAATCTCCACTCACAGTCGTCCTCAGCAGCAGTCCCACAGTTCTGGCATCTCAAACACCACTCTGGGTTCTGCTCCGCAGCTATAAGCTTTACCATCTCCTGCAGGAACTCTATGCCTGCCACTCGGTGCCAAGCTTTTGCTGCTGTCCACGAACCCCTCAGTAGTATGCCCAAACCAGTACCACCTGGGGGACGTTGCTGGATTCCGAAGCAAGGTTGAAACATTGCTTGGTCCATTGGAGCCAGAGCCACAGCTGTACCAACTTTAGTGCACTGACTCTGGAAAAGCCTCTTTTCTAGGTAGCCAAACTTGCAAAGGGCAAGAAACAGCTTTAACTTGGAATTTTTGCCCCTAAAGGAATCTGGGTTTTCAAAACCACGAACTTGCCATATGGTGGTTTTCACATCTCCCACCATCCCAATGCAAGTCACCAGGTTCTCCTTCATTTTCACCAACAATGACAGCTGTTCTGCTGCCTGCCCTTTCCTCATCCAGAGATTCACAGCCACCAACACAGCTCTCCTCTAGCAAGCAAACCGGTCCACCGTCTCTAAATTCAACTTTATCAAAGTCCTTGTTCCTCTCATCACAAATTGGGCCCAAACAATCCATATCTCTCTCAACACCAGCATTATCCAATTGACCCACTAAACTCTGAAGAACAGTATTGGTAATCCACAAAGTGAAAATCTTCAAACATTTTCAACTTTTTCCAGTGAACCATTCAAAAGCCACAAAGTCCACATAGTCAGATTTATCAGCAACACCCTACTTCCCGGGTACCAAATTCTGTTGCAGTTCACCTGCATGGTTGCTAATAAATGACCATCAAACGATTTAAGGGAACAAGGGTTTATTCTCTCTTATGATTCCTGGTTACAGTTCTCAGTCCAGCTTCATGGGAGAGCATGACCCAACACCAGGGCCGAGAGAACTGGCCCATCACCACAACAGCTGAGAGATGGACAATCCTTACTTGCCAGACCAGCATGTCTGGCCAGATGAACAGAAGGATGCCAACTTTCTCAACCAATCCTCCGTCTTTTATTCCAGGGCCTAATCTCACCCACCATAGGCTGGGCCCTTCCTATCAGCTAGACAATATCCTGCAGGTTTGCTCTGGCTTAACTCAACCACTGATTCTCTACAAATATGCCCAGAGCTCAAACCTTCAACTGTCAAGTTGACACCTATGCTTAACTATGACAACAACAAAATCAGGACAGGAGATAGCTTAATTGGGTCAAGTGCTTGCCATACAAACATGAGAACCCAAATTTGAATCCCTAAAATCTACATAAAGGCAAAGGATATAGCGTTTGTCTATAATCCCAGGGCTCCTTCATCAAGATGGGAGGTGGAGTGTGCTCTGGCATGTGCATGCTGGAATTCATACACAGGAACGTGCACATGCACATGTGGGGGGTGGTGTTAAGGATGTAACTTAGTGGTAGTGCACTTGCCTAGCATATGTGAGCCTAAATTTGATCCCCAGCACTGTAAAAATAAAGACAAATTTATGTATAAATAAGTAGGAGATACCATCTATGAATTTCATTCAGAGTAATCAGGAGACATTATAAATATTTGCTAAACGAACAGGGGCACCATTGCAAGTCGTGTCTCTAGAAACTGAGATACTAAGTGATACAGGAAGGTGGGCAGAATTAGCGTGGATTTATGTGATTTATCCCCAAAAACATGGTTTTTCACAGACACAGACTGAAGCCCTTTAATGATCTATAGACAGACAATGTGGTCAATCTTCAATTGAATACCTTTGGGAAACATCATTTCCCTGACTAATTCAAATGATACCATATCTCGGCATTTTTCCAGGCCAGGAGAACAACAATAGAAGAGCACAAGTCATCTGGAGGGGCCAGGGAAACCAATGGTTCAATGTCTAGAGGCAGAGATGTGTTTAGAAGAGGTCAAACAGGTGCCAGGCTTGGTCTGTGCATTGTCTTCCTTAATGGATACGAAGATGAGTAAACAGTATGTAAGAGGATGCTTGAGGATATTTATGGAAAATGTCATATCGTGGACAGGAATAGGAATAGAGAAGTGAGTAATCCAGAGAAACCCCAATAGGTTACAGTAGCAGAGCCAGAAATATTTACAACTAAGACTCCAGAGAGGTAAAATACTTTAATAGTGTGTGTGTGTGTGTGTGTCCTAAATGCACCCAGGTTTGGCTACCACTTCTCAACAGGAACATCCTCTGTGATGAAGAAGGAATAGTTGATTTGTGGTCCTTAGTAATCTGTGGACTTGTGGGGGCTAGGGTGAAAGGAGGGGAGCAGCCTTCTTCCTTGTGAAAGGTCCAGAAACAGGGGATTTCCTAGCTTGACTAGTCCCCTGACAAGTCCCCTAGTCAAGCAACTTTGTGTCACAACTCTTCTTGATTTCCTCCTCCAAAAAAAAGAGGAACTGGGGCTGGAGAGGTGGCTCAGGAGTTAAGCCTCTGCTTTGCAGGCAGAAGGTCCTGAGTTCGGATCCTAGATCCCACATATAGACGCCGAGCGGAAGTGGGGGCGGCCTGCGTTTCTGGTCCTGGTAGGGCGGAGCCTGTGAATCCCGGGGCAGAGTAAACGAGGAGGTGGAGGTGTCCATGGTGGTTCTTGAATTCTCCCGTGGTTCTACACACAACACACACACATACGCGCACACATGCACAATTGAATAAATAATAATAATAATAAAAAAAGAAAGAGGAACAGGAGAAAGGCAGAGAGGAAGAAAAGGAAGAGAGGAAAGAGAAGGAGAAAGCACACTCTGACACCTATTATATATTTCCATGTTTTTCCCTGAGCATTTATATGTCATTTTTAATTTTAAAATGCTGAATCAATCTAAGCAGCTCATGCCTGTAATCCCCAGCACCAGGGAGGATGAGGCAGGGGGATCACCATGGGTTGAGGTCAGCCCGGACTACACAATGAGAAGCTGTCTCAAACAACGGCAAGCATAATAAATAATCTCATGTCCAGTCAAAGCAGTCGTAGGGATTAACAAGCAAGCTGATGCTCACAGGAGTCCCTACCTTACTTCTTAGACTAGAATAAGAGGAACACCAAAGAAACCTCCAGATACAAGAAATGCTTCTGAACTCCATCAAGTCTGCCGAGGAAATATGGTCCCACTCTCCAAAGGGTTACACCAGCAAACTCAGACGAATCAAGAAAAGCACTGGCAGTCAAGCACCATAGTGCATGTTAGTAATCCTAGCACTTGGGAGCCTAATGAAGAGTCATGAGTTCAAGGCCAACCTGAGTTATAGAGCAAAACCCCACCTCAAAAAAAAAATCACTCACTTAGAGCACCAAATCTAAAGGGACACTAAACAAACAAAAAAGAAACACCTTAGAAATGAAAATAAATGATATTTAAAAGAAAACCATGGCCAGTAGCATGGGAAGCAGGGGTGGGGTTTAGGAACGATTAATAAGACAGGATCCTCTGTGAGATTCTGTAATAGCTGAAGAGTTCAGAAACCTGTTCCGCTAACAGAGCCAATGGCAGATCAGCTAAGACTCATATAATACCACACGCATTTACTTCACACCCTTAGAATTCAGAATATTTTCAGCTTTTATTTTGAACACACTAACATTTCTATACGGTGACAGGTAGACTGCGGGAAGGGCCATCAATAGCCTTGTTATCCCAGGTCAAGTCTTGCTATCATCTGTTAAAGTTTAGGGTTAAGAATATTCCAAAATATTTGACATTGCTAATAAAGAACTATGTCCTTATGAGCATTAATTAGGTCCCTGCAAGAAAGAAAAGGCAGCAATTATAGATCTAAAATGTTTGCTTTAAACTCATGATGAAAAAAAAAAACTGCGAAGTCCTCACTGGCAATTATCCAGAAGACAGTGGCTTCTAAGAGTCAGGGAAGAGTCAGAGCAGACTTTTTGCATGAATTATTTGCCTCTGGCCAACTAACTAATATTATCAAACACCTTATGTGTATAAAACAAAGAGTCCTGAACCCCCAAGAGGTGCAAAGTTAATGGGTACAAAAAGATAAAATCACTGAGTATTGCAAGTTGAAGGGCTCTAATAAACACCCATATCTTAATGATGATAAAGCCAAGATTCAGGAAGGTCAGTTATAGTTAAGGTTCTCTAGAGTCACTAAATTCACAAAATGAATATATACATATAAGATGAATTTGTTGAGTTGGCTTACAAAATATGGCCGAGGTAGTCCAACGATGGCTGCCAGTAGCTGCTCAGCCCAGGAGGCCCGAGGGTGATGGCTGAAAGCTGGAGGATTCCTAGAGTCTCTAGTCTCTTTGAAGACTTGGAGGATTGGGCGGCAGGAGGAAGAGCACAGCTTCAGAGAGTCTCTCCTACTCCTTTGTATTCTGTTGTGTGACTTTTACATGGTCCATTACTGAGAGGTTCCTATGAGATCTGTGGAAGTTCCAATGGGATGTAGGGTAGATATATTCCCTTAGGTGGTCTCAGTTGATCCCTCCAGGTGTGGTCTCAGCTGATCTTAGTTAATTCCAGGTGTGTCAAGTTGACACCCAGGATTAACTATCACAGTCAGGGTTTTGCATAGGTTAGTAACTGCGAGTCCCACATAGCAATGAGAAACGATGGCTGCTAACTGCATGTTCTCTTGACATTAGCATAAAATACATAACGATTGTCTCTTTGTGATGAACTAAGAAGAGGAGTTGAAAGATCCTAGCAGAAGCGGTTTGCAGCCAAGATGTGCTCTAATGAGGGCAGCAACATGGTGGATGAAGGGCCTTGTCACCAGGACACAAAGTGAGGCAGTGAATGTGTGTGCCTGACGGGTCACCTAGACAGGTGTTTTAGGCTCTGAAACAGGACACAGAAGGAGTTGGGTTTGGGAAGCGTGAGGAAAAGAAAGTAAAAACAATACATGGAGAACCCCAATGCCAGAGCAAAGAACCTACGAGTGCCTCTAAAAGCAGAATTTCCCAATCATTTGCTGGCCATCATGGAAAGCAACGGAGTGTTGTGGTTTAAGAGTGCACGCTCTGAGGTCAGACTCCTTCCACTCAAATCCCAATTATGTGACCTTAGATAAATTGCTTTAACATCTCTTTGCCTCAGTTTATTCATTTGTAATGTAGAGATAATACATGTACCTCCCTTGTGAGGATTAAATGAAAGTATATGTTCACCATACTAAACCAGTACTTGGCATTACAGTTATGACATCCATAGGCAACTGGTTCTAGGAATCCCACTAGATAAAAAACTATGCAGAAGCATAAGTACTTTATACAAAATACAAGCAACCTAGGCACATCCTACTGTATGTTGGAAATCACTTCTGAATTGCTTTTCAAACAATACGATGTCAATGTAAATAGCTGCCATATTGCATTTTTAGAGAATAATGGCGATAAAAGTCTGTACATATTTAGCATAGACAATATTTTTTCTGAACAGTTTTGATGCGTGATTGGTCGAATCCACAAATGAAGAATGGAGGACTGATGGTCCTAACTCAATAAATGTTAGTTGCTCTCATTAACTTGTTTAGGTCAATGTGTGTGAGTATGTGTGTGTGTATGAGTGTGAGCGTGTGTGTGTGTGTGTGTGTGTGTGTGTGTGTGTGTGTGTAGGCCAAAGACAGACACAGGGTGTCTTCTTTAGTCACACTTCATCAGACTTTGTAAAACTGTCTCTCAGTGCCTGAAACTCGCCCAGGATGCCTGGCTAGCAAGCTCCACGGGTCTGCTTGTCTCTCTCTTCTGTGCAGGGGTTATAAAGAAACACTGCCTTCTCTGGCTTTTTACATGGTGCTGTGAATCTGAACTCAGATCTCCATGCTTGCACAGTAAGCACTTTACCTACTGAGCCATCTCCCTAGCCCCTATTTAGGTCAATTTCTAAGTTAAATGTGTACTGTATCCTATCCTAAGCAATCCGTGACATCATGGGCTGATCATGACAGTCGTGGTTTTTATTTTTCTAGAAAAAAAAATCCTCGTGCAACTAAGGCTGCCCTTGAATTCCCCATAGGACTCGGGCTGGCCTCAAGTTCACAACCCTCTTGTTTTAACTTCCCAAGTGCTTGGATTACAAGTGTGTATCAAAATACCTAACTTGACACCTATGGTTTTAATGAAACATATACAAGATACTAAACCAAAAGTCTTAACTAAAGCACCAAGATTTAACAGGTTTAATGATTTCCAGCATGACATCAGACAAAACAGTTCATCAGACAAGGATGAACTCTTTCCAGAAAGATTAGCTTGTCCCTCACACCGAAGACATAAACAGTCAGAGCACTGGTCAGCAGAGGGACCTGGGAGTATTCCTGGTGGGCTGGGACCTCATCTAACCCCAACAGAGAATATGCCCTGAGGATCTGCTGATAAGAGCAGGCTGCAACAGACCATCTGAGGCCCATTTGTTTCCTGAAGGACAGGAAGGGACATTCAGAGGGTGAATCACAGATGGAGCATCAAGGGAGAACTGCTGAGCTGAGAGTCAGCCTGTACTCCCAGGGTTCCTGGCTGATTAGAGCAGCTCTGGTTCAAAGGGCCTGCTCAGACCTAATAAGGAAGGGCCTTAGTGGAAGGAAACTAGAGGTAAATCACTCGATTTTCGGGGCAAAGGAAGGAGCAATGATCTGCAGTTGAGCATAATGTGTTTTTGTTTATGTGTCATGTGTTTTTGAGACAAGGGCTCATTCTGCAGCCTAGACTGTCCTGGAACTTATTCATGCAGCCCAACTGTCCTTGGATTTGTGGTATAATCATCCTGCCTCAGTCTCCCCAGCGCTGGGACTATGAACATGTATCATCATGCCTAGTGATAATTTGCTTTCTTCTATCTGAAGTAAGCAAGTATCTTAAGCACGGGGAAGGGGGTGAGTGATCTCTGAGAAACCCATGAACAAGGCCCTTGAGAAAGAAGTCAGCACTAACACATGCCCGGCCCAAGAAACTGGATGCTGAGGGAACCAGTGCTGTCCCTGTAACTCACAGTCCAGTGACAAAGTCATGGTGTCTAAGTACCGAACTGAGACCACTGTGACTTAAAGCAACCACAGGATCTTCTACGGCTTATGAATAGCCAGGAAACTTCTAAAGAGATGGTAATGGGAGGGAACTCTAAATATATTAAATATATATGTGTGACGCTGTCAGAGAAAAAATTCAAGTGGTATTAAAAAAATAAAACTGAAGCTAGAAAAAAAGCTTACAAAGTCTGAGTAACTTTCATCCCAGGGCAGGGAAAGCACTAACCACACTAAATAAACATAAAGAAACCATAGGGCACAAAGTTAAGTTGCTTCATGAATGCGTCCCAATGAGTCATGCTTCTTTATGCTGAAAAGCACAACTATTGCAATGAAATGTTTGTCTCTGTAATAGCTAAAAGGGCCTCTTGTCTCCTCAGTATGTTAATCACCATCAGAAATAATTGGTGTAGGACAGGGAGGAGATAAGGGGCAGGGAAGCAAGGTTAAGCAGTCAGGGACAGAAACTCTCAACTGGATGGGTTCAGTGGGAAATCATTTGCTCCTCAACGTTGAATATGATGGAATCAAAATAGAAGAATAGAGAGAATCCATGGATGTTAGACAAATGACCTTGTGCAAAGGAAATTCCATGAGCAAAGAAGCCACAACCCCAGGGTCCCTGGCTAAGTTTACTGTTTGGTCATGTTGTTTCAGGTAGAGGTACATGGCAAAGGAGGAGATGGGTTCTCAAAAACGCCGAGTTACCCAGGAAGCATCCTGAAGTCTGGGAGACCCCGGGGAAGCAGCAGGGGAGGAAGAGAGATGGGGGCCTGGCTCAGCTGCCAAATCCAAATGGGGGTCTGGCTCAGCTGCCAAATCCAAATGCAGACCATGAAACACACCCGAACAAACGCACAGCTGTACTGCGGCTTTCAGCTGCAGGCTGCTCCCTAGGGACAGGGAAAGGAAGAAGGGGGAGGTGAAGTTCAAGTTTTTAGGAGAAGGCAAAGGGGGTGCTCCCCCCCCCCACACACACACTGTAGGAAGTGGTGAGGGGAGAAAAGTACACAAACATCATGGCTGGGCTGCCTCTTGGAACAAAGAAGGGATGGCCGCTCTGGGTCCACCTTCCCTTGAAAGTTCCCATCCAGCTCCAGCTTTGTCTTTTAAACTTCCAATGTGGCTTTGTTCTCCTTGGACTCCACCCCTCCTCTCCCAGCTCTGACTTCCTACCGTTCCTCCCTGGAGGAAAACCAGTCTAATGGCTCATCCAGTACAGTGTCTTGAAGAAACACTGTGCTGAGGCCATGGCTTTGGTGGTTAAACCTCTTGCCTCTCAAGCAACGGACCTGAGTTCTGATCCTCACAACCCATGTAAAAAATACAGAGTAGGTTTTGGGTGTGTTTGTAATTCTAGCCCCGGAAGGTACTGCCTGGGAATCCCAGAGCAAGCTGGTTAGCCAGACTAGCTCTAATGGCATGCTTAGGGTTTAATTAGAGACCCAGACTCACAATTAAGGATGATTCCCGATATCACCCTTGAGCCTCCACAGGTGCGCACTCTCACTCAAGTGCGCTCATGTACATACACCCACCCATGTGTATCCACCCACATGCAAAATTACACATACAATGCATGCGTCCCATATGTACATACGAGAGAGAGAGAGAGAGAGAGAGAGAGACGAGAGAGAGAGAGAGAGAAGCCCATTGGGGTCACGAGCTCAGGGTCACTGAGATGAACTAGGAGTCCACCTGGGTCCCCACAGCGCGGCTCCACCGGACAGCATTACGGCGACTCTGACAGAGGCCACCTCACCTCCCCAGAGCAGCCACTCTTCCCAAATACCTTAAAAACAATAGAAGAGGCTTGTGTTCAAATTGTCTAGAACGAAAGACAGATCTCATTAAACTAGCTTGTCATCTCTGACCGGACTAATCTGTGGCTACAAATCCTTTCTCAGGACAGTTTAATGAATAGGTCAGTCTGGTGTTTTGCTGTTGGTGCAGCGCTGGAGATCAAATCTAGGGTCTCGCACATGCTAGGCAAGTGTGTTACCACCAAGCCACATACCCTAACCCTACTTTAAAGCTTTCTGTACTCCATACAGTACACTCGGGACTTAAGTCATAACTAGGTTTCCTAGCTGCACTATAGCTAGTGATAGCAAGGTAAGACCTAGTAACTAGGCTAGAGAATGAAGAAGAAACTCGAAACTGCCAAGATCGATACTGTCCAAGAGCCTGTTAGGTGACAGGAAAATATTATAGTCAAAACCAAATAGGGTTCATAAGATACGTTCCTTTGCCAAGCAGAAAGCCTGTTCTCTCCACAATAACTCCCAAGCCATCTGGTCTGTTTTCCTACTGCAGGATACAGCCCTCGCCCTCCTCCCTGAACATTCATTAAGGATGCTGGTTTTCATGTGAGAATAATTATTTCTATCTTCCTTTAACTGGCCACGTCCAGTCCATATCCATTTCTCTGTTCATTTACCCAACCTCTACTTTAAGTCACTCACCAACATTATTTCCATTACCTACTAACCCAACGCTCACAACATACTACAGATGTCAGTTCAAGTCCCACCTTAGACACTTTCCAGCTGTAATGTACTTCAATCTCTCTTGTAGGTACTTAGTTTTTCCAGCTATAACACGGGGATAACCAATAGTAGTTTTGCCACTGCTGTGAGAGGAATCCTTAGCCCAATGCTTGCACGTAATAAGCACTTGCTACACAAAGAACATCAACTGTTAGTGCTCTGACCACTGAAGTCAGCTGAAATGCCATTTAGATTAAATGTGCTACCCAAAATCACTCAAGTAAGTGATTCGGGGAGGATTCCCAGGTTTCCCGATTTCTGAGTTGCGTGCCAGTCATTAACCCCTTTGCACACAGAATCATTGTCTACTGACCTAGAAATGTAGGTGTCTGATCACATCCAAATATGACTGGTGATTTCATAAGCACTGCAGGGCCAATGAGATGGTTCAGCAGGTAGAGGTGCTTGCTGCTAAGCCTGACAGCCGGAGTTCACCCCCAGAACCCACATCCTAGGAGAAAACTGACCTCTATAAGTGGTTCTCTAGCCTTCACATGCCCACCACAGCATGCACGCACGCATAAATAAATAAGTAAATAAATGAATGTGTAAAAAAGAATTAAGCATTTTCATGTCACATGCTAGAAACCATTTAAGCATATGGAAGCTTGGAGGCCAAGTCAGTTTATTATGAGAAGGTCACTTTATTGCTTTGGGAAAGGAGGAAAGAAGGAAGGGAGGGAGGGAAGGAGGGAGGAGGAAGAGAAGGAAGGAAGGAAGAAAAGAAAAGAGAGAGGGAAGGGAGGGAAAGGAAGGGAGGGAGGGAAGGAGGGAGGAAAGAAGGAGAAGGAAGGAAGGAAGGAAGGAAGGAAGGAAGGAAGGAAGGAAGGAAGGAAGGAAGGAAGGAAGGAAGGAAGGAAGGAAGGAAAAGAAAAAAGAGGGAGGGAAGGAAGGAGGGAGGGAGGAAAAGGGAGGGAGGGAAGGAGGGAAAGAAAGAAAGAAAGAAAGAAAGAAAGAAAGAAAGAAAGAAAGAAAGAAAGAAAGAAAGAAAGAAAGGAAAAGAGGGAGGGAAAGGAAGGGAAGAAGAAAGAAAGAGAGAGGGAAGGAGGAAAAGAAAGTGAGGAAGGGAAAGAGAAGAGAAAAAGAGAGTAAGAGAAAAAATGACAAAAATCTAGAGGTAAGGCTTATGCTGCCCAGCAATAACAATATTTTGTCCATATTTGCTTTGTCCATATTTGTTTCTTGTTCATATTTAGTTTTAAAACACAGATAAAAGTATGACCAATGTCCAGGCTGCTTTATCAGGCTTTGGTAGCAGGAGGGAAGGGGAGCCTAAAGACTAGGAGCAATGATGGGGACAGCCAAGGACACCTGTCTGAAAGCAATGGTGGCTACAGGTTCCCATAACGCTCCGTAGATGGAAGTTACTGTCTGTAAGGTGGGATTCTGGCTGCATTGACTGTAGCCCCGGAAGCGTGTTTATCTCCAAGCATGAACTGGCCCCCTCAGAAGTCCAGAGAAGAATCCTCTCTTTGTGCTCTTCAATATCTTTGTTGGCTGGCCTCCTTACACTCAAGGCTAGTGTTAAGGTGTTACTAGAACTCAGAAAGCTCGTGTGACAGGAATGTCTATTAAAAACAAAACACTGAATGGCTGGAACAGAACTTGATGGTCATTCAAGCCTAGTAGCAAAAGTAGTAAGAAGGAAATAATACAGTATGTCACAAATGTGGGGCTTCTGGAAAGAAGAGGTGTGACCAAAAAATGCTCTCTCTGAGTATGCTCCTTTATGAATGAGATCTCCCAATATTATCTGACAGGTGGAATCTGTCAGAAGGATCAACCTCAGTATTCAAGTCTTGCCCCTGTGGACTGCTTGTCCTAGAATCAACATTGCTATCTCTTCCACAGTGGGATTCAAGAGCTGTGAAAAGATCTCAAAGTCCCTGGGAGTCAGCAGAGGGAAGGAGATGGTGGCAACGGGCAGGTCAGAAATGGCAATAACTGTGGTTATTCCACAGATTGGCTCGTCCCACCAATCCCAACACAGAAGTGTCAACATCAGAGGAGAATGGAAAGTTTCCTTTGAGAACCATTCTTTGAAGGTTCTGGGGACCAATATCACCTTACGACTTCAACTCTACTAAATTTATATGCAGAGGAACTAATGTTAAGGTGAGTACTGAGTAGAATCTTTGAGTGGAGGGTATGGGAGCCAATGCCTACACCTGATGTGTGTGGGCAAAGGGAAAGGAGCAAATGTTCCAACTTGGCTTAGGGATGAGCAGGGCTACATACATCTACAGGCCTGTGTGTCAGAAGGAGAAACCACTTTCTTTTTATTGAGTCACAATAGCAAGGAACATTCCATAGCTCGAGTCTGAGGCAAATATACTTTTTTTAAAAGCCAGTGTCTTGTTACGTTTGGTCACTGTGTAGTTACATAGGCTTTGAACCTATGGTGGTCCTCCTAAATATTGAGATTATATACATTTGCCACCACACCCAACCCAAATGTACATCTTGAACCAAACACAGATACTAAAATTTTCCCCAAGCATCTTTTATCTCATAATAGAAAAGTATAACCATTATTCTAGGGTACTTGATTCTAAAACCTATCAAGCTCCCCACACACCATAGCCCATTTACTAACTCTCAGTGTGACTCAGTTTCCCCTCGACTTAGGAACCGTCGCCCGAAAGGGGCAAGCTCCTACTTTCTCAAATCGGCTTACACTTTACCCTTCCAAAAAAACCTTCTGGCTTCTGAGAAGGGGCACAAGGGGAGATGCAGCAAATCTTGCCAGAAAGGCTGGGTTCTCTGAATCCCTTCGCCGGTTCCCTCCTTTGACCACAAAGGGAGCTGGGAGTATGCCAAGCAGAAATTACTCTCACCTTAAAAGGAATGTTCCTGAAATAAAAAACTAAAACCCAAGCCACCTTGTATGTAATTAGGGGGTGGAAAGAGTAAAGGGACACACATTTGAGAGCTCTAGGGCTGGGGGAGGGGTGGCTATCCCTTTTCTCCCTCAAGGACAGCCAGATCTGATAGGACTTGCAGTTTCTGAAGGCCAAGTTGCCTCATTTTACTGCCCTTACCTAGGTGTCTCCCTATGACATCAAAAGCCCCCCACACACACACTGGAGACCTTTCAGAGCTTAGAGGGCAACTGTCACTAATGTCCTGACTTGACATCTCCCAGGGAAAATCCTATTAGGAGGAACTCCAAGCTCTCCCGCCCCCCAACAGAGGAAGATAGAAAAAAAACCACCTGCCGCCTGTGTGTTACAACAGCTTTTCTGATAAAAACTAGACTTTTAAAACCAACACTGATCTTTCCCCCATCACAAAGGCTGTAATTCAGCCCTTTCCTGTAAAATGACCCTTTTTCCTTTAGAAACAATATGCACATCTGAGACAACTGAAATAAACATAGCACAAGGCTCACTAACTCTGCTATCTTTCACTTAAGAACCCCGGGGCTCTTAAATCACTTTATGAATTACACACACACACACACACACACACATACACACACACCATCACTTTCAAAGGAGTTTCATTTTCTTACCTTGTAGTGTATTCATACAAGGAGTAGTCAATCCATAGACAAGCCCACTCTCAACCTATGCAGATGGGGAAGTTGGGACACCATATGAACAAACAGGTTAGAGTAAATCCAACTGGGACTAAATAATCAATCTTGCCCAATTAGAGGAGAGGTCCGTAAAAGTGGGGCTACCTGGGGCCAGCCACCTGCACTTAGACACTTTAATCATGGGGCCACAAGATTCAAAACTCAGGGCACTTCCTTTGCCTCTGCTACCCCTTGTGGATCCTGGACACTCCTCTCCCCATGCTCCTGTCCAAAATCAGGTTGTCATTTCCTTTCAGAAACGTGTGCACCATCTTCCCCATTGTCCATCGCTTTCTCTAAATGTAAAGTATCGCACAGCCGGTCTCAGATCCACCCTTGGCCTAAACACTTGCACCATTAGCTCATTCGTGGGAAATGGAGAAGTAACACCCAGAAGTGCAGAGGTTCCAGTGCCTTCTGTCTCCACAGGCATCTGCAGCTCTGACTTCCAGCCAGGGAAATGACCTAAGCTCCCAGAGGGCTGACCTGCCACCGGACAGGAGCCAATGGTTCCACGCAGGCCAGCTGCAAGCTGAAGGCCCCTCATTCCTTGAGACACAAGGCCCAGGACTGGAATCTGGAACCTGGCCCGTTTGTCTTCAAGAGAGGACGCTGTACCATTCCCACACCAGGTCCTCCCACCCTCTCCTTGACCCTTCTCTCCTCTCCTTGACCTTTCTGGTGACACAGCAAAGAAACAAGCTTCCTAAGGACCCCCCCCTTCTGAAGATCAGGATAAGATTCATTTGTTATTGGGTGAGCAGAACCCCCAAGGTTACACTGGTAGCAAGCTCCCACCGTGTTTTAAGAGTCTGTAACCAGCATCAGAACAACTTATTACTGTGAACTCTGTACCTGAGGCTGCCATCTACACTGTTGTCTCACACACACACACACACACAGGGGGGGGAGAACCCCAAGAATGCAGAGTCCGGGAAAGAAGGGAAACATGTCAGTTTCTAACTGGGTATAGAAAGAAAAGACACCTGGGAAAGATGACAGGGACTTCCTGGCCTTGCCAGAAACAGGACTGCATGACTTCCCACCAAAGTCCTGCACCTCCCACCCAGAACCGGAGATCTGGGAGAGCCGATGAAAGAGCTGGCCCAGGGACTTGGCTGGGACCTTGACCAGGACTGAGCATTAACATGGGCATAGACCTGGGAGAGAATGCCCAGGCATGCGGCCCACCTCATGTTTTAATGCACACAGGGAAGAAGGCAAAAGGGTCATTTCCATAGGGTTCTTCCCCTCCAGGAACGTCCTCAGTCTTCAACTCAAGATAATCCGTGGTTCCCACTCCCAGGACCTGGCTCTCCAGCTGCCATCCAGCCTGGCGCCCCCCTCTGTCCTCCCGAGACGGCCTCGGGGTGTTCTCCTCCTGCAGGGAAGAGGAGTTAACCTTCCGCTGCTGAGAAACTCATCCCAATCCTTCACTCTTGTCACAACCGGGCACCCCCTTTGTTTCAGGCAGGGAAAGTTGCCAGCGTGCACCCCTTTCACCAACACGCCCCCCTGCGCGCCCATCCCCCGCAGGGAATCCAAGCCCAGACACACCATCTAATCAGCCGCTCGCTCCTCAGCGGGAGCAGCCGCTTCGAAACCGAAAGCAAAGAGGAAGCGGGGTCCGGTGGTGTCTGCGCGCTGGGGTCGCCGGGTCTCCCCCACCGCCTCTCCCAGGACCCGCGCCCCCGCGCTCGGCGCAGCCCGCCCCGCGCGGCCACCTCTCGCCGCTGCGCGGAGGCCTGTCTGCGGGCATCGGGGGCACCTACCGCTGCGCCGCGGGAGACGCGCACCGACCGGGGCCGGGCAGGGCCGGGCCGGCCGCCGGCCGGACGCAGGTGCCGCCAGGAGCGCCGTCTCCCCGGCCGGCTCCCGCTCCTCCTCCCGCGCCGGGACTCGGGGCGCTCTCCTGCGCCGCTGCTCCCCGCCCCCACGCCCGGCGCCCGGGCTCCCCCCGCGCCCCGTGGCCGGCCGAGCCTCCCCCACGCCGCCCCGGCCGCCCGCCCAGCGCCTAGCCCCGCATCGGGCGTCGGCGCCCGCCGCGACGGCGCTCGGCCGGGGGGCTGCAGCGGCCGCTGACCGGCGGAAGCGACTCCAGGAGGCGCCCGCGGCGGCGGCACTCACCCATAGTACGGATGCGGTGCAAACTGCACATGCTCGCGGCTGACAGGCGCTCTGCCCCCGGCCCTGCTTAACTCCTTCCGCGCCCGCTAGCCGCGGAGTCCGCGCTCCCCGCCGCCCCAGCCTCCTCCGACCGCCCCCGCCAAACCTTGAACCCACCCCGCCCTGGCGGCGCAGGTGGCTGCGGGACAGAGTCCTTGCCCCCCCCCCCCGGGCTCGGGCCACTTCCACATTCTAAGGTGCGCCCCTCCTGGCTTGTAGGAGTTGTGGGGACCCGCGTGCACAACGTTTACTGTGGATGCCGTGAAGGCTCGAGCTGCCCAAAGCCCACACTGTTCACATGATATTGCACACCCACTGTGTGCCTGCACTGTTCTCCATGAAGGGTGTTTATTGAAAATATCCGAACCACTTCGGTTGTTCCCCCCCCCCCATTTCTAAGACTGAGAAACTAAGGCCTGAGCAAAACTAGAATCTTCCCCCAGCCAAGGCCTGACCATCCAAGATCCATCATTTGATGTGTACTGCAGATATTAAATGGAACATGTTCTTTCTGGGGCCAGTCTGGAATCCTCTTTTGGGAGATACACAATATGCATATCATCTGCAAATCTTGGCGATTTCTGAATAGAGAACAGAGAAATCAGCAGCAGAGGCGCTGTCTTCAGAGACGAGTCTTAACTGGACTTGGATCCCGCAAAAAGGTTGTTCAAGGAATGAGAATGAAATCTCTCCAGGTGGAGGATGGAGGGGGTCAGAGAACAACTTTCAGTTCTTTCCTTCCACCACTTGGGCTTCCAGGGCTGGAACTCGTGTTTGCAAGCAGAGCCTTACCTGCTGAGCTAGCTCTGTGGTCTGTTTCTTCCTTTTTGAGACCAGGTCTGCCTATGTGGCTAGGACTCTCTTCCAACTCCTCATCCTCCTACCTCTATTTCCCAAGGTGTGAAGATTACAGGAGTGTCCTCATGTGCCTGGAAAGGGAGGGGGTACTTTTTAAAGAACCCAAACAGAGAGGGTCTGCTTACAATTTCCACACAAATACCAAGTGCCTTCTCTAAGCTGGGACTGTAGCTCAGCAGAAGAGCAAATCCTCAGCATTCTGGAAGCCTAGGGTTCCACTTCCAGTGGGTGTGGTACAGGCACATACACACACACACACACACACACACACACACACACACACACACACAATCACAATCAAACACAATCAACCTAGAGGGAGAGGAATGGCAAAAAAGAT
This sequence comes from Typhlomys cinereus, assembly GCA_023101885.1. Classification (NCBI taxonomy): domain Eukaryota; kingdom Metazoa; phylum Chordata; class Mammalia; order Rodentia; family Platacanthomyidae; genus Typhlomys; species Typhlomys cinereus. The sequence goes on from JALPQD010000452.1 coordinate 388,579, forward strand.
TACAGCACTCACCCCTTTTTATAATGTGTCAGAGGGACAGAAAGGTCTCAGAAGTCCAAAGCAATAGGAGTCTAAGAAAAGAACCACTCACTCAGCCAGTCTTGCCTGCTCTAGGCAAGAAATCAGACTGTTTTCCTACTTTCTGAACCTAATCTGATCCCATGTCTTCCCCTAATTGCCTGATGGGGCTATAGTCTCCATCAAACTTTCTGCTCTTGACCACGGTGTTAAAAGTTGAACAAAATGCTCCTCCAAACTGGGAGTGAGCAGTGTGGGCCAGGAGCTCTGAGCCTATGCTGACCCACACCCTGTCCTTGGCCTGGACAGCGTGCTCTTCTCTAAAAAGCACTGGATGTGGCTTTGTGGCAGATTGTGTGCCTCAGATGTGCAAGGCCCTGGGCTCCAGCACCTCATGGAAAGAAGAGAAAAATCAAAGGATTTTTACATAGGAACAGTAAGAATGATCTTGTCTGGTATAGGATGTATGTAGCTGTGAGGTGCTGTCCACAAGAGCTCTTGACCTCCATTATCTTCTTCTATGTAATGGAGCTAATAGCCCCTATCTCATAAGCATTATGTATTAACCCAGTGACATCGTGCATGCAGAGTCCTCGGCACACAGTAGGTTTTCAATAGTAAGAAATTATTTTCTGCTGGGAGTAAGGCAGGGAGAAAGAAAAAGAGATCCTTGTCAGAAAGACAGGAGACAGTGCCCCTCAGAAAAAAACCCTGGCAAGAAGTGACCTCATAAGTCCAATGGCAAGGTCCAGCTGATGAAAGGGGTATCCTTTTACCCTTGCAACAGACTGTAGTCACCCACCCACCCTTTTCTGTATTTAGTCGTAGCTCGGCTCTCTCCCAGACTCTGGGAGGCAGCATTGCACAGAAGAAAACATCCCAGACTGGAAAGGTAGCAAGTTATGAATTCCCAGCAACTTAAGTGTTAGGTCGAGTAGGCACAGTGCCCAGTGCCAACGATATTTGTTAGGGTCCCACATATGAATTTCTTCTAAGCCAAATGCAAAAGGGTGGAGGTCAGAGAAAATGTTTTCATGTATGATATTAATGTTTTCATCCTTAATCTAGAGGCCAAAGTGCCAGTAGCAGAATGCAAAGAAAGAATGAGGAACTGAAGCAAAAGGTTAAGCACCGTGCAGGCTCTCCCACGGGTCTGACTACATGGTCAGAACCTTCACTAGAGATCATTTCTTGCTGACAAAAATTTACATAGCTGCCCTTGTCTTTGGGCAGGGCAGCCATTTCCTTCTCCCATGACATGAAAGAGGAAGTCAAATCTCAGAGAGGCTGTAGAGTTTTGTCAAGGTTATATTGCTGGTAAAAGTTAACTATAGCTCAAACTCAGGTCATTTGGCGCCTTATCCAAGGTCTTTCCACCTGCACCAAGAAGATTGTAAATAAAGTCTGGCATGTACTGGGCAGAGCAGCATACCGCTACAGGGGACCTAAAAATAGAATTTGTACCAGTGAGTGGGTTCCCTGCCTTCCCACCCAAAGAACACTGAGACTGTATGCAGTGCGGAAGAGATGGGGAAGGAGGTACCAGCTGAAGGTAGACATGTATGTATGGATGGAAGGTGAAGGGGTGTGTATGTGTGTGTGTGTGTGTGTGTGTGTATCAGAGGGCACTGTGTGTGTCCCTGTGTGGGACCAAGGGTGACTTCAGGAATCATCCTAGATTGCTTCTACCTCCTTCTTGCTTCCCTCTAGGATTTCCCAGGCTCTGCCCATCAGGGCCGGAAGTATCCTTGGCATTTTTAGTGGGACCTGGAATCCAAACTCAAGACCTTCTTTTTATGAGACAGAGTCTTAACCCCTGCGCCATCTCGCTAGCCCCACTTTTTCCTTCTTATCTTACTGAAGCCAGAAGAGCAGTGAGGTGGGCCACACAGATATAGATTTGATTAGAGAGACCTGGTATCATAGTTAGGCACAGGTATCAACTTGAATGTCGAGGGTTTGAGCTCTGGACACATTTGTGGGGAATTAGTGGTTGAGTTAAGCCCAGAGCAAAACTGCAGGAGATTGTCTGGCCGATGGGGAATGCCCAGGTGGGTAGGATTAGGCCCTGGAATAAAAGACAGAGAGCCGGTTGAGAGAGTCAGCATCCTTGTGTACACTTGGCCAGACATGCTGGTCTGGCAAGTAAGGATCGTCCCTCTCTCAGCTGTTATGTAGAGATGGTGTGGTCAGTTCCCTCACCCTGGTGTTGGTGCATGCTGCCCTGTCAAGCTGGACTACAGACTGTAACCCGTCTATCATAAAAGAATAAACCCCTTGTTCCCTTAAGCTGTTTGATGGGGATTTATCAGCAACCATGTATGTAGTCTAACGGTTACACCCGGACTTCTTTAAAAAATGTTTTTTTAAAGTGAACATTGATTTTGTGTGTGTACGTGCACCGGTACACATGTGTACACAGTACAGTTTGCTGGAGTTGGTTCTCTCCTTCTACCATGTGGTTTCCGAAATGAACTCAAGTCAGAAGGCTTAGCCACAAGTGCCTTTATCTGCTGAGCCACCTCAGTGGCTTGCAGTATGGCGAGTTCCGCATTTGAACTCAGCAGTCTCTACATTCTTTCTAAGTGGATGTCTCAAGGCAACTCATTTAGACTTTCTCAGGCTGTTTTCTCATCTGCCAAGTGGAAATGGCAACAACTTTCACCCTAAGGTGTTGCAAGTGCAAGATGGTATGTTAAAGGTGCTTTCCATGGTGCCGACACAGAGTCAACTGGTAATGCAGGCAGCCAGCACAAGTCATGGGGAGTCTCTGACATGGTCAAGGATTCTCTTCCCAACCAGGCTGCAAAAAGAAACAGTCTTTAAGCACCTCTGGCGTCTCTAATGGGTCTAGCATGTGACAGGTTCTTGTGCATATTTTTTGAAGGACAAAGCTTGTCTGTGGTCCTGCAAAGCAAACCACCCATAAAGGATTTGCTCTTGTTTCCACCACAAAGAGCATTCTTGATGACTTTTGAGGGGAATCAGAGAGATTTCTTCATGCTTTTCAGGGAGGATTGGTTCCCTGGGGGTTGCCTCGTGACCACAAGTCAGAAGAGATGTGGCTCAAGAAAGCAATTTCTGCAGAAAGACGGGCCTGCAGCCAGATGAGAAAGGGTCCAGGAGAGAGCTGCAAGAAAGGACCGCAGAGAGTCTGTCGCAAATACTTCGATAAGAAAGAAAGAAGTGAGGCCAAAGCAGAGAGGGCATCAAAGGAAGGCAATCTTGAGTTTGGATTTCCTCAGATCTGCTTTACAGAGAAACGAGCAACATAGAGAAAGAGGAGAGAGGCACATAGGATCTGTTCAGGGGAGGGCAAGAAAACATGCTGGCAGTTGAAAATGAGAGTGTCTGTAACACCCACAACACCCGAACACACACACCAACACCCGAACACACACACCACTACCACACCACCACCACCACCACCATGCTTTCTGAAACAGGGTCTAACTCTGTTGCCTAGAACTCACTGGGTAAGACAAGCATGATGATCTTTCTACCTCAACCTTCCAAGGATTGAGATTACAGGCATGTGTCACCATGCCTGACCAGCAACCCTTTAAAAAAAAGAAATGTGGACCTATATCATTCAGAATTTTTTGTCCAGGGTCTCATGTAGACCAGCTTGACCTGGCACTTGCTAGGTAGCCAAGGGTGACCTTCAAGTTCTGGTCCTTCTGAGCTCACTTCTGGGATGCTAGAACGACAGGCAGGTGTCCCTACACTAAGTTTATAGCTATTTTAAGTCTAAGAAAAGTTTATTCTCATGTAAATCTGTGATCAGGACACTCATAGATTGTAAAGACTTCTGATAAAAATGAGTTTACAAGTTTACGAAGATTCAAATTGGGGTGATAGTTCAGTTGGCAAAGTGCTTACCTTGTGACTATGAGAACCTGAGCTTGTTCAGAACCCACGTGGGAGGGGTGGGGGAAGCCAGGTATGGCAGCGTGTACTTGTAATCCCAGTGCTGGGTAGGGAAAGACAGACAGACAGATAACCTGGGTTTTGCTGGCCACTCTGCCTAGTCTATTATGAGAGCCCAGGCCAACGAAAGAGCCGTCTCAAAAAACAAGGTAGTTGGCACCTTAGGAGCAACAGTTGAGCTTATACTGAACTCTGAGTGTACATGAATAGACACAGACACACACACACACACACACACACACACACACACACACACACACACAGACGTGTGAACATGCACGCACAATTCAGAGTAGGTCCGTTTAGGGAGACTCAATCATGAAAAGTAATTGAGAATCTCCACAACGCTTCTGCAGCTAGTATCACTTCTGTTCAAAATGTAAATAAACTGAGTCAGGCATCCGTCTTACCTCTTGGCAGGGAAGAAGTCCAACAGGAACCCCTGGTGTAAAGGACCACTAGGCTTAAAGAGAAGTCAAGGGGCTAGAGAGATGGCTCAAGGGTTAAGACTCAGCCTCACAAGCAGAAGACCCTGAGTTCTGATCCATCCCACATTAACAACAACAACAACAAAAAAAACACTAGGCAGAAATGGTGGTGCCTGCACTTCTGGCCCTGGTGGGTGGAGCCTAGGAAATCCCAGAGCAAAGCAAAAAGGAGGTAGAAGCAATCCAGGATGATCCCAGAAGTCACCCTTGGCCCTCTATACAGACACATAGTGCCCTCTGATACACACACACACACACACACACACACACACACACACACACACGCGCGCGCGCGCGCGCGCGCGTGCACAAAGAGAGAGAGAGAGAAGTCAAGAAGCTTTTACCAAAAAGGCAGAAAAGACTCCAGCAGCAAATGTCTGTGGGAGACCAAGTAGAAAGTTCCAGAAGCTTGTGCATAAGAAATTACATCTCATTATGTTGTCCAAACCCACCTTGAACTCCTGGGCTCAAGTAATCCTCCTGTTGTTGCCTTCTGAGTACTAGAAGTGCAGATGCACACTATAGCTCTGAGAATTTTTTTTCCCCATTGTGGAGATTGAACTCAAGGTCTCCTGAGTGCTAGGCGAGGCACTAAGGAGTTATGCCTCTAGCCCTAGATTTTATTTTGGGAGCATTTTTAGGTTAGAGCAAATGGAGCAGAAGGTAAAGATTTTTCATGTACCCCCAGACTACACATGCATAACATTCCCCATCATCAACATCTTTCCAGAAGGATGGTACCTCTACTACAATTCATGAGTCTGTCTTGACTCTTCACAATCACCCAAAATTCACAGTAGGGTTTGTTTGCACATATATGGGTCCAGACATGACACACACCCACCTGTGTAGTATCATAAGGAATCTTTTCACCGCCACGAACAGCTTCTGTGCTCTGCCAATTTATCTCTCCCCCTGCACTAGTCCTGGGGGACCATGGATTTTCTTAATGTCCGCAAAGTTTGGTCTTTTCCAGAATTTCGTATAGTTAGGATTATACCTTTTCTGGTCTTAACAGATTGGCTTCTTTCATATGTATTTAAATGTTCTCCATATTGTCTCCTGCTGGAGGTGCATTTTTAATACTGAACGACATTCCATTGTCACTGTACCACACTTTATCCATTAGCCTGCTCAAGGACATCTTGGGTGCTTCAGTCATTGAGGACAAAGCTGTTGCGGGTGAAGATCTAGGTCTATGATCAAGCTTAGTCCAAGATGCTGCAGCTACAGCATCATGTCTGAGCGTGGGTGCTTGTGCCTGTAGTCCAGCGCAAAGAGCCGAGGCAGGAGGATCTCAAGTTCCAAGCTATCTGGGGCTACATTGCGCGGTGACAGCCTGTCTCAAAAACAAAAAGAAAAAAAAAAAGACTGCTCTAAGTTACATGTAGGTGTTAAACTGCTTGGATAAATACCAAGGATTCTGACTGCTGGTTCTCATGGGAAGGGCATGATTAACCTTGTAGGGAATTTCCAGGGCTTGGTGAGATAGCTCTGTGGGCAAAATACCTGCTGGCCCACTTGAATTCAATCCCTGGAAACCCACACGATGGAAGGAGAGAACTGACTTCTGAAAGTTGTTTCCGCCCATGCACCACGGATGTATGTTCTCTGTCTGTCTGTCTGTCTGTCCTGCCTGTCTGTCTGTCTGTCTCAGCTATACCATTTTGTATCACCACCAGCAATGGATGAGACATCTTCCATGTCCTCACTACACATTCAGCGCTGTCATGATACGAGTGTAGCAGTGTCCTGTTGTTATTCTCTATGGGGCTCTCAGTTTTGAGGTGGGAGGTGGAGATTCAGGAGAGTGGCAGGGGGCTCCGAAGCAGCTGTTGAACAGTATCACTTTCCTCATGGAAGTTGGGCACTTGTTACCCTTTGGAGCTCATTTTTATATTAGAAAAGTTCACATTACATTACAAAAGCCTACTCTCCATGGGCTTTCCACAGGTATGCGAGATGCGCAGGAAGGGGTGAACTGTAATGGGAGAAAATGTTAAAAGTCATTAGAGATGTCCTTGAATGCTGACAAGGTATCAGAGGTGAAAAAGAGATACTCATGGAGCGAGGAGGCATGAGGATCTGATGAAATGATCGAGGTGACAGGAACTGTAGAGCTTCTCAGAGCTCGAAATAATAATATGCTTTCTCACATGGGAGCACTTATTTATTTGTTTGCTTATTTATTTATTTTGAGACAAGGTCTTGCTACATAGCCCAGGTTAGCCTTCAACTTACAACCTTTTTTGTCTTGCCCAGAGTGCTGGGATTCCAAGTGGGAATTTTTCTCTGGCTATGTTGGAACTATTAGAAGTCATGATCTCTCTTTTTAAGTTATTATTATTAGGAAAAAATATAGTGGATAAGGACTATGCAGCACCTCGAGCTTAAAAACAAATAATGCATGATTCTGTGATAATGTGAATCATCAATAAAGCCTTAAGATATCAATGTGTGTGCAATTAGACCACCCTGAAAATAATTCAGGTTCAAAAGATCTTCTGCAAATTCAAGGATGACAAGTTCAAAGCTAAAGAACCAAAGTGAGGCATTGGAAATGCTGATTAGTAGGCGGGGTACTTACCTAACATGGACAAAGCCCTGGTTTCAGTCTCCAGCACTACGTAGACCAGGACTGTCAAGACGGCTCAATGAATAAGGCAAACCTGACAGCCCAAGTTGGATCCCTGGAAACCCACATAATGAAGGAGAGAAATGATTTCTGAAAATTGTCCTCTGACCTCCACCCATACACCATAGCATGTATAGTCTCTCTCTCTCTCTCTCTCTTTCTCTCTCCCCCTTTCTCTCTTTTACCCCCTCTTTCCTTCTCTAAATAAATAAATAAACAAACAAATAAACTCTTTCCAGTCTATAATTCTAGTACTTTACAAGTAGAGGCAGGAGGATCAGAAATTCAAGGCCATCCTCTTTAGGCTACATAGCGAGTTTAAGGCCAGCCTATGAGAAGAAAGAAGGGAAGAAAGGAAGAAAGGAAGAAGGAGGAAGGAAGGAAGGAAGGAAGGAAGGAAGGAAGGAAGGAAGGAAGGAAGGGAGAGAGAGAGGAAAAAAGGGAGGGAGGGAGAAAGGGAGAGAGGGAGAAAGGGAGAGAGGGAGGAACAGAGGGAGAGAAACAAAAAAGAGAGAGAGAAAGAGAAAGAAAGAAAAAGAAAGAAAGAAAGAAAGAAAGAAAGAAAGAAAGAAAGAAAGAAAGAAAGAAAGAAAGAAAGAAAGAAAGAAAGAAAGAAAGAAAGAAAGATTGATTAAAGTGAGAATATGAGCACACCTTGAAACCCTGCCACTCCATACTTCTACGTGTGGGTTTACCTGAGAACACTAATCTTTGGGGGAAATAGAGTTGATTAGGAACCCTGGGAAGCACAGAGAGAGCCCATTACACATACACCCCCGTACCTCCACCCCCACGCTGCTGTTCTCATTTCTGGCTTGGCAGTCAGTCCGGATGCTGGGCATATTTGAAAGCATTTCTATCCTGGAGATTAAAAACTAAACTCCGAGTTGGTCACCTCCCCTCCGTGCCTCCCTTTGCCAGGATGCAAGGAGCTTAGTGGTCTGAGGAGGGACAAAGGGGTATTGTTAAGACAAGCCTGGCTATGAGAAGACTTTGCAACTAAAAGCTTTTATGCTGCCATCTAAACCCATCTCCCCCAGGGGACACTGTGTGCCTGTCCCAACTTCACCGTATCAGTTCAAAGGGAAATTTCAGCCAGACACAGCGATTGCAGGAGGGTATCTCAGGACTTGGCAATAGGAATAGGGTTGAGAATTTCTATCACAGCATCTCATCTCTGGCTGGCCACACTAGGTCCTGGGATGGGGTAGAGCAGCAGAATCATTTTGCAGATTTAATATAAAGGATTCTTATAGGAGCAGGCGAGCTTGCCCATAGTGCTAGGGTGTATGAATTGTATCACATGAAGTAGGGTAAGGTTTGTCCCCACTCTGCTGACCCTCCCTGTCCTAGCCCTTCTAAAACACTATCACCTTCAAGAAAGGCTGCATAGGACTGGCGGGGAGGGGTTGGGATTTGATCCCACAGAACCTATCTAGCCTTGGAAATTGGTTCAATTGAGACATCCCATTAGCTTCAGACTCTAGTTAATTAATATATGAGCTTAGTGTCCTCTCTTTCTTAACACTGAGCTATTTCGAGGACCACGCCTCTGACTTCAAGGAATTCGTTCTATTCAACAGCCATTAGTGTACTGTGTGCTGTGCTAGGAATTCGGGTTACACCTGAGCACATGGAAGGGGAGAATAATACATGATGGTCTATAACTTATCCCAAGAGAGATTGCTTCAAACTCTGCACCTTCCACTCAGTGGAAAGTCTGTAGGGTTTTTGTTGTTGTTGTTGTTTTGTTCTGTTTTGTTTTGCAATCAGGCTGACTCCATGGTCAGGCTTTATCTTTACTGCATTTTATTTGCAAAATACACTCTCTGGTTTTGGCTCACATTTGGCCAGTATTTGTAAATACATCATTTCCTTTCTCTAAACACTGCTGCCCCTTTCTTGCCCACAGTTTAGGTGAAGGTCAGCCATGTTCTTCAGCAAAGTGCAAATAAGTGGACTGTGGTCCAAAGGCCCAGCAAGCTTCTAGAACAAGGGCAGCGGTATGTTTGGTGGGACCTCCTCCCTCCCTGCCCCCCACCACCTGGGCAGTGAGGTCAGTACTCGTATGGCTCTCTCCATGGAAGGCAGTGGAGAAATCTGGAGTCAGGGAGGGAAAATGGTGGGATTTCCAGTGGCTCAGAGGGAAGGGCCACAGGGAACCTGACCTTTGTCATGGATCTGTAAGGCCAGTTCTGAGAGAACAGGCTGAAAAGGGAGCTGCCTGTCTGGGGTGGTGATGCCCCCCCCACCTCCTCCTGTAATCTCAGCACTGTGGAGATGCAGGCAAGAGGCTTGCTGTGGGTTTGAGCTCAGCTTTGATTACAGTGAGATCCTGATTCAAAACCAACAAGCAAACAAACAGCAGACTAATACGTGATGCTCTCAGCACTTGGGAGGGAAGGCAGGAGGATCAGGAGTTCAAGGACAGCCTCGGAGGCATTGAGAGCTTGGATCCAGCCTAAATTGCACAAGACCCCGTCTCAAAACACAGTGAAACAAAGAAACTGACTGTTCTATGGCCCATCTTGACTCTTTAAATGCCCTGTATTTGTCTGATGCATAATGGGCCATTAATATTTTATCACACCCTTGATCTTTCACTGTTTAAATCCAATTCATGTTCTTGAAGCATGCTGAGGTGTCGGGCTACAATCTTGGCCTAACTGCTAATTTTTCACCAGGCCAAGCTGAACTTGATGCTGTCCCAGAAGTAAGAAGAGAGAAGGAAAAATTATAAGGGCATCTGGGGTGCAGATAGGGGTGAGGACAAATAAGGGGTGGCTAAGGAGGGGTGGTAATAGGAACAGAAGAAGGAAGAGAAGCTCAGGACTTTCTTAAAATCGATGTCCCACCCACAACCTCGTGAAGTCAGGCCTCTGAACCACATCCAACGATCAGCCTCAGATCTTTTTTCCTCAAGTGGAGAAATATGACTGAAAACAACATTTCCCTAGCAGAATGTGAAGTGAATTCTGAATAGAAGTAAAGGCTCAGCTTAACTGTGTCCCTAGACTTATGCATGCTTCTTTAAGACTTGGGCAACTGCCAGACCACAAGAACATAGTGAATAATAGGAATCCTGTAATGCTGTTGTGGTCATAGTTTAATTGCTTTGAAGAGATAATAGGGATCCACACAATATCAGAAGCATGCAAGTCCTTTCTGATCTAAAGTTGGGTCTTAGCTCCCTCAGGTCCCTGTGCCATATTCCTCTCTGGGATCTTATCCAGCTGGAGACAGGATCCGAGGGCTGGGGACACGGTCTACTCTGAGGCGGGTAAGTTGTGGTTTTATTGAGTTGGTGGTCAAGTTCTTTAAATCTCACTTTTCTCCCTTATTCACGAGATCAATACTTTTTAAAGCATTTTAATAAGTATATTAGAAAAATGATTCATACTCCTTATAAAAGGTTTATGAAATATAGAAAAAAAAAAACAAATACCAACCCCCCCAAACTTCAAGCTCTAAAGAAAATCATCGCTCATGTTTGAGGAAAAACATATTCCATCTATATCGCATATATTCATTTATTCATGTAAAATGAACCATAGTCTATATATTTTTAAGAAAATTATTTTACTTGATATTAAATAATGAATCTATGTCAATAAATATAACCTTTATTTATTTATCTTTTTTATTATTATTATTTCCGCTCATATAAACTTAACAGGTACACCGGTCCTCTCCCTCCCTCCACCTCCCCCCACCCTCCTGCTCCCCCCTCCCTTTCCCCTTCCCTCCCCATCTCCCAGTGCCTCCCCACCTCCTTCCCCGGAGCATCTTTAAATGTGCACGCCAAATTCTCCCCTGGGTCCTCCTCTCCAATGAGGTGCAAGGACCCAGGGGCATTTCCCAGAACCCTTTCCTGTGTTCCCCTCAAGCATAGGAACATTACTGTGGCTGTCAATCCCTTGCCTCCAAGGATCCTAGTGCCTTTAGTCCATGCTAGACTTTGTGGGGTCAATAATGTGTTGGACATTGCGCAGGTCATGCAAAGTCCTATTATGATTGCTTCGGCCCTAACTTGTGTGGAGAGCTTGCATATCGTTACTCCTCCCATCCTTGTGCTCTTACAATCTTACCGCCCTCTCTTCTGCAAATTTCCCTGAGCTTCTGGATGGGGAGAGATTAGGCTGGCCTAGTTCCAGGTGGTTGATATAGAGTCTCTGATGTTCTGAATTATGGTTTGTTGATTTTTTTTTCAGTTTTGCTGCTCCTGCAATGCCCTTGGCTCCATCCCGATGGGTATTGGATGTCACCCCCTGGCCAGAGATTAAAAACCTAAGGTCGCCGTGTGTCCTGGCTGGACTGCGCGTGTCCCAGGTAGGTGGGGAAAGGCCCATTTATCTATCTTGAGGGTACATACTATATGGTACATGTGTGGAGGTCAGAAAGCAAGTTTCAAGAGTTGATTTCCTCCTCCCACCAATTGGGCTCTTAAGATGTATAACAAGTGCCTTTACCCACAGATCCATCTCGCTGGCCCAATAAATAAAATTCTTTATCCTCAATTCTAGTGCTGTATAGTATTTTGTTTTCTTTTTAAAAATATTTTATTTATTTATTTGAGAGAGAGAGACAGAAAGACAGAGAGAACACAAATGCATGTCATGCTGTATGGGTGGAAGTCAGAGAGCCACTTTCAGAAGTCAGTTCTCTCCTTTTACCACGTGGCTTCCAGGGATTGAACTCAGGTCTCCAGGTTTTCACGCAGACGCCTTGCCTGCTGAGCTATCTCATCAGCCCCGGCTCCCTGTTTTCTACATGAATCACCATATTTATTTACTAAGTCTCAATTGATGGACATTTAGGTTGCATCTTTTTCCCCTTTATTTTATTCTTACTACTGCTCTAAATATTGAAGAACCCACTCATCCTTCTCCTAACATGTTTTATGAAAAATATTCAGTGGGTGTAGCTCAAGAGAGGACACAAAGATTAGAAAATGCCATGTCAGGGGTTTGGAGTAGAAAAGACCACAGAAAGATTTCTGGGATCGTCCCCTCCATAAAGTGCTTCTGGTCTTACTGTACATAATAATGTACATATGTATATTACTAAATATGTAACACACTATTTGACTGGCTTGAATGGCACAAGTTACCTTACAGGAAACTTAAAAAACTGCTTCTGGGTACATACAAGTATGAATTCCTGTGCCCAGGAAATTAGTGCTTTAAGGCTCAAACTATGCCTGGAGCCATCTGAATGTGCCCCCATTGGCCAGTGGGGGCAGCATGTAGTATTTGAAAAGAGCATCTGCCTTGTGTCACACTAAGAAGCAACCATTCTTGGAGTTTCATCCCAGGAATCTGCCTGTTTTGCCCTTAATCTCTCTCTCTCTTTTTTTAATGTGTAAGGCCTGATAACTCTGGGTGGACTTACTCCATAAAGGAAGCATACTAGGAAATTCAGCATCCACAGATACAGATGTTCTTTTTGTAAAGAAGTACACTATCCACATTCAGAAATAGTACATATTTCTGAAAACTCCGAAGAGCTCACTTCTATATTAACAAAGCCCCTGATACAGATTGAAGTCCAGTGGTCTGACCCCAGCTTCTTGTCCTGTTACTGTATTCCTGGGAGAGCAAACATGTTCCTTACTCTTGGACTCCCAGCTGAGAAGGAGGAAAATGTTCTTCCCATCTCTCCTTGACTAGTCATTCCTTGAAACCCTGTCCTGGGGTTTGAGCCCAGGACTTGGCATACGACTTGGCATACGCTAAGTAAGTACTCTACCACTAAGCTACATCCCCAGACTCATCCTGGAGTTTTAATATCACTAAACTTTCCTGAACCCTTCCTGGAGAGTGCATACAATCACCTAGAATGATCCAGCACTGCAAATAATGATAATAACAATAATAACAATCCAGAATCGTAAGTCTTCGCTTCAAGCAGAGCTTAAAGCTCCACCACCTTTCACATGTAGAGGTGATCAAACATCGACGTGGTCAGATCAGAAGGGAACAAACAAATTTGGCCCTAGGCATGACTGGGAGAAAGCTCTGGGTCATTTAAGAAATTAAACGAAGCCATCTTGACCACTAGATGGCACTGGGAGATAGCTTCCCATCTGCCTGTGGCCCAGACCTTGAGAGGAAGGACAAGCCAGAGGAGCAGACAAAGAGAACAGCCCGGAGGGTTTGCGGCAGAAGCAGAAAGCCCAACAAGGTGACGGTCTGACCATTTAAGGATAGGTCTGACCATTTAAGGAGAATAGCTGATGTGTTGCTTTCTGGCTAAACCATTGGGGAAGCAGGGGAACTTGCAAGATGAGGTGCTTCATTCAATCCATGCTTTTCACTCCTTGCCCTTCTAAGTCCTGGAGCACTTGGTCACTGCTACTGCAAGCACTCATCCTAGAACCCACCCTGCAAAGCACTCGTACTAGAGTCCCAAGCAGAGGGACTAAAAGCATGGTCAAGCGGAACAATGTTTGGATCCTGGTTTGGCCACTTACTTGCTACCTCATCACCCAGAACCCCAGTTCATTCATTTACAAACTGGAGATAAAACTAGCTTTGGGCGGGGCTCAGTTGTTATGAGCATTCGCCGTTTATACAGGAATCCTAGCACTTGGGGTGGAAGCAGGATCAGGAAGGAGTTCGTGTTCATCCACCCTCAGCTACCACACAGCAGTTCGGGTCTGGGGCCACCCTGTCTTCAAAAAAAAATTATATGAATAATAGAATTATGAGAATTAAGATCCTTCTTCTTTTCCTTTTGAATGTTCTTATTCAAATTCCTTATACAACGTTTAGCAGGCGCCTGGAGGTAGATAGTCATGAATATTGAATATCAACTTTAAATGCTTTTGTTTTTTAATGAGAAAATTAGAGAAACTGCACTTGTTCTCAGTGCCCTAAACTGCCAGCTGTGTCCCAAGGCATGTTTGGTGAAGTTGCCTTTATTTGCATCTGGGAATTCTCATACCAGCTGGCAGTGAGTGCTTTGTGCTGCGGTCACAACCCTTTCCCCACACCGTGGCCCTTGGGAAGTGGCCATCAACTCTTTTGAGAACAGAAGTCATAAAGGCCCTGCTTCTATTGTATGGTTGTGCAGAGGCATGTGGACTTGCTGATCCGCACAGTGACTGAGCAAGAAATGGCACTTACAGTCCTGTGTGTAAGCGGCCACCCCTCCCCCCCCATCACAGAAAGCAGCTGAGGAGGACAGAGCTGAGGCAAGTTTGGGGGAATGCGGTAGGAGACGGAAGAAATACTTTCATGTCTTCAGCTTGGGTTTGTCATCAGGCGAAGAGGTGATGATCATGGCCAACATCTGTTGAGTATTTACTAAGTTCCAAGAACTACGCCAGAGCACCCCAGAAGTGGAATCCCAGAGGAAGCACGCTTGAAAGCCTTTGTTATCTGAAGCCGCCGTGTGCGCGTACCAGAAAGAAGGAGCCAAAGGCTAGAGCTGGTCCTATGACTGGCCTGCTTCCTGGGCTTCTTAGGGTGCATGCTGGCCCCATACACTGCCAGAGAATCTTCCATTTGCTTGGAGCTGGGCCCTGTCCAACTCTTCCTTCCCCACTTGATGGAAACAGTCATATTTTCATAGTTCATGACACAGGCAGCTGACATAAAACCATGATGTTGCAAGTTCTAGCACATCTAGAAGGGCTGGATTTTCCTGAGTGCTACAACTCCCAACTCAGCTTCCTTTCTCTCCCTCCTCCTCTCCTATCCCACTGAACCCTCCCTACCAGGCTCATTCTTGCCCACAAAGACCACAGCTGTACTGGACTGATCATTTTGCACTGACGTGATGTAATTACATCCGTTCTACCGTGTTCCCCTGGGGGCTGTTATTCTCAGAGGAGATCATAGAACTGTCAGAATATGATGTATAGCCTACCAGTCAATCCCGACACCCACAGGTCCTAAGGCAGGGAGACCAGTCCTTGAACCAGGCCTGGTGATCCCAAGGCCTGCCAATCTCAACAGCCAGAGGTGGGACTTAGGACCTAGGTTTTCAATCGGTACCCTCATAATGTTATAATGTGCTTAGATTGGGAACCTTTGTTCATCCTCTTGATGTGGGATTGCTCTGGGGGTCTGTATGTATCCAGGTTCTTGTGTTCTGGGAAGATTGAAACCTGAGCACATGTAGGGGATTAAGGCAGAGTTTGTTAGAGGAAAGAAAGAACTGAACTCTGGGACATTAATCCTTGAGGGGCAAGAGAAGCGAGGAGAACCCATGGACGTCATGCCTGGAATCCATGAGGGCAAGGAGCTAGCAAAGAACTCACAGACTCCAGACATGGAGTTCCATGAAGGGCCAGAGCGCCAAAGATGGCTGTCAGGGTCAGGTATATTCATACACTTAGGCTAGTGGGGGGTGGGGATATGGGAGAATGGGGGACATGGTTTTTCCTCATTGGTTAGCTCCAGTTTCTATAAACCTGATTTGAGCTTTTGGTCCTCTACATCTCATTGGTCTGTTCATATTGGGGCCCAACCCAGTTGATCTTGTGCCCACCTCATGGTAGGGCTTAGTTACAATGGAGAACTAATCTCCATATCCTGTTATGAGTGGAGGGTTGGGGGAAGATGGGTAAGGGTGTATTCCTTCAGGAGCCAGCAGTGGGGGGGGATGACCTTCCAAGATTTGCAGAGAATGTCCCAGAATGGATCCTTTAAAACTGCCTAACTCATCAGAATCCTTCTTGACTAGACTATCCTCCCTCTCCATCTTCTGTTACCTTCAAGTAAAGTGCTATCCCTTTATGTTTTTATTCTCTCAGGAGCCCTCCTCATTTAATGACAGTTCCTAGGTGCCTATCACATACCAGACACTAAGGCAGGTCTTTGATCTCCACCTTTTAAACACTGATTTAGGAAAACCCTTCCTTTGCTTATCTGCTGCCTGGCTCCCTCCGGCTCCACAGAGCATGTGCAGTTAGACATGTGATCACTGTACCGGTTGTACCCTGTGTAACCCTCTGGAACAGCCAGGAATCCAGGGCAAACACTGAGCTCTAAAGTTTGTGCCTAGAGTTCACTGAGTCACATTTGTCTTCTTAGCAGTGCCTAGAAAATAGTTAAGATCTGGAAATCTATGTCTGTGAGTAACTGAAGGACCAATGGAAGAAAAGTCCATACTAATATTCTCTCTCCCTCCTGCCTCATTTCCTTCCTATTCGGCACTTCTTTGCATGTCCAATCACTGCTCTACTTGGAGAGTCTTTGACTCAGAATTATCAACCGTTATAGTTCTACCGTTATCCCGTCTCTCCAGTCATCGGCCTAGCTATTGCAATGTTGCAACAAAGGGGGCTCCTTACAAGCAGATATCAGATCATGGTCACCCTTAGATTCCCCAGAGACCTAGTAGAATGTCTGGTCAACATTAGACCTCCAGAAAATAGCTGTTCAAAGACCGAGCAACAAAAGCTGTCATTTGGGCCAGCGAGATGGGTCCCAGGGTAAAGGCACCTGAGCGCAGATCTCATCAGCCAAGTCAGATCACCAAGTTAGATCACTACACGGTAGACACCTCTGTACATGTGCACTATGACACGTATGTGTGCAGCCTCCCTCTTTCTCTCTTCCTCTCTTTCTGTCTCTCAAATACATGTCAGACAGCCAGACACCATATTATCTTACTCAGTTATTTCTAAAGACTTGCTACAATTACCACTTTACAAATGAACCAACTCAGGAAACTTATTTTACTTGAAAATGTATTGAGAGAGAGAGAGAGAGAGAGAGCCTGAGTGTGCTGTAACTCATGTGCTGACATCAGAGCACAAACTTCAGAAGTCACTTCTCTACTCCACCCTGTGAGCTTGGGGACTTGTGCTCAGGTCACTAGGTTTGGATACAAGTGGCTTTACTTGCTGAGTCATCTCACTGGTCCTGATAACTCAGAAAAATCTAAGCAATTGTTGGGAGATCACATCGACACCTACATAATAAACCGGGGACTTGAACTGGGGTCTCGCTATTCCTAGATTCCCTTTCTTTTCTACAGTGCTACCCAGACTAAGAAGAAATGTATTCTTTTCAGTCTTCCAGCTTCAACCTTGTAGAGTCTCTGTATAAACTTACTCCTCCTGGGCCCCTGGGAGCAGGGAGTTAGCATCTGAAGTGGTCTAATCAGGAATCTGCACTCTAGAGCTTGGTTACATAAGCACTTCAAAGGGCATCAAAATCTATACCCGAGGACTTAAAGTGCTTGAGAGATACTAGAAATAATCTTTCATTGGTGAAATAAGTGGTTTTCACAATATGGAGTTGGCCAGCAAGTTTATCTGGGCCCTGCTGCCCTTGTATGAATGAGGTGTGAGAATTAGACTGAGCCAACTGCTTGCCTGTTTTGAAGTAGGTTAGGTGACTATTTTATGCCTTCTTGCCTATATATAGCTGAATTTGGCCTTAGTTATGTTTAATATCCCATCCACAGGAAGTTATAAGAGAGACAAGTGGCCTCCATTCATGTCTCATAGCTGCTAAGAAAAGAATCCAGCCACCACCACTAGGCCAAATTGATTTACATCAGTTTGCATTTTCATATCCAAAAAGTACCCTGACACGGCCCAAAGCCAAAGCATTGGTGACATCCTTCCCAGCTCTCTACTGTCCTTCAGTGTTCTGTTAACATTCGAAATTTAAAACATCTTAAATATGCTGCATTACGAACGCTAGAAAGTCAGGCTGGGAATGTGGCTAAGTGGGTAAAGTGTTTCCCTAGAATGCAGCAAAGCCCTCGGTTCAGTTCCCAGCACCGCATCAACTGTATGTGCAGCGCACATGTGACCTCAGCACTGTGCAGGCGGAGGCAGGAGGATCACACGCTTGAAGTCAGCCTCGATTACACAGTGAATCTGAGGATACCTGGAACACCGAGACGCTGTCTCAAAAAAATAACAAACCAAAGCATTAGAAAGCCGTTTTTAATTTTATGTGTGTGTGTATGTGTGTGGGGTATCAGAGTTCTCTGAGTGTGGCTGTGGAGGCCCAAGGGTGATTTGGGGAGTCAACCTGAATTGCTCTACCTCCTTTTTGCTTTGCTCTAGGATTTCCCAGGTTCCACCTCCCAGCGCCAGATGTTCAGGCCACCTCCACTTCTGCTGTGAGTTCTGTGGAATCCTGTGTACAAACTCAGGTCCTTGTGCTTCCGAGGGAGAATCTTAGCCCCCAAATTATCTCTCTAGCTCAGGAAGTCGTTTTTTTTTTTTTTTTAAAAGCAAGACACTGCTAAGTGCACTAATATGTCATCCTGGGAGTGTAATATGTTATGATGTCAACAAAAGTAATAATGTCAAGAGGAAAAAAGCAAGGGTTTCTTACTTAGTATGGGGGGGATCTGGAGAGATGGCTCAGGGGTAAGATTCTGTTTTGAAAGCAGAAGGTCCTGAGTCGGGATCCCAAATCCCATGTAAGAACGCCAGGCAGAAAAACGGTAGCAGCTTGCACTTCTGACTCTGGTGGGTGAAGCCTGGGAAATCCCAGAGCCAAGCAAAAAGGAGGTAGAAGTAATCCAGGATGATTCCCAAAGTCACCCTTGATTTCCCCACCGGGACACACAGTGGCCCCCCCAACACCCACACAATAAATGAATGAATAAATAAATAAAGTTAAAAAGGTGGGCATAATAAATGTACATGATATGTGTGTATGTATGTAATGTCTTGAAAAGATACACATGAATATTTATGACAATAATTGTGTTTGCATAGGGGTGACAAGGTACAGAGTGGGGGAAGGACCTTTCATTGTTAGCCCTGTATATTTGCAATTTGTAAGTGCACCGAAGCCAGCAAAGGAAGGAATCCTCCCCTGGCAAAATCCAGAGGATTTGTCTATAAAACCATTTGCAAGTCAGCCGTTGGGGTCCTGTTGATCTAGTTTACCACTTTTCCTTAGTGTTCGGGATTTCAAAATTGTGCATAAGAATCGCCTGGGGACGTGGTTTAATGGGCAATTCCCCAGCCACACCTCAGAGTCGTGTCAAACCTGGCACGGGGCCGTAGTAGACTTTTATTTTCAAGTGCGTAGAGTAAATCTTCCCAACACTCACTTGGAGAACAGACCCTGGTGGTACTTTACTTCTAGCTGGGCCTTGACTGGGAGGCAGGCTGCAGGACTGGAGAGGAAATCTGTCTTTTTTCTTCTTGTTGTTTTTGCTTTTGGTTCTAGGGAATTCGTTTCCACTGTCCCTACCCCATATAACTAAACGTAGAGTGTCCCCTCGGGGTGTGGGATTATTACTGGGTGAACCTGGGGGCTGTCGATAAGTGTGCTGCATGTCTCTCGGACTCCCAGGTCTTCGCCCGTAAAATAAGTAACACATGAACCCAACCAAACAAGTAACCACCGTGAGCTGTGATGATCCGTTCCCCCTTTTCCTTCTTTCTCCTCCAAACTACAAACCAGCTCCAAATAACCGAGCATCATCATTTTCTTACAGGTGGCTAGACAAACGCTGGAACATTCTCGGCGGAGGGTCAGGTCTTGTCTCCCTACTGCGGAAGCCCCGCGCTCTTCTGGCACAGCAGCTCCCCGCGGAGCCGCGAGCCGGGGGCCTCGGTCCCGGGACCCCGCAGCCGCCAGCGGCTGGGCTCGGGCCCCGCGGTGTGCAGCGGCGGGAGGCTGCAGCAGCTGCTGAGGTCATTTCCTGTGCTTCCCCGCGAGCTGCCCGCGGAGCGCGGCCGGGCTCGGCCTCTCGGCGGCGGGCGGAGCGCGGGGCGGAGGGGGCCGGGCGCCGCGTTGAATGAGGCGCCGCGCGGCGGGGCCGGGCTTTGTGCGGCGAGCCCGCGGCACCCCTCCCGGCTCGGCCTCGGCCCGCCCCGCCCACCGCGACCCCTGCTGCCGGGCAGCGGAGACCCGGCGGCCGCTCGGGACTCCAGCGACAGCGACGCGAGGTCGGCGGCGGCGGCGGCGGGGCGCCCGGGTGCGAGGCGCGCGGCGGAGACGCCCCGCAGCTCGCGGCAGGTGAGCGATCCGGGGCTGCGGGCCCGGCTGAGGGTGCGCGCGCGGGCGGGCGGGCGGCGGCGCTCGGCGGGGCGGAGGGGATCGCTCCCCGCGGCGGGAGGGCGAGTCCGGAGCAGGTGCCTCCCCACCTGGAAGCTGGCTCTTCGCGGTCGGGAACAGCTGGGAGCCGCGGGGCGAGCGCGGGGAAGCGGGCGCCCTGGCACACGCGCACCGGGAGGCCATGCCTAGCCTTCCCCGGGTAGGTGCTGCGGTCCCAGACCGGCTGGATCCAGCTGCGCCTGGGCAGGGCCCCCGAGGTGCACGTGCAGGGTTCAACCTTGTCGGTGCGCGATGCGCTCACCCCTTTTGCTCCCCTCCGCAACCTCATCCTTGGCTATTTCTGATGTGGTTTTTGAATGTTCTCCAAGGAGTTCTTATGGGTCGGGATAGACTCGAGGGGCAAATCAGCCAAGCAGAAAAGAACAGGTTGGGCGTCGAAACGCCCAGGGTCATTGTGTCCTGGGCGTCTTAGGAATCGGTCCCCCACTAAGTGGCTGGGGCAGGTAGTATGTGCTCTCTGTTGGATTCGTCCCTGTCAGAATGTGTCCTCCATAAGCTTCTACTTGAATCCACCCGCCTACAACTTCCCGACAGAGTGGGGAAAATGAAAATAATTGAAAGATCATCGAAGTAACCCTCCCCATGGAAAAGCTATCAATTCACCAGCACCAGACTTTGGGACCTTCCTTTATGTGTCGCTGCTGGCAATGTCACTTAACACTGTACTAAGTGTTGCTGTAAAGGAGGAAACTAGGAATCTGAAAAATTGTGACTTGCTCAAGGTCATCCAACCAAAGACTGTAAAGGTCGCATAGAGGCAAGACGCAAATCTTCTAAAGTTCCAGCTGTGATGTGTCTATCCCCCCTCCCCCCCCCGCAGCTACTCCAACGACCTAGTCAGAGCTCAGTTAGGATACCTTTCACCCAGTGGTCCCAAACTCATTGAAACCAACAGTTGCGTTGAAAAAAATGGGGTGCCTTTTGTCTTCTTCAGAAGTCACCAGCTGTGGGAGAGAATTGTTCCCCTCCCACTACACCCTCCACCTTGCAGTAGGTGGAGTCTCAACCAAAGCCCCAGACCTCCTGTCTCGGCCTTCCCTGTGCTGGTATTACATGGCGTGCTACCACGCCCAACTCATTCCTCTTTATTACTGTCCTTATCTCTGCAAGACTGTTTCTTTGTTGAACTCTGTGTTCCTTAGAGGCTTTAGACATGCAGGCGTTATACATGCACCCTCACCCACATTTGGGAGACTTCATAACAGGGCGATGCAAAGCCACTGTCCAATGGGCAATCTTACCCCTTTTCAAAAGCTGGTTCAATCAGAACTGATGTAGCCTGTTGCGGTGATCCACATTTGCAGTTCCAGCACTTGAGAGGCTGAGGCAAAAAGCTCAGGGATTCAAAGACTACATAACAAGTTCTAGCCTGGGGTACCTAATACGATGGTGACTGAAGTCTGAGAAGGCACTTGTAAAGAGCCTCAGGGGGGGGGACACTCTACAGAAAACATCGCTTAATGCTACAATTCCGTTTCTAGAGCTTTCCTTTAGCTGTGCTCAGATATATATATGGATGTATATGATATATATATGAAATCCATGTTTGCTGAATATTCATCACAACATTGTTTATTTTAGTAAAAGGTGAAACAAGTTAACGTGTGTGTCAATAAAGTATCCTTAAATAAGATCACATGATAAAAGGCATGAAAGTTCTTGAAAAATATGGAGGGAAACGTGGCAAGGCTGCAGACCGATGAAGGAAGAGCTCTGAGTTTGTTGCAAGTCAGTGAATAGATATTGTCCTTTGATGTGTGTGTGTGTCAGTTACTTGAATGTGTCCTGGATATCTCTGGGGAAAAAACACAAAACAAAGCAGGAAGCCCCCAACAGCGGTTGCCTCTGAAGAAGCCTAAGGCTGAAGTACAAAGGTGGGACAAGAGTCTTATTTTGTACCTTATAACTTCTTTTTTAATATTGAAACAATAAACTGATAATGTGATTGGAATAAAAGAAAAAAATCACATTGTCTCTTTACTGTGGAGCTGGAATGAGCACGTGCCTGAGATGGCTGCTGAGGTATTGTTCATTTGCCTTCTGCTGATTGGTGGTAGTATCAGCTGTCATTTATGGGAGTGCTTTATGTAATAGGGTCAGACTTTTGTAATATCTCTAATTTTCAGGGAAGTCTTGTGTGATGTTTTCCCTCCTTCCTCCCATCTTCTCGCCTCCCTCCATCTACTGTGTTAGGGATAGAACCCAGGGTTTCACACATAGATCCCAGAAAGAAATTTCTCCCCAAGATCTCATTATGTGGTCTCTCTTCAGACTGTCCTAGAACTGGTTATCCTCCTGCCTCTAGCGCTACGGTGGAATTTGAGGAGCTGTTGTGTAAGGGCTGGGATTACAGACATGAGCCATTGTGCCTGGCTTGAACTTGCCATTTTTGGAGCTCTTTGGACCATCAGAGTCATTTTGGTGATTGTTGACCGATTTATAGAGTTGAATCTGGTATTATTGTCATCTTTTTCAAAGTGGAATGGAAGATCAGAGAAGTTAAGCAAATGGATGAATTAATATCTGAGCCAATATTCAGATCCGTGCTCTTTGGTCAGAGCATGGGAACTTAAATAGTATACTCTACTTCTTTTTACTGTTTTTGTTATTAAGAGACACTCTTGGTATTAGGCTCCCATAGCCGAGGACGTGAACTACTTTATCTTCTACCGTGTAGAGGTAGAATATATGCTGTTTGTTTGGTCAGATTAGAGAGATTTGAGCCTTGGCTCTGTGTCTGCTTTCCTGCTCCTTCAGATGCGTCACCAGAAGGAGGCACCTAGCTCTTTCTTTCCCATAGTTGGCCTTTTAAAAAGAGCATAACTGGGCTGGAGAGATGGCTCAGGGGTTAAGACTCTGCCTCACAAGCAGAAGGTCTTGAGTTCAGATCCCAGGTCCCACAAAAAAGTGTCGGGTGGAAATGGTGGCAGTCTGCACTTCTGACCCTGGTAGGCGGAGCCTGGGAAATCCCAGAGCCAAGCAAAAAGGAGTTGTATATAATCCAGGGTGATTCCTGAGTCTACCCGCCCTCCACAGGAACACACAGTACGCTCTGAGATGCACACACACACACACACACACACACACACACACACACACACTAAATGAATAAATAAAGTAAAAGAGCATAACTTTCTGATTAGGTGGCAGCCGGTCCTTAGCAAGTACCACTAGGTGAACTTCTTGCCTCACTTTGAAATGCTGGGATTACAGGTGTGCACTACCATGCCCTATCCCATTACCTTCTTATGATGGTGTCCTTGAAGCATTGTGCTGTCTACAGTACTTTCTGACTTCTTTTAGGTTCCTTTGTAGAGAGATACAGACTTGAGACTTGCAAGCCAGAGGATTTTATTCATCTTTATGTTTTCAACCTTGCATGGAAGAATCACATGACAAGTTAGCCAAACTGAATCTAATCTCAGATTGTGTTTATTTCTGGCCAGATTCCCAAGCTTATCTGAGAGAACCTGGAGACCCTGAGTGGAGGTAAAGACTCCTTGTAATCTCTTCTACCTGTCTTCCCAGGTAGCCCTTGTAGCTTATCCCTTTGGAACTTTGTGGCACCTCAGGATTCTGGAGGATTTGAAAAGCTCGAAAGCAACTGGAGGGGCCACGACAATCATCTGGCTCATTGTCAAGAAGTTAGCCTTTTGGGGTGCAGTAGAATCAAGAGAACCTAAGAGTGACTACCAAGGTGATGAAATGTGGAGTATGGAATTTATATGGCTTCTCCATTTCTTTTCTCATTGATTTACTTATCATTTCATATATGTATATATATATATATATATATATATATAGAGAGAGAGAGAGAGAGAGAGAGAGAGATTCTTCCATCAAAGCTCTCAATTATTCTCCTTTATCCCCTTCCACATCCTTCCAAGTCCCCTTCCTACTTACATGTTTTGTGTGTGTGTGTGTGTGTGTGTGTGTGTGTGTGTTCTCCCTATTTCTTAAACATTGGATGTTTCCTAATGGAAAAATAGCGATAGGAGACAAAGAGAAAACAAACTATTTGATTGAGTTGGGTTTTGTTCCCAGTTCATGAAGCTACATTTGTCTGGCTTATTTTTGCCATGAACAATGTATTTATGCAGATAAGTCTGGTAGTACTACATGCCTACTATCACTACTGAAGCATTGTTGTATGTTGAGAAATCAGTATTCTTCATTCCTTCCCTTCCCCCAGCTCTGAGTCTCTAGGCCGATCACACATGCCATGAGTTATGCCATCTGCTCATTGTGAATGACTGTATTTGTCCTCTATCTCTGGAACAATGAGTGAACATTCACGTTTTGATGCTTTGAAAATTTAAGAACAATTCTTTAAATGCCGCGTATTTATTTCTGCTCCTTCTTGCCCATCTTTTGGGGGGGTACGAGTGTGAAGTGACTTACAAGGCAAGGTTCAGCTTACTAGCTGAAGAGAGGCCTTAACATCCCGGGTTTTATAGCTGTTGGTCCAACCACCTGTTTTATTTCGCCAGAAGAGCCTCCGGGCCTTGGACTTGGCAGTAAGCACCTTGCTCCAGATCCGATTCCAAACCTCTTAGCTCTGCTCACATGCCGAGGCAAGCCTAGCTTGAGTCCCGACCTCCTTAGGAGCTTGCCAACATCCCCAAGACAGGGAGAGGATTAACTAGACCACTTGATAGTCCTGAGCTGTGAGATCGAAGAAAGTCCTCCTTGGACGTCTACGTGTACACTCAGATCTCAGTGCCAGCCAGCGACATTCTATTTCCAAAGTCCTTTGATAACCTGGTTTTCCCTGTCCCCAGAGAATCTCTGCAACAGTTTGGACAATAAGCACCAAAGGGTTACTCTTTTAGACTGAACTCAAGTACACTGAAGTTTCTTTGCTTCTTGGCTTTAACTTAGGTGCTTCGATTCTTAGCACTGGGCGAGGTGACAAGACTTGCAGCTCCTCTTCTGCAAGCCCTGCCTCCTCATTCTGCTTATGGGAAGGAGGAAGAGCAAAATTTCCCTGAAGGACAAAAAAAATTCTGGAGCATCCCAGTCTTCTCTGCAGGTCTGTTTTGTCTTCTCAGCAGTGATCTTAGCTCAGAGAAGGTCATGTTTTGTTTTTGTCTTTTGTCTTTCTGTTTGTTCCAGTCTGTCCCAGTCTTTTGAAGTGGGGACTGCTGGGAGGTCACAATGTCCTCATTGTTTAGGATGACACTTCTGGGCTGAAGTCATATGTTCATTGCTCCGAAGATCCCAGATCCATCAGTCCTTCAATTGTTGGTTCCATCTCTCCAGGTCTGCTATTTTTAAAGGAAACATCTGTGTTTACAGAGAATGTGTGAGCACCACATGCCTTGGGAAATCTGGGCTATAGGTTTACCTTTGTTTCTGAAAGATATTTTAGGATATTTCTCTTCATTCTTAGAAATTTGCCACACTCTTTGTGGAATGAGAGATTGCCACCATCCTCGTCTTCACTGGGGATCAAACTCAATGTCTCAAGTATGCTAGGCAAGCAGGTAATGCTACCACCAACCTACATCACCAGCCTCTATAGTTTTTGGATGGGTGAGGGATTCAGAAACAGAATTCGGAAGCTAGTGATGGAGCTGTCTACAGAGTTACTCAGGCTTTCTGTCCTCAGTGTCCCCTTCTGTAAGCATGGGTAGTGATACCTACCTATGATTTCTAGGTTATCCCGAGGATTATAAAGGCTTCTGTGCCCAGTATACATACAATAAGGATTCAATAAATGTTATTGATAGAGTACAAAGGGACACACTACTGATAACAGTCAAGTGTGAGGACAGAGACGACATAGGAGATCGTCCGCCGGAGAGGCTTACCATTGCTCCCAGATAATATTTGGCAACAAGCACAGAAGATGGCTGGATTTTCAAAGGCCATGTGACTCCAGAAGGAAAAGAGGATTTAAACATACAATATATTTTGTTATGGAGAAAATATACATAAATAAGTAGATTATGTATAATATATAGAAATAAGTTATATAATATATATTTTTTTCAGGTAGAGAGGCCAGCATAAAGAACTCTTATAAATCTATCATCCAGCCTCAAAAATCATCAACAGTTAGAAATAGTATAGTTCAGAGGTGGGGGGGCCTTGTCTGTCCTGTGTAAGGCTTGAAGTTCTAGCCCCAGCATCACACACAGATACAATATATATATAATTTTATTCATGTTTTCATCCAGTTCTTTTACCATGGAGTACTTTACTATAATTATTTACTTATACATATAGAGAGATAAAACGTGGATGGAGGTCATCATTTTACCTGCAGATGAGATGTACATCTAACAGGTGATAGGAAGCGATGTTATCAGCCTAAAAACTTAACACTCATTCCTGATAATGATCTAATGCTCAGGTTACTGTGTATCATTAGTTGGGGGAGACCTAATTTATGTTGAGAGTAATTACTAACAATGCCCTGGAGTTGTGTACATCTTGTTGCTGCCCTGGCATTGCCTTCAGCCCTCACTCCTTGTCCTGTGCCTGTCTCCAAGCTCAGGCACACTCGTCGCTTTTCTCGTTCTTGATCCAGTTTTTTTTTTCTCTTTCTCCCATAAACCATATCCTAGAGACATCTTCGGTAACTTTCTCCTGGTTGGGGATGTTAACTTAACATTAGCTTTATTCAGGGGCTGCAGCAAAATATCTAGGAGTGTTCTTATTTGTTTCTTATAACTAAAGGGAATGAAAGAATGAGAATCTGTTCTCAGAAAGGACAAGTCAATGACAGTTGGCAAGGTTCTAGTTAGATACCTAGAATTATCAAGGAAATTCAAGGTGTATGTTCTACATTTCCTCAATTAGTATCTACTTAGGTATAGTAGATTCAAAACTAAACGTGGATCCAGGGTTCTAGCTCTAGTTAGCTGTGTCATTTTGAACTAATCTGTTGTTCACTTTTCCTAAACACCAAGACATTAATTATCCCAATACTCAGTTCCCTGCTTCCATTTGTCCATATATTGGTTGAGAATTGTGAATATATTTTAACTTTGCATTTATACCTTCTTACAATTCCTTGAAAAACTCAAAGACAGGGACCTCTTCACTTTTACAACTCCAGAGCCTAGAAGAGTGACAGGCAGACAGCTGTTGGGAAGGTAATTGAATGAAAAGCAAATGAGCCCAACTTTTCCCTTCTTATCCCTGTCTGATTAGCTACAAGAAAACATATGATAATAAACACTGGCAAGGATGTGGAGAAAGAGGACTATAAACTAGGGTAGGAGTATAAATTCCTATAGTCATTATGGAAAGCACTGCGGAGTTTTCTCAAAAAATTAAAGACAGAACCATCATTTCACAAGGCATAGATCTAAAGAGTATATCCTACTGCAGAGATACTTGCACATCCATGTTCATTGCTGCTGTGCGCACAATAGCAAGGAACTAAAACCAACAGCCTAGATGTTCATTAATGGATGGATGGATAATGAAAATGTGGAACCTATACAAAATTGATTTTTATGCAGGTATGAAGAAATACAAATTTTCAGGAAATAGATGTGATACCAAATCTCCACCGTGTCAGCTAGGGAAAGGAGGGGAAATGGCAAGGGCCTCGGGGGCTCCAAGTGAGGGGTCGAGCAGGGACGGGGTCACCACCCAGACCCCGGGAGTCAAGCGAGAAGCAGCAGGCAGAGGACGAGTTGGCTGCAGACTCATTTATTTCAGGAAGTGCTCGAGCTTATATAGGGTCAGGGGTCCAATCAAGTGTGGCTACCTCTCCGCTGGGGGTGGGAAGCCATCAATCATTTAGCTGTTTACTGGGTGTCCATTACAGAGGCAGGTTATATGGCTGCTTCCATTGATTGTTCATCCCTCTGCCTGTATGAGTCCTCTATTTGGACATGTCCAAGGCATGTCCATACTTGTCCGGGTTTGTCTATAACCAGACCTCCTGGGAGCCGGGCTAGGGCCTCCCTGAATTGATGGTGCCACATGGATGGATTTTTGGAAATTATTTAATCAAGGTGACCCAGACTATGACACATAAATACTGTGTTCTCTTTCATATAAGACTTAGCTTTATTCTCATTTTTTTTTGCGCGTGCGCACATGTGTGTATGTGTGTGTGTATCAGAGGACACTGAGTATGTCTGTGGAGACCTAAGGGTGACTTGCGAGGCAGAGTCTTAACCCTTGAGCCATCTCTTCAGCCCCAGGATCTTAGTTTTTAATGTCTATATATGTGCATGCGCATGTGTGTGTGTGTGTGTGTGTGTGTGTGTGTAGACTAAGAAAGTAGGAAGGAAAGCATGAGTGGGGGGAGAGGACAGTAGGACACAGGTGGCCTGAAAGTGGAAAGGAGGCTCCTGGGGGGGGGGGAGCACAAGGGTTGAGGGGGCAGAGAAACAAGAAAAACTAGCTTTGCTTCAGAATGCCATATTGAAACCTAATATTTTGTATGTGGGTTAAAATTTGTTTTAAAATCCAAAAGAATTTATAAGGAACTCACTGACTAAAATATACTGAAACAACCCCCACCCCCCACCCCCTAACCCCCCCTCTTCACACACATAGACCAGGTTCTCCTTCCAATGTGTCACTCAGATTTACTCTGAGGTTTCTGTAGACAGACACGGTTGCATGATGAATGGGAACGGGACAGGCACTGTAGGGACACCTCCCTTCCCCACCTGTTTCCTCTGCCCTTTGTTCCTTGCCATCCCTCCTTCTCAGGCTCAGTGTCTTTCTCCCCGCAGCGTACTGGGTCTCAGAGCTCCCTGGGATATCCAGCCATTGATTCCATCATGGCAGAAGTCAAGTTGGAGGCCTGGACCAGCATAGACTGGCAGAAACGCTGCCTGGCCCTGGAAACGCAGCTTTTCCGCTTCCGCCTTCAGGCAAGCAAGATACGGGAACTGCTGGCTGACAAGGTGAGTCCTGTGGGGTGCAGGAAGCCCCCTCACTGAAGGCAGGAATCACCGTCAGGGTCAGAGTCAACAGAGGGACAGCTGGGAAAAATGAACTTGCAATAAGACTTTTTCCATTTTATGAAAAATAAAACCTAAAGTAACTTTGGGTTTTTTTTTTTTTTCTGTTGTTGTTGTTGTTTGGTTGGTTTGCTCTGTTTTTGTTTTATTTGAGAGAAGAGGGAGTACTTGCACGTGCTTTCATACAATGGTCCGTGCGCGTGGGTATGGCTGAGTGGACAGCTTAGGAAGTCTCTTCTCTCCTTCCGCCATGGGGGCTTCCAGGGACCACACTCAGGTCGGCAGGTTTGTGAGCAGGTGTCTTACCTACTGGTCTGTTTTGCTGAACCCGACTTTTGGTTGTACGACTAAAATTTGAACAGGTTACAAGCCTTCATCTAACATTTCCCTGCTCTGCCATCTCGAGTTTCATATGAGAATGATAACCTATCTCCTTGGTCTTCTGTCTTCTCTTCAGTCACCTGTGGCTCCAGCGGAAGCTGTTGTTGTTGTTGTTACTATTATTTGGCCCTCACTGTGAGGCAGGACAATGTTTTAGAAAAATAGAAATCTCTACCCTTGTGTTCAGTCCTTACTTCGCAGATGGGCTTCAGCGGGTGGCCTGATTCCCGGGGATGACATCCAGGCTTTGGAGCAGACCTAACGACCTCCTTTGTCTCCAAGACCAGGACATAATATCTGCAATTATTGTGTGAATTATGTTTGATAGCAAATATACATGTTCTAACACAAAATAGGTCTCATATAAGAAGTTCTTACATTTAGAAGTTAGATAGGCTGGTCCGGGAAACTTTTTGACATGTTTCTGTGGGAAGGTATATTCAAGTACCTCACTCTCAGAGGTATCTCAACATATTATCTGTCTAGAGAGTGGAGACCTGCACTTGAAATACGTTTGTGTTTATGTACACAACGATTAAGTGACTCCGTGTTCCCTTTAGTTTTGATTACAGTATCAGCTTGCTTAGCTAATCCTTCTTTCATAATATGAAGGTAAAGTTCACCTGCCCTTCTCCTCGTAATGTCTTACCTAAAGCTGGAATATATGGCCTCTCCTCCTGACAGTCCTTCAACCTGGTGTCCAGGAAGCAAGCCATTGCGTCACCTCTGCATTTTCATGGCTACGGTGTGACTGGGGACTGGCCTCGACTCAAACGTGTGTGTGTGTGTGTGTGTGTGTGTGTGTGTGTGTGTGTGTGTGTAGGGGGCATTCATGTTTTGGCACATGCATGGAGGTCAGAGGTCAATTTTTGTGGAAGTAGTTCCTTCTTCCACCTTTACATGAGTTTTGGGCATCAAACTCAGACCGTCAGACTTGTCTGGCAAATGCTTTTACCAACCCTGAGCCATCTTGTCAGCACTTGGACTTGAATTCTGGAACCTTAGGTCTGTTAGCACTGCTGCCTTAGTTAAGACAGCGTAAGTTCCTGATGTGTCTGTCAGGTGCTGCCAACGGAAAGGGAAGAATTCAGCCACTCAGGGAAAGGGGCGGTGGTCCAAAGATGGTATGGTCAGTGCCACTCTGGCAGAATCACCCGGTGTGCTGCATGTTCACACCATGTGTTCTTAGGTGCTCTAGCTCTCTGTCCCAGATCTAGGGAATCTAGAACCCTAAAGAGCTTGTTAGACTCTCAGAAAGTCGTTTCAAGCTATGACATCAGAGGAGGAGTGTAAGGGAAGGAAAAGATGAAGGGGATCCATTCAGCCAGGTGGGCCGAAGCATTACCACAAGGGGAAGAAACAACAACGTAACTGCAAACAAAGCAAGACAAAACACAACGGTACAAAGCACCTGGAAGTACTGGATAAAATATTTAAAATATCCTTTTAATGCAGAGATGAACACTGAAAAAAGCAAGATGGTCTTTTGTGGAGCAAAACGAAGAGGAAAAGGCCAACAATGGCTCTCAGGGCGGGGTGGGGGGGGGGCTGGCCTTCCTTAAGTCATACAAGGATTTGAGTTTTATTGTCTCTGGATTAGATGAGGTAGTGGCTGTTTGGACATTGGAGTTGCTTGCAATGAGTCATTTCATCAGGAGTATTCATAAATAAAAAGCTAGGTAAAGATAAGAAAATAACACTCCTTAAACTCTGGGTAAACAGTAACTCCTGGAGTTGTATTACCTTTGTGACTTAGGAGCCCAAGGTAACAACTGGGTAGAAACAGGACCCCACAGAAAAAGGCCTTAGTGAAGAGGGATCTAGAACCCTTGATGACTGATTGGTGCTTAGGGAATAGTCCACATTTAGTGGGAATCTATGTATATAGCAAATGGTTGGATTTCTAACATTAGAAACTCTGACAAGAGGGCTAGAGAGATGGCTCAGGGGTTAAGCCTCTGCCTCTCAAGCAGAAGGTCCTAACTTTGGATCCGGATGCCATGTAAAAAATGCCAGGTGGAAATGGTGTGCCCTGAAAAGTGGGAGCCTGGGAAACTACAGAGCAAAGCAAAGAAGAGGTAGCTCCGTCCAGGGTGATTCCTGAAGTTATCCTTGGACCTCCATAGTCACACACAGTGCCCTCTGATACACACACACACTACACACACACACACACACACACACACACACACACACACACACACACAGAATAAAAAGAAAAAGAAATGCTGGCAAGACACTATAAAGTGAATGTACTCAAAAGTACCAATGATAGGATGAGGAAATTAAAAATATGAGGCCAGAACAAGCCAATATCCAAAAAATCAGGTAAACTTGAAAGCTTGATAGAACTGCAGAAAAAAAGTGTTTTGTTGAATTAATTTTTCAATGGATAGATTAAATATCAGATTGTATACTGTAAGATGGACACTCTGTGTGTGTGTGTGTGTGTGTGTGTGTGTTGCTAAGAATCAGAGCCTCATGCATGATAGGCAAGTGCTCTGCCACTGAAATACGCCCCCAACCCGAAGAAGATATATTCAACATAAGATTCCAGGAGTGGAAAAGAGAAGAGAGAGCCATTACTTGATGAGACAATGGCTAAAAACTTTTGAAAATTAATAAAAGATGCGAAGCTTCAGATCCAGAAAGGAGAAGGAATGAAAATAAGACAAAAGCTCTGTGTTCACACATTCCCACCTTTCCCTTTAAGTGTGTAACCCAGAAGTTACGGATGTTCTTTGTGCTCAGATCCCTCTGGCCATATCTTGGTCCTGGATATAACCAGCTTCAGTGAAGGTTGAGAAATGTCTTTATTCTCACTAACCACATGCTTATCTAAAACTTGGGTATTATATTCATATGATGGAGAAAGAGAGAACTCCAACCTGTTCCTCTTATGGTGGGATGGAATTGGGTTTCATCGCCCGGATGTGAGCTGGGCAAGCATTCTGCCACTCTGCCACATCTTCAGCTAACCAGCTGTGTCTACATCTAGAATAAGAAGAGCAATAATGAATAGAAATAGTTTATATATGAACTATGGTAGTACTGTGCTTGAGTATAGAACACCTGCTGCTTCTACTGCTGTGGAATTGATACTTCACAGCATGACCACGTGTCACAAAGAGCTGCAGACACGGGAGTTGAATTCCACATTAGAGCCAAGTACATTTCATCCGGTTGCTGCAGCCAAGTTCTAGGACCTCCATATGAGTTTTACGTGTAGCTCACCATAGTGGATCCCTGTCAGCCATTAACCTGACACCACCTTGACTGTCACCCCAGGCCAGATCTACACTAAGAGGACGGCTGAGGACATGGTCCTAGACAACCCCGAGTGGGGGAACAGGTCCCAAAGGATGGCCCACTCACAGCTAGCTTTTCACCGCGCCAGTGTGGCTTTCACAGAAAGTGCGAAGAGGACAGATGTGCTTCTTCCCACAGGAAAAGCATAGAATGAAAAGAGTTTGAAAACTTGAAAAAATGAAAAGAGTTTGAAAACTTGAAAAAATGTCATTTCAGCTTGGTCACACCTGGGAATATTTTAGCAGCAATAGAGAAAATTTATTTTCATAAAAACAGAGGCAAACACAATTTAAAATTTCTCTGCACTCAGTTACAGCACAGTAATGGTAATTGTAGAGTACAGCACCAGGTACATAGGTAGTTATTATGTCTTTTTCTTAAAAAAAAATCTTAGCTGAACGTGGTACATGTCTGTAGTCTCAGCACCTGGGAGTCTGGGTGAATTGAGCGCAGTCTGCACTTTGGGCTCTGATACCACATTCATCACCACCATGTTCAGCATCGAATCTCCTGTCCTTCTCTGCACAGATGCAGGAGCTGGAGCAGCGGCTGCTGGAGGCAGAACAGAGAGCCGAGAATGCAGAGACCCAGGTAACTGAGTATGGAGATTGGTGGTAGGATGCTGGGGGAAATAACTGTGCTTCTCATAGTCACATGTGTACCCATCCCATTGCTGTGCTCCTTACAGGGACAGAGAGGACCAGCTGTCATGTGTAGGACCCGAACAAATTAAGTTGCAAGGAGCTTTTTGTGAAGAAGTCTTTGGGTAGGATCAGCATAGACTATGAT
Organism: Typhlomys cinereus; assembly: GCA_023101885.1. Lineage (NCBI taxonomy): Eukaryota > Metazoa > Chordata > Mammalia > Rodentia > Platacanthomyidae > Typhlomys > Typhlomys cinereus. The sequence goes on from JALPQD010000452.1 coordinate 422,120, forward strand.
GTTCTGTAAGAACAAACTCAGTCAGGTGGAGAGATAGCTCAGGGGTGAAGACCTACTGGCCCTAGTGGGCAGAGCCTGGGAAATCCCAGACCAAAGCAAGAAGGAGGTAGAAGCAACCCAGGATGATACCTGAAGTCACCCTTGGTCCTCCACAGGGACACATGTGCCCCCCCCCACCACACTAAATGAATAAATGAATAAATAAAGTTTTTTTTAAAAAGAACAAACTGAGTCTGTAATCTGTCATGTTTAGTACTTAAGTGTGGATTAGCCATCGATTCTGTTTCCATAGTCATTCAGGGTACCAGGCTGAAAGAGGCTCCCCTGTCTTTCAGTTGGATTTTCCAGTTGTGTCCAACCTGTGATCTATGGGCCACATACCTCCCAAGAAAGCTGTAAAGAAGTCCCAACATATTTGTAGGTGACATCATGTCACAATGTCAAAAGGTTTGGACATCCTGCTAGGAACACACAGCCCTCTTGCCATGAGAAGGAATTATCGGGGTTCCCATGAACCAGTTTTCAAATACTTCAGCCCAACATAGCAAGTTCAAAACCAGCCTGGGCTATTACAAGATCTTGTCTCAAAAAAACCATAGGTATTCAACCCAGAAATAATGCTCCATTTCCATTCAGAGCTGGTTAGATGAATGGCACTGCCCTCCTCCCTCCTGTGTCCCATCCAACCTTGAGAGGGTTAGGATATGGGAGCCCATGGATGTCCGGTGAGCAGTAAACATCTGCTCCAGTAGCATTGGATAAATGACCTCCTGCGCTGGTCGTCCTACCTATCTCATTCCTAGCAGGAGATCTCAAAGACAGGTGGTTCAAAGCATAGTTGGTCTTTTCACTGTGACTTTTCATGTCATCATTTCCTTCTGTTGTTGAGATAAAAAGCCTCATAAATGATCACTTCATTAATTGGGCCAGACTTCCCCTGGGTAAGAACTCTGCCTGGGAGGCATCAGGGGCTTATCCTGTGTTTTTTTTTTCACCATTTTACATCCTTACATAAGTGATGTGAGATTTAATGAGGTCTTGTTGTTACTTTGCAGATGAGTGTGATGGAAGAGAAGGTGAAGCTGTCCAATCTGAAGAACGTGGACTCTACAGGCAGCCTGCACCACAAGTACCAAGAATTGCTAAAAACCCTGCAAGACAAAGACGTGCTTATCAGCCAGCTAGAAACACAGCTGGAGAAACAGGTAGGGACTAAGTGACAGCACCGGTCTTCTCTCTTGCCTCTGCCAGTTGCCTCCAGCTTCTCCAGCCCCTGTGCTTGAGAGCCCTGGAGTTCTGGGGAACTGCTTCCCTCATGAGTCTGTTCCGTCATATGGACAGAAGGTCTTTCTCCTTCACAGCTGTTCATTGGAAACCAAGCAGGGACTATAGAGGAGACAGACCTGGTAAACAGATGGATCTGGGTGTGAATCCCACTTCTCACACCTGCTGCTCACACTGGGCGAGTTGCCTACACCACCGATTCTCATTTTACACCTTTATATAATAGAGGTTATAAAATCTCAGGTGTTTGTGAAATACCCTAGGTGATCTGTGAGTAGACTTGATAAGGAGAGCATTTCCTTTTCTGTGCTGGCCCTGTGCCTGGCTAGCATGTGCTACTTGATGTTTGGCTGTGGTATGACCAGAGGAGCTCAGGTTTTGGACAGTCAGCTTTGGTCAGCTGGTTGGCCGAAGTTTCTCAGTGAACCAGAAGAGGAAGAGACCAGTGTCGCTGCCCCCTGAAAATGGAGGCCTCTCTGAAAGTGGCTTGTCACTGCCCAGCACGGCTGTGAATTGTTCTTAAGGGCATCTAGAACCCCACTGCCCTCCTCCCTCCTGTGTCCAGGTTCCTCCTCTTCATAGTCTCATCATCATCGCCATCATGTAGCCCAGTCTGATCTTGAACCTACTGTGTGGTCGAAGCTGGCCTCGAATGTCATCTTCCTTCTACCTCCCCAGTGCTGGGATTACAGGTGTGCACTATCAAATCTGGCTCCTCCATCCTAATTCTGTCCCCTGGTGCCAATATACCATCCATTTCCGCTACTGAACCCTGTAGTAGACTCAGGAAACTTTGACTTTGCTATATGTGAATTCTTTGTGAGAGGCCAGCTAGTCCTGGTAGTACCTTGTAATCATTGTAGGCAAACTCATAATTCACTGTTGACTGGACAGCCGCTAACTGGAAGTGCCTTTGTATACAGTTGAGAACCTTGTGTCCAAGAAAATAAAATTTTTGACATATGGATTGTCCATTGGCTTTAGTATTATTTCCTGTTTTGAGTAGCTCAGTTAGAAGTGGTAGCATTCTGAGGATGTGGACAAAATGACTGAAGTTCCCACCCAGGTCAAGAGAAAATGGTTTACAGTTATAATCAGTGGGCAACGATCAGGAGAGAAAGAATGTTGTTCTGTAAGTTGTGAGCCTGGTGTCAGACCCAGCTGTCGCATTTTCCCCCCTGGGCCTCAGTTTCCATGGCTGTGCAAAGAGGATTACAAAGGAGGTCAGGAGTCAGGTGAGCTGGTAAACCGCCAGGGATTTTCAATGCTTTTGGCTCCGTAAGCCGTGTGGTCTCTGTTGCACCTCCATTGCTCTGCTGTTGTAGTAGGAGACCAGCATTGGCAATGTGTAAGTAAGGGGTTGTGTTCCGATAAAACTGTATTTATAAAAATAAGAACAAATGGAGGACTGGATTTGGCCTCAGAGTCCTTGTTTTACTGAACCTTGAACTAGACAACCTTTAGGGGCCTTTCAGCTCTGAAATACTGCCGTCTTCACATTCCCATCTCATTTCCAGACATCATAGTTTGGAGGTCTGTCCAGGTCTGTCAATCTTACAGTGGCCAGATGGTTTTTTTTCCCTGTAGCCAAAGCCCTTTTAGCTGGATTCTAAACTGCTGTGCAGAAACCAGTTGCTAGGTGAAAAACTAGTTCTCATTATAGATGTGGCTGATATCCCTGCCTTAGGCACTAAGTTGTGTATCTTACTTTGCTCTCAGGATGGCCTAGCAAATTAGGGCTATCTTGGGCTGGCAAGATGACCAACAGGTAAAAGTGCTCGCCACAAAAACCTGATTGCCGAGTTTGATGACTTCACAAAGTTGTCCACTGACCCCTACGTGTGCACCATGGCATGTGTATCCGTACACACACATCATGCAAGCATATAGTAATGATAACTTAAAAATTTAAAGGAAAAGAGATTCCTGCTCTTCTATTTTAGAGTTGTTGATTCTGGCCCAGAGAAATTTAGGTTTCCTGCCTCGTGTCTCACAGCAAGTAAGCAAGTAGAATCAAATTTCATATTCCATTCTATTTGAGGGTGCTTTTTAAGTTTCTTTTTTCAGTTCTGAGGATCAAGTGGATTCTAGACAAGTGTTCTATCACTGAGCTACACCCTTGAGTCCATGTGTTTCAAGAGAAACTTCCTTTTTAATCTCCTCCTGCTCTGTTGAGCTATTGATGTAACAGCTATTTTCTCCTGTAACCCTGTTTTTTAACTGCAAAGGTAACATGTGCTTATAGTAAAAAATGCAAACCCCCCAGGAGAGTCTAAGAAGCTAGCCAAATTTTCCTTCCATTCCCAGTGTTCTCTTTCCACTCCGTACCGTGTCTCTTGTATATCAAAGTGTAGCATTTTGTGACTATGACCCCTCGCTAGCAGACACTTGTACTAGCTCCAGTTTTGAGTTTCCTAGTTTGTGTTGCTTTCTTCAAATAATTGCAGGCAGTGCTTCTTGGGTAGGCTTCCTGACTAGGTCAGCAGTATGTACATTTGAAATGTTGACAGATGTTATCAAATTGCCTCCCCAAAGACCTTGAGAATTTGCAGAAGGGGGGTTGCTCCCAACATCCTTGACATTTGGGTGAGGGGTAATATCAAGTTACTCTCACAGATGGAAACAATGTCTAATTTATATCTATATACTTTCAATAATGCTAGAAGTGAACAGTCTTTCATAGGTTACTTTTTCTGTTGATTTCCTGTTCATATTCTTTGCATGTGTTGATTGGATTGCTTATGTCTAATAGTCCTCTATGTGTGTGCTATTTTTGGTGCAAATACTTCTCCAGTAGATTCTTTTATTGTTTTTGCTTGTTTGTGTTGGTGTGTGTGTGTGTATATGTGTGTTTAAACAGAGCTACCCTACATTGCCTAGGCTAGGCTTGAATTCCTGTGCTTAATTGAGTTCCACCTCAGCCTCCTGATAGGTATATGTACAGGTATACACTGTCATGCCTGGGCCCCACTTGGTCTTTTGATCTCCTTTTAATGGGCTTTTTTTGTCAAATAAAAATTTATATTAATAATACAGATTTATTAGTCTTCCTCTGGCTTTTGAGATTTATGTTTAGGAAAGCCCTTCTCACTTTGCCTTTAACAAATTTTCATATGTATATGTAGCATGCATGCATATGCATACATGTATGTATGTGTGTGCATGTGGAAACCTGAGGGTGATATTGGGAATCTTCCTCTGACCCCACTTCTACCTTATTGTTTGAAGCAGAGTCTCTCAGTCAAACTCTGAGTTCACCAATTCATCTAGTCTAGATAACCAGCTTGCTCTGCCTCTACTTTCTGAGGCCGGAATCATAGGTAGGATGCCGTGCCCATATGCCATTTATGTGGTTTAGGGGCATCTGAACTCTGGTCCTCTTGCTTGTATAGCAAGTGCTTTAACTGCCTTCTCACTCCTAAGTAGTCGGGTTATTGTTATTATTTTGGTGGTTGTGGTTGTTGTTGTTTGAGTAGGGTCTTGTTATTTGGCTCATTCCAACCTTGAACTTGTGTTTCTCCTATCTCAACCTCCCCGGGGCTAGGATTATTAAGTGTTCAGCCTCATGTCCAGGATAATTCTTTCTTTCTTTTTTTTTTTAATTGTTTATTCAATTGTGCGTGTATGCGCGTGTGTGTATGTATGTGTGTGTGTTTGTGTGTGTGTGTGTGTGTATGTATGTGTGTGTGTTTGTGTGTGTGTGTAGAATCACGGGTGAATTTGGGAACCGCCTCCACCCCCTCCTTGTTTACTCTGCCCAGGATTCACAGGCTCCGCCCTACCAGGACCAGAAACGCAGGCCCCCCCCCCACTTCCGCCCAGCGTCTATACATGGGGTCTAGGATCTGAACTCAGGACCTTCCGCTTGCAAGGCAGAGGCTTAAGCCCTGAGCCACCTCTCCAGTCCCGATAATTCTTTCTTAAGAAATCATAACTGAATTGTTTTTTCCTTTGTTGGGCCACCTCCATGCAGTCACTTGGTGTTCTTTTGACGGCTTCCCACCTCTAATTATTCTGTACTGGCAACTGCTGGGATTAATTAGAGCCTTCTCTGTCTTGCAGAAGCAGTTGCGAGCTGGAGAAGCAAAAAGTGTTCAAGAAAAAGCTGCAAAGATCAAGGAGTGGGTGACAGGAAAGTTAGCAGAGGTGAGTCAAAGCCTCACTGTGGGGTTCTGCCTTGGTCTGCCTCTGCGACTGGTGCCTGCCTGCCCTCCATTCTGTGAACTATTTAGTCTTCAGTCAAACCCTGACACACCTAGCCTCACTTTCCTTCCCTTTTTGTCTGGTCACTTTCCCTTTCTTTTGGTCTTGGTAAGTTTCCCTGAAGTTTCTGACTAACCTTGCACTGAATTTGAGCTTTGGGAGAAAGTATGAGTCATATTTCTGAAAATCCTCTCAGTTTCTTCCAAATGAGCATAGTTACCCTACTTTCACCTCTCCCCTTATTCTCCTCTGTCCTCTCCATTCTTGTATTTGAAATTATTTGTAATAACTAATTTCATTATGACACTGTCATACATGTATATAAAAAATTTTGATCACATTCACCTCCCATTACCCTTCCCTCCCCCTCTCACTCCTATTGATCTCTTTCTTCCCAACTCATTCCTCTTCTACACTTATGTCTTTTGTTTTGTGTATAAGGACCCAATGAGTTTAAGGATTGTTTCCTGAGCCTGGGTGAGGTGTTACTTTTGGTAGCAGGGACATCTTACCTGTGACTACCCCACCACAGAAATCCCCATCCCAGAAACTAAAGCACTATTCATTTGTCTGGGAGGAGCTGTCCTCTCCATTTTTTTAACCTTTTAAAAAGGATTGAGATGGGTTGGGATGTAGCTCAGTTGAGAGAGTGCTTGTGGGAGCTCTGGGTTTGGTCTCCAGTACTGCATGAACCAGATGTGAGGACCTGCATCTGTAAATCCTGGGCCTGGAAAGGTGAGGGCAGGAGGCTCAAGAGGTGGAGGTCACTTTAGCTACGTAGGGAGTGTGAGGCCAGCCTGTACTACCTCGTTCTCAAAATAAGAATTGTGGTAAAGGATACATAAGATTTGCCATTTTAACTTCTTAATACATGTCTAATTTAAAGGCATTAAGCATGTATATAATGTTTTTCTATTACCACTACTTATTTCCAGAACTTTTCATCACCCCAAGCAGAAAGTCTGGACCCATCAAGTCCTGACTCCTCCTTCTTCCCTCGTCCCTGATGGCCTCTGCTCCCTTTGTCTCCTCCCTGAGGTTTTGTAATTTATCATTTGCTGCAGTTGTGTGTAGGAAGTTCAGAACTAGAAGCGTTAGTATTGCTAGCAACCAAACAAAAGCAGCCCCTTTCTAAACAAAAAGGGACTAGTGTGGCAAAGAGCAAACATGCACCTCCTCTTCCTCTTCCTCTCCCTTTGTGAAACATGCAATTTAACCCTGCGCCAGGGCGTCGATGCATTTTCCACTCTTCCCCTTCTTTAGACACATGTCCATCTCAAGTCACCTGCTGGACTGCAAGTTCTTTGGTACAGAATGAGTTAACGCCTTCCTGTTACCACAGTACTACCTGGTTCTCACTAAGAAGTATTCAAAAAGAGTGTAATGCTAAGTCTTTTAATTTAAAAGAAAGTTCAGCTACTCTGAGGTTGGATTTCTTAGATGATAAGGAAGAAAAATCAATGCAGAGAAGTGCATATACATACAGCATAATTCCCCTGAATTTGAAGGTGGGTACAGTTGACGTGTGTGGTGCATGCTGAGGTGGTAAAACCCAGAAAGCAAGGAAGTGAACCTGGTAAGCTAAAAAGAGGCCCAGATATGTGACTGAGAAGGAGTGACGAAGAGATTTATCTGGGGGTGCCAGCAAGCTGCTGTTTCTTAACCTGGGCAGTAGTCAAGTGAATAGTAATTTCAGAATCATTAAAGTAGTTCATTAAGGTGGGATGCAGTTTTCTATGCATGTGCTATATCTCACAATTTTTTAAGATTAAAAATGATTGATGCATCTAAGTCATGATATGTGCAGAGGGGTGGGGGAAGAGAGAGAGAAAGACTGAAAAAAAAAGTACAAGCGCTGCCAAGTAACAGTTTAGTCCAACTGAAACCAGTTGACACAGTAGATGGAGGAGGAGGAGATCAGGTCCCCTACCCTGAAGGTTAGCAGTGGATTTTTAGGGTACCTCATGCTCATTTTCAAAGATTTAACTCTTTAGGCTTTTTAAAATTTACTTTGTGTGTGTGTGTGTGTGTGTGTGTGTGTGTGTGTGTGTGTGTGTGTGTGTGAAAGGGCATTGTGTGTCCTTATGGAGGACCAAGGGTGACTTCGGGAATCCTGGATTGCTTCTACCTCCTTCTTGCTTCACTCTGGGATTTCACTGCAGGCTGACACCATTTCCACCTGGAAAGTGGGAAAGTGGGACCTGGAATCCAAACTCAGGACCTTCTGCCTGCAAGGCAGAGTCGTAATCCCTAAACCATAGATCTGAGCATGCAGTAACTGGGTATTCCAAAACTGCATTTATTTACTTACCTATTGCGAGGCATCAAACATAGGTCCTCCAGCATGCTGGGCATGCGCTTGACCACCCTCTAGGCGCTCAGCCTCTCAGCCTTCATTTCCTTTTGTGCCCAGCTTGAGACGGAGAATCAACATCTGAAGAGCTGTAATCGGCATCTGCTGGAGCAGGTGGGAGCGCTTCAGGATTCACTAGAAGGTACGTTGGCCGGGCGTGCGCGTGCACAGCAGTGCGTGGGCAGAATGGAAGACGTTCTCATTGTGCCTGTTTTTGCCCCAACTGCAGCTCTTAAGATGGCACCTTCAGAAAAAGTGCTGGTGGCTCCCCAGGGGAGCACAGAGCAGGATTCTGCCCCTTCGGGACCTGGAGCCCATCCTGTGGAACAGGACAGTGAGGCCCAGACTCAGAGTTTGAAAGTGGCCGTGGCTGCACCTTCACTGGGTGGCCCGCAGAACCAGGACTCTGTGCTAGAGGCCAGAAATCGTGAGGATTCAAACTCCATCATGGTCCACCCCGGAGAAATAGCAGAAGCCAAGACCCTTCAACTTCATCTGGGAAAAAAGGGCTCTCCTAACCAGCTGTGCGTGAAGCCTGGCAACCCCAGATGTGGGTCAGCTTCTTACAGACAGGGTCTGGTCACTGCTCAGGGAGGGAAGGGATGTACGCTCCCTTGGATCAAGACCTCTGCCAGGGAAGGCGGCCCCGGCAGTAGCCTGACCCTTCCGAAGGTGCGGGCTCCCAGCATCCCTCGGGACAGTTTCCAGGTGGCCAAAAGGCATCACAGTCAGCCCCAGGTGGGCCCTGGGCACTTTGACCATGTGGTGAGCATTGAGATTGGGACCCTGTCAGCCGTCCACACCTCCAACCTTCCCAAGCCAGAGGCCAGAGCCGAGATCCGGGAAGAATCAGAGAAGATGGAAATGGAGGAGCCATCTCCAGCAAGGAAACGGGATGAAAGAAAGAGCCTGAAAGTCCCCAGGGCTGAGCTGGAGCACGTGGAGCCAGAGAACAAGCCACCCACTCCCCCGCTGCACCGCTTTCCGTCCTGGGTAAGAGGCTTCCTCGGGGCTGGGCACGGGCAGAGCCGACCACAGGCATGCTGTGCGTTGAGAACATCTACGCCGAGCGTGAGATGAGTCTCATGCTAGAGGCCGACAGCCCGCTCAGCTAGGGACGACTGAGCCAGAATCTGAATAGTGTGGATGGTGGTCGCCGGGCACATGCCAAGTCGGACGCTTTGTGCACACTTTCGAATGTCATCTTTGTGGCTCTTTGAGGTGATGTGTGTGATACAGGCCCCGGGATCAAGTCGCTGGGATTGAATCGCTGTGTGACCCTGGGCAAGTTACTAAGTCTCTGGATCTGACTTTCCCTATCTGCAAAATGAGGGTAATAGCGACTGCTAATGGGGTTCTTAAGATTAAATGTGTTAATATTTAACGAGTGCTTACAAGCAGCAGTGGTATATCAGTGTTGTTGCTCTTTTTATATCTGAGCCCTAACTTCCTTGTGGGTCCAGGGAATGGTCTATAAAACAGCATGATCTCTGTAGAACTGCTTCAGAGTCAGTGATCTTGGGTGGAGACAGGGGATCCAGACGACATTAGACTGCCATTCGCTAGGAAGAGTGAAAGTGAGTCTCCCCAGAGTTCTCTCTACTGCTCTGATATCTGTGACAAAATGTTAAAAGCAGGAAGGGTGATATGAATGTTTCACAGGTCAATGCGAAGGATGGCATGAGGGTCTGTCTAACTGGGCTTCACAGGGAGCCTGGCATGTGGGAAGGGCCTCACTTGAGTGAGGAAGTAGATATTGTTTCTCCCTTTGACTAATAAGAAACTACTGTCCCCACTAGTTAGACACTTCCAAGGTCGAGCAGTTAGAGAAAGAGCTGGACTCTCCGTAGAGGTCTAGCCATGAAAGACTGTATCTCCCCTGAGGAGCTGTAAGCTGAATAAACCTTCCTTTATTGCTTGACTTTGGGTGCTCTCACAGCAACAGATAAGAGTAACTAATATAGATGGGGAAGGACCAAAGGGAAGAGGAGGAAAGAAAAGAGGAAGTAGAGAGGAAAGGGGGAGAGAAAAAGGGAGAAGGAGATGCACAAAGAGGAAGAGGGAGAGAGACAGAGAGACAGAAAGAGAGAGAACAAGCAAGAAAGGCTTACTCATGCAAGTTACAGTGGAGGGTAAAGGTGGGAGGCCAGAGGACAACTTTCAGAAATCAGTATCTCCTGGCTGGCTGCCAGAAACTGGAGGAGGATAAATCACACCCATCTGCAAGGCTGAGAGCAGCAAGACTGCTTGCTGCAAAAGCAGACTTCTCCAGGAGGTAGGGTGGAACTAATCCACCCCCTGTGACCACCTTCTTCTAGCAAGGCTCCCCCTCTGAAAGGTGCCAGGACCTTCCCAAACACATGAGACTGTGGGGGACACATTTCAAACCTTGACACCATCTCCCTCTCTTCTCCCAAACAAACAAGTAGCAATATGTAGTAACAAATACCCAAAGGGGTAGTTCAGGGATGCTCCCAGCCCACACCGCACCCTTGGGAGTGACTGCTGGCCAGATGCTGGTTGGAACAAGGGCGTCTACAAGACGGAGTCACAGCCGAGCCCTGAGCAGCCTGGAAGGAAGGTTAAGAGGTAGAAAAGCTCATTGTCCCTGCTGCTGCTCCTCCAGGCTGCAGCCTCTTGGTCGTTGCTGTCTTGCTGTGGAGCCTTAGCTGGGGGCAAGGGAGCATTCAGATGGGGATGTGGCAAGAGGGTTTCATGAGTTGTTACTCATGAAAAGCTTTGCTCGTTTTTACCAAAATATAGCTGTCCGCTGTGATGGCTAAGAGTGGCTCTTGTGTTTTGCCTAGACGCGTTACATGTGTGTAACTGTGCATGTAAAAGAAGAGAGTAAGTGCATGAGGCGAGAACAAACATATAAATACTTCGGCCAGGTGCGCTCAGGAGACTCGAATGGCAGGAATGGGTCTAGGAATTCGAGGCCAGCCTGGAGCATAATGAGACCTTGTCTCAAAACAAGCCACAGTAAAGTGCCTGAGACAGGAGCACTCCAGAGATGAAGGTGGGGTGGTGGTAATTATTTCCTATTCTTGACTGGGTCCCAGGAGCCCCAAGAATCAGTGGTGCAGTTTAAGGAGAACTTGCCTCCTGTTTTCAGTCATCTTCATAACTCTTCTTCATAACTCTTCTTCTGAGGGAGGAAGCCTTGCGCCCACCCACCCAAGAACCAACCCCGAGGCAGGCTCCCTGTAATCTGATGATGGTTCAGGAGCCTGGATCTCAGGCATGGGGGGTGGGGTGTAACCATGGGGGAAGAACAAAACCTGAGATTCGGGGAAGGATATTTGTCAACCCAAGAAATGAGAGCATCGGGTGATTTGCTTTTGCAGCTTGTAAAGCTCCATTTCTCCTAATCCTTAGAACAACCTTTCGAGGGAGACTCTAGATGCCCTTTTATCAAGAGCGCTATCTTTGGTTTCACCTCACTAACTCAAACTTGTTTCATTTCCTTTATGAAGCTGGAAGTCACGACCACCAGAGATGGGCGTCGTCTCTTCTATGCTTAATTTTGCTTCTTTCCTGTATCTGCCTTCAGCCCGTGTGTTGTCACAGTTTGATCACCCCAGCATCTCACCCCACGTCATCCGCTGTTGAAACCCTCCAGAGCCACACCCCAATAGGTGTCCTCCCTTTCAGCCCTGGCCTGCAGTTGTTTCTTTGGGTCAGCCTGGCTGACCTTCCCTGTCAGCCCCTGTGACTCACCAGTCACCTGAATGGGCCTTCGGTTTCCCTGGGGGCAAGTCGAGTAAACAAATCTGGGATAGTTTGAATGGTTCTTTCTAGGTAGGTTGTTGGGAACCTAAAAGCCTGCTTCAGATCCAGGGGTACGCTCAGCGCCAGATTCTCTGCAAAAGTGTCTTTTACCACAGGGTTCTGAAATAACCCATAAACCGAACATTAACTCACATTATCACAAGCAAATGAACATAAAAGAGTGTCACCCTGTGGCTTTGTCTTCCCTTTGTCGCACTCCCAACTTCTAGGGCTGAGATTCTGAGAACACCTGGCCGTCGATCAGGTCTCCTCTTTGAACCTCATTTACCCCAACAGGAAAGGGTAGGAGGCCAGATGGAATGACTATATCTGTTGGGCATGGATTATGTCCCCGTGTTAAGTGTTTACTTCATTTGATTCCACAGCAGCCTCTCAAAGTCAGTATTGTTTTAGAGCTGAGGGAAACAAGACTTAGAAATGAAAAACTTAACCAGTAAGCAGTCCACCTGGGTGTAAACTCAGCTGTGCCCACTTTCAGTGTCCCGCTTATTTTTCTCCTCTCTCCTGGAGAGGTGGGCCATGCGGGCCCTGACCACCTGGCACCTTTTGTTTCAGGAGAGTCGGATCTACGCAGTGGCCACGTCTGGTATGCAGCTGTCAGATGTGTTTCCCCGAAGTAGTCCCTGCCTGCTGCGGTGAGTCCAGGGGGAACCACCGTCCTCTGTGCGCCCTCAGCCTCATTCCCTTTCCCAGCAGATACGGTTCAGGCAGCCAGGACAGCCTAGGAACCTGAAGGAAGTTGTGCAGTTCCAGCCTGTCACCCAGCTAGGAGGGGATGGGACCAGGGCCATAGCCAATCAGAACTAGACGAGACCAACTAGGAGTCCTCCAGCAGGCCCTCGGGTTCTTTGTGCTTCCCTTCTGCAGGCTGGGGCTGGGTAGGAGGAGCCCTTGATTGGGATGAACTCCATCTAAGGTCACTGGCCACTTTGCAGTGATGGGTGCCTGCTTAGTAACTCGCTCAGCAAGAGGAGGCTCGTGCAAGCCTCTAGGAGAAGGAAATGTTAAAGGGCAAGACTTTTGAGTCCTGTGGTGGTGGGACTCGTAACATGGAGATAGATCATGGTCTTTGAAGGAAGTCAAGGGGAACAGAAAAGAGAGAGGAGACAAGGGAGTCCTTGGCCCCCCTGTGTCTGCCCAGTTCTCTGCTTCTCTAAGCCACAGAGTAGGTGGCCTCGTAAGTTTATCTCTTTTCACCCCCAGCTTCAAGTCCTCCAGCCCTTGCATCCCCCGGATCTTTCTCTGGTCTTGTCTACAAGAACGTTGCCGTGCCTGTCTACACATCACTGAAGGGGGTAAGAAACTGCTTTGCAAAGAGGGACCATTTCTATCAGGGACACAGTGTCCGGGTGGGGGCCAGAGGGTCAGGCATGTGGTGACCCTGATCAGACAGTTCAGTCCAGTGTGTGTGTGTCTACAAGAGGCACTTGAGTGTATGTGCCTTTGGAGGACTAAAGGTGACATTGGGTATCATCCTGGATTGCTCTATCTCTTTATTGCTTGCTCTAGGGTTTCCCAGATTCTACCCTCCAGGGCCAGAATTACTGGCTGCCACCATTTCTGCCTAGCATTTTTATGTGGGATCTGAACTTAGGTTCTTTTGCTTGTAAGCAGGTTCTGCCAAATCGTGAGCTAGGGAAGTAGCTCCGTGGTAGAATACTTGCCTAGAAAGAGTGAGGCTCTTTAAAAAAGAAAAAGGCACAAACGCCTTGTCACTCTGAAATATCCTTTTTGCTGCATCCTCACCACACTCACCAACACTGAAAAAAAAGTCAAATTATAAATTATTTGTCACTGAAGAACATCTCTCCCTGTCTCAGTGTCCCATACATTTGTAAAGTTCCTGTTCCACACTTGGCCTGTCGTGTGGTTTTTGGGCCCCCTAGTGGAGGGGGCAAGAGAGGTCTTTGGGGACCAGAAAGGGATGGGGGTGAAGCAGAGATCCAAGGAGTATCAAGGAGGTAAGGCGCCATGAAAGCGGTAAAAAGGGACTTTAACACTGCTTGGGACAACTGTGCCACAGCTGTGTGGGCCACACTCAGGCCCTTGGAGTCGGCATAGCTGTGGGTGGGAGGGGACGTGTTCTGAAGGCTGCAGAACGACTGGGGGGTCGTTGCCTGTCTTGCAGAGAGCCACACAGATCAGCAGCGTGCCTTTCGTGGACGAGTCCTCCGGGTCTGACGATGACTGTGGCTCGCAGGCGAGTTTCCGGACGTCAATCACTTGTTCTGAGAGCAGGAAGACCGGTGGACTAGGCAGCCCCCGGGCCATTAAGAGAGGTACAGAAACGAGGGGCACATCTTTGCTTGGTATCCCCAACAGCTCCGCCGTCAGCCCTTCCTCAGGGGATTTCAGTGAGCTTTGCGGGAGGTGTGGGACCTGGGCCTTGATTCCTCCTCCTCCTCCTCCTCTGGCCAGGGGTCTCGATGTCCTCACTCAGCTCCGAGGGGGACTACGCCATCCCTCCTGACGCCTGCTCACTGGACAGCGACTACTCAGAGCCTGAGCACAAACTCCAACGCACCTCATCCTACTCCATTGACGGGCTGGGCCTAGGCGGGGTAAGCAGGGCACAGCCGCAAAACTGGGTAGCCTGAGGGGTACTGGGTGAGAGCAGGACCTTCACAGAAGCTGTCTAGGCCTCAGAACCCACATAGGCAGTAGGTGAAGGAGGGATCCTCGGGATGGTAGGGGAAGCTCCAGAGAGAGGGCTGTGTCCAGCTATAGAGAAAGATTTGCACAGACTCCACAAGGAAGGGGGCGCCGGGGAGCTCAGCTCCTCATGAGGGCTGGCATGTGCTGCCTTTTGAGGCTCCACCCTGCCCCTCAGATGCCGATGCGAGCTAACATAATTGAGCTTTCACATGCTGGGTGCTGTCTTGGCGTTTGCCTCGTACTTCTTGTTTGTCCTCATGGTGTTCTTGGGATTATTGCCCTGCCTTATGGACAAGAAGCCTGAGGCTCGAGGTGGCCCTTTGTGCCTGCCCTCTCCCACACGTGACACGTGGACAGACCATCCTCCTCTCAGCTGGTCTTTGAAGGAGAAGTTGTCCTTTGTTTTGAGAAACTAGTTTAGGTACCATTCTGTCCTGATGCCTGCCCTGGTCATTTACGACCCCTAATCTTCCATCTTCTCATGGAGGGCCAGACATTCTTTCCTCATGCAGGACTGCCACCCTCAGTCACTTCTGGATCTCAGCAGACTACAGGTTTGGTGGGGAGATGTATATATATATGGAGAGCAGTCACGTGGACCATTTTGGCCTATGTGGTGTTGAGAAGCTCCAAATGATTTTCCCCTTCTATCCTACTTCCGTTTCATCCTTCAGGAGTCACTGGAAAAGTCAGGCTACTTGCTGAAAATGGGAAGCCGGGTGAAGACCTGGAAGAGGCGCTGGTTTGTCCTAAGACAAGGGCAGATTCTTTACTACAAGTCTCCGGTGAGACCCCTCCCAGGACTTTAATCTCTAGTAACCCAACTTAGACCTAGCACTGCAGAAGAGGCTGGAGACAGGACAGCATGCTTGAAGCCGGAAAGACATCTCTCAGCGGGGGAGGCAGCCTGACTGGCCTAGGAGGCTCTGAGCTGCACTGGTGAAGCATGAGGGGGTCCCTGGTTCTCACGATGAAGCCGGGCAGAAGACTGGCAAACCAGCTGTAGGTTAGCTGATGCACAGCTGGTTCTGCCTTCAGAACTGATTCTTCTTATGCCTGGCCTTGTACCCGGGCTGCCCTCACCCTGTAGATTGTTCTAATGGACAAACCCATTGCTGCGTCCTCTGTCTTTCTCTGTCTGGAATTCAGGAGTCTTAGATGTTAGGAACTAGACTGACAAGACCTCTGTGGAGAACTGTCTGCAATGTTTTAAAGAAGACAAAAAGGACTTGTCTCTTGTATAGCTTGCTTTGCTTGGTAGCAGCTGTTTCCAACTCCACGCTAAGGATTCTGGGTCTGTATTTCTCCACAAGAAACATGTCATATTCAATTAGTAATGACCATAGTGATACTGAAAAGGATGGTAGTGATTTATGTGCCACTTACTTCCATATTGAGCTTAAGGATTTGCCGGATTGGGTATAAGAAACACTGCAGCTGTTGTTGACACAGGTCTCTTGCCTCGGCTAGCTTCAAACTCCTAATTTCCTGCCACGACTTACTGAGAAGCTGGGACTATGGGCACACTTCACCAAATATAGATAGCTACACAGCTTAGTAGAAAGAATTTAGTGCCTTATAGTTCAGTAATAACCTGATGGATGACTTCCAGCCCAGTTTTGAGGCTTGCTTTATCCTGTCTGAAGCCTGGATCCGAAGGACTCATATGCTTAATTATGGCTGTTTTACTAGAACCAGATTCTAGAACGAGTCATACTGAGCCAGGGAAGCTTAGGAATCATTTTCCACTTTGCCTGTGACATGGAATAAGACAGGAAGGTGAATAGTGCTCTGAGACACCTCTAATGCAGTCCTCCTTTACTCCTTTCTTTACAGAATGATGTCATCAGGAAGCCTCAAGGTCAAGTGGATCTGAACTCCCACTGCCAGATCGTTCGAGGGGAGGGCGCACAAACATTCCAGGTGAGCCTGGTCTTAGCAGCCATACTTTAGACAGATGCTGTGCCAGGTTTGGATGTGACTGTGATTGAGGCAAAGATGGGCCAAAAATGACCATGAAAGGTTTTTGCATCAAGAGTAGGATCTGATCTTAGGTTATAAGTATGAGAAAGAAAGAGGAGGCAGAAATATTAACAGTAACAAAAGCAGGGAGGAGGGGGTGAGGAGGAAAAGAAGGGAGGCCTAATAAGGAAGCAAGGAGGAGGCCCAAGTAGCCCGAAGGACTTGTGCCGCCTCAGGCCTGTTTGCAATCCTTGGTGCTAATTCCTCGTCCCACCCCCACAGCTCATCTCTGAGAAAAAAACCTACTACCTGACAGCAGATTCGCCCAGTCTACTGGAGGAGTGGATCCGGGTCCTACAGAGCCTGCTGAAGGTGCAGGCCACTGGACCTCCAGCCCTGCATCAGGGGGGCATCAAGCCCACCGTGAAGGGATGGCTGACCAAGGTACAGGGCAGAATTGGTGACAGTATAATGAGACACAGATGAGAGCCAAGAGGTGACAGACTCCTTTCTCCAAGAACTTCTTCAGAGTGGATAGGTGGTTGGTCCTCAAACATGGTCTGATCACACAAGATGATAATGGCCTTTAGGAAACAAAGATCAGGATTATGAGAACAGCTGTTCTCCAGATCAAGAGAAAAGGGAATGTTTTAACCCACCGTAAGGTCTTCTACGCACCCTGCCTCAAGATTAACAGTAGGAAGAGGAGACCAGGGTGGGTGAGACTAGTATGGCTACCATTTAAATGCATGAATTATTTCAAACGTGCTCTGAAGACATCTTAATTAGGACTTTTCTGGTTGCAAAGAGCTGAGTGTGTACTGGTTAACCCCAGAAGAGGGATGCTAACTAGGAAGCGCATTAACAAGACCAGAGCCACAGCCGTCTGTACCCAGCCGTGGTCCCAGGCTCTTCCTGCACCTCTGCGTCCCTCATTAGCTGTGTGTGCCTTTCTCCTACTGTGTTCAGTTTGTTTCCTAGTGATGCCTGAAGGCTTCTGCCGGCCGCAGACTTTGTTTACCTGCAGCATCCTGACAACTCTGGCTCTGTCAACTTCAAGTTCTTCCAAGGTCCATATTCTGAGAATCTTGGATGACCTTTCATGGCAGGCCATAGGTCACTGAGTGGCCCAAAGGTGGCTGGGTTGCCACAGAGTCTACACATGTGGCAGCCTCTCTCGTGAAGGGGTTTCATTAGTCAGGACTCTCAGTAGGACCCGACTTCCTTGCTAGCCCTGGATTTATTTTGGAGCCCTGGCACTAATACAGCTAATTCGTTTCTGTTCTGCAGGTGAAGCATGGGCACTCCAAGCTGGTGTGGTGTGCTCTGGTCGGGAAAACGTTCTACTACTACCGGAGCCATGAGGACAAGGTACCTGCTAGGCCTTGTAACCACATCTACTTCTGCTTCCTCCTAGTTGTTCCTGTGGTTGTGTGTATGTATGGCAGCCCCCGGCTTCATCTTCTGTGCCCCAAAACCTGTAATAAGTACAAAAGCAGTTGGCTGGCTCTCTCCATGCACCTTGTTGCTTTTTGTTTTTTTTCTTCTGGCATGACTGTAGCGCTGTAGTTTCCACCGTCTCGTCCCGCATCTGTGCGTACAGTATGACCTCACAGAGCCCCAGGGTTCAGAGAAATGAGTCTCCCCTGGCGCCCTGCTCTCCCATTCACGAAAGGCTCATGTCCACAGCGGCCCTTGGGCCACCTGCCCGTGCGGGATGCTCGCGTAGAGGAAGTAGATCGATCCTGTGACTCAGATGAAGACTATGAGGCTGGAGGGACTGGACGGCTGCTCTCGTCCCACTGCACCCTGGTGATCCACCCCCCAGAGCACAGCCCCACCTACCTCCTCATAGGCACCAAGCAGGAAAAGGTAAGGCGGGCGCTGGGCCTTCATGACCAAGCCTGGCCCTCAGATCTTTCCTTCTCTTCTCCTGAGCTTTCTAAATTCAATTTCTTTCTAAACACTATAATATTCCTTAAATGCTAACGCTGCTTTCTAATGGACTCATTCCCAGTAACCACCGTCTCTTCTTTCGAGGCTGTGACACAGAGTTACAAACTTGGGCTGGCATTCACCTGATTCTGGGTCTCTCCCCTCAGACACCGCTGTCCCTGACTCACGCCTCCCCTCCCTCCCAGGATGGGAGCTTATGTGTACTAGCATGCGGATGCAGGCCTCCTTCATGCCTGGCTTAAAATTAGATTCTTAGTTTATTTGGTTGGGGTTGAAGCCGGGGCTAACACATGCTAGGCAAGTGTCGCCTTGCTGGTCCTGAATCCTACTCTTGCTTCCGATCTTCCCACCCATCTGCATCGAGTGGTTCTGTTCTCTTATAGGATACATGGCTTTACCATCTCACAGTGGCTGCAGGTGGCAGCAGTGCCAAGGTGGGCACTGCCTACGAACAGCTCATTGGGAAACTGATGGATGGCGAGGGAGACCCAGGTGAGCCAAGGCTGAGCTCCGCTCCGTGGGTTGGAGGGAGGTATGTATGAGTGTTGAACGAGAGCTCAGAGAACTCGCTCCTGTTCCTGGAAGCTGCGTTAAACACAGCTGAGTCTCAGAGGTGAGTTCCGTCTCATGCTCCAGGGCTCTGTCTCTGGCCGAAATCTACAGTGACTGCTGTATGTGAGGGAATTTGTTTGGGAAATAGACTTTCCAGAAAGCTGGGTAAATGTTTTACTCTATTCAACCTGTAGTTTTGCTGGCTGGGCAGAGGACTCAGAAGAAAAAAAAGCAACTGGTTAATCTATAGTTAAGGGTTTGTTAATAAATTCAACCTCAATCTGGATCAGGCCAATCGAAGATTGTTTTAGGGGATCCTTATTTTGTAACTGGTTCTCAGAAACTAACTAATGGCAAACTACACATACCTCTTTACTGCTACCCTGGGGAGTGTCTATTTCTGGTTAATACATACGTTCATTTAACTAGACCTGACATTGTAAGGAAGCTTATCATATACTTATGTTCAGAAACACCCACAAGCTTGTTCATTCACCCTTCGGCAGCTCCCTAGCAAAGTTTTGGCTGCCTTTCTATACAGCTATGCTTGGGAGTATGTAAATTGCAGCTTGCACACTTGCATGCCCTGCGCTCTGTGTATGATCAACCCGGCACAACCCACATTCTTTGGGGGGTTAAACCATGATCTTCCCTGCAAGTCATATTTGGGGCCAGTAGGATGGGAGGTGAGTTCCCTCACTGTTCAACTGCTGCTGTTCTCTCTGTGCTTTGGACAGATTCCCCTCTCTGGAAGCACCCCATGTTATGTTACAGCAGAGATGGGCTGTGTGCGGCCCTTACTACCCTGCCGTCCGAGGCCCTGCAGACGGAGGCGCTCAAACTCTTCAAGGTAACATGGAAGTGGAGCCCAGGCCCGATGACTGGTAGTGCCCTCAGGTGCCTAAGCTCTGCCCGACATGAGCCCGTAACAACAGAGGAGACCTATACATTTATGATGTGGAAGGGCAGGTCCCACAGGGCCACCTTTGGCTTCCTGTATGGCATGAATTATAGCCCTGCTGCAGGCAGGCAGGCAGAATGCTCTGAGACTTAGGAAGTGCCAGCCCAAACTCTCCCTGGTGCCCCTCCTCAAGGCACCCACCTCCCTCCCTCCAACCCATGCAGTAACAGCAAGAAGAGCCAGGTTTACACCTTGCTTCTGGACACAGATCCTTGCCAGCTTAAACTATTTCTGTGCCCATCTGAATTTCTTTTTTTCTTTTAAAGGAATTTTTTAGGGTCTGAGTGTCATCAATGCCTCTTATCCCAGCCTGGTAGGCCAGTTTGAGCCACATCATACAATCCTATTTTGAATTTTTTTTCACGTATGCAAGTTTATGCCTCACTTAGGGAAGCACGTAAATAAGGAGAGTTTCTGCTCCTGACACGGCCTCTCCGGCCTCACAGCAGCAGCAGAAGGGATCCAATAGAGACAATACTGCATGTCAGGGACAACGGCCAAGGGGCTTTGCCTGTGATGACTGTCGTGCCCTTCCTAGTCCTGCCAGCTCTTCATCAACGTGCCTGTGGAGGCCGCCTCCGTGGATTACCACGTGTCCCTGGCACAGACGGCACTGCAGGTCTGTCTCGTTCACCCTGAGCTGCAGAGTGAAATCTACTGCCAACTCATGAAGCAGACCAGCTGCCGCCCACCTCAGAAGTGCTCGCTCATGCAGGTGGGTTTCCCCGGAGGACAGAACTCACTGGAACCATTGGCAGGGGCTGCCCAAGAGGCAGGGTGGGGAGTGATGAAAAAAGGTACCTGAGCAAGTGTTCTCCAAGCTTAGCCAGTGGGGACCTCCTTGTCACCTGTAAATGGTCAGGCGTGTGACTGACATCCAGTGCCACAGAAGGGCTGGGGCTGAGAAATGCTGAAGGTTCTGCAGCTCAGTGCTGTGAGTGCAGGTGCTGCGATCCTGCACTGATCCCACACTGTGTCCCCTGCAGTGCTGGCAGCTCCTGGCTCTGTGTGCCCCACTCTTCCTGCCCCAACATCATTTCCTCTGGTATGTCAAGCAGCAGCTCCAACGCCATGCAGATCCCAGGTGAGTGAATGCATTTCCTCCACCACACCAGCACTTCCTGACTGTGGTGTGATTAAGAGATGCGGGGGACAGACCAGACAGAGTTGATCGCACCTCCCCTCTGAGATCAGCTCAGAGTCTGCAGACTTCACCCATCGTTGTGTACGCACGTGGATGTGTAGAGCTCTGCACATGCTTTAGTCTCTGGACACCAACCCATGTGGCCTTGAGTATTTTGTGAAGACACTCATTGAAGCCACACTGCCCCCAAATTGTCTCCAAATGATCATTTTCTATTATATTCTTCTGACTTCTGCAGGAAGATACCCATGTTAGGACTAGGGAATGTAGCCCAGTGGTAGACCACTAGTCTGGCATACACAAGACGCTGAAATAGCTCACTAGTACTGCCAAAAATAACACAAAAAAAGCCGAAGAAAATATCCATGGCTGCAACTTACTGCAGATCGATCCTCCGTGAAAATTAACACCTTATTTTAGTTTTCAGACCTTTCCCTCAACCTGTTGAGTTATAGTTCATATTCTGGCTAAATCTAGGTACATATTCAAGGTGTCAAATAAGTAGGGAAGCACATATTCCCTAATACTCTCCTTTCTTATGTGTGTGTGTGCACGTGTGTGTGTGTGCCTATTCGTATGCATGTTCATATGCATGTTCACATATATGGGTACACATGTGAATGCAGGTACACAGGCACACATATGCTTGCGTATGTGGAGGCCCAAAGTTCTTCATTGGTTGGTCTCCTCTTTTGTATTTATTGAGACAGAATCTCTTGCTGAACCTAAAACTCACCACTTCTGGCCTTTGTCTAGCTAGACATGTTGCCCTAGTGATCCTGACTCTGACTCCTGAGTTCTGGGATACAGGAAGCCACCATGCTGGTCTGGCTTTTATTCATTCTTGCACTCCAAGTGCTTTATCCCTTGAGCTATCTTTCCAACTCCTCTTCTCCTGTCTTTTAGAAATGAAACTGGCCAATATGCCACCTATTGCCAGAGGGCAGTAGAACGAACCCTGCAGACAGGGGAACGGGAGGCCAGGCCATCACGTATGGAAGTGGTATCCATCTTGCTACGAAACCCCTTCCACCACTCCTTGCCCTTCAGTATCCCTGTGCACTTTGCCAACGGTACTTACCAGGTAAGAAGACTGGACATGTCTGCTTCTCTGAATCTTCTTGTCACTATTTAGAGAATATCTTGGGGTCAAGTGAGTGCCTTTATGCTTTCAGATTAATAGATAAATCAACAAAAGGGATGTGTCTAGGTCTGAGGTGGGAGTGACATGATTAGTGGAAGTGTGTAGGGAAACGTGAATGTAAAGTGCTTTGATGCCCTAAAGTGGGTCATTAAGTCCACTGCATGACCAGGGAAGCCGAAACACTGACCAAGGAAATGGCAAGAGCCAGAGTCCCCAGAAGACTGCCCGTAAAGGAGAGACCTAGGTCTCTTGCCAGTTCCAGGCAGGTTCTCACTCCGGTCCTCTATGACTGAATGTGGAAACCCACTGGCTTTGGCCTCTTGCTTTTACCTTGCTCTTCCTCTCCTGCTGTGCTCGGACTCCTTCCATGATCCTCGGCAAGGCCCTTTCGAAGTCTGCTCTGGTCACACTGGCTCTCCCTGCAGGTGGTTGGTTTTGATGGCTCCTCCACAGTTGATGAGTTCCTCCAGCAGCTAAACCAGGAAACAGGCATGAGGAAGCCATCCGTTTCTGGCTTTGCCCTCTTCACAGATGATCCTTCTGGCAGAGAACTGGAGCATTTCTTGCAAGGAAGTGTCAAGGTAATGAATGGCCTCACTTCCTGGCTCAGAGACGCAGGTACTGGGGATAGAGCCTATCATAGTTACATACAGGGGTCAACTTGATGGTTGAGGGTTCTTGCTCTGGGCACAATTGTAGAGATTAGTAGCTGAGTTAAGCCCAGTGAACCTACAGGAGATTATCTAGTTGATGGGGAAGGCCCAGCTCATGGTGAGTGTGATTAGTCTTTGGGTAGGTGAATAAGATACAGTTGGCATTTTCACGTATCTTTGGCCAGACATGCGCTGGTCTGGCAAGTGAGAATTGTGTCTTTCAGTGGTCATGTGGATGTTATGTGGCCAATTCCCTTGGCTCCTAGTGTTGGTGCACTCTCATGACATAAGAGAAAATTAGAGCCCCTTGTTCATTTATAAGCCTTTTGATCGTGAATTTATTGGCAGTATGCAGAGTACTGCTATAGAGCCCATCCAGAGAGTACCTAAACTGTTCAGCAGCCCATTGGTGATGTGACCAGGGGGCTTCCCAGAGCATTTCTGTGCCAGCTCAGTGTACCTGTGAAGAGAAAGCTATGTGCGATCGTGACTCTGGAGATAAGATCCACATAGCCTTGTCTCTCTTCAGTGTCTACACAGAACCCAGGAAAAGAGGGTCTAACTTGGTGTAAGGTCAGGACCCTTCTCAGCCTGCCACCAATCACATCTGCCCACTTGGGCGACAGCTATGGCTTAGACCCAGTGTGTATTGTTCTGTGTGCTAGCACCAGCACAGGACTTCATCGTCTACCAAGGCCTTTGCTGTGTTTGTAGGTTCATCACAGTTTTAAGGTACAGGTCTTCATAGTACCTCTATAGGCGAAGTCCTTTGAATGGGATCTGCAGCTGATCTGTACAGTGGTATAGGGTTAGTGTCATGACAGTATTTGAAGTGTGAAACGTGTTGCCACAATGAATGGATGCATTTGGTTTCAGTGTCTGCTTTCTTGGCAGTACCAAAGTAAAGGCTTTTAATCTCACATTGTGTGGAAAAACTCCCACAGATCTTTATGGTAATATTTGGGTAAAGTTTTGTCACATAGTAGGTCTTTGAGTGTATTCACTAAAGCAGAATATGATTGATACAAGAGAAACAGCTATGAGGCCGCAGATACTGCCTGGGGCCTGCCTAGCTCACGGAGAGGTCCAATGAGGCAATGTTCTTTGTTGGGGTGCTTATCACATCCAGGGTTCCTCCCCCCTGAGAATGGTGGGGACCTTGGGTCCTACTGCAGTCTTCTGCTTGCGGGTCTCTCCCTCCCTCAGTTCTGCCTAATGTGGCTGTCACAGGACAAGTTTGTGGCGTTGGTTGTCCTCCCACCTTTGTGGGTTCTGGGAGTCAAGCTCAGCTCGTTAGTCTTGAGTGGCAAGTACCTCTATCCACTGAGCCGTCTTGCTGCCTTTCCTAAAAATTTCATTTTTTGTCTCTTCAAGATCTGTGATGCCATCTCCAGGTGGGAACAAGCCCTGAAGGAGCTGCACCCTGGGAAGTCTGAGGGGGGAACACGTGTTGTGAAGCTGATGTACAAGAACAGGTCCTGAGAGCTGCCTGGGGTGGGGTGGGCCTGAGGGTCACTGAGGACTAGCCCATCACCCTCCGAACTCTACAGTCTGTCCCAGTAAATCCACAGGTTGTGGCCATCAGCTGGGGCCCAGGTTGGCCCTGTTCCTGGTCCTCCCTGAGACTCGGGCAATTCAGGGGTCTTCCTCGTATTGCCACGTGCTATGTGCACACACCAAAAAAGGATTCCGACCGCATGGAGGGCAGGATCCATTACCTTATGTGAGAGTGTGATTTGTGTGTGAATACCAGACATTTAAAGCTTAATTATCTCCTTGTATACTCAACATTTATCAGTTTGAATAAGCAAAGTTCATCCCATTTTTGTCTCCAGGCAAATAATTTCCATTAGACTCTTGGAATCAACTCATCCAATCCTCTAAAAAGCTTTGATTCCAGATACCAGATTCCCTTGCCAAATGCAGTAAGTCTAATGGTGTATTCTTAATTAACCACCTGCTCCTGTGGGATCCTCGTGGCCCTGCATCTGCGTTGTCATGCTTTGTTGTAAGCTTCTGGAGCAGTAGAAAAGAGGCGTGCAAATGCTATAGACAGTTTTTCTGCATTTTGGAAATTAAGGTAAAGAGATCCAGGGAAAGCCCAATTCCTGTTTGGGATCCCAGCTGAGACCCGGCTTCTCTGTCTTCCCTGTAGGCTGTACTTTCGTAATCAAGTCAAAGGGGAGACGGAGCGAGAGCGGCTGCTGCTAGCCTCCCAAACCAGTGGAGAAATAGTGGCTGGGAGATTTCCTGTCACCAAAGAACTGGCTCTTGAAATGGCTGCCCTGATGGCCCAGGTAAAGTTCTTTCTGTCCAGAAAGCAGGAGAGTCAGGACATGTACAGACCCCCTGTGAGATCCAGCACAACGCACAGAACAGGAGACTGCAGGGCCTGTGACACGCAGGAAGACGGCTTTGCTGTCCCTGGCACGGGAAAGCAGAAAACGATTGACACAGCAGAGCTCCCTGCTCAGTGCAGATCCAAGCTGCGTGCAGAATGAATGGCTAGGAAAGAACTGGGTTTGTCAAGTCCTTGCCTTCTGCCATGTGTAATCTTGGCCAAGACATTTCACCTCTTTGTGCCTTAGGTTTCTTTCCTATATATGGGAAACAAAAAGATTCCCTTTCCTGCTTTAGGATATGTACTTAAACAATGTATATTCCATGGTTTATGTGATAATTTATGAACTATCCAAAGTTCCAAGTAGAAAATGAGAAGAACATATATTCAAGCTGATTATCCTTCCTCTTACCACCGGGAATCCACTTTACCAGATGTATCTGTGACTGCCTTTTTAGTTCCCATAAGGAAGAGTGGATTTGAGACAGGCATGGTGGAATACACCTATAATCCCAAAATTTAGGAAGCTGAGGCAGGGGAAATGACCTAAATTTGAGCCAAGCTGGATTACATGATGAGTTCCAGGGTGGATCACCTTTACAGCTCTAACCATCATTCAAGTACTGTGTAAGAGTGCGAAGCATTTCATTCCCATCTCCCCATGTCTGTTCACCCCCACTTAGAGGAGGCAATGGAAGCTCAGAAAGTTTCAATAGCCGACGGATACACAAAGCTAGTAGGTGGCTGGCCTGGGGTTTGAGCGAGGTGTCTGACTCAACCACTCTGTTGTCCTCCAAGACATGTAGCATCTTCCATTCTCCAGCCCATCCTTTTGGATTGAAAACAAGACATTTATATTGTTTACGTTTACTTGCCAGTAATTAACTGTTTCTGGACTAGGCATAGCTGCAAAATGAGGGCTGGTCCAGATAATCTCTAATATTTTAAGATCCTAAAGTTACTTCTCTAGCGTCCGCAAAACACGGATGAAGGGTCTGTTTATAGGTGTTTTCACATCCTCCGTTACACTCACCAGTAATGAAGTTTATTTCACCATTCCAACACCCAGCAGCCCCATTCCACCGGATCCAAGACTGATATATGTATTTCTGCCACAGGTAGAATACGGGGACTTGGAGAAGCCTGTCCTGCCAGGCCCTGGGGGCACACCCCCTGCCAAAGCTCAGCATCTCCTCCAGCAGGTCCTCGACAGGTTCTACCCAAGGCGCTATAGACTCGGAGCTCCTCCTGAGCAGCTGAGGTGGGTAGACTGCAAGGTTCTGCAGAGAGTCACCATGGGGAAGTCTCAGGCCTGTGATGAGAGCAGGTTGGCACACTACTTACACCATTTCTCTCCAACCACCCAAACCAGGCACCTGGCAGATAATCTGGCCACAAAATGGGCAGCACTGCAAGGCTGTTCCTCTTCTGAGTGCATCCGCATCTACCTGACTGTGGCTCGGAAATGGCCTTTCTTTGGTGCTAAGCTCTTTGCTGCCCAGGTGAGTGATCGCGGCAAGAGCTGCCCACACCTTCCGAATGCCTGTTTGTCTTGGCGCGGTCCTCCCCGTCTGTGTCACATTTCAGTTTCAGTCACATTCTGAATTTCTGGCATATTCTGAATTTCAAAGTTCACGTTTTCTTCATTGACTTGTCAATTGCTTCTCCTGAAAGAAAAAATGAGCTCAACTAATTCACACGTGAGAAATCAGACTTAGAAGTTTGAAGGATGGAATAATGTATAATGTAAAGAAGGTCATTTGTGTCGGCCTCCCAAAAACCTGTAGGTAGAGAGAAGTGGACCACCCAGGGAGAACTCAGGGAGAACAGACTTACTTAGACAACAGTTAATTTCATGTCTGCACGAAGGCCATGAGGCAAATAATAATTTCAGCTGGAATTTTTCCTTGCTAGGTGTCTAGTATGCATGAACTTTACAGGTAATCACAGTTATTATCCCGGGACTAGACATAATCACATATTAAGATGGAGCTAGATCCTGTTCACTGGAGCTACAGGTCAGAGCAAATGGTTGTTGAGCTCCTATGTCTAGTGCTAGAGGTTAAAGCTACAAGAGATGAAATCAATACTTGCCTTCATGCACTTTCCAATGGTGGAGAATAGAACGGAGAGTTGCCCATTAACCAAATATTAGTCATACTTTGCATACTCATTTTTCCTCTTTTCAATCTAGCTTATCTACCTGTCTATCTAATTTTCAGAGTTTACTGGATCTTAAACCAGGGCCTTACTTATGTTAAGCATTCAGTCTACTACTAAGCTATATAGTATATCTCCTAATCCTAATATATATGTATGTAGATAGATCTTTTTTGCACGTTTGTGTTTATGTATGTGTGTAAAGGCCACTTGGGTATATGCGCCTGTGAAGGCCCAAGGATGACATCGGAAATCATTCTAGATTGCTCTACCTCCTTATTGATTTGCTCTGCCTTACAGGGCCAGACTTGCAGGCCACAGCTATTTCCACTCAGCATCTTTTCAATGGTCACAAATGCCAGGAAGGAAAAGTACAGGGGTATTATAAAGGTATATAATGGAGACCCAGTTGCTTAGCAAATTGGAAAAAGCTTCAAAGAAGGCAACATACCCACCTTCTCTCTGGTTTTTGGGTATGAGAGTGCTCTCCTGGATTGCCCTACTGAAGCCCTGACTGTGAAAAACCTAGAAAATGTCTACCAAATAGTCATGAACTTACTAGAAGGGCCTAAAGCCCATCAGATTTCATTCTTGCTTTCCTATTTCTTGTGTAGTCCCTAGGAAACTGGTCAAGACAAGGTTCTTTTCACCTGTAAGACTGGGATATGCAGTAATTTCCTGGGCCAGGAGAAAACTAGCTTGTTCCCTATGCAGTAGCAGAGTTCTACAGGATGCCCTGGTTGGGGTTTTAGTAAGTAGATACCATAGCGTGGTGGTCATGATGCCATGGCACGCAGGTGGAGGGTCAGGGACTGACTTTTGGAAGTCTGTTCTCTCTGTCCACCACTAGGCAACTGGGTCTTCCAAGGATAGAACAGGTCTCCAGGTTTGGTGAGTGGGCACCTTAGCTCCCTGAACCATTTTACCATCTCAATGACCAGCTTTTGTTGTTGAGGCAGGATGACCTGGAACTCACTATAAAGCTGAAAATGACCTGAACTCCTGGTCCTCCTGCCTTTACCTCCAAGGGTGTCAGAATCACAGGTGTCACCACACCTAGTTTATGCAGTGATGGGGTTAGAATAGAGGCTTCACGCATGCTCAGCAAGCACTCTACCAACTGAGCTATTAGCTCCTATGCTGGCCTGTGTGGCAGCTCAGAGCTTTCCATCTCGGGTTCTGGCAGGATGTGATCCCTCCTTAGTGGGATTAGCTGTGCCACCCCAACACCAAATACCTCCTGCCATAGGCGGCCTTACCTGCTATTCCATACACTATACAAATGCATTTTCTGAGTTTTCCAGAATGAGTGAGTGAAATCCCTGCTTGTCAGACCCTCCGGGTATATGCCTGCCTCCTCAGTAAGTATTTGTAATTCAGAATCTTTGTTGATGTAACTTACCCTGTTTCTCTGTTTCTGCAGCCTGCCCAGCTGTCTTCTAAGGAGAACACTCTGGTGTGGATTGCTGTGAATGAGGATGGTGTCAGCATTCTGGACCACCACACTATGGTATAAAGGGAAGAGGGCTGGTTCCAACCCCTCCTCCTCCTGAACATTGTCTTGTCCTCTCCACTCTGGACTCAAAGGCCTGAGTTAGCTGACCATGGTTCTCCTATTTCTACCATCTGTCCAAGCACTGATGTCCTTCAGACTAGACGCAGCTTTCATTCGGGATTTAGATCTCCAAATTATGACCACCTTGGGGGATTCTCCCTTCCTTGCCTAAAAGAGACAAGTGGAATGTTTTCCCCAAACTGTTCCTCCTTCCCACAGCAAGTGCACATCACTTACCCCTACTCTTCAGTGACAACCTTTGGTGGCTGCAGGGATGACTTCATGCTTGTGATTAGATCCGCTCCAGACCAGAGCTCTGGAAAAGGTCACATTGACAAGTTCATCTTCCGGATGACTGCTCCCAAGGTGGGTCTGAGAGATTTTAGTCTGGTTTGATGGGGTTCGATAAGCTTAGAATTTGGAGAGGAAACTCTAGTAAGGTTCTGCCTCAAGTAAAATCTCTGCTGTTTGTGTATAATCTGTATCCCAAAGACTTCAGTTAGAGTAGCATCTGCATGTCACTACTGAGCTGACACTTGACAGGACCTAACTGATCCAGCCTCTACCGTTCCTCCTTTTCTCAAGAGGGGACTGTATTTCAGAGGACACCCCCCCCTCAGGTAGCAGAGGTCCATTTTTCTGTGCCCCTGAACCTAACAGTAATCTCTTTGGGCATTTTCTCATGGGTGTATCATTGTAAAGAGAAGGAAGCTAAAGCCTAGGAAGACTATGTACCCAATTTAACATGTGTGTGTGAACCAGGCTAGTTCAATTCCTTCCCTTCTCTGGCCTCCTTAGATTGCAGAAGCTACCTTCATCATGGCCAGCTACATGAACAACTGTTCTGGAACCGTGAGCCCCTCTGCCAAACTGCCTGCCACCCGCCAGCCCTGGGAGCTGGACGGACGACAGTTCTTTGCTTCTGTTTCCTGCAGTACTAAGGGACCAGTGTTGTGAACATTTCTCCTTCCCATTTCCCTCCCACCACTGGTGCCTCTGGGATTTGCTTTAGATCCTTGGGTCTACTACTATTACTACTACTACTACTGCTGCTGCAACTACTGTGATGGGTCTAACAACCCCTTCTCCCTCAACTTTTCTGTGAAATGTGTTTCAGGGTCTGTGAAACCTTTTTTCTCTAGGTGCCTTATGTTTCAGGACCCAACACTTAAAAATCCAGATTTAATGTAAAAGCCACTTACTGTTTTTCACAGTATGACTGTGGATGCTACCTGATTCTAGACAGAGACAGGGATGATCATTTCAGTCAGGGCAGCGGTACTGTACTTGGGGTTTCTGCACTGACACTCTCAGGGGAGCTCATGTTTTACATTGTACGTGGTCCTGATGAGGGGATTTATACTTGAAGTTTTCTGACTATCCCTGAACAGAATAGGACTGAAATTTGAATTTACCTAAACTTTGACAAGTGACTATTGATCACTAAAACTGGACTTTCTTTCCCAAAAAGGAAAGATGTTAGCAGGCCTAGAGGGAAAACAAACGAACAAACAAAAATACTTTCCTCTTGACTGATGGAGGCCTGTTCACTGCCTCCGCTAGGGCAGCAGCTCCAATCTTTGCAGTACTGCACTCTACCCTCACCGAGATTCAAGCTGCTTCTCTCACACTGGACTATAAATTGAACCTAGTTCAACCTGGCTCCTCTGTCTCACTGTAGTGCCCAAACAGGGCTCAGTAAAGGCTGTGCTCACTACTGAAGGACAAGTGGTCAGTCACTGTCTCCTCACTGTCTGAAGGACAAAGCAAATGCTGTCTGCTTTTTGTGCTCTGAGCCACCAAAGATGTGTTGGGAACACAAAAGACCTCTCCAACTCCTTGAGGTCCTGAGTGTGCTCAACAAGACTTTGGGTAAATGTCTGGGAATTAGCTGAAGGCACAGGATGAAGCAAGGATGTGATCTCGACCCCAGAAGCAGGTGAAAGAATCAAAGTGTTTCACCCTTTGCCTTCCTAAGAGCATTATGATCTCTCTAAATGAACATGACAGATAAATCTTTGTATCATCCTCTCCCACAATAAAATTTAAAAGTTTACACTTCGTTATTCCAACATCTTAAGAAACAGAGTTTTACTGCGTAGCTGCAAGGCAGCCTGCCATTTCTCAACACAGACTGTGGGAGGATAGCAAGAGTGTCCAAGAACCCCAACAGTGTGTATGTTGCACACTACAAAAAACTGCAACGTTGAAAGTAGTTTATGTGAACTCCTCTTGCTATAAGCTTTCCCTTCTCACCCTTTGAGCTGACAAGTATGATAAGAAAAGAGAAGGAGGCCGCTTACAGCCACCTGGTCCCACCCACCTCTGCCCCGGACTGGGGTTCTAGCAGAGACATGTCTACCTTAGGTCACATGTCACAAGAACTACAGGGTCCTGGACAGCCCCTCAAGGTTGGCGTACAGGAAGACTAGCTTTTCTATCTTAAGCATGTCTTGAGGCCGACAAAGATGTTACCTATTTGGGGAGTTTGTTTCTCTTTTTAAAATAGGGTTCCAAAGAATGGCACCATGCTTATCTCAATTTGGAGATCCAACTCTTTTGCTTTTGTCCTTCTTGATCCTTCAGGAATCTTCTCATAGTTTCATCTTATACAAAAGAAATTGCCGTAGACACAGAGGCTTCTATAAGTTGCTTATCCTTTAACATGACAGTCCCATGTCTGGGAACCAAAGTAAAATTTCTGAGTTTTCTTTCAGCCCTCTTGGCAAAAGCAGCTTTTGAAACCATAGAAAATGCTGAGTAACAAAGGTAGTGATATGAATGACCCTGTAACTGAAATGTTGTGACCACATTTGTCAATAAAAACCTGTCTATGGCCCACCAACAGCATGTGTTTTGGATTTTTATTTTTTAATATTTTATTCATTCGCTGGCAAGGGTGGGGGCTCACGGGCTGAGGAGAGTACACAAGTACATACATACATGGCTGAAGAACAACTTTAAAAAGTGGGTTCTGCCTTCCACACAGACCCTGAGCTCCGGTGCCAGGTTTGCACACAGGCTCCTTTACCCACTGTGCCATCTCGCCTGCCCTATTTTTTTTTTTTTTTTTTTGAGACACTTTCACTGTGTAATCCAGCCTCAAGTCTACAATCCTGTTTCCACCTCCTGGTTTCTGGGATTACTCAATGCATCACGACACCCGGCTGTGTTTGGATTACTGAGAAAGTCATCGTCCTGAAGGAAACACAGAAGTTAGGTGGACAGAGACTAGTCTTTTGTAGGACATTTATTCCTGCTAATCCACACATTAAGAACTCATTTTTCCTTAACTTTTATAGGAAGGTCTATGCAAATGGAAATATTTTTCTTTTGATATAAATTTCCCAATGTCTTGACTTCGCAAATTTAATACAAACATGTATGTGCGTATAAATTCATAAGTACTTTGTCAATATTCTTTCTGGTACATCATGTCAGCGTTTGTAACATTTCCCCTTGGTTAGTAACAGGCAAATCCTGCAAGGGGAACATTATACACCGAAATACTCTGAGTCAAATTCCAGTCACCTGTTCTCTGACTCTGAGATCCACTGCATCCATCTGATCCTAGGACTCTGTCCACCTGTTTACAGTACAGGAAAACAAGCCAGCCATGTGACTTAAGAGTCATCTCCCATGGAAGACAATACTGGTCTTTGAAAGCTGAGCCTCATGGGTTTGTTGATGTGGCTTTCTGGCGTGCCAGAATCTCCTGGCAGCTCCTGTACACTTCAATCAAGCAGTCCAACCGTGGCTTGGCATTCTGAATTCCAAAGGGAAGAAATGCAGAGTCAAGGAGAATGTAAGGGGAACCCACCCTAAGCCTCAATATCTCCTACACATCAAAGACTCTAAATGGTGTGGGCAAGAAATAAGACACAGGAAGACTCATGCCTCAGTATGTTACTGGGAAAACTCCAATCATTCCATAGCTACCTGTCAGCTGTGTACGATGGGAGATCAAAATAGTCATCTAAATTTTATGACAACCATCCAAGAAGTGTTACAAGTTGTGGAATAAACCTCAGACAAAATGGACAATTTAATTATGTATATTTTGAAAAATACTGTGTGCTATAAAATGTTAACAGTTCCAAAGATAAAAGAGAAATAAAAACAGGAAAATTATATGTAAAGATCTATTTAATAAAAATTTACTATTCACAAAATACGAAGAGTTGTTACAAATTCATAACTCTTAGATCTACTTAACTAATAAGAGATGGGACTTTAAGACAAGAGGAAATATTGACAGATATTTGTCCTTATAAAGAAACAATGAAATCTATCATTTAGAGAGAGATGCCTTTACCTATATATTTTTTTTTTTCTTTGTGTGGGTATGTATCAGAGGAGTACTGTATGTCTCTGTGGTGGTCCAAATTTGACTTCAGAAGTTATCCCAGATTGCTTCTACCTCCTTTTTGCTTTGCTCTGGGATTTCCCTGGCTTTGTCTTCCGTATTCAAAATGCAGGCTGCCTCCATTTCCATCTGGCAGTTTTTTACGTGGGATCTGGGATCTCAACTTAGATCCTTTTACTTTGGAGGCAGAGTCTTAACCTCTAAACCATCTCTCTAGCCAGTCCCTACTTAGATGTTTTTTGTGTTTTGGGCACATTTTTCCTTTTTAAACTTTATTCATTCAATCATTTATTGTGTGTGTGTGTGTGTGTGTGTGTGTGTGTGTGTGTGTCAGAGGAACATGTGTCTTTGTGGAGAACCAAGGATGACTTCAGGAATCATCTTGGATTGCTTCTACTTCCTTGTTTTGCTCTGGGATTTCCAAGGCTCTGTCCACCAGGGCTGGAAGTGCAGGCCACCACCAATTTCTGCCTGGTGTTTTTTATGTGGAACCTGGGATCCAAACTCAGGATCCTGTGTTTGCAAGACAAAATCTTAACTTCTGAGCCATCTCTCCAGCCTAATGTTTTGTTTTGTCTGAGTAAGTTATATACGTTATTAGCCAAGACCACAGGAAAACAAAACCACAAATTTCAAAGAGTATAGTAGGATTGTCCAGTCTCAAAAACAAGAAAAATCTAACTGTAAACTTTAATAAAACTTTGAATTATAATGTAAAAGAATTCAGTTCAGCTGTCTTAAATCTTTTGTAAAAAAGAAAAGCAGCAATTTATTATGTTTGCCTAAGTAGTTATTTGTTTGTTTGTTTATTTTTCTGAGACAAGGTCTCACTGTAATAGCCCAGGCTGGTCTTGAACTTGTGGAATCTTCCTGCCTCAGTCTCCCTAGTGCTGGGTTACAGGTATGTGCCACCAGGCCTGGCATAAGTGGGTTTTTTCTTTGTAAGAGAAAAACAAAAACCTAGATATGATCAAAAAGCTAGCAATAGGATAACTAAATAAACTGGTATTTTATATGATGGAATAAAAATATAATTATTTAAAACAATTACCTTTGGAGGAAAAATGCATGCTAGATAACTTAAAAAGCAAGACACAGAATACATCCATGTATAATAGTATACAAACCTCATTGCTATCTATATAAAAGTACACAACGGCAGACTGACACAGAGCAGATGAATGCTAACTTGTAGACAGAAGGTTATATGACTGGTAATTGTCTTCTCTAAAACTTGTATGAGGTAACTCTTTTTTGAGACGCTCATACCCACATTCTTAGATGTGTCTGTCTTCCTGAGTTCCTTTTCTCTTGAGCACAGTATTTAAAAACCTTTTGATAAACTCTAACTCTGCTTCAAATAAATGAAGTTTGTATGATAACCAAATTCACATTTTTACTGAAACTGATTGTCAGGTACCGATACTCTTGACAACAGACATATTCCTATTGAACATAAGCTGCAGCAGATGGGCAGAAAGTGTAAAAGGTAGAGAGTTTCAATGGCGAAGGGAAAAAGTGACCTGTGCTCACCTGGAAAACAGGTACAACTTGAGATATCTCATGTGGTTCCACTGGATCCTTCAATAAAATGCAGAGGTAGTAAATCACCTTCTGCTGTAAGAAAATAAGCCACAGGGATATAAGTGAAATTAATTTTATGTTCTTTTTTCAAGGGAAGGCTGAAATCTTTTAAATTTTTTTAAATCTCTGTATAGTAGAATACTTCCATTTTTGAGATGGGAGAAAAGTATATTCTCAAAAACAAAAAATCCCGTTCATTACTATTTATCCACAGTCCCAGCTACTCAAGGGAAGCTGAAGCAGGAGGTTGCTTCAGACTGTTAGAAGACAGAGGCTAGCCTAGGCAACAAAGTGACATCTTGTCCCTAAAGAAATAATAAAATAATAAAGCTTTTGAACCTGAGCTGAAAGATAAAGTCAAAATGCTGACTCTGAAAATCTACTAGGTCTGTAAAAATAGTTGTGCACTGCCTACCAATGATCGATGCATAGGCAATACAATAGTCCTATAAGGTTATAAAGGAACTGAAAAATCCCTACTGCCTACTACGTCATGTTACAGTGCACCATGTTGCTTGTCTGTTTATAGTGATTCTAGTACAGACAACCCTACTGTGCTGCCAGTCATACAAAAGCACAGTACAGGGTTGGTGAGGTGGCCCAGAGGGTAAGATGCCTCACCTGGTGATCTGGGTTCCATCTCCAGTGTCCACATGATGGAAGACAGAACCTAATTTTGAAAGTTGTCCTTTCTAAATTCCACTCACACTATGGCTTGCTGCACCTATGAATGCTCTTTCTCTCAAAAGTTTTTTTTTAAAGTATAACATATGAAATTATGTATGGAGCCAAGGAGCTGGCTTAGCAGATAAAGGTAACCTCTCAGAATTTGATCCCCAGGCCCATGTAAAAAGCTGGATGGGCAGCTCACATCTGTAATCCCAGCACTGCTGCATCGAGATGGGAATCAGACGATGGTTTACACTGTGCAATGACAAAAATAACAGAGACCCTGCCTCAGAATAAGGTGGAAAGAGAGAACTGACTCCCCAAAAGTTGTCTTTTGACCATACACACAAATAAACCTTTTTTAAAAAAGTATATATAGGACTAGCAAGATGACTCTGCAGTTAAAGCCAAAGGATTGGAGTTTGAATCCCAAGATCCCACATGTAATGCTGGCTGGATGTGGCAATTCCAGTCTCAGAAGGCGGGCGAGCTAGTCAGACTAGCCCTACTGGCGAGCTCCGGGTTTGAGTAGAGACACTTTCTCAGAAAGAATAAGGTGGGCCGGTGAAATAGCTCAGTAGGTAAGGCACCTGTTTGCAACCTGGTGACCACAGTCCTATCCCCAGAAACACACATGAATATGTATATGTGTGTGTGTGTGAAAGAGTGGTCAAAGATGACTATTAACATCAACCTTAGGCCTCCAAATACATGAATGCATGTGTATACATCTTTACACATATGTTCACCTGAGGCATATCTACACATGAAAATGGAAAAAAAATTTGTATAGTACTTAACACTTGATAATAAACAACTATGACACTGGTTTATACTTTTTAAAGAGGAAGAGTTTTTGTTTGAGAAAGACAGGAGAGAGAGAGAGAGAGAGAGAGAGAGAGAGAGAGAGAGAATACCCATGTATGTCATGCAGTATGAGTGGACGTAGAGGACAACTTTCAGAAGTCAGTTTTCTCCTTCCATGAGGCTTCCTGAGATCAAATTCGGCTCTACAGGTTTGGAAGCAAGCCCCTTACTCACTGAGCATCTTAACGAGCCCCTACTGTATACTCTTCATTAATTCAATGTACTCTTACTTATAAAAACAAGTTTACTAGCCAGGCCTGGTGGCACACATCTATGTGTTAGCACTCACAAGGTAAAGGATGGCAAGTTCAAGGTCAACAGGGGCTACATAATGAGAATCTATCTCAAAATTTTTTTATTGTCAAATTTCCACCATCTCATATGTTAACTATGTATATTTTTTAAATCTTTATTTACTTTGTGGGAGGCACATACATGTGGAGGTGTACAGTGGTCAGAACAAATCAAAAGAGTTGCTTATCTCCTTCTACAATATGGATTCTGGGGACTGAATGCAGATCATGAGACTTGGAGGCTGGGTCTTTACCTACTAGGCCATCTCACTGACCTTATAAGATATGATTCCATCAAGAGGTCATGTTTGAATGACGAACCTATGCCTCCTGGGTTTGTGTTGTGCTCTATGTCTGCACAACTAGGAAGCTGGTTAACAATGCATTTCTCAAGAACGTAAGAAAGTACGGCTGTAAAGGAACTTACTTATTAATGTAAGTTTCCCTTCTATGACTCACAGATATACCAGGCCAAAAAAAAAAAAATAAGTATTCAAATGCTTGAGGTATTAAGACTCACTTTAGATCCCAGCACACGCCACAAGCTGACCGCCTCCTCTAGCCTGTCTGAAACTCTTACCAGCTAAACACTTACCATGTAAATAGCCTCATTAATGATAACATCCTTGACCCTGTCCATCTCTATGAAGGTGGTACTTTCTTTTCCTGAAGCATAGGAAGAAGTCATCTGGATGCCAAGTGAATCAATGATTAACAAAGTCTCTTGATCAATCTTCACAAAATGGAGGTAACCAAGCAGGCCTAAGATGGTGATGAAGATGGCAGCAGAGAGGACCATGCTGTTCTGAAAAGAACCAGACACAGGCAGTAAGATCGCCAAATGGTCCTCTGGAAATATCTGTGTAACAGACCACTTAAATAAATAAAAGACCTTTTGCTCTGTGTGAATTGAGCAGACAAGGGAATATGCACAAAGAAGAAATCAGTTTTACTTGGGCTCTGCAGTGATATGAAGGGTACAGTGAAATGAAACCAGACGACTAATGACTAGGTCTAGGGAGCTTCCAGCAACGCTGCAGAAATTTTTCTTCCAAAACTGCAACTTAAGCATCAGATCTTTTCCTTTCATACTCTCTCAGCAAAAATACATAGCACAAATCATACAGGAAACAACTGTAAAATGTTACATGGTTGCAGATCCCACTACTTATCTGACACTCATTTTTTTTCCTAAGAGAGTTTGATATGACTTAAGATTGGTTTAGAAGTAGCCATGCAATATAACTTTGGCCAATGAGATGTGATGGAACATCTGTAGAGGAGCCAACTTATTCCATCAGAAAAAAAAAATGGATATAAGGAAGGTGGAAGGAAAAGGAGGAGGAACAGAGGAATACTGAGACTAAAGCATACAGGGCTTAATTGGCAGAGAAAGTAACAGACAACGATGGGTACAGTCTGCAGACAAAGTAGGAGGCTGAGCGAGGAGTCTCCTGTTTTTGCTACTGTCATGGTTTCAATGTGAGTTATCCCACCACAAGCTCATGTACTTGAATCCCTGGCTGATGTTAATGTTTGGAAAAGAGCTGGACCCTTGCTGGAGGAAGGCGCTGCTCCTGCAGTTGACTTGCTTTTTCTGTCTCCATGCTGACAGCTGTGACCTCCAGTTGCTATCTCCACCTCATGCCTTGTGCTATGGAATCCTGCCATAATGGACTAGAGCTCCCCTCTGGAACCACAAGCCAAATAAATCTCCCTTTCTTCCTTTCTGCCTGAGCATGAATGTTTTCTCACAGCAGCACAAAGAAGGGCTGACAGAGATGGCTCAAGGGCTTTGCCTTGAAAGCAAAAGGACCTGAATTCACATCCTCAGATCCCATGTAAAAATGTTGGGAGGAAAAGGGCACAGCCTACATGTCCAGCCCTGGAAGGTAGAGCATGGGAAACCCCAGTGCAAAGCAATGAGATAGTAAAGCAATCCAAGATGATTCCTGATGGCACCCTTGGGCCTCTCTCTCTCTCTCTCTTTCACACACACACACACGCACGCACGCACGCACGCACGCACACGTAAAACAAAACCAAACCAGTTATTTACAGCCGACTCTAACTAAATGATATGTCAAAGGGCTAAAAAATGGTAACCAGGTTAAGGATGTTGCTCGGTAACAGTTGTTGTGTAGCATGAACATGGCCTTATGCTGGAACCTCAGGAAAACACACGTACGTGCGTACATGCGTGCACACACAGCCTATTGTGTTCCCTTGGGCCTAAGATACATTTATATTACTTTTTTTTTAAATTAGAGAGTTGGAGAGCTACGTAGGAAGGAAGAGGCACAAAGGTGGAGATCAGAGAACAACTTTTGTAAGTCAGTTCTGTTCCTCCAGCATGTGGGCCTTTGAAGATGGAATTCCGGTCTCCTGTGCCTTCCCTGCTGTGCAATAGCACTGGCATGGCGTAACATTAACCTTTTAACACTTCTGAAAGTGAAAAAGTTCTAATTGTTCTATGCATTATTAGTTATAGTTAATGCAGGAGGGGACCAGATAGACTCATAGCTATTTCACAAGATGCATTGAAGGAAAAAGAAAGGTTGACTTCCTCAGCAATATCCCAGGCCTTGGAGAACACATTCCTGGGATAGGCATGCCCCTTGAGCAGGGGGAAAGCCCAATGATGGGCCCATGGGTAGTTTCATGTATCAGGTAGAGGAGCCCTAATTCCTGTAAATAGGGTGTCTCTGCCTACAGGTGGGGTGAACTTGCATACTTTGGTGAGTTCTGAGTTGGGGTTCCAGCAATGCTGGCTGCAGCAGCAACTGCTACAGTGCCTCTTTCCGTGAAGTTACTACCCGCAGTTCCTCAGACAGGAACCTTCTAACCCCTAGCAAGCTGTGGTACTCCTCCACCAGTTGTCCTCCCAAGCCAGGACCTCATGAAGCTGCAGCTAAGTGGCACCCAAGCAATGCTGGTCTCTTTAGGGGGTAATCCCTTCAAAGTCGTGGATACCAAGTTCTCTTGCACACCACCACCAAGCCCAAAACCCCTTTTTCTTCATGCTCTGGCTGTTTGTGTTGTTTGGCTTCATCTTCCAGAACTCATCACAATCACAGAGGACCAAATTCATATATTTGTCAAAAGCTTTGATTCAGCCATCTTGCAAGATACATCTCAGTCCATGCAATAGTCAATGTGCTGCAGTCTCTTGCTACTCTTACCCACAGTCATGACTGCTGTTCCACAGTAATAGTATCATGGTAAAATTTCAAGGTCTGTAGTACCTTGAAGGCTATAAATAAAGGTATGGTGCAAATTGTCCTAGAAACAATGCAAGTGCAGCGGAGGCGTACAATATAAGGAGGTCGCTTTCTCTTGAGAGAAGTTTCCTTGATGTTCAATTACTGTTTTAACCACCTCTTGGTACCTCAGCTAAGAAGTCTCAGTTCTGCCTAGAAATCCACCACAGGAACTTGCTGTTGCAAATACCATGGGTAAAGCTGACACCCTGGATACTCCATAAGGCTGTTTATCCATCTGAACTGGATGACTTCTTCTGGACCTGCTGGTCCAGTAATTGTTCTTAGGAGCAAGTGATCCCCTGTGGTGGACTCCCTCATGGCACTGCAGATGTCCTGTAGATCCAAGTGGCAGGCGTCTCCCAGTGCAGCTCCTCTCTAATGAAATGGGTTTCACTTTTTTAAAATGGTATTTCTGTCATATCTCCCTGTTCCCATACACACACACACACACACACACATACATATATTATCTTCCCTCCTATCCTCACTCCCTTTCCTGTATTTCAGAAGGCTGGCACAGGGGAAGAAAAAAGCAAAATCATTGATTTAGAGTCAATGTAATTCAATATTTTTGATTCATATTCCTTGAAGTAACAAACGTCTTTTTTTTTTTCTTTTGGACCACAGAAATAGCTCTCAGTGAGAAAAGGTGTCTGCTCACAATCCTGGTGACCTGAAATTCAACACTTGGAGTTAAAATCCTAGAAGGAGAGAACCAACTTCTAAAAGTTGCTTTCTGACTTCTACACATGCAGATCTGCTCTCCCGCTCAAATAGATAAATACTGAAAGAGAAGTGTCATGTCACCCTCCTTGACTAGACTCCTCTAAGCACTAGCCCACAGTCCTAGCATGTCTTTACAGGACTTGCAGTTGTTCAGCTATATAGGAATCTTATGGCTGTTTTTGTTTATGTGTATTTGGGGGGTTAGTGCATATAAACCCACAGGACATCAAGTACCTCTTCTTCAGCTCTCTGCTGTATTCCCTTAAAATTAGAGTATCTCACTGAACTGGAGCTGACTTTCAGCCGGGCTGGAGGTCAAACAGTCCCAGCAAAACTTCTATCAGATTTCTTTTCGTTCCATATGTTCATGACCTTGATGAATAATTTTGAATAAGAGGAAAGACCAGAAATTTTGGTATACAGATCCCTAAGGAAGTGCTTGGGTACTTTAAAGAAAGATGACGTCACTACTTTTTGCACTTGTTGAGGATATTCTGATTACATCATGACTACAGAGAGGAGCACAGCAAAGAGATGGCATAAAAACAAATCAAAAAATATGCTTAAAAAGCATTGAGGGAGGTGTCGAAAAATGGCTCAGTAAGTCAAGGTGCTTGCCACGCAGCCTTACAATCCGAGTTCAATTACCCAAGACCACGTGATAAAAAGGGAACTGACCCTTGTAAGTTGTCATCTGACCTGGTTCACACACTCGTTGTGGCACATACACACACATAATTGGAATGCTTTTTTTTTTTTTAATTTTAAGTCAGGTATGGGTGGCTCACACCTGTAATTCCAGCATTTAAGGAAGGCTGAGACAGGAGGACCAGGAATTTGAGGCCAACCTGGGCTGCAGCAAGACTTTGTCTCGAAAACCAAACACACACAACTGCCTGAGATCAGTTGTGCTGGGTAATAGAAAAGGTTTCAGAGTCAAGCAGTCCTGGGTTTTAAATCCAGATTTGCCACTTAACCACTTCAGCAAAACAGCTGGCACTCGGTGAAAATGTAATAAACATCTGTTGCCTCCTCTTCAGATACTCTCACCCTGGCTAGAACTCAGGCAAGTAAATTCAATTACATTATACGTAATATTGGGGCAAGGGCTGTTCAATAAACTTAATTACTCCCACTGCCTCATAAAGAAACGTTTAGATACAATTTGGTATAAATTGAGGGGTTTACATGAAGCTATGAAATTTCCCTGCTCTGCCATGGCATTCATATGGATGTATTAATGGAAACAATATGCACTTACAGGAATGAAAAGCTCTACTGTACTTGCAATGTCAAATAATTCCTGAAGTAACAGTCATTTAACAGCACTATATAGAAAACTAGAACTCATTGGGAAAGGTTCTGTATGGTTGTTTTTGCTGGAGAACTGTCACAAACGTATTGCAGTTGACTTTCACAACACTATGATTTAATTCCACTTCGGAGACGTGAAAACTGAAGTTCAGAGAAAATTAGGAGTGTGAGAACTGCGCACAGAAAACCCTCATGTCTGTAATTTGATTAATCATTAGGAAGTGCCCTTGAAGAGTTTGGAAGAAGGGTGGTGGCACAGGCAGTTTCTGGACGCTTGCATCCACGGATGGTATCGTGAGCAGCGGGACCCTAGAGTGATGCTCTGACCTGCAAAGCTACAACGCGCGGGGAGGGAACGTTCGGGACGCCCCACCCCAGCTGTATGCAAGGTGGGCGTGTCCGCGCGAGCGGCGGGCCGGCGTCCCGGAGCCGTACAAGGCCCGACGCGGCCGTGCAGCGCCGCCCAGGCCCGCGGAGCCCCCGGAGCCCCCAGCCAGCGGCGCCCCCTGAGCTCCCCGGCGCGCGGGCTTTACCTCGCAGAGGACGAAGAGCCCGTAGGCCACCAGCCACACGGTGCAGGTGGCGGCGGTGAGCGAGCGCAGCGAGAGCCGCGCCGTGCTCAGCCCGAACTCCCGGCAGTACGGCGAGTAGTAGCGGCGCCGCAGGGCCAGGCGGCCGCCGCAGATGTCCGAGAACCACCTCTCGTCCTCCATGGGCCGCGCCGCGCCGCGCCGCGCCGCCCACGCCCCGCCCGAGCCACGCCTCCCGGAAGCGCCCCGCCTCCCGGAAGCGCCGCTACGCGGCGCGTGCGCACTGGCCCGAGCCGGGCCCCCGGGCGCTTAGGGGCCGAGCCCGGCCTAGGCTCTCGGGTTGGTCCGCTCCGGAGGGTCGCAGCGAGCCCGCCACGGAGGACAGAGTGAAGTCGCCAAGAACGTTCACTGGACAAACTGAGTTCTCGTGCTAAGCCACGCCGAGCTAAGCTCGGAGGAGGAGGCTGGTCCGCGGTTGCATTCATTCATTCACTCTTCATTCATTCATGCACTCACTCGTGCACTGTGCCAAGACCGTCTAGGGACTGAGGACAGGGTACCGGCGAGACCTTTGCCTCAAGTAGCTTCTTTTGCAGTAGGAGACGTGACAGAAACAGCTAAGGAGGGGGCGTAGCTAACTGGGGCCCACCTGGTGGATGGAAAGAACTGTCTTCCAAAAGATGTCCTGTGACTTCCTTGTGCTTGCCTAACCTCCCCAACACTCCCC
The DNA here is from genome assembly GCA_023101885.1 of Typhlomys cinereus. Lineage (NCBI taxonomy): Eukaryota > Metazoa > Chordata > Mammalia > Rodentia > Platacanthomyidae > Typhlomys > Typhlomys cinereus. The sequence continues at coordinate 465,174 of JALPQD010000452.1, forward strand.
CCCCAGTCTGTCTCAACCCCTTTCTATAAATTAATTAATTAATTAATATAAATAATATAGAATTTAAAATATCATTTCCAGTCTGCTGTAATTATTAGAGGCATAGTACCTTGTTATCTGTCAATAAAAGGATATGTTAGTATGACATCTTCAAAATGTTTTGACAATTATGTTTCAGTTCAGTTGCCTTTTAATTCTATGTACTTTATCTGTTTGTTTTAAAACACTGTGGGTTATAAATGTAGCTCCATTGGTAGAGTGCTTGCTGAGCACGCACAAGGCCAATCCCCAGAAAGGCATAAAACTAGGCATAAGGCCACAGATTTTTGATCTCAGCATTTGGATGTGGGAAGGTGGAGGCAAAAAGGATCAGAAATTCATCGCCCTTGGCAACTCAAGGCCTTATCTAAAACAAATAAAAATAAAATATTGTTGTGATCTATTAACTTCATCAGATGTTCAAGAGAGAGAGAGGGCATTTTCAGTGCCACTGTGCAGATGTGAAAGTCAGAGAACCTTCTGAAGTCAGTTCTCTTCTTTGCCATAGGGGCTCCAAGACTCAAACTGAAGTTGCCAGGTGTTACACCCAGCCACCGTCATCCATTGAGCTATTTGTGCTGCCCATTGACTCATTTTTTTAAAAAAAAGTTTATTTATTTTGGTGTGTGTGTGTGAGAGAGAGTGAGAGAGATCACTATGTGTCTCTGTGGAGGTTCAAGGGTGATTTCTGGAATCATCCTAGATTGCTTCTACCCCCTTTTTGCTTAGCTCTGGAATTTCCCAGGCTCCGCCCACAAGGGCCGGAAGTGCAGGCCACTGTCATTTCCACCTGGTGTCCCCTCTCCCCCAAACAGAATTCAGAATCCGAACTCAGGTCCTTCTGCTTGTGAGGCAGAGACTTAACCCTTAAGCCATCTCTCCAGCCCTCACTTTTTTTTTAATGGTGAAGATGTGCGTTTAGAATTAGGTATCTGAACTCAGTTTAGATAATCACAGTTTTGTTGGCTATATACAAAGCATCATGATAAGGATAGTCCTTCTTCTCTCCCTCAGGCCTGACCAGGGTATTTTGGCCACATCAATGCCCTGGAGTATCTTCACAGCCTGTTTGGTCTGGTGCTGACTGGTTAGCCTTGGCATCAACCCCAGTGTGTCATTCATTGTCTTCTAGCTTCTTTGTGGCTGACTCAGCAATCCAAGGACACTTGATGACTTTGCTCTTCCCTTGGTATTTGGCAGCTTCCTAAGCTACATAGTCTTGGGCCTTGGTAGGTGGGTACAGATCTTTATATGGCGTGGTCTCCTTTCTGCACTGCTTTCTTTGCTTTCACAACCTTTGGCTTTGGTTTTGGGAAAGGAAGGCGCTTCCTACTTTGCTTTTGGTATGGTCTGGACAGAAAAGGCAACCTGCTATTTTTATGACGTGAGTGGTTGAGTCTGGGAAGCAAGAATGAAGGCTTAGAATTGCTGCAGCCATCTAGTGGGAAACTAGGTGTAGAACACCATCCTGTGGCCCATAGGGTTTTTATATCTGAACAGACCATCAAAGGTGCTTGAGAAGATTATCGTAAACTCTTGAAGAAGTGGAAATACGAAGGCACCAGTTGGCACTGTTAATATCTAAAGATTTCTCCAGGGATAAAGTTAAAGTCCATGAAGTAAGGAGACTTGAGTAAGAACTGTTCTCCCACCAAAGATGTAAGTCTTAGACTGTAAACTCGCCAAAAGTGGAATGTGGCCATCTGTACCTAGGCTGGAAACTGAGAAGCCTACTCATTCCTCATACTCTTCAGCCAATTCCAGGGTCTCACACCTGGAATCCCTCCTGTTGCAGTCAGCCTGCATGGTTGCTGATAAATGACCATCACACAACTTAAGCGAACAAAGAGTTTACTTTCTTTTTAAAATTTTTTTTAAATTCTTTTTATTATTTATTCAACTGTGCGTGTATGCGTGTGTGCACATGTGTATGTATGTGTGTGTATGTGTGTAGAACCACGGACGAATTTGGGAACCACCATGGACCGCCTCCACCTCCTTGTTTACTCTGCCCCAGGATTCACAGGCTCTGCCCTACCAGGACCAGAAACGCAGGCCCTCCCCACCCCCCCGCTTGCGCCCAGCATCTACACGTGGTGTCTAGCATCCGAACTCAGGACTTTCCGCCTGCAAGGCAGAGGCTTAATCCCTGAGCCACTTCTCTAGTCCCAAGAGTTTACTTTCTTATGACAGTCCGGTTACAGTTCTCGGTCCAGCTTGACAGAAGAGCATGCACCAACGCCAGGGCCGAGGGAACTGGCCACACCATCACCACATAATGGCTGAGAGATGGACAATCCTTACTTGCCAGACCAGCATGTCTGGCCAAGTATACAGAAAGATGTCCACTCTCTCAACCAGCTCTCTGTGATTTATCCAGGGCCTAATCCCACCCACCATAGGCTGGGTCTTCCCCATCAGCTAGACAATCTCCTGCAGGTTTGCTCTGGGTTTAACTCAACCATCAACTCTCTACAACTGTGCCCAGCGCTCAAACCCTCAACAGTCAAGTTGACACCTGTGCTTAACTATGACACCTCCTTTTGTGGTTTATCAGCCGTTTCAGGGGCTGTCACATGGCCTCTACTCCAAGGATCCCTCTCCCCTTGTTTAAATAAACTTTTTGGAACTGGATCATTGACAATTGTCATGAAAACTCCACCAAGGGGTTGCTTTTTTCCCCTAAATCCCTGACTCTCTGAGTTTTTCTTTCATATGTCTGACTTTTTCCTTAGCTTCAAGACACTTTATAGGTCACCATGCTGGCCTTGGTACATTTAAGGATTATTAGGAGAAACTATTGTGGTATATTTGGCTAAATAGTTTGGCTAAAACTTCAGCCAACATTGTCTTGGCCACAAGTCATGAACTATCAATACACCTAATTTCAAAGGAGACCGAGTATCACAATCTTTCAAAGTGATCAGTGGGGATCGATGATTTCCGCAACAACTTAACCAGTGTTTGCCACACTTTCCAAAGTTTTGATTATAAGGATAAGCACCAAGTCATGTATTTGCATAAATTGAACACTGTTATAGCAGTCTATAGATTTAATCTTACTTTCAATGATGGGTAATTATTTCTACTGTTGAAGTAATTCTTGGAACTAGAGCCACTATGGATAATGAACAAATTATCTAAATAATTCAAATGATTTTTTGCCTGAAGTTTCTTACAGGATTCTTCAAATCTTACACGGAACTCTGTTTTTAAATTTGCTTACACTTGCTGATTTAGGAGTCTAAGAGTACTCTATTATGCTATAAATTTTATTTTATATTATTTTGTTGAGACACTTTTTGAGACAGGACCTCACTCTACAATCCAGGTTGTCCTGGAATTCATAGCCCAGGATGGCTTCAAACTTGTTAGTCAACCTCAGCTTATTTTCTGCAGTGCTTGTGTTACAGGTACACGCTACTATGTTTCTACTTAAATTTTTTATGATATAGTATCAATGACTGCTGGACATTGAGTATAGGTTACTTCAGTTTTTTGTTGTTGTTCAAATTGGCTTGGTTTGGGCTTTATTTTATTTTATTATTCGACAGGCTGGCCTTGGATGCATGATCTTTCCTCCTCCCCCTACAGAGTGCTGGGATTATAGGCATGCAGCACCACACGTGGTCTAAATCTCCTAATTAGGTCACTTACCCATAAAGGAGACAATATAAAAGCCTATATAATCAAAGAGAAAGTTCAACAAAATAAGCATTTTAAAAAAAGATTACATTTCCTTTGTCTTCCTTTAGAATCCCATTGTGATTTGTTGTCTATTCAGTATTTGTGGTTTTGTCTGTTCTTGGTTTGGCTACTTTAGTGGTTGCTCTAGATAGTATGTATGACAAAGTTTGATACAGCCTACTGATGCCAGTGTTACCAGTTTGAGTGAAGAGTAGAAACCTCTGAGGACCTCTACCATCACTCTTTTATAAGCTATCTTGAATGTTTTGCTGGCATTCATGGAGAGGTGGAAGTCCAGTCTCCTCTCTTGGCCTCCACTGGCACCTGGTGGGGGGAGTGTTCCTTGTACCTCCTGGGAAGGGTAGAAGTCCAGGTTTCTTGCATGTTGCCCTTGAGGTTATGAGGAGGGGCTCAGAGAGCCTCCTACCACTCAGCAGGGACAAAAGTCCCTGCCACACCCTCGTGGCAGCACTGAGCATAGTCTGGTGAAGGTAAAGTTCTGGCCTCTCACTTGGCCTTTGCAAGCAGAACTGAAGAGAAAACCACAGTTCTTTGTTTTTTTCCTTCTCTATAGTGTTTGATTGGAATAGTCTGTCTTGCTAGGTTGTTCCTTTCTTTGTCCTTTAGCAGGCATTTCCTGTGTGTTCCTGGAGGCATTATCAAACAGTTCTGTTCTCCAGCATCCAGTCTGGGGTGTGCATACAAGGCGAAAACCCCTCAGAACCCAGGATCCTTAACCAGTCTGTCTTTTCGTTACCTTTCAGAGTCATTTTCCTTTTTATATTTTATTTTCTTATTTGAGAGAGAAAGAGAGAAGTATACATATGGAAGTCAAAGAACAACTTTTGAGAGCCACTTTTCTCCTTCCTCCACGTAAACTCCCAGAATCAAATGGGTAGCATTAATTTACATCCTGTTTAAGAAAAAGGACATGGAGGTATTTTATTCCTTTTTTTCCCTGGATTCTTCACAATTTTTAGGCAGTTTTAGAGCAGCCTTGCTGGGATGGTCTCTGAAGGTCTTGGAAGGTCATCCCCACTGCTGGGAATAACCTAGAGGAACATTCCTTCCACACAGATAAAGGGGTCAACTTTCCCCAACCCTTTGCTTATGAAAGGATATGGAGATTAGTTCTCCATTACAGAAACTGCCCCACTCTCAGATGGGCTCAAGATCAATTGGGTTGAGCCTCAAAGTGAACTTGCCCATGAGGAAAAGCTATTTTTCCCAGGCTTGTCTAACCAATGGGGGAAAAAAAATCATCCTTTCTCCTCCCCCTCCCCTTCTTATCTAAAGGCATACATACACCTGACCTTGGTAGCCGTCTTTGGCGCCTGCCCCTCATGGCACTGCACATCTGGAGTCCATGGGTTCTTTTCTAGCTCCATGCCCCTCATCGTTTCCATGCCTGGAGTCCATGAGTTCTTTGGGGTGCCTGCCCTCATCGCACTCCACGTATGGAGTCCGTGAGTTTCTGTTCTTTCTCGCCTCTGATAAATTCTGCCTTAATCCTCTATGTGTATTCTGGTTTCAATGTTCAGCTCTGAACACAAGAACCCAGCTACTTACAGACTCTTAGAGAGTCGCCCTGCAACAATTTCATCTTTCATATTTAAGCCAGATACTCACTCTGAGTTGTGTGTCACCCCCGCCCCAGCAGCATCTGTTGAAAAGACCAGTCTTTCCTCACTGATTGGAATGGCGAGTTCCTTGTAAATAAAATCTCCATATGTGTGGTGGTCTATTTCCAGACTCCATTATGTTCCACATCTTGTCACCTTTCTTTGTGCCTTTAACAAGCTGTCTCAACTACTATAGCTTCAGAGTAGCCTTTGCTTTCTCATAGTGTTGTTGGGCAACTTTGTGCTTTTTCTGTAAAATTATGTTGGCTGGTTCTAGGATTTTTTTTTAATTGGCACTAAAATCTTGCTTTGGTTGCAATGAATCTATCCATCAGTTAAGGAGAACTGATTTCCTAACTGTCTTTCACTCTATCAACCTGGATCATCATCATTCCATTTATTTAAGTCTTCTTTAACTCCCCTAAGCAATGTCATCTTACACATTCCTCATTATTCTTAGACAAACTTTTTTAATGTTATGATCAACAACATGTATTGAAATTTTTATTACCTGTCCCTTGAGAATAGGATACACTCATTTTTCCAACATCAAATTGAAAGTTTATGCAAGAGAATATACCCATGCTTCTGCAGCCTAAGCAAATCTTTTCACTTTTCCGAGCATTTGAGTGTTTATTTATCCTGTTTTTCTTTCTTTTTTGCCTTATTTTGTTTATAACCCTTGTATTAAAATTCTTATGCCTTAGTAATTTTTTGTTGAAAGATAATATAATGAACATGGGAAATGTCAGGAAAAATACACATAAATCCTAAAACTGTACAGGATTACTTACAGCTTTTGTGCCTTTGACATACAAAGTAATGGATTCCATCATGACTTCTTCGTGCTTTCCTTTGAGTCCTACCCTGGCTAAGTGCCTTAATTCCTCGCCTCAAGCAGTCATCCTACTTCAGTTTCCAGAGCAACTGAACTGAGAGCATACAGCACCATGTCGTACCAGGTAGTTTTTGCACTTTACTTTCACTGTGGTCACAGTGTATTATAGGAGTGAAGGGCATCGTGCCTTTTCAATTACCTGTCACAAAGGTCGTGGCCAACACTCTTGTGACAAGAGATAACGTATTAAGACAAAGCATTACGAAATTAATTAAAGTTTCATATGTCTGGGAGGCTTCAGAAACGAAGACACAGAGACTTAAGAAATGCTATTTTTCTGCTTTGGCTCACTGAAAGATGAACAGTCGTGTAGAAATGTGATCGCACAAAAGACCGTGACGGGGGAAACCAGCGAGGCCTGTCTGTGCGGCATTCTCTTTCTCTGGGTCTAACATCTGCTACACAAGGGCTGTCGAGGGAGAAGCCAGGGAGTGACCTTTCTAAGTTCTATGTCTTACTCTGGAATTCTCTCTTTGTCCAGAAGACAATGAAGCACAGAGATGAATCAGAGCAGTCAGGTCTTTCTAAGCTCCCCTGCCGTTTGTTTATTATTAGATCATAGTTTTCTATGCATCAAAATCCACACTTACCTGTTTCTTTGAGTCTTCCTTTCCTCTCCCGCCCCCAAATCTTTTTATTTATTTTTTAATATTTTATTTGCTGGGCGGGGAGAGATTGAGGTGGGGGGCAAGCGTTTGCACGCCACAGCACAGGTGGAGACAGCGGACAAACTTTAGAAGTCACCATGTGGACATTCAGGGATCGAACTCAGGTTGCCAGGTTGCAAGCAGGAATCTTAACCCACTGAGCTATCTCACTGGCCCCATCTTTATTTCTTTTAGAAGTCTCCTGTATCACCCAAAATAGAAGTAAGTTTGTGTGATCTTTCTTTTGAAAATATTTTATTTACCTACGTAGTTGAGTGAGAGGGAGAGAGGAAGAGAGAGAGGGCGCGTGTATGCATGCCGTGAGCTCACGGGTGGAGGTCAGAGGTCAGATTTTGGAAGTCAGTTCTCACCTCTGTGTGGATGTCTGGGGATCAAATTCAGGTTGCCAGGTTTGTAAGCGTCATCTTACAATTATCTCACTGGACTGATTTTCTTGTCTTAATATTAATACCCTAGCAATGGTAAGATAAAGAATATATTTTCCCCTACATTAATCTGCCATAATTTAGCCAGGCATGGTGACTTACTCCTATAGCCCAGGGGAGACTAAGCAGCAGGTTTGAAAATCCAGGACAACCTGGGATACACAGACTCTTTTTTAAAAAGGACACCATCACTAACAGGAGTACCACAATTTAATACTGCTGCTCTAGACTCAGGTCTAGAAATTATTCTAATAAGAAAAAAATGGGAAGCTGGTGAGATAGCTCAGCAGGTAAGGTGCCTAGTTTCATACCTGGTGACCTGAATTCTATCCCCAGAAGACTGCATGGGGGAAGGAAGAAGTCTTCTCAAAGTTGTTCTTTGATCCTACTCACTTTCCATGTTTTGCATGCATATTCTCTCTCTCTCTGTCTCTGTCTCTCTCTCTCTCTCCCTCCCATTCTTTTGTTGTCTTTCAAATAAATAGATTAATTAAATATATGATGAAAAATGACACAGGATATGTGGGTGGGGAGGGTGAAAAGAAAGGAAACAGAAACTTAATTAGCACAGAAATAGCTCTTTTCATGGAGTTATGTCTCCATCTTGTGGCATTCTAGGATAGTGGCACCTGGTACTTTCAATTTAATTCTAGAAAAGGTTTTTTTCCTTGTGTTATGTCATTGTACGCTAAAGGATTTTTTTATTGATTTTTTTTTTGCTTACCTGTTTATTTATTTGTTTATTCATTCATTCATTATTGCAGTGCTGGGATTTAAACTCAGAGCACTGCACATGTTAGGTGTAATAAACCAAATGTGGGAAGGTTTAATTAAAAAGATGGCTCTAGCCAGATGTGGCTTTACATTTAAGCTTGCACCTAAAATTCTAGCAGTGGGGGGATGGAAGCAAAGAGAATCGTGAGACGAGTCTGGGCTACACAGTCAGAGTCTGACAAGAAAGAAAGAGAAAGAGAGAAACAAAGTGAGAAAGAGAGAGAGAAAGAGAAAAAAAGGGAAGAGAGACAGAAAAGGAAGAAAAGAAGGAAGGAAGGAAGGAAGGAAGGAAGGAAGGAAGGAAGGAAGGAAGGAAGGAAGGAAGGAAGGAAGGAAGGAAGGAAGGAAGATAAAGGAAAAAAGAGAAAGGAAGAAAAAGAAAAAAGAAAAACCCTCCAAACAGGTGAAAAAGGATGGATCTAATTAGTTAGCACAAACCCAACAAACAGATGAAATAAGACCATAACGCTTTCAGCTCAATTTTGTGATTTTGCTTAAGCCACAATTATGTATCCTACCTAGGAAATGAGTAACTCGTATGACTACATTTCTGAGGAGCTGAAAGAAAGGTGAAGGAATCTTGGTTAATGCCATAGTTATTCATAACGGCAGCAGCGTCAAGAGCTTTTCAGAAATGCACATTCTGGAACTTCATGCCAGACCTGTGAACTCAGAATCTGAGGTTTTAAGGAGATCCTCAGTAATTTGCTTTGTCAGGTAGCTTGATAGATATTAGCAGGCTTGGAGGTCATGGAGGTAGACCCTCATAGAAGGCTTTGGAAGTTTACTGTTTCCCTGAAACTGTAGAAAGGGACACATCCCAGTTTTCCCACCTTAAGATTTAACCTACCACATAAAAAAGTAGCCTTTTCAAGACTGTTGAGGCCCCTGAAAAGAAAGTTATTTCCTCCAGGTTAAAAGAATGTATCCCTGGGTGCGAACATGACATCATTACTTCATCTCTTAAGGGTTAATTTAATTGGGCCTGTCTATTACTTGGTTTCTCTTTTAAAGACCCCACGCATGGAGACCAGCAGAGTAGCTTGGAGGAATAATTATCCCTTTGATGCCCTTACTTTCCCCAGAAGCCCTTCTCTGGATGTCGTTTGCTTTCCTCCAATGCCAAGCCTGCCCTTTCAAGTTCTACCTCAGAAACTGCAACTTTCCCTTTTCCTTCTCTTTATCCCTCTTCTTCATACCAACCAAATCCGGATTATGCTTTAAAAACAGAAAAGCATGCTTACTTTGACCTGGGCTTTCTCATCTCTTCTCTGAATACCCTTTCCTCATGCAGTTTCTCTAAACACCCCTCCTCTGCCCTGCCCCCATACGGTTCCTCCCACCTCCATATCTAACTCAAAATTCAGGGTCTTCTCTACCTCCCTCCTCCCACCAACCTCCGGGTTTTGTAGGTTTTGCTCCCTCTCTTCTTTCAAATTTTACTAAAATTGTCCTTGTGCTTTCTTCCAAGTCCATTAATTTTTTTTTTTTATTAATTGACCCAAAACCCACGAAACAGAACCTCAGTTTTCTCCAGCAACGCCTTGCACATTAAAATTTAAGAAGTACTGTAAGAGGCTCCGTGTGGTCACAATGCCGATGGCCTCCCGTGGGCCGGGGCTCCCTGTGCTCACACCACAAACTAGAAGATGGACAGAACTGCTCTTCCTCAGCTTTGTCATGTATTCTTAATCATGTGGAAGTAAGAGCGCAATCATAACTATCTACATTCTTAATGTATTTTCTTTTATTGCTTACATATTATTTTACATTGTTCAGTTAAAAAAATTTGGATATAAAGGCAGGAGGTGGACACGCTAGGGAATGTCCAGGGGAAGTGGGAGGGAGATGGGGGTAGCTATGATCAAATGCATTGTCTGCATGTATGAAATTGTAAAAGAGCAAAAATAAATAAAAAAAAATAAAAAAAAGAAGTACATAGGATGTAACCCTTAATACAATATTTTCTACCCTTACTTTACACCAGAATCACCTGTGGAACATTTGAAACTTGTGTCTGGGTCCATCTGATATAGTAAATGAGAGGACATGAGTGGGTTTTTTTTATATTATTATAACTGCCAAGTCATTTTTAAAGAATTGTCAGGGTTGAACGCTGTTGGGAGAAAATCTTTTTCTCAGGCATGTTAGATTCTAGACGCCAGAAGATAGTGGTCCAAGAGTTAAATGAACCGTAGACAGATTACCTACCAGGAGAACTGCTCAGTAAGGAATTAGCTTCTGACTAGCCAGAGATAAAGGTGTATATGTGTATCAAATTAAAGAAGTGGGGTTCAGGGCTTCCTTGGGAAGGAACCAGAATATTCTCTTGAGCTTTTCGATGCTCATAGACAACTGAATTCATTCTTTCTGGTGCCCAAAGTCAGTGTTTACCCAGTCAGGAAATTTCCTTAAGGAAACTTGGTATTTATTTCTCACAGTCCTGGTGAGTTCCAAAGTCAAGGTGCTTTAGAGTCTGAAGGTCTATGTGTGGTAGCAGAGCATTTCTTTGGGTTCTCTTTTAAAGACAGTAGAGTGGGGAGGTTTCTCTTGTTATGCATCTAAAATGCAGAGCATTTCTGTGCCCAAGCGTTTGGGGGTTTCTCCCACAGCCCAACAAAAAATGTAGTCTGGCATTATCTAGAGGTAGTGTAAGATTTCACAAGCTGAGAATTTAGTTCCACGAGATTGTCCATGCTTAAGATGTCAGCTGCAAGATTGAACCTCTGGAATATCTAACTAACCAGCTATATAAATTAATGTTCTTTGACCCCCTCATGAGATTTAATTAGTTAAGAGTAGCTCCCAGAACTCAGCAACATTTACAATTAGTAAATTAGTATGGAGAATAGTTTCAAGGATGCTGTCAACAAAAATTAAGGAGTAAAGAATTAAAAAAAAAAAACCTGAAGGCTTTATTTTAAAAAGCAGTCTGCAGGTCAGAGAGAAGCAACTTCCTGCTGAATGCTTTTCATGCTGGATCCTTAGAAACAGATGTTGTTCAGGTTTAGCTACAGGGATGACACGGGGCATGTCTTTATACCCAGCACATCATGTTGATATTGAATTACTTTGAATGGTACAGTAACAAAGATGTGACTAGCGTGGAGAAGTTCCTGGGTAAGGTCCCACTTCACAGTGGGAATGAGTGGGAAACTCCACTGGATGTTGGCATAACCACCTTTATAAATAAGAAGATTAAAATTCATGATTAGGACAGGAAAATCATCCTGATTTTTTTTTATTTTTAAATTTGAAAGATGCTTTGTATGTTAACCTGTACTGTGATATCAATATTTCCTTAACCTTTGTGACTATTTCAGTACTACCTCATGAAGGCTTTTCGCTTACTTACCTATTTGTGTGTGTATTGTGTGTCCCTGTGGAGGTCCAAGGGTGACTTCAGGAATCATCCTGGATTACTTCTACCTCCTTTTTGCTTCACTCTTGGATTTCCTGGGCTCTGCCTTTCAGAGATGGAAATGCAAGCTGCCTCCATTTCCACCTGGCATTTTGTTTATTTGTTTGTTTGTTTTTAACATGGGATCTGGGATCTGAAGTCAGGACCTTCTGCTTGGGAGGCGGAGTCTTAATCCCTGAGCCATCTCTTCAGCCCATAGCTTTTCTTATTGTGACTTAGAGTACACCTCAATGCCTTCCAGTTTTAAAACTCACGGTCATTAGTCAAACTTTACCCTTATTTCTCTTGCATGGCAAATACATCTGCCTGGATATATTCCTGTTTTTGACCAAAGTTTTCTAGGAAACAATACAAAATTTGGAAATGAGGAGACAGGATATTTTATTAAGAACTGTTAGCCATAAGTCATGCCACTTTGTAAAACTCTTCCACCCTGACTGGAATGTGGAGATTCCTGGAACAGACTGCAGGAACCACCTTAATCCATTTCTGATTTATCTCCCTAGACCCCTGACCTCCCCACCCTAACGATATTGCTATATCCACACAAGTCAGAGATAAACACCACACTTTGTTAGCCAATTAGAAGTCCTGTGGTACTGCCAACAGTCCAAAGGGGCTCATGCCAGAAAGAACCCCTGGCTCCAGGAAGAAGGCAAGGGGTGCTTATAAGGATTAAAACCGCAATTAACATCATAACAGATACAAATCATTTTGACAGAAATTTCAAAGAGGCACAGGAAAAAAATTAATTTCACAGTATTGTAAGCATGATCACAGTGTTATAAGCATATTGTGTGCATGATGTACTTCCTAGAGCCACCAGTAACTGCATTAGGTGGTTCTGATTAATAGGGATAACCAGCATGGGAAATCAATTCCAGGACCAGCGAAGTACAGCACAAACTAGTTGAAGCAAAACTAGTTGAAGCAAAATGAGTTACTTTGGTCTTTTCAATATTCTTTTCATTCTTTCACTTCCCATCACTCATTGCCCTTTTTCCCTGGCAACTCCTGAGTAATCTCTGAAGCCCATAAAAGCCCCCCTTTGTCCTGTGGCTCTCTGCAGATTTCACCCCTACCATTTGGTCATGGTGGTTCTTCCCTATTTTCTCAGACTTAAAACTTTATCTCTTCTGTTCTAATGAACCTTTAGGTTAAATTATGATTCTCCTAGCCACAGGCCCTCAGCTCTAATAAAACTTATGCTTCTTAAGTCTCTCACTTGTATTAGCTTCTCTTTATCAATGGACCTCCACATCGACTTTACATATCATCAAGGAGGCTCTCTCCTCCACCCCACCTATCTAACAAGAGCAACAGAGGAAAGACTTAATTGCAAGTCTGAACTAAGGAATGCAAATACAGTTTTAGCCATTTAGACACTCTACAGCTTTTGCTCTAATTTTGTTAAGTATTTCTTAGTAATAAGAAAGAAAAAAACTTGCAAAAATTAATACAAAAAACAGTTTACCATCTTTCATTTTGAGTTATATGCAACCCATGCCAGCCTTCAACTTACTAAGTTAATGGAGACTCCGAACTTCTGATTCTCCTTTATCTCCCCAGTGCTGGGCTTACTGGCCTGCACCACTACCTCCAGTTTATGTTATGTTGGGGTTTGCACCCAGGATTATGTGCATGCTGGACAAGCACTCTTTCATGTGAGCTACATCCCCAGCCACATGTCACCTTTTAAATATTCATGTGGAAGAGCTATTCCAGAAAAACTTGTTGATGATTCTTACAACAGTATGTGGTTAAACAGCATTATTATGTTTATATACTGTGCAGTTTTTAGCAGAAGGCAAATTGGTTTTCCGTTGAGGCACTATTAGTGGACCTCTGGCAAGGTCTATGACTCAGTTGGTTACCCACCCTCAATAAATCAATAAAAATCAAATTAAGGTGAGAAATAGAAAATGGAAACTTATTCAATATGGCCATATTGGGAAGCAGTAAATCCAATTAATTCAAAGGCCCTTCTCTTCAAGATAGTCTAATAGGTGAAATTTCCTTTGATAGACAAACTCCTCCTCTGCCTGGCAGCAGATCAAGTAGACAGTTCAGTACTCTGTGAAGGCTCTCTCTCTCTCTCTCTCTCTCTCTCTCTCTCTCTCTCTTCTCTCTCTCTCTCTCTCTTTCTGTTCCTGGTATGAGATTCTTGAAGAGGTTTCAAATCCTCAGGGTCCATTCTTTTGCTAGTCCTGTTAGCCAGAGTGGTGGGAGAGGATGTAAACATTCTTTTGGAATCTCTGTGTCATCAAGTTACACTATTTTTTTTTTGCAGATGTGTGTTTGAGCATATTTGTGTGTACCAGAAGATTGTGTGTGTGTGTGTGTGTGTGTGTGTGTGTGTGTGTGTGTGTGTATGTGTGTGTATGTATGTGCCTCTGAAGGCCCAAGAGTGACTTCAGGAATCATCCTGGATTGCTCTGCCTCCTTATTGCTTTGCTCTGGGGTTTCCCAGACTCTGCCTTCCAGGGCTGGATTTGCAGGCCGCTGCCATTTCCACCTATTCTTTTATGTGGGATTTTGGGATCTTTTGCTTTTGAGGCAAAGGCTTTATCCCCTGAATTATCTTCCAAGCCTCAGTTACAGCACTACTAACAGTGATGTAATTAAACGTTAGTTGCATGATTGTAACAGGTGTTGCAAGTGCATTTGCACATGGTGATGAGATGAATTATTAAAAAACCTCAGCAAAAATGTTAAATTAATTAAAATTCTTTCACTTTGTATGTTTGAAAGACAGATTCGAAGGAACAAAGAGAAGAGCTGACTTAAATGGAAAATTTTCTGCCTGGGTTCTCACTTTCTATCCCACTTTCTATCTGCTATGCAAACGAGAGATACAAACCAAAAAGAGCATTTAATCTTAATGGTTTCTACTGACTGCAAAGGATAAGAAAAGGGTTATGGTTCAGTGATGAGACACTCGCTCAGGGGGCATGGACTGCAGGTGGCAAAAGGGACTTTTTCCCAGAGGCTGTTTACCTTGGCAGTTGAAGCAGGAACATGCTTGGACTAGGGCTGCAAAGTTGAGTGTGCGATTATTCCTGGAACACAGAGTGCCCGTGTGACCTCCCCTCCCTGCAGTTGGCAGATGACAACTGACTCCATTTTGAACGTGAGTTCACTTAGCTACTTGAGACCCTTCTTGGAGATTCAGCTTTTTAAAATATTCCTGTTTTGTCCCCTGTTGATTAAAACCTATTGGCAAATAGCATTGGTGATCACTGAGTGTAGCAGTTTACCTGCATGATTGCTGATAAAATTACCATCAAACAATTTAAGGGAACAAGGGTTTTATTCTTTCTTAACAATTTCTGGTTACAGTTCCTTATCCGGCATGACAGGAGAGCATGCACCATATCAACAAAGGACCAAGGGAACTAGCCATGACATCTCCACATAACGGCTGAGAGAGGGACAATCCTTACTTGCCAGATCAGCATGTCTTGCCAAGTACATACAAGGATGTCCCTTTCTCAAACAGCTCCTTCCATTTTATTCACCTACCCTGGGACTAGTCCCACCCACCATGGGCTGAGTTTTCTCCATCCATTAGATAATCTCCTGTAGGTTTGCTCTGGGCTTAGCTCAACTACCAATTATCCACAAATGTGCCCAGAGTGCAAACCCTCAACAAAGTTGACAACTGTACCTAACTATGGTTAACTAAGGTGCTCTAGGTCCATCAGTCCCCACACTGGGATCCTGGTGATTGGATGGCTACTGAGAAGCTGGATCTGTCAGCTAGCGAGAGCTGCTCACGTACCTGTGAGATCTGGTTCTGGTTTCTGGTTGGAGTGAGTCTAGTGTCTAGTCAGGTAGGTGTGAAGATGGTTCCGGTGGGGGAATTCTTGCAAGTATTTGTTAGAAAAGACCAGAATAATCTTAATGAAGAACCAAATAGCTCCAATGTGAGGGTGATCGTGTTAAAAAGTGCACGGCAAGAGCGAGGATGTAGCTCAGGGGTAGAACACTTGCCTGCCTAAGTGAGAACCTGAATTTGATGCCAGCATCGCAAAACAAAATCTGGGTCTGCTAGACGATAACTCAGCGGGTAAAGCATCTTGTTCACAAGTCTGATGACTTGTTTTTGATCCCTAGAAGCCCACATAATGGAAGGAGAAACGTGACTTTGAAAAGTTACACTCTGACCTGCCGTCTGTGGGCTCTCCCCTCCATCTTTCTCATTAAAACAAACGCAAAAACAAACTACGGCAGACTGTAAAAGGGAATCAATGTCAGAAGACAATCAGCTGAAAATATTCACTGATTGTAGATATTTGAGAATACTTGGATTTGGACAGTTAGAGCCAGAGATAGGAGGAACTAAAATTTCAGGATTTAGTCCAAATCAAGGTAAATAAAACCTTAAAAAATGTGAACAGGTCTAAAATCAATTCATAAACGTTCTATAGATTTGAAACATATTTTCTCTATTTTTAATTTTTTAAACTTTATTATTATTGGGTGTATGTGTATGCATGTGTGTGTGTGTGCGTGCATGCGTGTGTGCGTGCATGTGTGTATGTATATGCATGTGTGTGTGTGCGTACATGCGTGTGTGTGTGTGTGTGTGTGTGTGTGCATGTGCATCAGAGGGCACTATGTGTCTCTTTTAACCATCTTAACACCTACATAACTAGAGTCACTGCAACCAGAAACCAAAATCAGATCCCACAAGTATGTGAGGAGCTCTCATTAGCTCACAGTGCCAGCTTCTCAGCTGGAGGACCAGGATGACTTCAAGAATCATCCTGGATTGCTCCTACCTCCTTTTGCTTTGCTTTGGATTTCCCAGGCTCTGCCCACCAGCACCTGCTGTCTTTTCCACCTGGCGTTTTTTTTACATCGACCTGGGATCTGAACTCAGGACCTTCTGATTGTAAGGTAGAGTCTTAACCTCTGAGCTATCTCTCCTCTATTTTTTTTAATCCATATAATCATAGTAATGATATTGTCTAGGGGTGGAATTTTTAAAAATTTTTTCTGGCAGATATGGAATTGTGAAGCAGGAAAAGATATTTTTAATATTACTATTTATTTTGAAACAGAAATGACAGGACTGGCAGAACTCTAGGGGTTCATGCTGTGAATCCCTGAAGCTGATCCATGAGCACCTAGAGGAAGCACTGAGGTCGGCAAGCAGCAACATGGTGAAGGACTTAAGAGCCTTCAGAGAATCAGCAAAAAAGGCAGAGCAGGGAAAGCTAACACAGAAGCACAGGGAAGAAAAGAGAAATTTTACTCTCTGAGCCTAGGGCTCAAAAGCAAGAGACTCATTGTCTACATCTACGTGGTGGAACTTCTGTGTCCTACATCAGCCTAGAGAAGGGAGGGGAGACAGAGAGAGAGAGAGAGAGACAGAGAGAGAGAGAGAATGCAGGCACCGCCCATCTCTTTGGCATGCCTCCAGGTGTTCTCTGACCAGGTGATTGATAAGCAAGTTGAAGTTACTTACAAGAGAGTTCTAGAATGAGCCGAGAAATGAGAGGTAGGGTGTAGCCAAGTCTTTAATAAGAGTAAGCTCAATTAATTTACACAACTAATTAATTTTGGTCCTGGCCTAATCTTTGGTTCAATATAAGAACAACAAAAATAATGGTTGATGATGTATGCTCTTTTTAAGTTTGCTTGGTTGAAATTTTTTATAAGGAACCTTTCATTTGACATTTAAAATCGACTTGAGAGTAAGAAGCCGCATCAAGACAGTTTTTCTTGTCTTTATGAGTTTCCCAAAATATCCTCAAGTTTAGGGCCCTGTCAGAAAATGTCATTTTTATTTATCACATAGCACTGTAAAAGAGCAAATAAATTTTATTAACTCTTATCAATACTACATGAAAATATTGTTTAGAAAAGAACCAAATTTTAGTTTTGTGTTAATATGCTTTGATACAATGTTCAAATTTTAAGAGAAAATAATTGTTTTAATTTTAACTTGATCACATTTTTAAAAATCTGTTGCTTATAAACTTTTATATTCCCCTCAAAATAACTCTTAAATAACCTGTGAATAATTTTTAAATCAAAATCCCATCCTCATATTTTAGACTTCATAGAAATGACATATTTTATATATTGTGAATACAGAGTTGTTTCCCTTATGCTTGTAAACCCCGCTACTCATGAGGCTGAAGCAGGAGGACTGCTAAATTTGAGCCTTGACAATTTAGGTGGGAGGCTAGGAATGTAGCACAGTGGTAGGACTTTCTAGCATGTGTGAGACCCTGGGTTTAATGTTCAGTAACACACACACACACACACACACACACACACACACACACACACGCAGCGATTAAAATATAAGTTGGGTGTGCGGCACATGCCTATAACTCCAATACTTGGGAGCCAGAAGCAGGAGGATCAGGAATTCAAGATCATCCTCTCCTACATTGAGTTTGAGGCCAGCTTCGGCTACATAACACCCTGATTTAAAATACAAAACAAATAACCAAAAACAACCAAAGGCCAAAGAGATGGCTAAGCAGATAAAAGTGCTCACCATAGAGGCCTGATGACTTGACTTCAACCCTAGAAGCCCACAAAAGCCAGATGTGTGGCACACAGCTGTAGTCCCTGAAGTGCTAAGGTAAAATGGGAAGTAAAGACTGGATAATCAGTCAGAAGCTCACAGATCCTTCGAGTGCACATCTCAGTAGAAACAAGAGTCCCTGCCTCAATCAGACAAAAGGAGAGAACCAGTTCCTGAAAGTTATCCTCTGACTTCCATGGATTATGGCACATGCATGCATAAGCACATATTAAGTTAGTTGATTAATTACATTATGAAAATAAATGCTGGGTTCACCTATATGCATGAGGTCAATTCCCACTGAGTGCATAGTTCTATTTGCTAAGGTTTATTAAGTCGCATAAACTTTAAAATCAGAGCCAGGTAAAATGACACACATCTGTAACCCCAGCACAGATTTAGGAGGATTATGTATTTGAGGCCAGCTTGGTCTGTATATAAAGCCCTTTGTAAAACAAACAAAAAGCTCCCAAACATTTGGGTTAGTTATTTAATTGGTGAGCATTTCAACTTGGCACCATCCAGTCAAGTATATAGATTATGCTAAATATACAAATGTGAGCACACAAACATACATGCTGACAAGACATTCACGTTTATATGTGTATGCACTAAACATACAGATGGGGTAGGGTGTGGAAATATAAAAACTGAGCAAAAAAAAAACTATTGAGGGACAGTGAAATGGTTCAGCAGGTTAAGGCGCCTTCAGGCAAACCTGGTGACTTGAGTTTGATTTCTGGAACCCATATGCTGGATGGAAGAAGAGAATCGACTTCCAAAAGTTGTCCAGTCTTCTGTCTCTCTCTCTCTCTCAAATTGATCAATCTATTTTTTTCTTTTCATTTTTTCTTTCTTTTGAACTAAGGACTGAGTCCTGAGACAGGTATTATAATTCACTAATTTATAAAAATAATTGGACCCCAAAAAGACCTTTATATATGAGTACAAATACATAATTTATATAAATATAAATGCTTATATATGTATGAGTGTATATAAAATATCTATATGTGTATATATCACATATAATCACTTTGGGTTATTTTGGCCCAGAGACTTAGCAAATTACAATGCTACAGGCCATAATTTTTAGTCATGGAGATTGGTTCATATGTGGAAGGTGTCTGCCCACCAGAAAAAGGTTTAGAACATAAACCACCCATTTTTCACTCACCTAATGAGAGTGTCCTTTTCTGTGCAACTTGAAGTATTTTTTAGATGGATAAATACATGAATTTATTTTCTATCTTAAAATAGAGTCCCTGCACCCTTTACCTGAGTGTAGGAAGTTTGGATTCAAGAGGACTTACTGGGAGCTGGAGAAATGGCTCAGGGGTTCAGACCTTTGCCTCTTAAGCAAAAGGGCCTGAGTTCTAGATCTCTTGTAAAAAATGTAAAAATGATGGGCATGGTAGGGGCCTGCACTTCCGACCCCAAAGACGGAGCCTGGGAAACCCCAAAGCAAAGCAGTAAAGACGTAAAGCAGTTCAAGTTGATTCCCAAAGTCGCCCATCGCATATTGGTCTTCCCAGGCACACACACATAAATGCCCTTTTCTACACCCTCCCAGATGCAAAAAAAAAAGAGGGGACTTACTGCTCTACTACAGCACCCAATCTCAAGGGGTTCTTTCGAGCATCAATGTAGAAGAACAGGGAAAGTCAATCCTACTATTTTAATTACCATTCTTGAGACGGGTTTTACTATATAACTGAGACTGGTCTCTGGCCCCAGATCCTCCAGCCTCCGCCTCCTGGGTGCTGAGATTACATGCTTACACTACTGTGCCTGGCAGGCTCTCACATCTTCAGGAAGGAATGTCAACACAAACTCATTAGGGAAGAAATTAAGAGACTATTTTGAAAAAGCAATTGTAGACTAGGGAGGTGCAGCAAGCGTAAGGACTTAAATTTGAGTCCCCAGCATCCACATAAAAGCAGACACAGCATCTGAAATGTTTGCAACCCCAATGTCGGGAATCAGAGGCAAGGTGGACTCTAGGGGCTGCTGGCCTGCCAGTCTAGTTTTAACAGTCACTGAGAGACCCTACCTCAAAAAATAAGTGGAAAAGTGACTGAAGATTTTCAATAAATTTTCATCTCTAAGCTCAATCTTCTGATCTGAAGGGAGACACCTTATCTATAAGGCCGCATGGATGCAGAAGGATAACACACACACACACACACACACACACACACACACACACACACACACAGCTTTCAGTTCAAAATGAAAAAGCATACTCCAAAGAAACAAAGACAAGGGATGGCTTGTGCAGAGAACGTTTGCACTCTGACTATAATAAGCAAATAGGCGTTCCTGCACCTGGGAAACAGTTTAGATTGTTATTTAAATTGAATGCAGGTGGAGCAAAAAGGGATATCTGAAGTGGCATATCTTGGTATTTGAAACAAGAACATGCAGAGCAAGGGTTTCGAGTTTCAGTTTGAGGATCTAGAAACAGTGTCTATGTGACCTCTTCAGGTGATGGTTACCAGGCTCCATTTTGAACTTAGACCCAATTAGCCACGCAGGATGCTTTTTGGAGATCTGGGTTTCCTAAAAGTTCACAATGCAAATAAGCAGGTAGATTAAGAGATACATAGGGCAAGGTGTGGAAAGGTCACGAGTGCAGGGACTTTCATCTCTGGGACTGGATGTGTCACCTTCCTGATTCAGTCTTTTTTCTTTTCTGCACTGTAGTTTCGGCTAGTTGAGAACCTGAAGTAGTTCCGCCTCAGCCTCCTGAGTGCTGAGCTTAGAGGAGTGAGCTACCCCACCGTGCTTGTAGATGCTTTTGTTGTGAGTTTGTTATTCAGCAAGATGCAGCTGTTTCCTGTTGTTAGAGTTTGTATCTAAAAATTTCCCCAGAGGTGGTCAGCTAATAACTTGGTTGCCAGTTGATGGATTTTGGGGAATAGTATGAATCATGAAGGTTCTGACCTTATCAATAGACACTCCAATGATGGATTTACAATTTGAAGGAAATTATAAAAGTTTAGGAGGTAGATGGGAGATATAGCTAAGCTGGGAAAGAATTTGCCTAAGATGTATAAAGATATAGGTTTTTCTCTAGCATAGGAAAGAAAGAAGAAAGAAAGAGAGAGAGAGACAGAGAGAGAGAGGAAGAAGGGAGGGAGGGAGGGAGGGAGGGAGGGAGGGAGGGAGGGAGGGAGGGAAGAAAGAAAGAAAGAAAGAAAGAAAGAAAGAAAGAAAGAAAGAAGGAAGGAAGGAAAGAAAGAAGGAAGGAAAGAAGGAAGGAAAGAAGGAAGGAAAGAAGGAAAGAAAGCAAGTGAGCAGGAAGGAAGGAAGGAAGGAAGGATTACTTAAGAACTGGGTTCTAGTTGAAGGAATGGGTCTTTGGAGATATTTTATGTCCACCCATTTCCTCCTCTCTCTTTCTCTCAGCTTCTCTCACTAGGAGGTGGATAGTTTTGTTCCGTCATGCTCTCTTCACCACAACGTTCTGCCTCACTGCACTCCCACAAACAACAAGGGCAAGTGACCATGGACTGAAAACATGAGTTCAAATAAACCTTTTGTATTTTATCTTTCTTAGGTATTTTGTCACAATGACAAAATGTTAACACACCTGGCCGTTATATAATATACAACCAAACATACAGAACTAACAGTGACAGGAATAGCCAGAAAAGAATGATCTTTGTTCTTGAAAGTCACAGAACTAAAAAAAAGCAGTTCATCGCTAGGTAGTAAGGAAAAATGTTGGGCCATCTGGCCCACTCACTGTAGGAAGGCTTCCTTCTACCAGTCTGCAATTAGCCATCATCAGCTAAAAGAAGGTGTCCAGCAGTCTGGGGACACCATCCGCCATCCCATTTCAACATTGTCAGAAAATATACATACATCTCATGTGGAGCATAGCCTGGAATCCATGCAAAAGTGTCTTTACATGAAGACCAGTCCTTAATTTGTTATCTTTTTCATTTACATTTTAAGTTTGCTTAGCTAAAAGCAACTTAGAATATCTATCTAACTATATAGCTATCTTCTTTCATGTGTCCCATTAAGAAATGAAATTTAATATAAAGATCTTTAACCAACAAGTATACCACAGCCTTAACAAAAATCTTATCAATTGCACACATGATAGTCCTGGGAAAAAATCCATAGTAATAATCTAATAAAAGGATTTAAACTTCATTCATTCATTTGTGTGTGTGTGTGTGTGTGTGTGTGTGTCCGTCCTTCTGGAAGACTAAGGGTGACTTCAGGAATCATCCTGGATTGCTTCTTCCTCCTTCTTGCTTCACTCTGGGATTTCCCAGGCTCTGCCCACTAGAGCCAGAAGTGCAGGCTGCCACTGTTTCTGCCTGGCATTTTTACCTGGGACCTGGGATCTCAACTCAGGACTTTCTGCTTGCAAGACAAAGTTATTAACCCCTGAGCCATCTCTTCAGTCCTAATAAAAGTATTTTAATATGTATTACTTAAAAGTATTTTGATGATCATGAAACATGTTTACATTCTCTTATTTTCTGTTACTCTTGACTATTTGAAAAATGAATAAAATTTAATTTTTTCTCAGAATCTGTTTTGGAAGGAAATTCTTATCAAATGAAAGCTGTTTTAAGTAAAACAACTTTACTCTTAGCACTATGTTTATATGCTTCTTGTCTCTCAAGAATACTTTGAATTTTTAATTGTATCAGGACCAGGTAGCTCTTGTTTGGGTCTCTCTCTTGTTGTTTGTGCTGCACAGTATACTACAGGTGAGCTGGCCCAAGAGTTCCCATTTTTATCACAGGATGCTGGGATTACAGATGCAAGCCAGAATATCCAGGTTTTTGAGGGTTCCAGAGAGGGCATACAGACAGCCAGGCTTGCTCAGTGAGTGATTTTACCTGTGGAGTCATCTAACCAGCCATAAAACAATTACTTTAGAAGATCAGATATCTCTTAACTATGTTTATCTCTTTAACTATGTTTAAAAGGTACATATTTAATAAAGTTAAATATACAAATTTAATAGGCTTTAAGATGTCATAGTATCTAAGATTATAAGGCATTTAAAGATTTACCATATCTTTGAACATACAGTTAAATCTACACTGTGCTTATGACAATTTAAGATGATCTGCTTTTATATTTATATCTTTGTTGTAAATCATTGTTATAGATCTTGTAAATTCATAACAAGGTGTTTTTTTTTTAATTCTTCCACCCTCAGTTTCCAGAATTAGTATTCTACCAGAAAGCTTAAAATTAGCATTTCAATATCTATATTTTAATTAGGTCTCATCAATTTTTCAAGAGGCAGCATAAAGGAAAAAAAAATACAGTCATGTAACAAGTGCTGGTCCAAGTTTAAAAATCACATTTTTAAATTGCTACGAACATAGTTTTGTCATGCGGCGAATTAAAAAGAACACAAAAGCCTCCACAAGTACATTAGTTAGTTTTAGAAATTCTAGGGGCTGATTGAGTTGGTTACAGGCTAATCTTCATGGCTAAAGTAAGAGTTAATTTTTGGTAACCTGGTTTGGGTCAGTAATGTGTGATGCTTAGTGAGGATTCTTTCCAAGAATGTCTTCAGTGAGCTGGATTTCCCCTTTGGAAAGACCAACAGCAAGGGATATAGGGTAGCTCAAGGTGTATTTCTCCAGAAATGTCCTCTTCATATAATTTCCTAGGACATTGTTATTCATTATGAGGTCTGACATCCCAACATTTCTGATAAGACCCTAGAGTTAGCCACCCAAACTGACTCGAAGCAAACGTATGTCTTTTCTCTTTGGAATTTAGGAAACCCTAATGGGGATAAATCTTGAATGAAACTTGCTTCAGATGCCAAAATTTCAGCTTCCATTGAGACAATTTTCAGAGACACAGACTAATACACAAAATGGCACAGAAAACCAGTTTCATTGATTTAAAGTGGGGGCCTGTGTGAGAACCTTATCTACATGAGCCAGTCCCTCTATTTGCTCCTTTGAAGTAAGATAATTAAATATTTGAGGCCATCCTGGACTACAGATGGGAACTTGAAGACCCTGTTTCAATTTTTAAAAAAAGCTAAGTTCAGCTCAGGGTATTTCCAGGAATTAAATAAGAATGCATCCACTGTCAGAAGGGTGACACGCCCCAACTCCACATAGATGGAAGTCCTTGTACTTGGAACCTTCTAGACCTTGCCCCGTATGTTTCTTCGATAGTCAAAGGACTAGTCAGCAGGAATTCTCCCTATGGGGCATGAAGAGGGCACAGACTTACTATTTCCCATGGCTACACAACATTCAATAGGGATATCTTAATTCAAACTCAAATGCAAACAGACAAAATTTCAAAGAACTTTAATGTTCATCCACAACAAAGTCAGCACTCGCCTGCCTATTTAAGCCTCAGACAGCAGAGCTAATATTTTTCAGATCAATTGGTACTGACTACAAAGGAACTCAAAATGAATCCAAATGGTTTATGTGCCTCAAAACATGGAGATAAAGATTAATCCATAATTTAACAATAAATGCCAAACCAGAATGTACAGAAAAGCAAAGTGAGCACTGTGTCAAAAGCTGAGTTTTCCTGTAAATATAGCCTAGCAGTAAGTCAGCAGTAAGTCAACCAAGCCTTTAAAATTATAATCATTTTATTATTTTTTAATTTTATTTAGTGTGGTGTGTGTGTGTATGAAAGAGAGAGAGAGAGAGAGAGAGAGAGAGAGAGAGAGAGAGAGAGAGAGAGAGAACACTGTATTTCTGTGGAGAACCAAGGGTGATTTTGAGCAATCATCTTGGATTGATTCTACCTCCTTTGCTCCACTATGGGATTTCCCAGGCTCCACTCACTAGGGCTGGAAGTGCAGACCGCTGTTGTTTCTGCCTGGCAGTTTTCATGTGGGACCGGGAATCCCAGCCTCAGGACCTTCTGCTTGCCAGACAGAGTCTTAACCCCTGAGCCATTTCTCCAGCTCCCCCAAATTATAATCATTTTAAACATACATTCTTTACAAGCTGGCACTAAGCAAAACACAAACTAACTTGAGAGAGTAAGAGTCTACCAGGAACTCTCCAAATCATAAAACTGAACTAGACTATTCTTTGCAAGTCAAAATCCAGAAGTCCCTTTTCTTTACTAATTAATCAAGGTGCATTTATAGGCAACCAACACATCCTCAGAGACCAACCTCAGCATAAATAATCCCTTACAGGTAGTTCCGGAGGCCTTATACACACACACACACACACAAACACACACACACTGTGATTTATAGTAGGATATCTCTTACTTGGAAAATTTGAGCCTTTGTGTGTGTATGTGTGGTGTGTGTGTGTGTGTGTGTGTGTGTTTAGTGCACATGCGCGTGAATGTGTAACTTCATACCTTATGTCATACTTAGCCCTTAGAACCAGGAAAAAACTTCCAGCAGCTTTCTAACCACTGCTGGCTGGCTCACTGAAGTTGTTATAGTGAATACTTAACTTTACAGACCCATTGCTTGTTAAAACAAACTAGGGCCTGGAGAGATGGCTCAGGGGTTAAGATTCTGCCTCACAAGCAATGGCAGAAACAGCTGTGACATGCACTTCTAGCTCTGGTGGGCAGAGCCTGGGAAATCCCAAAGTGAAGCAAAAAATCCCAGGCAGCAGCAATCCAGGTTGATTCCCAAAGTCACCCTTGGACCTCCGCAGGGACACACACAATAAATGAATGAATGAATGAAATAATTAAAAAACAAATTAGGAGGCAAGTTTATAAAAGAAAATGGATTTATTTACAATTTGGCCAATCCAAAGAGTAAGACTCTTGGTTTCTTTGTCTTTTCTTTTGCTTTTTTTTTTTTTAATATCTGTTCATTCACTTATGGAAGAGAAGAGGAGAGAGAGAAAGAGATTGAGAGACTGAGAGCATATCATGCATGCCATGGTGCAAGGGCAGAGAATAATGTGGGCCTTGGGGACCAAATGCATTGTGGCGCATTCATATCCAGGTTTGTATACAGGTACCTTTATCCCCTGAGCCATCTCAAAGGCCCTTAAAGATTATCTTGATTATGTTAATAGATATGGGAAGACCCACCTTATGTAGGGAGACTATTCCTGGCA
The DNA here is from genome assembly GCA_023101885.1 of Typhlomys cinereus. Classification (NCBI taxonomy): domain Eukaryota; kingdom Metazoa; phylum Chordata; class Mammalia; order Rodentia; family Platacanthomyidae; genus Typhlomys; species Typhlomys cinereus. Next base: position 491,324 of record JALPQD010000452.1, read on the forward strand.
GGGGACCCTGGACTGTGTAAGGAAGGAGGCTGAGCAGCAGCAAGCAAGCATGCATTAACTCATTGCTCTCTGCTCTTGACTGTGGATGTCATGTGACCAGCTTTCTCACACTCCGCTGCTGTGACATCCCCGCTATGGTGGACCATAGCCTAGAATGGTATGACAAAGAACTTTTTTCTCCTTTAAGTTGCTTTTGTCAGGATATTTTATCACAGCAATAGGAAAAGAAACTAAGATACCAACCTTGGTTTCAGTATGCAGAAAACCCAACAGAAAAACAGCTATTGCTCAGGACCCCAACCAGTCATACATAGTGGCACGTACCTACAATCACAGCACTCTGGTGGCCAAGACAGAATTGTGGGTTTGAGTCCAAGCAAGACTGTAAAGCAAAACTCTGTCAAAACAAGAAAATGAAGACCTTAGCCATGAGATGACAGTTGTAGATTTCCTAAGTATTACTGGACTTTTGCTAGATGTAAATCCTTAACAGAGTACCATTATATAAATCCTTAACAGAGTACCATTATATAAATCCTAACAGAGTACCATTATATAAAGCCTTAAAGACTTGGATTCTGATCATTTAAAATGAACCTGTGCATGAACCTGAATTTGAAGCTGAACCTCAGCAGTATCACTTGGATCATTGGTCTAGATGCTAGGTGATGCTTCCCCAACCAAATGGTTATAATTCACAAAGTTGAAACAAGCTGGAAAAGAATGGCTCTGGTGTCTGAGAACTATAGCTGTCACTCATAGCATCTGACTCAATGCTAAAATTTTCACTCTGGACTTCCTGCCAGGTACTGATTTGTAGAACAAAAGGATGCCCCATTGGCCAATAGCTAAAACAATGGGCAAATAGGAGGGTACAGTGAGCTGCCAGTGACTATTGCTATAAATCTTAATGGTATAGAAGTTATGAACTTAGTCTTGTCCAGCAGAAACTGACCTTGTAGCCAACCACCTGGAAGAACCTGTCAAGGAACTTTTCACTAGCTCAAGATGTTTCATGGAAACAAAGGCGCTCACAAGCAGGCTCTGTTGTGCGGGGTCTGCCACAGTGGGCTGTGCCTTGACCTAATGGATGATGAATTATAGTCTCATGTGGTGCTAGAGATTGAACCCAGGGCGCCTCTGCATGCTAGGCAAGTACTTTATCATTGAGACACATCCCTAAACAAACAAGTAAAGGTTTAATAGATATTTTATATTTACTTGTAAAATTACCTCGATAATTCAAAGATGCATAAACTAGTAACCCTTAAATGTAAATTTGATTTACATTTCACTTTCGTTTAAATTGGATGAAGGCATCTGGTAGTTAGGACTACTTGGCTAAAAACAGATAAGGAAAAAAATAATTTAAAAAATCAAAGTTAGAATTATAGCCCAGTCCTGTGGGGTCACGTGATATGGGGGAGAGGTCGGGATGGGCGTGGAGTCAGGTCACTGACAGGATGAAACCCCAGAGTCACATGAGTGTTGTGGATCAAGCCCAGAACTGATAGCCCAAGACACATTGTCAAGAGACAGTCTCTGGGGCTGGAGAGATGGCTCAGGGGTTAAGCCTCTGCTTTGCAGGCGGAAGGTCCTGAGTTCAGATCCTAGACTCCACGTATAGACGCCGGGCGGAAGTGGGGGCGGCCTGCGTTTCTGGTCCTGGTAGGACGGAGCTTGTGAATCCCGGGGCAGAGTAAACAAGGAGGAGGTGGAGGTGTCCATGGTGGTTCCCGAATTCGTCTGTGGTTCTGTACACGCACACACGCACGCACGTGCACATGCACACATGCACAATAAATAAATAAATAAATAAATAAATAAATAAATAAATAAAAATTTTAAAAAATAGTGGTTTTAAAAAAAGAGACAGTCTCTGAGATCATCACATAAAAGTGTATGAGGTATTGCAACGATGAATAATTGTCAATGTAAGAAAAAAAGAAAAATGAAAAAACAAAAACTGTTTGATAAATTAAAGAAGACTTCTCAGGACCTGAAAGAGAACCAGACAGAAATTTCTGAAATAAGAAACTTTAAAGATAAGATAGAGAAATCAGTTAGCAGTTGAAGCAACAAACTACATCAAATGGAAGACAAAGTTACAGAGCTTGAAGACAAGTTTTTTGATCTGTCAGTATCAAACAGAGAATATAGAGAAATAAGAGTGTATGAAGAAAAAACACCTTATATTCGAATTATTGGAATACCTGAGGGAGAAGAGCTATGGGTTGGGTGTATAAAAAATATACTCAAAATAATAGAAGAAGGAAATTTTCCAGATCTTGGGAAAGACTCCAGGGAGGAGGAACCATTAGAGTCCCACATTGATTTGACCAGAAAACTACTCCATGACTTTGTAGTTAAATTGTTAAAATTACAGGGCAAAGAATATTACAATTGCAAGAGAGATACCAAGTAACATGTAAAGATAAACATATTGGATTAACAGCAGATTACTCAGAAGAAAATCTTAAGTGGCAGGAGGGCATAGAATGATATTTTGGATCCTGAAAAAAAAATAATCAGCCAAGATCATTATATCCCAAAAAGCTGCCCTCTACAGTTGAAGAAGTAAAGACCTTCCAGGATAAGGTAAATTAAGGAAATTCATGGCCACTAGATCAGAATTATAAAAGATGTTTTGGAAGACTCCTACACCTAGAATTTGGTAAATGTGAGTAAATCCATTAAAAAAGTACATGTGCCAGTGAAAAATTAAGAAAAAGGTTACCAATAGCGTTAGCCATCAAATTTGTAAAAGAAGAGGAAGAAATGGAACAAAATATATTCAAAACTACCAGATGAAAATCAGAATGACAAGAAAACTTTAACTAAACATTGAATGTAAATAGTCTTAATTCTTTAATTAAAACAGACTGGGGGCTGGAGACATGGCTCAGGGGTTAATACTTTGTCTTGCAAGCAGCAAGATCCTGAGTGGGATACCAGGTCCCACATAAAAACACAGCGGGCAGAAACAGCTGCACGTCCAGTCCTGGTGGGCGGAGCCTGGGAAATCCCAGAGCGAAGCAAGAAGGAGGTGGAAGCAATTCAAGATGATTCCCAAAGTCACTCTTGGTCCTCCATAAGGACACACAGTACTCTGTCTCTCTCTCTCTCTCTGTGTCTCTGTGTCTCTGTCTCTCTGTCTCTCTCTCTCTCACACACACATACATACACATGCATAAAATATTTAAAAAACCAGACTGATTGGTTTAAAAAAAAAAATCCAGCATGATGTTGCCTACAAGAACCTCACCCATGAAGAAAGACCAAAAGAAATTAGAAATATTTCCACAGATTAAATTCAAAAGCAAGTAGGAGTGTGTGTGGGTGTTTATGTGTATATACAACTACAAAATGTTTTCAGAACTAGAAAAAAGGAAGATCTTAAAATTCATATAGGGGCATAAAAGACCTCAAGAAACAAAGGAAGTCTAAGCAGAAAACAGTGCTGGAAACATACATAATACAGAATATAGAACCTGTTTGTAGAACTGTTGTAATAAAAAGGATCCTGTTACTGGCATAGAAGCTAACATAGACCAGTGCAACACAAGTGGACTCCAAGCCATGTACTTTCAGCCAACTAATGCTCAATAGAGGTGTGAAAAATAAACCTTGGTTAAAGGATGGGAAAACTGGATGTCCACATGTAGGAAATGCACAACTATTTTGTATACAGGATAGATATTAAGATCTAAAACTACTTGGAAGTACTAGAGTAAAACATGAGGAAAATACTGAGTAAGTTGGCGCAAACACAGGCTTCCTGGATAGGACTTCAGAAGTATAGAGAACAAATGCAAGAATTAGTAACTGAAATTACATCCAAAGGTTTTGTACAGCAAAGCAGAATGAAAAGGTGCCCTACAGAATGAGACAGTCTTTGCCTTTTATTCAGCTGGCAGAGGATTAGAATATATAAAGAACTCAATTTAATAGCTCAAAGGCTGTGAAAATGTAAATAGACACTTATCAGAAAAATGCAAATAGCCAAAAACTCTATGTAAAAAGGTTAATTTAATCATAAGGCAAATGAAAATGAGATTTTGTCTCATCTGAGTTAAAATGGATGTTTTTGAGGATTTGGATAAAAAGGAGTCTATGCAATTAGTGAAAGTATGTTAGTGTAGCAAGTATGAAATATAATATGGAAGTTTCTCTAAACACTGAAAATAGAGCTGACATGATCTGGATAGGAAATGGAAGCAGCATAGAAAAGAGATGTGTAAACCTGTTTCTTGTAACATTAGTCACAACACTGAAGATATAGAATCAGAGAATCAGCCTAGATACCATTCAATAGACACTGGATGAAGAATATTGTATATAAACAACAGTATTATGTAGCTATGAAGAATGAGATTCTTTTATCTGCAGAAAAGTAAATGAGTTTGGGGGACATATTAAGTGAAATAATTACAAATTTTGTGTGTTTTCTTTTATCAATGGAAACAAAAAGATGACCTGCTGTTAGGAACTGGGAAGGCAGGTGTGTGTGTGTGTGTGTGTGTGTGTGTGTGTGTGCGCGCGCATGGGTGTGCAGGAGAATCAGGAGAGTAGAAGCCTGTTTGGACACGACTGGTGCATAGTGTATATTCACATGTGGAAGTGCCACCATTAATCCTTTTTACACAATTACAATAAAAGCCATATGAAAATGTAGAATATTTCAGATCTGTATTATGTCATATTGGAAAGGTAATACAAAAATTTAAAAATACATCCAAATGTGGAAAGCGGGAACTCTTGGGTTTAAGGTGTTCAGCGGCTACCCTGCTGTTATTTTTAAAAATTACTTATATGTGTGTGTATCAGAGGGCACTGTGTGTCCCTTTGGAGGACCAAAGGTGACTTCTGGAATCATTCTTGATTATGTCTATCTCCTTTTTGCTTCTCTCTGAGATTTTCCAGACTCCACCTTTCAGAAGGCCAGCACCATTTCTGCCATCTTTTTTTTTTAGTTTGTTGTTTTTTTTTTGTTTGTTTGTTTGTTTTTTGCATGAGATCTGGGATTTGAACTCAGCTCTTCTTTCAAGGCAGAGTCTTAACTCCTGAGTCGTCTCTCTCTAGCCCCGCAGCTACCTATGGTTAGAACTGGCATTTAGAATGCTGCCAGTGTGGACTAGTTCTGGCTCGTTGGCCTAAGGGAAGTCGTCTAGTGTGTCTTGAATAAATGCAGGTTTTTCACGTAGTGGGGAAATTGAGAGAGAAATGCATCGTGAATAGACTGAGCACAAAGCACCAAATGTAATAATACTATCCTGTGAATATAAACCATTTTGTCTTTAAAGCTAGTAAACTAGGTATCTAAATATTTTAGCAAAATGCATTTTCATGTGGTGTATAAAAAGTTCAATAAACAGTGATTTGTAGTGTTAAAAAAACAAAGTTAAGGTTAGGGATGCAGATTAGAATATGCTAAAATTATATGTAAATAAAGTAATGGTAATTCAATACAATTTCAAAGAAATCTAAATGGAATAGGAGCTGATAGAGATGGTTGCATTTATAATATGTATATCTGTTTGAGAAATAGGCTATGGGGCAGGTGAGATAGCTCAGTGGGTAATGGCACTGTGAAATACCTTTGTCCTCTGACCTCCACACACGTGCTATGGCATGCTCACACCTATACACCTCCCAATAAATTAAATTTAAAAAGAGAAATAGGTGTGTGGTTTTAAAATGAAAGATGAAGGTCAATAAGTACCATTTGTGTCATGGTTTATTTCACCGATAAGACTGGATTTTCACTTAGCAATGTGATTCGCATTAGATGGAAACACTTGTAGAAACATGTGGAGAGTAACCTTCAAGAATACCTGACTTCTTAATTTTGGCAAGTTGATTAAGATGCTGCTCAAATCATCCAGATCATCTTATTCTATTGAAGTGTTTTATGACCGAAGTAGAAAATTTTGCCATCAGCCAGCTGCCCAATTACCCTGTCCAGCCAGATCTGAGGCTTCCACCCAAATGGCAGAAGAGGGAGAAATGGACATCTGATAGTAGGAAGCCGAAACCCAACAGTATGTATGTTTCCATTCTTTACCATCAGCTTGACAATCAGCAATAGGGCCTGAGAACAGCTATCTCATCTGGCCTGTCCTCTGTGATATCTAATTCCAGAGGAGCAAACTAACGACTGATAACAGCTCTAAGAAATAATGACCTTTGTTCTTGATATGCAAAACTGAAAGACATCTCATGAGTAGGTGGGTAAGAATTAAATGTACATCACCTGGCCACACTAAAGTGCCCCCCATTCTGCGATTACTTTTCACTTGCTGGGAGAAAGTACCTATTGTCTTGGGAAGATCATCAACTACCTGCATAATCATCCCTAAAATAGCTTTGTCAAGATTGGTTCTGTGACAAAGAGTTCTCTACCTTCTTGTCTGGCTATTTATTATTTGAGACAGGGTCTCATATATTTCTAGGCTGGTTTCAATTAGGTATCTAAATATTTTAGCAAAATGCATTTTCATATGGTGTATAAAAAGTTCAATAAACAGTGATTTGTAGTGTTAAAAAAACAAAGTTAAGGTTAGGGATGCAGATTAGAATATTCTAAAATTATGTAAAAAAAGTAATGGTAATTCAATACAATTTCAAAGAGATCTAAATGCAGTAGGAGCTGATAGAGATGGTTGTATTTATAATATGTATATCTGTTTGAGAAATAGGTTATGCTATGTAGTAGAGGATGTCTGTGAACTTCTGGATCCTCCTGTTTGTGCTAACGTATGTTTGGATTTCAGGTGTGTGCCATTTCACTTAATTTTTTCTGATCTTGGGAGTTGAATCCAGGGCTTCACGCATGCTAGGCAAGCACTTTACCACTGTCGCAGTCAGCCTGCATGGTTGCTGACAAATGACCATCAAACTGCTTAAGGGAACAAGGGGTTTATTTTCTTATGACAGTCCCGGTACAGTCTGTCCAGCTTTATGCAAGAGCACATCAACACCAGGCCAAGGGAACTGGCTACACCATCTCCATGTAAGGGCTGAGTAAGGGACGATCCTTATTTGCCAGACCAGCATGTCTGGTCGATTGTACACAAGGATGTCAACCTCCTCAACTGGCTCTTAGTATTTTATTCATCTATTCAGGGCCTAGTCCCACCTATCATGGGCTGGGCCTTCCCCATCAGCTAGACAATCTCCTGCAGGTTTGCTCTGGGCTCAACTCAACCACTAATTCTTTACAAATGTGCCCAGAGCTCAAACCCTCAACAGTCAAGTTGACACCTGTGCCCAGCTATGATACCAAGTGAGCTATATCCCAAGTCCTACTTAACTTTTTCTAAAGTTGACTTCTTGCCTCAAAACCTTACTTCTTGACATAGATGACCTATCATCCTATGAGCAGCCTTGGACTCGGACTTGAGTCTGGTAACAGCTCCAGAGACATTTCAAGAATCAAGAACAAGAGTCTGGTGTGGGGTTCATGTCTGTCACTCAGCACTTAGAAAACCAAGACAAGAAGAATGCCCTGAGTTCAAGGCCAGCCTGGGTTACATGGTGAGACTCTGTCCCTCTCACAAATGAAAAGAAAATCAAGTCCCAAAAGGTCAAAAGTAAGGGTTAAAGAAACTCTGAAGACTGGCAAGATGGCTCTTTTGTGTAAAAGCACCAGCACACAAGCCTGGACATGAATTACATGGTAGAAAGAGATACTGATTCTTGAAAGTTGTCCTCTGAACTCTATATACAGCCGTGGCACACACATCCCGCTCTCTCATGTTCTTGCTCTTTCTCTGTACATTTCCTCTCTCCCAAATAAATACCAAATTAAAAACATAACACAGGGGCCGAAATGATTAACTCAGAGGTTAAGCCTTGTAAGCAGAAGGTCCTGAGTTTGGACCCCAGATCCCTGTACTTCTGGTCCTAGAAGGTAGAGCCTTGGAAACTCCAGAGCAAAGCAAATAGGAGATAGAAGCAATCCAGGGTGATTCCTGAAGTCTCCCTTGGACCTCCACAGGAACACAAAGTGCCCTCTGATACACACACACACACACACACACACACACACACACACACACACGCATGCACAAAAAATTCAGTTAAAGCTTAGTGGGGTTTTTTTTTTTGAGACTTAATACAAGTTTTATTAGAGCTGAGTGCCTGATGGCCAACAGAACTGCAGTGGTTAAGGTGGGAGAGCATAGAACAGAGAGCTTAGAGAGGATATGGAGAAAGCCACCATGGACAAGCACAGCAGCGAGAGCTCACTCATCCTCTTAAACTGTGAGCTGCAACTCCATACATTGTTGCAGAACTGCATGTTGGAAGATGATCAAAAATTATTTGGCATCAATAAAAAGTTTCTGAATATTCGATGGCAAAAAATTAATAAAATTCAAACAATGAATCTGAGGTGATCCTAGGCATGTTGTCCTCTGTTGCATCCTGTGACTTCTTTGATAAGTGGTAAAATTATGTGTTTACCAAATATTGTTTAAAATAAATTTGTGATTTATTTATCAGCAAATACTTGATTTGTATACCATTTTATATATCTTGAGTTGTATAAAAATTTCTCAGGTGGAAAGGGATGGAAAAAAGTTTAAGAAACCTTAACTTGGGGAACACTACCTTCCAGTGTGTGTTGGTTCTTGCCTGAAATCCTAACTCTGAGGAGGCTGAACAGGAAATGTCCATGAATTCCAGAATATCTTCGGTGGTGGTGGGACACCATGCCAAAAAACAAAGTAAAGTGTCACTATACTGCTAAGAATTCAAGACATCTTTTTTAAACCAGCAGGGGGAGACAAGTATATTAGGTATCCCCTAAAAATAAACTGCCTTACACTAAAGCTCACTGGAATTAACAGGTTACCACGCAGACTTCTGAACTAAATGTCAGGTGTTTATGTAACGGATTTTGGAAAGAACAAGGTCTAGATCCATGCCGGTGTCACAGTGTTTAGAATGTGGAACGTGAAAACAGTTCCGTCATTTAAAAACTATGTGACTTTGGGAAAGTTAACTCCTCTCCTTTAATTTCCTCGAATTTAAAATAGGCCCTACACTTTGTGGGATCTTTGAAGGGTTAAAGCTTTTAGAACTTTGGCAATTATTAAAACATTATTTACTATTGAAATAGTAGTTAACTTGATCGTTTCAGCTTTTTTGATTTTCGAATTTAAAGTGGTCCAGGTATGTTGATATATTTGGCTCCCGTTATTCGGGTAAAGAATTGAAACCATTTTGAAGGTAATTGCTGGGTAAATTTTAACTTCTCCACTAGAAGTACCTAAATTTGGTGAGTTTTAACCAAGAAGCTAGCCCCAGAGGGGGTCTCTCTAATTTATGTCTGATCTTGAGCCCTGACGCCTCAAGGTGGGGGTGGATGTTTCCAGGATGTTGCGCTCCGAGACGAAAGGGGCAGATGGCATTGCTGGCTTAGTCGAGGGTCGCCGATGACGCGGGGTCCCGCAGACTAGACCAGCGCAGTGCAGCTAGCGCTCCGGTGGAGTTAGCGCCCGTGCGAAGAACAGAGCCCGGCGCAGGTGGCAACCTCACGCGAACGGACACACCTGCCTGACTCCGCGCTTTTATTGGCTAACCTTGACACTGTCCTTATGGCGTCACCATCGAAGGCGTGTCCCAGAGGGAGAGGCCACGCCCGGGCGGGATGACGTCACCGCGGGCGCCGCGGGAGCCCAGCGGAGCGCGGCGGGTCTTGCCGAGAAGGTGTGTCGGGGGCTGGTCGGGGGCTTGGGCGGGCGGGTGGGCGTGATCGGGGCGGGGCCGCGGCGGTGACGTTTCTGGGCGGGGCGTCCGGAGCCCGAGAGAAAGCGCGGCCGTGGGCGGCGGCGCGCACTGAGGCGCAGAGCCACCCAAGTCTTCTCCGTTGGTGATGCCCGCGCTGCCCATCATGCCCCTGCGGGGCAGCCTCGCGCGTCTCCTGCGGACCCAAGTGCGCTGCGTCCCGAAGAAGTCCGTGCACTCGGTGGCCGTGGTAGGGGCCCCCTTCTCTCAGGGACAGGTGAGAGCTGCCAGGCGACGCCGCGGGGTGCGCGGGGGCTGGGAGGCCGGGAGAGGAGGAAGCGGCGCGGGGAAGCTGATGGATCGCCGCCGTTGGACACCGGAGAGCCCGTGGGCTTCACCCCGAGCGGGGTGGAAGTGGGGGTGAGGGACGGATGGGGGTCATTCTGTGTGGGGGGAGCGCGGACGGTCTGCAGCAAAAGGGCTGCCGGCCCAGGAAGAGGGAGACATCGCTAGCTCCAGTCCGGGGTGATGGAGAAGAGGAAAAGGATCCCAAGAAAGAGACTGAGGAGTTGAAACCGGCCAGAATTCCCCTAGAAATTGACGGCGAGGGGGTTATAACAGCGATCCGGGATTAAGGCTTCGGGTTCCATTCTTCCAAAGAGCATTAACCAGGAAAGAAGAGGTCGACGCCGGCGGCAAAGGACTGAGGGGCTTTGTTCTCAACGAAAGAAACCTGCTGTCGGGGAGGGTCGCTCTTCTCGTTGCACTCCGCTGCTGCGGCTTGCTGGAGAGGCAGGGAAAGTTGATTTGCTTTCAGTAACGTTTCCTCCTACTGCAGTGTAAGGATTTTTCATGACATGACCAGACCTCCACCTTGGAAGTTTTGATCCTGCGGCAGGTTTCCGGAGGAGTCTGCTAGAAACTAAGTGAAAGTGTTTCTTCCCCTGCCCCTAACGGGCTTCCTTCACATCTGTGTCGTTTGTGTGATTCGCAGAAAAGGAAAGGAGTGGAATGTGGTCCTGCTGCCATTAGAGAAGCTGGCTTGCTGAAGAGGCTGTCCAGTTTGGGTAAGTGGCTGGATTTCAAATGTCTGTGTGGAACTGGAAACAGTTTGGAGTCTTAATGTGTTACCCAGGGCCGGTGGTATCAGCTCCCGTCTTGGGAGCAGTCTTTCCCATCTGCTAGGCTCCTTTGGATACCACCTGCAGATAAAGATCTATTAAGGAGTCTTCAGAAGAAAGTCTTCTTGCAGTAGAATAAGGAAATGCCAGGAGGCAGAGCAAGGTGGGCTTGAATAAGCTACCAGTGAACGAAAAGCAGAGCTGGGGATGTAGCTGCAACTTTACCTGCAGTTAATCATTCCCAGAACATTCAGCTTTCCTAACAGTATTGACATACTTCTGAGTCATCGGTATCACAATTTCCTTTTTTCAAATCTTTCATTTCCTTTCTATACTTAGTGGCTTTCTATTGCTGTAATCAGACATGGATGTGGTTTTCAAACTGAGTTATGAAATCTCTTGGGTGAATTATTAAAAGTCTTCGACTCCCCCATGGGAGAGTATGGCACATATCTAGATATGTGCATTGTATACTTTATATTTTTGTGTGTGTTTGTGTATACATGTGTATGCATGTTCACATGCATGTAGGCACAGCGTCATTTGAGTACTTTCGAATTTCAAGGGAGAAAAGGTCTGGAAAAGGTAACGAGGAGTTCCTCGTTCCTTATCTTTTGCTCTGTCACAGGCTGACATGGCATCAGCTAAATTTGTTTTCTTGGATTGTTTCCCATTCCCCTGGCTTCAGTAAGGATACTCGGTGGTTCTCACAGGTAATTGCTTCCTTTGGTGCATGAGGAGAGCTTTGGAGAAATGAAGAGATGTCTGGCAAGGTTCAGAAACAGTCCATCTGCTACAGATTCTATTTAGTGTTGACAGCCATGGAAATTTGTCCCTTTGTAGAATGAATAATCTGTGGGTAAAGATAGCGTAAGCCTAAATTAACACTTCCAGTTTGTCTTGTAATTATGCTAGTGTGACTCAGCTATGATACTGATGAGGCAACAACTGTCTAAATAAACTTGACATTGTTAGCAGAACACAGGTTCTAGAGTTCAAGAAATCATTGGGAATTTTCTGGTTTCTCTTAATTAAAACATATTTATTCTTCCTAATCTACCTGGTACTCGATGCCTCCCCTCATGCCATTCCATTGAAAACACCTTGAGCATGCACATAGATTTTTTTGGCTTAGCACACAGCTGACTGCATTGTTCCTGAAATACTCTCCTCCATTAGTTAATACTTCATTCTTTTCTATTCTTCTTTCTTCCTTGATTGGTCCTTTCCAGATCCATTGTAAGGGAGAGCTCTTATTTTTAACTTTCATATTATGTCTTGCTGGCATTTCCTCATAATGCATGCCTTAAGTGGCCGATCTCATTTGCTCCCACTTTATGCTTACAATTCTGCCTCAACTCTGACCTTCCTAAGAAAGCTATGTCCACATTGTCTTGCTTGCTTCTCTACCTTCGTTCCAGTAGCCTCCTCTCATTCTTGGAGGTATCTCAAACCATCCTGATCAAAACCAAGTTCATTGTATCTTCTTCCTAAATCTGGTTTTTCTGCTATCTTTTAATTTTTTTCTACTCAAATCAAAGACCTTCAAAGAATTCAAGTCAATTCAAAGACCTTCTAAAATTCTTATCTCCATTATTCCTCTGATTAGAGTCTTTTTCTATGACAATACTGTACAAGTTCTCTTCCTCCTCATACCTAGCTATAATTTTCAAATAGTATTTACTGTCCCATTTTTGCCTCCTAAATTCACCTCCTCGATTTCCTCATACTAAAGTTATCTTCCTAAAATGGTGACTTCCATGACTAAGTGTTCGTCCTTCCCCCTTTTCTCCCTCCCTCATGTCCTCCTTTCTTTTGGTGGCACTGGAGACTGAATCTAGTGTTTTGCTTTTGCCAGGCAAGTGCCCAACTCTGTGCTATACCCTTAGACCCGTGTCTTTCTTCTAAATACATTCATTCTTCTCAGATTTGTTATTCACATATTATCTTTGCTAATTTTGCCAAATCCATGTTTTAACTTGTGTTATTTATTTTGGTGTTTTCCTTTTATTAGTTTTAAAGCTTCATACTTTTAAAACATCACCTTCCCTAATAAATAATGCAATCTGTCCTTGCTTTTATATATTGATCCCTATCTTTCAACCACTGGTGAAGTCTATGTTCCACACTTAGCAGTGGGATATTTCTTCCATAATTTGACTCTTACCTGCCTCATTTAAACTTTACTTCCCTGAACACCCCAATTTGTTTTCATTGCAAGTAAGGTTGTGGCCACTAACAGAAACATGAAGCATACCAAATTTTTATTTGGAACTCTACTAGAAGGAGCAGTGATCCATACCTTCTCTGGACCATTCCACATTGTGAATTAATATAAAATATGCCTTAGATCTGTTTTGAAATCTGGTTTCAGCACTTTCAGGTTTATTTTTCCATTCTCCGCTTCTTTCAATAAGCATTTATTATGTTTCCCAGGCTGGCTTCAAACACAATCTTCTTTCTTAGCCTTCTGAGTGATGGAATTACAGCATGTCACACTGTGTTCAACTTAGTTTATTTCTTTTCACAGCAGCTTTCAGGTACTAGAAAATTATAATGAATGTACTCATTTACTGAGCTGTATTGCAGAGTTATATTGTATTTTCATATTTGTATTTGAGTATTGATAAGTTCTAGGTACTAGAAATGTGCTTGTGAACAAAACAAATTCCTGTTAACAAAACTCATTCTAATAAGGGGTACTTGAAAATGTATATAAGTAAAACGTAAGTATCAGGTGGCTATGGAGTTTATATAGTAACTAAAGCTAGGGAGAGGGATGTCAAGGTTTATTAAGTAAGAACTTCAGATGTAGATAGAAAACCTCTTTAAGAACCTCTTTGAGAAGGTGCTAAGAGAGCAGAACTTTGAAAGAACAATATTTTAGACGGAATAGTAAATGCAAAGACTCTGAGCCAGAACGGTATTTAAATTGTTAATAGAGCAAAAACTATTCCTGAAGTTCTAGCCAGGGTGGGTATGCTCCAACTATTGGGCCTTCTACTTCAATTTTATATTTGAAAACCTTCAAAGACTATTCCTGGAGAAGCGTAATTATCTGACCATTCCAGCTAGTTAGCTTTGGGAGGAAGAATGAATTCTGCTCTGGAATTAATATTGATTATTAATTGATAGATAGATTCCACTTACAAGGCTATCTTTATTGGACCAACACAAGTCAAGAAGGAAAAGTCTTCAATAAGTACAGTGCTAAGATATTCATGTACAAGAAAAAGTACTCTTACCTTATATACAAAATTAACTCAGAGTAGATCAGAGTTCTAAAAGCTAAAATTATTTAACTGTTAGAAAAAAAACATTAAAGTGAATATTTGTGATCTTGGGTAAATAGTAGTTCCTTAGCTATCTTACCAAAGTCTCCAAAATCATAAGTGACAAAACTTAGGCTTCATAAAAAATCAAGCTTTAATGTTTTGTTTCAGAGGCTTGTTATTAGTGAAAAGACAGTCCACTGAGTGTAAGAAAACATTACCAAAGCAATTATCTTATAAGGTTCCAATACTCAGCATATAAGTAACTATAATAATGAAAAATTTATAATGAAATATAGAGAAACTTTGCCAAAAATATAAAGCAACAGGATAATTCCCATTTGAATCTGCCTCATTAAACTTACTTTACATTAAATTACACATAATAAAAATGGATAACTCTGGGGGGAGCAATGATTTGAAGAGTCTCCACACTAGCTAGGGCTGAAGCAATCATAATAGGACTTTGCATGCCCTGCACCATGTCCATCACACTATTGACCTCACAAAGTCTAACATCGGCTAAAGGCACCAAGATCCTTGGAGGCAAGGGATTGATAGCCACAGTAGTGTTCCTATGCTTAAGGGGAACACGAGAAAGGGTTCAGGGAAATGCCACTGGGTTCTTGTACGTCATTGGAAAGGAGGACCAAGAGGAGAGTTAGGCATATACAATAAAGGACTCTCTGGGAATTGGGGGGGAGGCACTGGGAGATGGGGAGGGAGGGGAGAGCAGGGGGTTCGGGGGAGGAGGGGGGGGAGGGAACTGGTCTACCTATTAAGTTTGTATGAGCGGAAATAATAATAAAAAATGTAAAAAAAAAGAAAACGGATAACTCAAAAGCTAGCAATAGATTTAAATAGACATTTCTCTTAGAAAGTTAAACAAATGGCCAACAAACATATTAGTCATCAGAGAAATGCAAATACTACTACAATGAAAATGAAATGCCACTAGGATGGCTATAATAAAAAAAGATACGGAATATTGAGTTAGGATATAGACAGAGAGGAATGTAAAATTGTTGAGTCACTGTAGAAATATAGTTGGCAGCTCCTCAAAGTTAATACATAGCTACTATATGACCAGACAATTCCACTTCCCTATGCTGGGACTGCAGGTATGGCCTCATAACTATTGACTGGGTCAATCAGTTTTCTTCTTAGCTCTGAGTATTTGCTGGAGTCACTCATGGCACCATCTTAGTGGGGTATAATGACACACACCTTTAAATCTTAGTATTAAGAAACTGAGGCAGGAGGATCATGAGTTTTAGGCTTGTCTGATCTACCTAGTAAGATCATGTCTCAGAATATTAAAAAAAAAGACACATGATCTTAATACAACTTATGAAGATGTTCCATCCCAACTCCTCCGGGACCCAAATGCTCAGTTTCTTGTTTTATCAACTCAGAAATAAACTCTCTTGACTTTCCCTGCCCTCCTCTAAATTAGTTTTGTCAACAAAGGTAACAGTTTTTTCCCTCTACCATTGTAATAGTATGACTCCAATCTCTATATTGGAGAGGTAAAATTGCTATAATAAGAATCCGAAATGTCAGCAGCCTAAGAAAAGAAATAATTTTACTCTTACGTAAACAATCTGGGGAAAATTAGTCCAGAACTGGTTTGGTGGCTCTGACCTTTCAGATCTAGATTCCGGGCTATTGGCAAGGCTTCTGTAATGTCCCAGATAATTACATCCACCTTCATTTCTGTTAGCAGGGTAGAAGAATGAACAGAGAAAGGTACAAGAGGACAACTTGGCTCTTGCCAAAATATTGCTGCAGGACATTTCTATTTTAATACCTTGTTGGCTAGACTTGATAAATGTGGCTTCATCCAGTTTCTAGGAAGGCTGGTGAGCTTAGTCTGTTCTAAGAGGTCATGTTCCAGTTGAAAATCTTCCCTTTAGGTGCGGTGAGTAGATTTTGGCCAACTCATTCTCCCAACACATCATCTTCTCCATAAGAGCTTCTTAAGTTTTTTCTACTCATGACCCTTTTCACTTAAGAAATTTTTATGCAATTCCAGAAAATAAATCATAAAATTTAAAATTATTCCTTAATATACATATAATTTTACCATTTATTAAAATCAAAAGCAAATTCATATGCTAATGATTTTTTTTACATAGAGTTAAATCCTGATCTGAGAGTGTGGCTCACAGAAGTAATCCTAGCACTTCTTCCTGAAGTAGAAAGATAACATAGGTGAGGGCAGCTTGGATTATAGAGTGCCAAGTCAACCTGAGCTACACATGTGAGACCCTGTCTCAAAAATAAAGTATTCAATCTTGACTGAATATTACATTTTGCAGGGTGTAGAGCATCTACGTTTTTCAGAGTTGGTCAGTGTTTTTGTTTGATCTTTAGTGTTAAGAATGCTACTTCACATAAATGCGAAAATAGAAAAATCACAGAATTTGGAAATGTTTCAGCAATTGTTGGAAATTCAGTCCTTAATCTAAGATCCATGTGATACTTTTTTATAAAATGAAGTCGTCAACTCAAACAGCAGTTTTAATTTGGGGGATTGGTGGTTTGAGGTTAATTCTTGTTACATCATCCAGGCTAGCTCTGAACCGGTAGCAATCCCTGTTTTGACTCCTGAATGCTGAGATTATAGGCATGTGCCTGTAATAACACTATTATATCCAAAGACATAATAATTTGATAATTTACCTAGGAATTATGGTAGAAAAATAGGAAGAATATATAGCAAAAATACCTTTCATAACACACAGTATTGATTTTAAATTAAAGTAATTACTTTCTCATGAAAAACACATAGTAGTCAAGACTGAGGTGTTTCAGCAGTGTCCATTGTGGGGAGATGACATGCACAGTTCAAAGGTGCATGTGTGTGTTCAGAACCAAGGCTGCAGTGAAGTCGTGGCATACAACATAAGCTAGTGCTGCCAGAGATGCTTTGATTTTTAACTAATTTCTTATCACTGAGCATTCAGAAACCTTTTACTGTTGCCAATTTTTTTTGTGATCCCCTCATTCAGTTGGGGCTTAAGCTGAGCTCTAGATGCCATCTCCTTCTGCACATTCATACTCCAGCAGTTCTTCCCTCTTTCTTGAAATTTAAGTCTCTTTAATCTGTGTTCCCAATAATTATGTAAAGTCCACATCTGTCATCTTTCTAGGTTTAGTAACCTTTTGCTTAGTGTCTATTATTTTGTTTTTCTTTAAAGCTCTGTTTTTCGGCTTGCTCATTTATCTTGCTATAATCTGGCTTCTGGACCCTCATTAGAATGAAACTGTTTTGCTGAGGTCTTGACTTTAACTTTCTGGTATAGCAGACACTGGAACATTCATTGGAACAACTGACCAGTTCTTCCTTATTACACCTGACACACCATCGTCTCTTTAACTGTTCAAGTTCCTCTGCTACACTCTTTTTGTACTTTCAGGGAAAGATTTGCCTGTTCACATTGGTGTTGCCAGGAACACATCTTTGATCCTTTTGCTTTCTGTCGTCTTTGGCTATCTGTCCATTTTTCTGATTTTGATGTCCTGTGTATGTCGATGCCTCTCTGGCACTTATTTCTTTCAGCTCCAACATACCTACATGGTGACTTCAGTGTATCTTCTCTTTTTAATTTTGTATTGTAGAAGTGTTCAAACTTGTGTATCTAACAGTCAGAATCAGTCACATGGAAATATTTTCTACCAAAAAATTTTTTCTACCCTATGTCCAGATAGTTTGAAACAAATCACAGCATATTGCTTCATCTGTCTTCAATATATGCATAGGACTTTTTTTTTTAATTCTAAGACAAACTTGTGTAATCCTGTCTGGCCTGGAACTCACCATGTACATCATACTGGCTCCAAATTTGAAGTGGTCCTTCTACCTCGATTTCCTAAGTACTGTAATTACAGTGTGTCCCACCCACACTGAGATATATAGGAATTCTTTAAGATCTAATCATATACTTGAAATAAAAGATCTAATCATATTAGATGGGTAATATAACAATCTAGAAGACCTCTGCATCCAAGTGTAGAAAAAGAAGGCAACTTTATTAATAAGTTAGTATTAAATTAGAGTATGATATGCCTCAGTGGGAATCTGGCAAGAGATTACAAAGACAAAAACTCGCCTGTTTATTTATCTAAGAAGTTATAACCTACTGTACACAAATTTTTAGGATAAGCAGTAACTAGTACTCATGAAAGATTTGGCAGAACCTTTGAATCACAGAATACATCCTAGCGGTCACCATGGTAATTGGTAACCTTGTAAAATCAACTAGCTTTACTTGAAAGGAAAACAAATATCATACCTTAACGCAGATAGGAGTTTTGTAAATTCCAGCAGAACGACCATCTTATTTCCAGGAATCTTTGGTTTGAGAGGGTTAGATCCCTCCCTAGCTGGCTGCATTTCCAAGAGATGGTTTGTGGGTCCTTGAGAAAGCATCCTGAGTTGTAAGACTGGCGAAGAGCTAATTGAGAATTCATGTAAGTTTAAAAAGGACAGGGAAAAGGATTCTGAAACAAAAAGGGGCCAAGATGAAGCAACAGTTCTTTTTCTTTTGTCAACAAAGACAATTAGACCCCTTAATTTATACTGTCTTTATAAGTAGTACTTACATTTCTGATTGACATCAGCTTTTGTTTTGTTTGAGAACAGGGTCTTACTATACAGTCCAGGCTGGTCTTGAACTTATGATCTTGCTGTCTCAGCCTTATGAGAACTGCGGATATAGGTATGCATTACCACTCAGATTTTGGGTTTTATTTTTATAATTGAATTGGGATTCAAATAAAAGGTCCATATTGATTGATATTAAGCCCTTTGTGGAACTGTGTGTGTGCATGTGTTCCTTCTCTTTACAGATGATTTACAGAAAAATCTAAGTCATTTGTTTGCAAAAATTTTTGTTTGGATTTTGCAGCTCATTTCCCCAGATATCCTATGTTGTGTTTTTGTATTTCCTGTAAACTGATAATTGGATCTACATGCTGGTTTATTTTTTCTTTTTGGGGGTGGGGCAATTCTAGTACATAGGTGGCATTTCTTAATGTGATATTATCAGCCATTGACCACTGCCTTGAATCGATCTACTTGTTTTCTGTTTGTATATGTTTTTAGCAGGATAGTCACTAACACTAAGCACCAGCATGGCTGAAGTAACTCGTGTCTTCTCCACTTCCTTCCCCAGTGTCTGTGTTTTTTCCATCCTCCCCTTCTTTCCCTCTCCCTTCCTGCCTTTCTTTGAGCAAGTGTTTCTTTATGTTGCCCACGGACTCCAGTGATCTTTCTTCCTCAGCCTCAGGGGTCAATAGGAAGCTGGTGAGCTGGAAGCAGCTCTCCAATGCCACGCATGTCCCTCTAACTAGTGCTGCAGTCGCTCGCTCACTGCTCTCCCTGCACACCTCCTCCTCTCCAGTCTACTTGCCACAATGGAGGCTGAGCACTTTCTCTACGATGTAGGGCTCAGAGGAAAAGTGCTTGCCTAACTTGCACAAGGTTCTGGGTTTGATTCTCAACAGGGTCAATCCTTCCTCTTCGTACCCAAAACGAAACAAAAGTAGTTTTACAAGGTAGTTTGGTTGAAGTGGAGGTGACAGGTTGTTTTAGACATACTGCACTGAGATGTTAATGTTACCTGCTGAAAACAGGAACTTTCAGGATCTGGGTCCTGCCTACTGCTCTCACCTCACCTTTCCACAATCTTCATGATCCTTGGGTTCCAAGGATCCAAGGATCAGGGGAATTGTGAACTGTTCTGTAACACTGAATGTATTATGTGCCTCTCCCTTGAGTGTTCTCTCTGAATGCAATGAAAATAAATGCTTAGCTTAGTGACTCAGAAAGTCTGCTGGACCATACCAGACAGAAGGCACAACTAAGTCAGTAATTAACCAGCACGCCCAGCCCCACACGGCCCAGAGACCTGACAAACCGTGGCAATAACGGTATTTTCTCATTCCATTACCTTCTTACCTTCTCTCATTTCTAAACTATAAAAGTTTGGCCCAAACTCCCACCTATCTGCTCTTTCCTGCCTAACTCATGGTCACTCTGGCCGCTCGAGTCCAGTGCCATCCTTTCCCAAGCTTGAATAAAAGTTTGCTGCATTTCTATTGAGGCTGGTCCCCCTGCTATTGTTTTCTTGATGCCTTAACCCCTGCTAAGGCATTTCCTTTTATTCTTTCCCTTTCATTCCTGGTCACTATCTTCAAGATTCAGCCTCCTCTGAGAAGTCCTCCTTGCTCTTCCTTTCCTCCTTTCTGTTCCCATCACACTTTGTGTGTAGCAGTTAGATCTGGACTGGACAGCCGCTCCTCCTGCCTTTCTTCTCACTAGGCTATAAGCTCCTTTGTTTCTGTATACCTGACACACCTTTACTGGAGGAAGTGGGCGAAGCTTTCTTCTGTAACTTCCTCCTTTCCACCATGACTGGTAGGATTTTTGCAGGTCACGTTCATAACCTCTCAAAGTAACTCACTACTTAGAAGCCAGAGGCTTTCTAGATTTCAAAATGTTACCAGGTAATGACGTTAAGTTAGCCTCCCCTTTCTGAATCATGGTTTTGAACTAGAATGTGAGTAGGTAATGACTTTTCTTTAAGTCAGACTAATTTCTAGTTACTTTAGATTAGCATCTTCATTAGTCCTTCAAATCCAGAGTAACACATTTCACCCTGCTAGGAATGTAGCTTAGAGGTAAAGAGCTTGCCTTAGCAGTGCTTAGCGCTACTCCCCCTAACTCTATAATGCAGTGAGCCGTTCCTCAGTAACTGAAGAAACAGCAGTTGTCTTCTCTGAGAAGTCCTGTTTCTGTCCGTAGTTTAAACCATGTCATCTTTGAGCAAATTTACTCTTATGATGTCCAAACTTCTGGTATTGAGAATGTATAAAATAGGTGTGGTAGCGGTCAGATGTGAAGTGACTCTTCCTGGCTGTCTCTCCCAATACAGAGAGGGGAACAAGGAGATATCAAAACCATCAAGATTTTCAGGGGGTGGCATTGTGGTCAGTCTTTCCAAGAATTGGTATTCCTGGTCGTCCTCATAGTCTTTCACAGAGAACATAGAAAGTTCAAACTGAAAAGTTCAGGAGCTGTTTCAATGAGAAATCAGTAGGTCTTATGTTTTCTAATCTTTTTTAAGGAAAAGAAGGAAAGAATGGAGAGAAAACCATAAAGACACCTCATCTAGTTGTAATCTAGAACACCCTAGAGTGTCATGTCCTTCCTTGTCACCTTCTTAATCCTTGTTATGGAATTAAACCAAAGTGTGTGGCAGGACAGGTTTAGAAACTGAACTTGACTAGAGAGCCTCGCTCGACCAGGAAGCCCAAGCGATGAAAGGCAAATCCTGTGTAGCAGTTGACTGAGGTCATCCAGCGTGTATGCAGCGTTCAGCCCCGAGTCGTGTGGAATATAGTCTGTCTGGTTGGTGCTCCTGAGCAGACTCGCCAGGAACCAGTCCAGAGGTCCGGGGCTGGAGCCACACACTAGAGCTGGCAAAGCTGTAGTCATCAGCCTGATGTATCTCTTTAAATCCTTTCTGGAGCGAGATTTAGCCTAACAATTTTTAACACCCACTGGTAAGGATCATTGCCACCTCTTATTCTGGTTAGGTAATAGACTATAGACACAGTGACAACGGCATCTCCACAATCTTGTTCCAAGTGAGAAAAAGTGTTTTCTCTGCAACTTCAGCAAAGAAACCTGCCTCTCACCTCTATGAGCTGACTGTAGAATGAAAAAGCCCACGCTGATTCTGCCTGAGAACTGTGGGGCTTAGAGGTTAGTCTGAGTTCAGTTTGAGCATGTTACTAATCCTGTCTTCAGATAATGGTACCTTCTGCTCCGGTTAGGCAAAAGTACAGTCGGAACTGGAGAACTAATGCTAGTAGAAAAAAAAAAAAATCACGAACATTGTGAGTTGGCTGGAATTCAGTGTTTTATATTGAGATCTTTTAAAAAATATTTAATTTTGCATGTACAAACAAAATGAGCTTATGTCCTTCTTTGCACCTTCTTTCCCACTCTCCTCTTCGACAATTCAACCACGTCTTTCCCCTCATGGCCCTCTGCATGTGTGAATCACTGTGTTCCCTTGGAGAGGCCTGAACTAGTGCAGGACTAGGCCTCTGTGGTAGTACAAGTGGTCCTTCAGTGGGCAAACCCACGGGTAGGGAAGCCCCCCTCTCTTTTTTGGCACCTGCCCCAAAGATTCTCTTTGAGTGTAGTTGTTTCCTGGGATCCTCGCTTGTCCATATAAGTTCTAGATGCAGCAGTCCTGTTAGGCTTGGAGTACGATGGCCGGCAGCACGCTGCTCTACCTTTAGGTTCTTAGGTTTACTTGCTCCCCTCTCCCACTAGCTTCACTGAGCCTTGGGAGGGGGAAAGATTTTGATGATCTTATTAGAGTTGAACATGCCAGGGTCACCTACACTCTGTAATCTGGCCAGTTGGTTCCCTGCATCACTAATCTTCCAGTGCAAGCTCAACAATCACATTTGTGCATCTGTCAACATCTTGTTTTTGATCTTTCAAGCTAGACATGTGACTGGCTTGGAAACCTAGGGACACTTTTCAGCCTTGACTCCCAGTGCTACTCTGTCTTCCTCAGTCAGTGTTTTCTGTTCAGAGAACACCTGTCTGATGCAGAGCCAACTGGAGAGCAAATGAGGACGAAGACAGAGGAGGGCTGGTTGGAAGGAATCTTTTTCCGGGCTTTTGAAGTAGTGAACTAGAACAGATGTGTCTACTTGAATGAAATGTTTTCTTTCTCTGACATACCAAACTCATTTTGTAGTCTCAATTTAAGAAAGGAAGGAGTTACAGTTACAAAAAGAAAAAAAAAAAAAAAAAGAAAGGAAGGAGTTGAATTTTAACTGTTTCAAACAAAACACATGGTTTTTGAAGGAGTATATATGTTGGGAACTAAGTACACTAAATAAAATCCAGATCTCTGTATAGTTATTGGTGGTAACCAAACTAGTTGTCCTAACACTGCCGTGTAAGAACCATGATCTGACCAACTGCATCACTGGACCATGTAATAATCTTTTTGAAGGCTATTACTCTATTAAATAATTTTCAATTGCAATTTGACTTTAATTAAGCAAGTTTCAATTTGTCTGCTTTAACCCTAGCATTTTTTTGTTATTGCTTTAGAAGTCCAGTAATACTGTAATTTTGCTTCCATTAAGCTGGGATTCCAGGTACAGTGTTGAGGCTCTTAAGAATTAGAAGGTAAATCCATTTGTCTTTGTTTTAACTAGAGTCATCAGCAACCTCTCAGCACCAAATGTAATTGTAGTCCTAGGTTGGTTGCTGGGGTTTTTTTTGTTTTCTTCCATGTTTACCAAATTGTTATTCCTGGCACATCAGCATTCTCATCCTTAAATTTAGGGGCAATTGAAAGATTAAGAGATACTCAGCTTTTCTGTCATCCTGCTAGTGGACCACCTGTGACCCACATGAGTCTTGCAGTGTGACAGGCCACTCTAAAATCCCTCTATCTTGATTTGGAGCTAGCATTAGAGTATTTGGACCCCTGGTGAAGGAAAGAATAGATACCCTGATACTGTCAAAAAAAATCCTACTCCTTTGTCTAAACAAGGATGATCAAGCTTGCTACAAACAGGTGGGGCTATTTAGCTCTGCTCAATTTCTTCTGCAGTGTGGGAATTAGGATGCCAATAGAGGATAAAGGGATTAGTGTGTATCAGTAAAGTACCTGGCACACCACCAATATGTGGGTACAGACAATAATTATGTTCCATTTCTGTTTTCCTGTCACTGGCTTCTTTCAGGGCTTTTTCACGCACTGGTCTGAAATAGAAGTGCTGTTCTTAGACACAGCGAAGGTCAACCAGGGAGAGTTGTCTTGATTTCTTCTTTACTACCGGTTGCATCATCCTGTTGATGCACTTGTGTTCTAGTTCCACTGTGACGGAACCTGGAGATGTTTATTAAGGCCAAAGGTAACATGTAGGTCTGAAATATCTGAGTAGTATTCAGTGTATTTTATTCCTGGCTGTGCCAATTCCTAGAACAAGTGAAAATGAGAGCTTTTCACATTGATTTCAAATCTGCTTGACATGAGTATCTTTGAAATTTCAGATTTTGTCTCACAATATTATGTGTGTGTGTGCGTGTGCGCATATACTGCACATACACACCTGAGGTCAGTTATTTGGTGTCTTTTGTAGTCGCTCTTCACTGTGCATAAAAAAGAGTCTTCTACCAGTGAGATAGCGCTGCATGTAAAAGTATTTTTTTCTTCCACATTTTATTTTTTTCCTAATCATACAAGCTCAATAGGTACCGCTGTCTTCTTCCTCCCTGCTCCTCTCCCCAGTCATGTCCCCTTCCTCCCTTCCTTTCACCCCTTTCCTCCCTCCTCTTCTCCTAGTGTCTCCCCCTTCCTTCCTCCCATCCCCTGAAGCATCTTTTGTTCGAACACCAAATCTCCCTCTGAGTCCTCCACCCTAGTGAGAGTTCAGGACTCAGTGGCATAGCCCTGAGCCCCTTCTTGGACTCCCTGTTAGCATGGGAACTCTATTACTGTTTAAGCCTTTGCCTCTAAGGATCCTTTGGCCTGGAGCTTTCTCCCCTGTGATCCATGCTAGACTTTAGGGGGAGGGGAGTCATTGACATGTTGGCCATTGTGCAGGTCAGGCAAAGTCCAATTTTGGCTGCTGCAGCCCTAACTTGTGTGTAGTATCTTGCATATCATTGGCCTTCCTATCTTTAGGCTCTTATAGTCTTGCCACCTGCATGTACAAATATTTCCCACACAGTCCTGACAACCTAAATCCAATCCCCAGAACCAATGTAAAGATGAAAGAAAAGAACTGACTCCAAGAAGTTGTCCTTCGACCTTCACATGCATGCTCACTATGCTACATGCACGTGCCACACATATGCCTTACAATAACTTAAGCTTTAAAAAAAGGTCGGTCTCTGACTGACTGAACTTGCTTGGTACTCACTGATTGGCTAGATTGGCTAGCCAGTAAATTTTGTGGACCTATTCAGTAGGTAGATAAATGTTCTTTTTGGTATTATTGTAAGTTTCTTTGAAAATTAGCAAAACTATTTTTATGTCATATGAACTATAAGAATTTGCCATAGCACTCTGATATCTTTTAGTATCATTAAGTACATTTTCCTTTTACAGAAAATGTTCCCCATGCTTCAAAAATTGTGGATAGTATATTGTAAGTTTTCTGTAACTTCATATTGTGTTGTTCTGATATTCAGACTCAATTGATTAGCTGTTATAAAACACGACATACATCTGTCCTTGTTCATGTCTTTGTTCACCCTTCAGAAACCAGTCATGGGTTCTATTGTACTAGTTCTAATAATAGTTCCATTATACTAATCTCTTAGTGCCCCAATGCTCTTAGTTCAGTGGGCATTGAGAAAAAAACCTCTTAAGAGGCAACCTCAGGATGGAATAAGAGATTTTCTGGCTCAAACCCTATAATGAAGCAGCACAGTTAAAAATAGAATGAGTGTAATTCTAGAGTAATACAAGGTTTAGTATGCTGAGTTCTTAGTCACTGAAAGATTATGGCAAAATTAATGAAAAAAGATGATTATGGCAGAAAAAAAAAACTTACGGCAGTAATTGCTAGCTGCCCTCCACAATCCATGTGGCTTTCCCTGACTTGTATCACAGGAGTAGAAGTATCACTTGTAGACAGGTGTGCCTTCTCAATGTCTTTGCCACCCTGCTGCCTTGAGAGGCCTAGCTTTAGACACTCAGAAGGCAAAGCCCTAGATGTAGCAGAGCCGCAAGCCAGAGCCTCTGCTCACCTGAGTGTCCACTCTGGATGATAAAAAACAAGACACAAACATGACTGTATTTGGTTCACTGCAGTGACTTAGCCTATTCTGCCTAATAAACTTATTAAGAATATATGTTTATACATAAAATCCTGCAAAGGTACAGTAGTCAGCTTGAGGGGTAGATATTCCCCTATTCATTATTTACAGAGAATTTTTATTGCTTACAAGAACATAAGTTTTTGGGAAAGTTTTTGATATGAATTTTCCTAGTAGAGGGGCCTTCCTTAACTATTTTAATCCTTAGTGGACTTCCTTTGACTATTGCAATCACTGTCCCTACTCTTTATCTGACACAACTTGAAAAATTTAAAAGCGAAGTTGGGAATCATCTTGAGTAGGTCACTCCGGTACAGCTTCTCAAGATGTAAGCCTCTTCAATGTCTCTTAGTATTTGTGGTCCCAGAAACGTCAGGCAGAATTCACCAGGTTTTTCACAAATACTGACCTTTGAATAATCAAAGCTGCTATGTAATTAGACTTGAGAAATGCATTGTCTGGCACCATTGTGACTGTGGCACCTGAGACCAACTGGGTAACCAGAAGATTGTTGGTTGCAAGGGAGTCAGTAAGCAGAGTTGGTAACCTTGGGAAAGTCCACTTCCACCATGAGTTAATGGATGAACTACCCCCATAGTCTTGTGAATATTAGGTAAATGCTGAGGTACTGCATAGCCTTAAACCCTTTTATGAAATTCACTCCCTCTTCCTTGAAGAGTATTGCTATAAAACTGCCAATTTTTTTTAAGTCTTGGGCTGTCTTCTCTGGTTAAGTAACTGTAAGTGAGCAGAGTGCTGTTTTCTCTCTGGCTTATCTCAATTCATATTGTGTTTTCCATAATTGGAATAGAGTGTTCCCTAAGTTCTGTTGCTTATCTTATCCATTGGATCTTTAATTTACATGCTTTTCTTATTGGTCACTTGAGGATTTATGAGCTGAGTGTTTGGCAGGTAGCTCTGAAAGTTAGTTAATATTAACATTATTACTTCAATTATAAACTTTTTGCAAAATGCAAATAAGAACTTGATACTTGATGTGGTTTAAGGAAGTTGAGGTAAACAGGAGGTAGAAACACCTTAAATGGTTACTACCATCAAGATCTGCCCAGCACAGGATTGGGTTGCCAACAGAGACAAGACTTGCAAATTAATGGAAACTTTAAGTCAAAAGTGTCTTCCCCATATTTTGAGATTTGGTAAGATCCATAATGGATTTTAAACTTTTTCAATTTTTTTTTCACTAACTCAGGTGTTAAGATCAGATAACTAGTCTTTTAACTAGGTAAGTCTTAGGTCTGATTTCTTGCATTGCATGGAAGTAAAGCAAGCAAGCAAATGAACTTGTAAAACATGTTTTATTTGATCATTTTTCTCTTGGTTATTAATATCTCTGACCTGTTGTTTTACTTGCTTGCAGTTCTTTCTTAGTTTTTTTGATGCTTTTTGGATATAAGATCTTTTATGGTTATTTATTTTTTTTTTAATTTTTTTTATTATTATTATTTATTCAATTGTGCATGTGTATGTGTGTGTGTGTGTGTGTGTGTGTGTGTGTGTGTGTAGAACCACGGACGAATCGGGAACCACCATGGACGCCTCCACCTCCTTCTGCCCCGGGATTCACAGGCTCCGCCCTACCAGGACCAGAAGCGCAGGCCGCCCCCGCTTCCGCCTGGCGTCTATACGTGGGATCTGGGATCTGAACTCGGGACCTTCTGCCTGCAAGGCAGAGGCTTAACCCCTGAGCCACCTCTCCAGCCCTTTTATGGTTATTTCTTAACAATGCATTGACTAAAAGAATTCTTGTTCCACATGATCTTACCTGTGAGAATCAGATAATGTATTGTTTTGTTTCCAATGTTTCTATTTTGGTGATCCACTGGTTGCCTTAATATTCCATATCATTATTGACCTTAGATTTTATGTCCAAGTTAATGATTCTCAAATTTTATAGTCCTTCTGAATTGGCTTTGGATTGAAGAGGAAAAAGAACTTAAATTCATGATTAATCCATGATAATCATAATCCAAGTTTTTAAGTTTTCTGAAAAGTTAAGATGCATCATACATCTATTTTGTTACTACACTCAATACCCTTATATACCAACTTGAAAGACAGGATCCTAATATTCTGTTCATATTGTCTGCAGTAATATTCTGTTCTCCCAACAGTTCATATTCCTTTTGAATAGAGTTGAAATATTTAGTCCTTATCCTAAATGCAGGTGGGAAAAATAAAGCTGTCAGATCACTAGTTCATAATGTGTTAGAATCAGGAATTTGTTTGAGGAGACGAATTGCATAGTCGAGAGTACAAGTCATAAATATAGATGCCTTAGACTTAAAATCTTCATTTTGGCACTTAGCAGTTGTGCACCTTGAGCAACAGACTTTGTTTCCTCATTTACAGAATAAGCATATTTTAGTTGTTGAGTCTGAAGTAAAAGTTAATGTTAAGCAGAACAGTGGTGAGTCCTTGTAAGTATCAATAAATGTTAACTATTTCTTTTTAGTATGTTTTAGGTCCGTTGATTTAATTAAAAAAAAAAAAGTCTTTGAGAGAAAAAGGTGAGGCAAGAGCACATGCAAGTCCGCCACAATGCACATGTAGAGATTAGAGAACTACTTACAAGATTTGGTTCTCTGTGAGCCGGGGAGATGACTGGGTAGTTAAAGTGCTTGTAGCACAAGCAGGAAGACCAGACTTTGGATCCCCAGTTCCCATGTAAAATGCTGGGCAGGTATGATGGTCCTGACCATTTGTAATTCCATTCCAGAAGGCAGAATGTGGGAATCCCAAGAGCAGGTTGGCTACAAGCCTAGCCCTATCATGAATTATAGGTTTAGAAACCCAACCTCAAAACAGTCAGGTGAAAGAGAGGTGATTCTTGGTATCACCTTTGGGCCTCCATGCCAACACACGTAATATGTACCCTACCACATGCAAACATACATATACATGAAAATGGGATGGGAGAGTACATTTTTTCCCTCCACTATGTGGGATTTGGGGGACTGAGCTCAGATCATCACCAGGTTTGTGCACAGGCACCTTTATTTACTAAGTCATCTTGCCTGCCCAACTGAACTTCTTCATCCTGCTCTTAAGTTCCAAGTGCTATTGACCACCATGTGGATATATGCTGGTGATCAAATTCAGGGCTTCATACATGACTGGGCGAGCACTATACCATAAGCTACATCCCCAGATGCTGACTTTATTTTAAAAAAAAAAAAAAAAACATATTTTTTTCTTTCAGTACTGAGTAGAAAATCTAGGGCTTTGAAAATTTCTTTGTATTTTTTCCCTAAATAAATCATACTTAATTTTATTTCCTGTTACCTCTTCTTGAGTTTAGTTCTACTTTACAATTTGGAGATGTGAAATTTATTTGCTATATATTTTCTGAAGAATAACATTTTCTGGTTAATAATATCTCTGGATTTCATTGTCTAAAGTGTGATGTTCTTTTTAATAGACCTATTTCATAGGATTGCTGGGAGGAGTGAGATAATCTGTCAGTTATGTGACAATCTGAACTGTTCGTGCCAAAATGAGAATGTATACTTCTCGTGACCCAGGCCCGTAAGACTCAGAATAGAGTATCTTGTAACCTCTCATTTGTTTCAGGCTGCCATCTAAAAGACTTTGGAGATCTGAGTTTTACTCCAGTCCCCAATGATGACATCTACAACAATCTGATAGTGAATCCACGTTCAGTGGGCCTTGCCAACCAGGAACTGGCTGAAGTGGTTAGTACAGCTGTGTCAAGTGGCTACAGCTGTGTCACTGTGGGAGGCGACCATAGGTAAGCTGGGAGTCACAGGTGACAAGGGAGTGAATTTCTTGGCACTCTGGGCTTGCCACTTAGCTTCTGTGTCTCAGAAGCTAAGCAGAAGAGCACATGAATGGTCAACACAGTATTTAGATAGACTAGGCAAGGTTCTTGAGAAACTCTTATTTGTCTGCTTTTGGAGAACACATAGAATCCATTAGTAGGCTGAATTTAGTATTTTTATAAACATTTCTGCTAATAGATGTGGTACATGGATACATTAAATCCTATGTGACTAATGCCCTTGATGTTTTAGTACATCAGTAGGTACTTGAATATTTGCACTGATGTTTTGCAATAGTGTTAGGGATTGTTGAAAATTCTGATCTATTAGGACAAAATGAAATAAATTAGTGTGAAATTAAACTGAAAAATATCAAATTCTAAATTTCAGAGGAGTAAGGTAAGTCTGGACCAGCTTAGTTAGATTTCACAAGGGAATGTGCTGTGAGTTAAGTAGTGAAAGTTTTGGCAGAAGAAGACACGGAAGTACTAAGAATATCAAACATACTGATCTTTTCAGTTAACCTCCTAACAATGCCATGTAGTAGATATGGTTTTAAATTTATTGCTAGACAGTCTCAAGGATGGAGTTTGGGTAATTTGTTCAAGGACTAGAGCCAGGACATAACAGATTTTTTTTTTTTTTTTGAGAAGAGAGAGAAAAAGAGAATCTAGCAGTTGAGTTGCTCAGAGAACGTTTGCTATGACTATCAGAAGTTAAAAAACCTGCTACAGCTGGTAAAGCAGGTAGAAGCCTCATTAGGACTAAGAATTCAGGTAGGGTGGTCAGATTCAGATGCTCTAGGGGGAACTGGGACATCTAATTAAATCAGCCAGAGGGTGGGTCTCCTGGCTTGTAACTCAATCCCCATGTCCAAAAGCTTATATTTAGTCTTTCTCATCAATGTGAATACCAAAGCTCTTTTTTTTTTTTTTTTTGCTATAACCAGGTTATTATTGCTTGTCTGTTTCTTGTTCAATTCTAAAAACCCAGGTTGTTAAAATTCTAGTAAAGGAGGAAAAGGTATATAAATCTGAATAGCTATTGGACATTTTAAAGGGAGACACATTTTAAAGTTAATCCTTTTATGTAGTCCAACATATTTGAATCATTAAACTCTTTTCTGTAGAAATAAAATTGAAGTTTTAGAGAAATCAGGTGATTTGTCTTTCTCAGACACACAGCTTCTCCTGGTTTAAACCTCCAATATTCTGACTTAATCCAGTACCTTTAGCACTAGACAATACTATCCTCAGAAGAGTTTACTATGAGCCCAAAAAGCTGTCTCAGTGCTGTACTGATCAAGGATGGTTGTGGTCAGTCCTGCATCTACTTAAACTGCACTTCCCATCCACATCAGATATGACAATCTCGTCATCTATATACCTGCAGGTGCATAGGACAGATACCTGATGAGAACAGAACCCAAGAAAAGAACAGGCAAAAACACACCAGTAAAAACATTTGAATGCTATGTTAATATAAAAGGTAACATACTGATAATCCTGTTTTATTCAGTGATTTACATGAGCTCCTTAATTGGGTTGCCTTGTTACTTTAACGTCAAACAACTTTTACTTTTGGGTTTTTAAGTAGTATGTATTTTTAGAGTTTCTAATTGTGTATGCTTTGGGATTTAAATACAGGGTCGACACACTAGACAAATGCTCCTTTACTGAACTGTATCTGCAGCTCTTGAAAAGTTAATGTAAGCTTGATATAATAGGCACCTTCAGTATCAGACATTTGAGAAGCTAAGGAAGGAGGACTGCCCGAGTTCATGCATGAGTTGACAGTATCTGAGACAATGTAACAAGACTCTATTTAAAACAAC
Organism: Typhlomys cinereus; assembly: GCA_023101885.1. NCBI lineage: Eukaryota > Metazoa > Chordata > Mammalia > Rodentia > Platacanthomyidae > Typhlomys > Typhlomys cinereus. Next base: position 522,958 of record JALPQD010000452.1, read on the forward strand.
AAAAACTAATGCAACTGAAAACTTTGGAAGTTAGAATTAGGCAGGTCAGGTCTTCCTTAAGAGTTATTAAGCAGCATTTCTGTAAGGTGTTACATACAGACCACATTGTTTAACTAGATTTCATTCATTGAACAAGTATTTGAGATCCTTTTTTTGAGCAGAGCTAATGCATAAATTAATGTGGATTTGGGGAGCAGCAATGACATGTGTCACCCTGCAGGTATAGCTAGTCATCAGAATCAGTTCTTCAAAGCTTTACCTTTCTCCTAATTATGTTCAAAAGTTAATCTTTGAGAACTACAACTGAGGGACTTTTGTCTTGCTGAGGACCAGCCTCAGTCCAGCCCTGACTTTGCCCTGGGGACAGAGTGTCAGTGATGTTGGATAAGGTTGCTTGTTACGAGGGATGTGTGCCAAGCCTTGAATATTGTATTTTTTCACTTTTACAGCTTGGCAATCGGCACTATCAGTGGCCATGCTCGGCACTGCCCAGACCTGTGTGTCATATGGGTTGATGCTCATGGTGACATCAACACACCTCTCACCACTATGTCTGGATATCTCCATGGACAGCCAGTTGCATTTCTTCTCAGAGAACTACAAGACAAGGTCAGTGGGCCAAAAGGATAAGGAAGGCAATGGCTTACAGGGTTGTCCTGGGGCTTTGGGAGCCTAGTTAAGAACGATTTGGATGAAGGATGTAGAGTGTAGCTTTACTACTTGTTCATTAACATATTAACATGTATGTAAGGATCAGGCAGCATGCTAGATGCCAGGGGTAGAAAGATGACTAGGATGTGATTTATGGTCTCAGAGAGTTTCATAATTTTTTTTTTTAAGAAAAATAAAACTGTAGTAGTGGAAAGTAACTTTAATAATGGATGTACTACCATAACCTGAGGATTTGGTTGGTTAAAGGCTCCCAGGTGACAGTCTCAAATACACAGGTCTAGAAGCTAAGTAACAGTAACACCCTGATTACCTTTGAGTAATACTTTCCTGAGCCCTTCAGAAGGCATGAAAGTCTGTGAGAAGACTAGAACCTATTCAGTGAGAAAACGAGCTAAGCTATGGCAGATAATGCATAGATTTAGGAAAGATTATTCGTTAGGTGGAAGTCATTTGGCTGCTGGCCAATCTGTAACCAGCTTAGTAATGAACAACAGGGTAGAAAAAGAGTAATTAACATATTTGTGCTATTTAGGTAAGCTAATGAAAAACCAATACCACCTTAGAAGAGATTTTTCATTTTTCTTGAGAAAACTGTACTGTTATATAGCTTTCTTTCTGAAACATTTCAACCTGAAACATTTCTTTCTTATCTCATGTATCTTGTGTTACTTTAAACATATATTCTAGACAGGAGAAAAGACTGCATATTCTTGGAACCACATGATGTTTATCTTGGTAAGACTAAGGACTTTTTTTCTTAATCCTGCTGATTCCTCTTAGGTACCCCAACTCCCAGGATTTTCCTGGATCAAACCTTGTATTTCATCACAAAGTATTGTGTATATTGGCCTAAGAGACGTGGACCCTCCTGAACAGTAAGTTGACTAAAAAACCACTGAGGTGTCTCCTGAATGCTGATGCCTAATTTAATCTTTGTAGGTCAGTGTAAAGGAAAACCTCCCTCTAAATACACATTTGTTAAAACTGATTTTAACCTAAGAACCCTTTCCTTTATATCTCACCAGTTTTATTTTAAAGAACTATGATATCCAGTATTTTTCCATGCGAGATATTGATCGACTTGGTATCCAGAAAGTCATGGAACAGACGCTTGATCTGCTGATTGGCAAGTAAGTAATGACAACATATTACCTACTTCTAGGTCCTGTAACAGAACACTTTAATCTGTCTCTAGAGCATAATAACTTCACTTGTAAAATAAAACATGTACACACAAAATTTTCAAATACTTCAGAAAGGCATGACATGAAACACAGATCATACTTTCTGAAATTGGGAGAGGGTTTCCTTTAGATCATGGTCCCAATCTTTCTCGTGTATTTATCGTTACCTTTAATGCTTATTTTTGAGACAGAGGCTTTGTCCCAGTGGTCCCATTCTCTCCTTAGTCTGAATCTTTCTAGCCTCTTCACTGCTTCATCTGAGTTTTGTATCAAGCATAATCAAATGCTAGTTTGAATAGTATTTTATCAATACTGAGTCATTCCTTCTGGGTGACTAATGTCAGAATTGCTATCTGATAATAGGTTATTCCCTAAACGGTTAAGAAATTTAACTCTGATGTATGTTGGTTTTAGCCACTGGATACCTACACTCAAACTGGAATTGGAAGGTAGTAAATTTAGAAACATAAATCAGAAGTGCATTCTGCTGCTGCCACACTCGCATAATAACAACTGTAACCTACATAAAGCTGATTTAAAATTAGTAGTATCAGAGTCCACGTCGAGGAAATGAAATGTTTCTCCTGTTGACAGTTATGAGAAGATTCTAATGTGCACAAATTACAGCATGCAGACAATATCATGAAGAAATATGTAGGAAGTTGTTATTTAAAGCTTAGTCATTTTCAGAAATAGAAAAAAACAAACCTAGAAACATGATGAATTGACAAAATGCTATGACCGATAGCAATGAAATCGAGGAGCTGCGGTCACAGAAAGAAACTATAAGCACAACCAGATAGATACACATTCTGTTCTCCTCTTCCCTTCCAGAAGACAAAGACCAATCCACCTGAGTTTTGATATTGATGCATTTGACCCTACAGTGGCTCCAGCCACAGGAACCCCTGTTGCAGGGGGACTGACCTATAGAGAAGGCATGTATATCAGTGAAGAAATACATAATACAGGTATGTAGTAGCCAGGTCTGCTGTCTGTAACTACATATGTAAAGCATACTTAAGTCTCTTGTCTGCAGGGGATCTTTTCTATTCTGTGTCACTGAAAACTTCATTTTTGGTTGAACTTTCATAACTCAAAAGTTACATGGCCAGGTTAATATGAGAACATAAATATTTAGAAGCATATAGAGGATAGTATCACTGTGTGCTAAGTTAATACTGAGTAGGATAGTGTTCGTCTGCTCACATGCTTGAAAAACCGTCCAGTGGATACAGTCGTGTCTGAGCAGGCTAAGGGCAGATTAGGAAGATAAGGCCAAGTAGCTATTTTCATTCTGACATTAAAAGGTTGTTGGACTTAGGGTGATCTGTTTTTTCTTTAGGGTATATGATCACACAGGGGCTATGACATGCATGTGGGGGTCAGAGAACAAACTTGGGTGTCAGTTGACCTCCACCTTGTTTGAGGCAGGTCTCTGTGCTGCAAATACCTGATGGTTGAACTTCAAGAAATTCTCCTTCTCCACCTCCCATATTCCTATAGGACCTCTGCTGCACCTGGATTTAAGTAGCTTCTGTGATCTGCACTCTGGTTTGGTCCTCACCAAGCCATCTCCCCGGTGAATCTCCCCCCTCCCTTTGAGACAGGCTTATGTAGCCCAGGCTGTCCTCAAACTCATTATATAGTTGATAGGATGACCTTGAATGCCTAATCTTTACTGCCTTCACTTCCCAAGTACAAAGATGAGTTATGTGCCACCATGTCAAACTTTTAAGTTGATCGCTTAAAGATATTTTGTGCGTGTGTGCCTGTGTGTGCATGCGCACATGCATGTTGTCTTGCTCAGCTGTTATTTCCTCAGGTGCCATATACCTTGTGTTCTTTTTCTTTTGAATATTTTATTTGACGGGGAAGGACTGCATGTGTGCAGTAGATACAGGCATGTACTTGCCACCGTATACATGTGGAAGTTGTTTGCTTCATCTTGGGGGCTCAGAAACTGAACTCAGATTGCCAGGTTTGTGAGCCTTTACCCAACTGAGCCACTAAGTGACCCCAAGTTCTTTTTTAATACAGACCAGACTGGCTAATCAGAGAATCCTGGTGATCCACCTGTCTTACTACCACACTTAGCTTTGCTATGTACGTTCCAAGGATCTAATTCTGGTCCTCTTGATTGAATGGCAAGCACTTTATCAGCTGAGCCATCTTCCTAACTAAGCCCTGACAATATTAGACAGTATCTTTTGTTGTTTTTTTAAGCCTTTTATTAGAGCTTATTAGGATCTTTAATGAGGAAACAATTAGATGAAGTCTAGATTAGAGTGGCTATCAGGGACTAAGTGTTCCCAATTCATACTTGATTGCAGTTTCCAAGTGTGTCAGATAATTTTTAGTTTTTAGGCAACTTTAAATGACTTCCCAAAATTGTTAAACAGTTTCCACAATACTACTGTAATCATTTCATGCAATTGGGATTTAGATTCTAGAATCCAAGGCTATAATTCTTGACTAGCAGAATTAAAGAAAATTTCTGAAATTTATTTATATTGTATTTTTCAGGGTTGCTGTCAGCACTGGATCTTGTTGAAGTCAATCCTTGGTTGGCCTAGTTCAGAAGGAGAGGCAAAAGCTACTGCTAGCCTGGCTGTAGATGTGATTGCTTCAAGTTTTGGTCAGACAAGAGAAGGAGGACACACTGTCTATAACCAGCTTCCTACTCCTAGTTCACCAGACGAATCAGAAAATGAAGAATGTGTGAGAATTTAAGAAATAATGTACACTGAAACCTTCATAATGAACACTTCAGAGTTGTAAGGCATTCATGAGAACAGATATTAAGTGGTTTTCTGGTTAATACTGCCTTAATTAGAACAACTGAATTCTTAAAATTATAAAACTTCTCCATTTTGGTGACCAGTAACACTACTGTAAATGTTTTTGGTTTTTTGAAGTTTACAAGGAGTTAATAAGTTATAATACTATGTAAATCTGAAGTCATAAAGAGCATTTATTACCTTGGTATATCACACTGGTCTTATCTCTATTTATTCACATCTATGTGGTTTTCCATTGGCCTCTTCCCACAGTTTACTACACAATGCGCTTTTTAAATTATTTATTTTAGTATTTGTGTGTGTGTACACACATACACATGTCATGGCACCCCGTGTAAAGATCAGGCTTTATGAAGTCTATCCACTTTTACATAGGTTCCAGGGATTGAACCAGGTTGTCAGGCTTGCACAGCAAGTGCTTTTACCTGCTGAGCCGTCTCACCAGCCTGACACAATGCATTCTTGAGCTACCAGCTCACAGCAGCAACATATTTAATATCCCCAACACCAGTCATTCACAGGGTCAAGATTCTGGTCCACAATCCCTTCCCATAGAAGTTCAATGTTTGCGAAAGAATTTGTAATAAACCAGACCGACTAGGATGGCTAGCTCCAACAAGATGATGACGGAAAGGAGCAGCTTGTTGGTTGTCACTCTACGAAGAAGCAGAATAAACAGTAATGAGTCTGGATAACCTTATTTCTTACCTTTCCGTACGCTGGATTTAGTGAGACATACTGCATATACACACAGCCAATTAGCAGTAAGTACTCATGAAATTCTTTGACCAGTAACAATTCAGTATTTTTCAGCTGAAACTTAGGGATAAACACTATGTCACAGAAATGGGAAAAACCAGAACAATTAGTAACAAAGCATAAAGTAGTTGCTTAGTTTTAAAAAAATCCTCAACCTGTATTTCTAGTTCTTAAAACTTTAATTTTGTGTGTATCAGAGGGCAGTGTGTGTCCTTTGGAGGACCAAGAGTGACTTCGGGAATAATTCTAGATTCCTTCTACCTCCTTTTGCTTCGCTGTCAGATTTTCCAGGCCCCACCCATCAGGGCTGGAAGTGCAGGCTAATGCCATTTTCCACCTGGTGTTTTTATGTGGGACCTGGGATCCAAACTCAGGACCTTCTGCTTGTGAGGCGGAATCTTAACCCCTGAGCTATCTCTCCAGCTCCCTGCTATTTCTGATATATTATTATTATCTAATCAAGAGTTGGTTACACATTATGTGAACTCTTGAGTGTAGGCTGTAAGAATGGTTTTGAGCAAGCCCTTCAGTGTCAAAAGTGAGATTATGAATGTCTCTTGCTTTTAGGACAAGTAATGAGAAGTCTAGAATGATTTTCAATCTTTCACCAACTTGTTTTTCTATTGTTGATCTTCATTAAAAAATTCTTTTTATACTAAGGATGCGATCTCTGGTTCTCATCTGGTTTCTCCTTTTCTACAAGGAATTTATCATTGTTTAGGAAAACTTTACTCCAACTTCTAGCTCCACGAATGGGTTGCAATTACTCCTTCAAAGGATTTTATACTGAGACTTTGAACTATAAAAATTATATTCTTTCTTTTCCATATAAAGTGTAAAGGGAGTATGTACTTTAAAAAACCTTTTAAGTTACTGTTTAAAGCTTTTCTTAGCTGACATTAAGATCAAGAAATTAAAACTTTTTTTGAAACTTACTTTCTGGACATTGAACGGAGAATCTTTCGACTTTTGCTCAAGTTTTCACTTGTATTTACCAGCTGAAAAGAGAAGATAATAATTATTTTCTTCTCTCTTCAATGGTTACTATAGAGAATTTGAACATTCCTAAACAAACAGGGGTATTATGTTTAGAACAAGAAATCAAGTGAATTTAATGTCCTGAATATAAGGGAAAGGACAGGATGTTGTGGTGCTTAGTAAGTAGGTCTGGGAAACCATATCTCAGTGTTGGCTCTGGGAAGCCAGTGGCTGGAACCAATCCTTTACCTGGGCTACTCAAAACAGGAGACTTCACATGGACCAGGCCAGTGAGAATGAAGCAACTTAAGTCTAGGACTTTCATCAGCCATATACTAGGAGAGTGTCTTGGGTTGGTGTTTATTTTTGCAGGCTGGTGGTTAACACTTTGGGAATCTAGGTTACATTAAAAAGTGAAATCGATCAGTCCCATGGCCTTTCTCATTTGGTCACCTATTACTAACCTAGATAGTTGGATGATATTTCAAGACTGTTCCTCGCCATCTGTTCCCATTCCCCAGTGGCCTTGGTCAGTTGATCTGTCAGTTTAATCACTGGTGTTTAAATTCAACCACTCTTTAACAGTATATTCAAAACCCAAAACCCACAAACAGTATATTCAAAACTCAAAACCCATAATCTGTTAGCAAGTTGCACTCTCTATATCATGCCTTGAAATCAGTTTTTTGTGAATTTTCACTCAAGAAAAAAAAGGGGAAATCACCTTTTAAAATATAGACTTGCAAATGAAATATACAAGAAAATGTCCCTAAATCCTCACAATGAACTAGTATTTTCCTGTCCAAATCTTTGCTACAATATGTTTTCAGTTTGGATTTGCCACAGGCTATTAAGAATATAGCATTCTATCGGAAAATTATGCAAAAGTATTTAAATCTATATTTCTGCCTTCAATTGTTGACATATTTGCATTTAAAAACAAGGTTGCCATTTATAATCTCAATACCTAGTGTCAATTGATTTTTTTGGTATAATAATGAAGAAATAGTATAATATTTAATGTCAACACATGACAAAAAATAACCTTCAATAATTTATGTTGGAATTAAACTTCACAAAATTAAAAAAAATATATCATTTACTGGCAAACTACTATCTTAAGATTCTATGTAAATTAACCCATTTATAGAAAGGAAAAGTATTCCTTTTTTTTTAACTTTATGATTTATCTTTCGTGTGTGTGTGTGTGTGTGTGTCAGAGGGCACTTTGTGTCCCTGTGGAGGATCAAGAATGACTTCAGGAATCATCCTAGATTGCTCTACCTCCTTTCTGCTTGGCTCTGGGATTTCCCAGGTTCTGCCCACTAGAGCCAGAAATACAAGCTGCCTCTGTTTCTAACTGGCATTTTTATGTGGGACCTAGAATTTGAACTCAGGACCTTCTGCTTGTGAGGCAGAGTCTTAACCCCTGAGCCATCTTTTCAGCTCAGAAAAGTTATTTTTCAAAGTCCCTTATAGTCATAATAAACTAGAGGACTTCCAAAACAGTCATCACTTGAACCAAATATTGTTTTCTTCTCATAATGATCCAGCTTACCTTAAGTAACAGGAAAAGTTGATAATTATGGATTAAATGAACCACAATTTAATAATAATATACTATGGTACTTTTTTGATATAGAAAAAAATTGCTTTTGCTTTAAATGACAAGATCTTATAAGTAGATAGTGTCTGTTTAACAGGAAATTAAAACCTCAGATTGGTAGCTTTGAAACCTTATATGCCTTGACATTCTCTTGATAACTAATAAGGGACAAGTTGAAGTGGTTGCAATAGATTGAGTTCCCTCCCTTCTTAGTCTTCTAAAACAAAACACAAAACTTCTAGTGGGGTTAGTCTAACTCTTAGGGAAAAATCTGTTTTTCTTTTTGGTGTGTATTATGTGTGATATATGTATGCATTCATGTAGGTATATGCGTGCATGTGGGTACACATACAGAAACCAGAGGTCAACACCTTCAATTGCTTTCCACTTCATTCATTCATTCACTGAACCAGAACTCACCAATTGGCAAGGAGGCTGGCCAATGAGCTCCATGTATCCCCGTTTCTGACCTTCCAGCTCTGAGGCTATACTGCTGCCACACCTCATTTTTATATGGGTATAAGAGATCTAAACTATAGTTTCACATTTATGCAGCAGATACTTCACTAACTTAGCCCATCTCCCCAACCCTGTAAAATTACTTCTAAGGAGGATCTCCAAGTCCAGAAATTTGACAAATGAGAACAGCGTAACAACCTTAAAGAAAGCTATTGTTGAAGTCACAGGTGTTATAGCTGTGTGTACTGGACCCACCTACTGAACCTTTTGTCTAGACTTACTCTATTCTTGGTACGTTCCAGCTGGTCGCGTTGTTCCCCTAGTTCTTCTATAATTTCTGAGCCAATCTGGTCAGTTTCTGCGGCTATCCGATGAGAACGCTCAATGCTTTGAGTGGCTCGGTTCAGACTCTCAGTGCCTTGTAGAAGCAATGCCCTTTGAGACTGTAGTCGATTCTGGAAGGAATATGAAGGGGATATATTAAGTTTTAAGTTTATATTCAGTACATTCATTCTAACCTTTCTTGTATAAAAAGGATATGGCAAGCAATCATGTCCATTATAGTCATTCCTTCGTATCTGAAGGGTGTTAGTTTTAGGATCCATTCCCCTTCCCTAATCTGAAAACTATGGATGCTCAAGCCCCCTGTGTAAAATGGTATATAGTGTTTGCATATAGCCTACACACATACTAAAGCAGAGCCTAAATCCAATCAGCGAGATCACAATAACTGCCATTTCACTACTTAAAGAGGACTGGAAAAACCTGCAGAGTATTTTCTCCATGGACCAGCTGAAATTCATCATGTTCTGTGCCTGTTACACTATGCCAGGTAGTATGTCTAAACTTAGAGAGGCAGACTGATTTAAAGTACAAGAACAATGCAACCTGACAATGCAAATAGTCTGTAACTTAAAAAAATGTATCTATCTGTCTATTCATCTATCCGTTTATCTTTCATCTATAGTGCACACCAAATATGTGCAGAGGTCAGAGGAAAACTTGGAAGGTGATTCTCTCTTTCCAATCCCCTGTAGCCTCTGTGGATTGAACTCAGGTTGCCAGGTTTGTGTGAAAGTGTCTTTACTTACTGAGTGATCTCACCAGCTCAACTCTTTAAAAAATTTGTGTTTATATGTACATGCGTGCAATGGTATGCAATGAGGTCAGAGGACAACCTCAGGTTTGTTGGTCCTCACCTTCTACCTTGCTTGAGGCAGGCTCTCTTTTGTTTGCCACTATGCTGTGTACACAAGGATGGCTGGCATATAAGTTTCCAGGGAATTCTCCTGTCTCTGCCTCCCAATTCGTGTTAGAAACATAGGAATTACAGACATACGTCATTGTGTCCAGCTTTGATAAATGTTCCAGAGATCTAAGCTCAGGTTGTAAGGCTTTTACTCATGAACCCGTTTCTGTGGCCAAGAATGTAATTTTTTTTATTATTATTATTAATACATTTTTATTATTATTTCAGCTCATACAAACTTATTAGGTACACCACTTCCCTCCCTCCCTCCTCCTCCTCCCGTACCCCCTGCTCCCCCTCCCCACCCCCTTCCCTCCCCATCCCCCAGTGCCTCCTGCCCCAATTCCCAGAGAGTCCTTTCTTGTGCATGTCTGATTTTCCTCTGGGCCCTCCTCTCCGATGATGTACAAGGACCCAGTGGCCTTTCCCTGAACCCTTTCCCGTGTTCCCCTTAGGTATAGGAACACTGCTGTGGCTGCCAATCCTTTGCCTCCAAGGATCTTGGTGCCTTTAGCAGATGCTAGACTTTGTGAGGTCAACAGTGTGTTGGACAATGTGCAGGGCAAGCAAAGTCCAATTATGATTGCTTCAGCCCTAACTAGTATGGAGTATCTTACATATCATTGCTCCTCCCATCCTTTTGCTCTTACACTCTTACCGCCCCCTCTTCCGCAAATTTCCCTGAGCTTCAAGATGGGGAGAGATTAAGCTGGCCTAGTTCTAGGTGGTTGATATAGAGTCTCTGAAGTTCTGGATTGTGGTTTGTTGATTTTCTTTTGCAGTTTTGCTGCTCCTGCAATGCCCTTCACTCCATCCTGGTGGGCATTGTATGTTACCCCCTGGCCAGAGACAAAAAGCTTTTAAACTAGAGTCTTGTGATAAAAGCACATTCAAAGGTAGATGTAATAAAAGTGGGAAACCACAGTGAGGGAGGGGTCTATCACCCATTTGCAAAATGGTTACTTTTTATCTGCCAGACTATATGCCCTCCTCTTCTGGTGAGATCACACCCCCTCAGTAGTAAATGATAAGAATGTAATTTTTTGACTATTTACTTAAATATTTACAGTTCTTTTTGAGATGGTCTCACTCTGTAGTCGAGTTTAAGTCCAGCCTCAAGTTTACTGTGCTCCCTCCTAACTTAGTACCCTAAGTATTGGGACTACAAGTGTGTGCCCACCACCCTTGTCAGCTCATAACTTTAAAGTGCCACAAATAAACCAAGTAACCTCTAACATTCTGGAAAATGATTAATTTGTTGAAGATTCCTACCTGACCGGCATGGAGAGTTTAGGGCCTATGAATAAGCTATTCTTTCTCAGCAAAAGTCATTGAAAGACAGAGACACTGTCAGTCTAGCATTTGCTAAAAGCACCAAGATCCTTGGAGGCAAGGGATTGACAGCCAAAATAGTGTTCCTATGCTTAAGGGGAACACAGGAAAGGGTTCAGGGAAATGCCGCTGGGTCCTTGTATGTCATCTGAGAGGAGGGCCCAGAGGACAGTCAGGCATGCACATTAAAGGATTCTCTGGGGATTGGGGGAAGGGAGGCACTGGGGGATGGGGAGGGAGGGGTGTGGGGAGGGCGAGCAGAGAGGTGGGGGGAGAAGGAGGGAGGGAGGGAACTGGTGTACCTATTAAGTTTGTATGAGCGGAAGTAATAAAAAATGTTAAAAAAAAAAAAAAGACAGACATTGTCACATTTGGAAAATACACTATACTCTACTGTTGGTGAGCCACACCAAAAGGAGTTCATCTCAGGCCTAGCATACATACACTGCTTTCAAGTTATCACACTGGTGACTTGGTCTCAGGAAAGGTAATATCAAGTAAGTTTTTCCAGCTGCCTTAACTCCTCAAGTTCCTTATTGTTAAATTAAGTACAGTAAGAAGTATATAAGGACAACTTGTCTCAAAAAAAAAATTAAGAAAAAAGAAAGAAGCAAATACAGTTACATTAGCTGAAAGAAGAAAAAATATTTTTAAATAAAAGATGCAGATTTTAAAACACTGAACTAAGCAAGGGCAATAAAACTCTGTAACATCACACAGACTATTTCAGAAAGACTTGAATTGAAAAAAGCAGATACCAGAGAGAACTAGATGCAGAAAAGAGGGACAATTATGAAAAAATGATAACATCAACTATATACCAAAGTATATTTAATTCTTATACCACAGGTCCTTAAGGGAGGGGGCAGTTAGCACTTACCATGTGCTCATTCTCTACAGCATAGGTGCCATACTTCATGTCTCCTCTGCCCCCAGGTGTGGCTGTCAAAGGTGTACTTCTCACCTCCCGGTGGAGTTTGGCAAGGTCCTTCCTGTAGTTTCGAAGCTTAGACATCATGGGGTTACGGAAAGACAAGGGTGCATACCGTAGTTCTTCTTCCATTTCTGCCAGCTAGAAAGACAGAAAGAAATGATTAGGAGGCCTATTTCTCCCCTTTCACCTGAGGACTCACCTAGTTTGAACTCATCAAACAATAGGTTTGTAGAAATAGCACTCGACCACATACACCATTAGGCAGAGGCCACAAAAAACATCCTCACTTCAAGTGCCTGAAATAGCATCCAGCCAGGTACTCACTCAAAAAATATGTGATGGAGTTGAAAAAATACCCTAGTTGCTAAAGTGTCTGCCTTGCAAACATAAAGCCTTGGATTTCAATTCCCATTTTAAAAAGCTGGGTATAGTGGCATGTGCTTCTAACCTCAGTGCTGGGAGGTAGAGACAGGCGGACCCATGAGACTTACTGGTTAGTCAGCCCAGAATCCTTCATGAGTTTCTAGCCAGTGAAGAGATATCCTGTCTCAGGAAAAAAAGGGAGGAGGGGGTAGCTAGGAAGCTTGTCAGACATGGGGACCTGTGCTCACTTCCCAGAAGCTCACATGGTAGAAGTAACATCCAAAAGTTATCCTCCGACTTCTACCTGTCACCATGGCTTGCATGCACATGTCCACTCTCTCTCTCTTTCCCCTCAAATAAAATATAAACAGCATGGACAGAGCCTCAGGAATGACACTGAGACTGACTGTTGACCTTTACATGCATGTGCATCTGCATAAAACACAAGCACAGAAAGTATATAATGAAGGGATGAATTAAACTAGTGTACCGTCCAGCGGTAGTCTGCTTACCTGTCAATACCAAACATGTGCAAGGACCTGGGCTATGCCTAACACTGCAAATGATCATGAATACACACACACCTCAAATAATAGAGATTAGCATTCTTATATATACTCTCAATCCCAGTAACAATATATGGATAGGAAATACTTTCTCCATTTCATATACTACTTAAACTTGTTAAAGATTATACAATAAGAAGAATCGAGCTTCGAAATCCTCAAATCCTTGGCTTGTATATACCAAGGTTGCTTAACCTGACATGATTTAACATTCCACTAAAAATAGTATGGTTTGGTCTCAGACTCTTTCTTTCTTCATTCTCTTGATGAAAAGTATATTTGTCTCCAACAGAAACAGCTACAGATCTACAGAAAAGGTTGCTTTAAGGAACCAAATTTCCATTTCTCTAATATATAATGTAGTCCAAGATATATTCTCAAGAGACCCTAAATTATTTCCTTTCACTTGAGGATGGACAGAGTAGATTTGTAACTTTGCTAAGTTCAGAGCATCAAACAATCAACAGAGTAGCTGGAAGATTTTGTTTGATTGCTTAAGACAAAGTCTCATTGTGTATCCCTGGCTAGCTTAGAACTTGTGTTGAAAATCAGGCTGATCACTAATGTACCTGCAATTCTAGTACTTGGGATGTAACGACAGGAGAATTGAGAGTTCCAGGCTAGCATTGGCTATATATAGCAAGTTCTAGGACAGCCTAAACTACATCTCAAGATCTGTTTCAACAAAAATAAAACCAGGAGTCGAGGAGATAGCTCAGAGATTAAAGCCTTTGCTTTGAAAGCAAAAGGACTTTAGCTCAGATCCTGATATTCCACGTAAAAATGCTGGGCAGATATGGTGGAGGCCTGCAATTCTGGCCTTGGATGGCAAAGTCTGGGACATCCCAGAGCAATTCTAGATGATTCTAGATGTCACCTTTGGGCCTCCACTGGTGCACACACACTCAAGTGCCTTCTTGTACACACACACTCATGTATGTGTACATACAAAAACAAAACAAAACAAAACAAAAAACTGTAATGAGTCAACTGGAAAGTTGATCTTCAACAAATGAGAACGTTCTCTAGCTTAAAGCACTTTTCTCCTCAGTATGTAACCAGTGTAGCAAAAATTAGAATAGTAACAGGAACCTGTATTTCTAGAGTATTAAAAGGAACCTTTCCTCCATCTTAAGTTTGCTGAAGGTAGAACACAGTAAGAAAGTGCTAGAAGAATCCTTGCTTAAAAGGTTTATAAGGGGGGGGGGACGTAAGTTAAGAGAGAAGTCCCCGATGAACTGTTCAGTAGTCAGAACTGATTTCTGATGGATTTTAGCTCCTTACTGGGGCAACTGTTTCTGTTCATGCAGGTCTTAGCTAGGGAACCCAAGTTCAATTACTACTGCTGCCTTTGAGACATAAAGGACCATGCCTGAACCTACCTCTGAACTACATGCTTTTGTCACAGTAAGTTAACAAAGGTCAGTAGTCTATCCTGATGTCCATCTTCCGATTACTCTTTGTGCTGCTGTGAGACACCACTCAAGCTCAAACAACTTATGGGAGAAAAGGGAGACTTATTCAGTCTATGGTTCCAGAGGGGCGATACAATCTTTTATGACAGAAAAAGTATAGCTGGCTGGCAGAAGCTGAAAGCAGCTAAATCACTGCGGACATCGTGGAGGCTGAGAGCTGCTGCAAGCTCAAGAGCAGACTCACTCACTCAGGCAGGGCAGGGCTATCCAACCTCAAGGCCCAGCCCTCGTGACGGCCTTCTTCCAGCAAGGCTCCACCTCCTAAATATGCCATGACCTTCCCAAATACTGACAGCAACTAAGGTTTTAAACACATGAGCCTGTGGCAGGCAACTCACATTTCAAAACATGACAGTAAAGATAAAAAGATGTTCTTACTGCTCGCATCAGAAATAAATTATCAAAGGCTTACATTTCAGGCAAATCTTTACATTTTACTTGTATGTGTTTGTCAAATCCCCTAGATACCAATTCCCACCAATTAGTCTCATTGGGTAATAGTCAAAATCAAGATCATCAGACAGGGAAATGTAATTCTTTGATCAAGTCGTAGCAGCATTTCTAGACTAAACCAAGCAGAAGAAACAAGGACTTGCTTTCTCTCTGGTCTCACCGTTTCATTTGCTTCCTGTTGTTTTTCATCGAAATCTCGGACCAACTTCTTCTTCTCCTCTAGAAAAGAGAGTTTCAAATATTCGTTACTGCTTGCGTACGTCATCCCCTCTACTTAGGAAAATGGTCATACTCCTTCCTGGGTAAGAGCAACCATGTTTAGTTAGCCCTGAAAACCTTTTAGAAACCTATGGGAACTTGCTATAATAGCGACCGAGAGGGAGATTGTTACAGTTGGCAAGTAGCACCCAGAGAAAAGGAATACCATGCTCAGGACAAAGGTTTGCACAATTAATGGGCCCTAAAAATCAACATCATCCTACTAAGAAATACTTCAGGTTTAAGCTAATAATCATTCTTAATCTTTCTTTTCTCTATCCTCATGGAGGGGGCAAGGCTACACTTTCATTAATAAGAATTTGTCTCTGAGAACCTAATAGAAGAGGGGGTAGTAAGAATATAAGCGCGTAAGGATGGGGAGACAGTAGCCTCTGTCTATATCAGGGTTGCCGCCCCCAGGAGCATGATGCAGCAACGTCTCTTTCAAGTAGTCCCCACTACAGCTGGCTTACCACCATCCAAATGATTTCACCTTGGAAGCCACTTGGATGTTTATACTACATTTTCAACTTGAGATCAAACCCCTTCAGAGCAAGGAAATTTATTTTTATAAACTATGCCTACAACCTTTATAACTTTGCCTTTAAACCTTGCCTAGGCGTTGCTACAACCTGAAAGAACGCCATTACTGTGTGCATTCATTGTCCCCTTAAGGGGACTTCCAACGAAATATTTGCTTATACTGTTTACAAAGCCATGGTTTCATTTATTAAGGGGACATTGTCCCCTTAAAGTATACAGGGGACTTCCAACGAAATATTGCTTATACTGTTTACAAAGGCATGGTTTCATTTATTGTTTTTAAAAAGATAGGAAATGCTATGGATCTTGACCACTTATAAAGTCCTAGAATAAACACAAAGCCATCTGTTCCTGTCCCTGATGGACTGTATTCTGAGTCACTAATAATGATAAAAACAATGCCTGCAGAAAAGAAGAATGGCTACCTCATGGAGCAGTATGGTATCCTTTTATACTAAGTTGCCACTAGAGCATTACTCCTATGGCACAATCTCCAAATTCAAGCATACCCACTTCCTGATAGTATGAAGCATTATAGTACATATATACATGCATCTCTCTTTTAGTTCAATTTTTCTGCAACTTTGCTGTTCTTTATTCCTTTTCTAATGGATCTGAAAATTTGCACTCTGAGAAATTCTACACTGATTTGAGAAAGTACAGCTGTGCAAAGTAGGGGGAGAGATAGTATTGATGGTTCCATCAACTTTTTATGATATTGTTATTCTTACTCATTTTGGAGTTGCAATATTATTTCTTATCTGATTTCACAGAACAGATATGTTCTACATCTTACATTTTGTACTTTTACAAAATATACTCTCAAAATATCAGAACTTCCTGAGCTGATTTATGAACGCCTTATATTTAAAACAAAAGGAAAAGCTATGAAACCATTCCTTCTGATGATGAAGTCAGGAACACAAATGTTTAAATCAAGAGAGGCTGATCTCCATTCAATTAAGAAGGATCATCAGAACTGGGATGCACCTCATAGTTATGGAAATTAGAACTTGAGCTCGGTGCCATTCTCAAGGCCACAAAAGGAAGGGAATGTGTGGCAACTATTGGGATACCAGTCTCCTGACTCTGAATGTAATGCTTCTGCATGATGGTAACACAGCCAAAGGGTATTATGCTACTCGTAGAGATATGGCCCTCTGTAACCAATATAATATGCTAAAAATCAAAGCAAAGAAATCTTGCTTTTTAGGAAGTTCGAAGTTTTTTAAAAGATAGGGAAATGCTATAGATTTTACCTACTTATAAAGTCCTACAATAAACACAAAGCTCTCTGTTCTTGTCCCTGATGGACTGTATTCTGAGTCACTAATAATGATAAAAACTAAGTGCTATTAGGTTGGTGCAAAGCTAATTGCGGTTTTTGCATTGTTGAAATTTGTTGACACTGAAAAACATTCTTAAATAAATGTTATGTTATACATCATCTTAATGCACACTGCTTTATAGTTTTTTGCTAATAATTTATGACTTGTTTATCTTGGACTATGGAGACAATGTTGACAAAAAGGCAAACCTGAAACATTTTCTTGTTTGCATTCAAACTGGGTGGTACAGCAGTGGAGACAATCTGCAGCATCAACAGGGCATTTGGCCCAGGAACCGTGCATCACTGTATAAGTAATTCAAAGAGTTTTGCAACAGAAGACCTTGAAGACCAGACGGTGAGCAGGCCATGGGAAACTGACAATGACCAAGAGCAATCATCAAAGCTGCTCCTCTTACAAGTTGCCAAAGAACTCAGTATTAAACATTCACTGGTCTTTAGGAATTTGAAGAAACCGGGAAAAGTGAAGACTCAGTAAAAGGGTGCCTTGTGAGCTGAATGAAACAAACGAAAAAAAATCGTTTTTTGAATGTTGTCTTGTCTTTGTCTTTATAACAAGGAATCATTTATTGATCAGATTGTGACGTGTGACAAAAAGTGGATTTATGTAACAACCAGCACTGACTAGATCGGTGGTTGGACAGGGAAAAAGCTCCAAAGCATTACCTCAAACCAAAATTGAACCATAAAAAAAAAATGCTTACTATTTAGTGGTCTGCTTCAGGTCTGATCCTGGACAACATTCTGAATCCCAGAGAAACCATCACATCGAGATGTACATTCAGCAGATTGATAGGATACACCAAACCTGCACCACCTGAAGCTGGTTAGCAGAATAGTCCAATTCTACAGAGCAATCTATATCGATACTTGACACATCTAGGGCTTCAAAAGTTCAATGACTGGTGCCTCATCCCCCACTGCCACCTACCACCTATCACTTCAAATATTTTGACAACTTTTTTTTAAAAGAAAACGCTTCCACAAATAGAAGGATACAGAATTCCAAAGCATGGATTCTACATTATACAGATAAAAACACTGTCTTGTTGGCAAAAAAAAAAAATAATAATAATAATAATGAGGGCTGGAGAGATGGCGCAGGGGTTAAGACTGCCTCATAAGCATAAGGTCCTAGGTTCAGATCCCAGGTCCCAGGTAAAAACACCTGGTGGAACCTGAGGCCTGAACTTCCAGCCCTGGTGGGGGATGCCTGGGAAATCTCAAAGCAAAGCAAAAAGGAGGTAGAAGCAATCCAGGATGATTCTTGAAGTCACCCCCTGGTCACACAGTGCCTTCTGACATACACACACACACTTTTTTTTAATTGTAATGGCTCCTATTTTGATTAATAAAGATGTGTCTGAGCCTAATTACAATAATTTAAAACTCATGGTTTGAAATCAAAATCACTTTTGGAACAACCTAACACAATCAACTACAAGGTTGGCTTCCATGCTGAGTACGGTGGACACCAAAACAAGAGTGAGTCAGTCTAGAAACACTACTAAGTTTTCTCAGTGTCACATGCATACTCAGTGTCACATGCATACTTGTTCTATGTGAGGGAAAAACTGTAAGAAAATTGTAACAATTGAAAAATAGCTGGAAAAAGTCCATGTTAATGTTTCACCAATGTAGATGGCTTCTCTTCCTTATGGGGGTTTGAACCACCAGCTGTGACTAACCTCAGAATTGTGGAAGTAGCTTCAATTTCACTGGAGTGCTACGACACAAGATTCATTTGCTTTTGGCGCCCCATGGTGGCATTTTTCTGATCTACAGCCTCTACCTGTAGATCTAATATTTCACTTGATTTCAAATCACACAGGATATTAAAAACCAGTTTCTCTAAACCTATTTGCTCACCATAAGTGGATGTAATGACTTCCTAGGGTTCTTTGAAAGGTTTAATGTGAATAATACAAACTAGCACTTAGCAAGGGCCAGACATAAAATTTCAAAAACAGGAACTAACAGTGCTCTTGAAAGTAAATCTGAGGACAAAAAGGTCTTGTGAGCAAAGACAAAGATATAAGAATAGGAGGAGAGGGCTGGAGAGGTGGCTCAGGGGTTAAGCCTCCGCTTTGCGGGCGGAAGGTCCCGAGTTCGGATCCCAGATCCCATGTATAGACGCCAGGCAGAAGCGGGGGTGGCCTGCGCTTCTGGTCCTGGTAGGGCAGAAGGAGGTGGAGGCGGCCATGGTGGTTCGCGAATTCGTCCGTGGTTCTACATATACACAGACACAGATACACACACACGCGTGCACGAGAGCACATACACACACACATATACACAGTTGAATAAATAATAATAATAATAAAAAAATTAAAAAAAAAGAATATGAGGAGAATAATAATATGGGGTCTTGTGTATAGATACCAAATTTAAGCATATTAAAGCGAAAAGCTTTCAATCATTTTCAGTAATTTTATCACACTAAGACACATGGAGATATGTCTTCAGGTACCACAAAACCAAAATTATAAATGATGACTGCAGGCACTTAACATAATAATTAGATTGGGAAATTAGAGCATTCTGTTTTAGAGAAACCTCCTTAGATAAAACAAAGCCAAGAACTAAAATTATGGTTGACAGTGCTTAATGTTATAGATTAATAATGTCACCCATGGTAAGATGTTACTGTTACAAAAAACTTCCTAATATTGTGACAGTTATCCTTCAAAAGAACATAAAGTATACTTTGCAAAAATAATCCTTTGCCTATTGTTTTAAAAGGTGAATGTCAATTTTAATAAAATATGAAAAACAAAAAAAACCAAGTTATTCTATCTCAGTAATGAGTTTTTCCCCCCAACAACTTACAACACCTTATACAATCATTAACAAGTATTTGTAATACCTCTAGGATGTGCTAGACATTTCTGGGAGTTTAGAAACTAAATGGCAAAACAAAATACTAAGTTTAGTTTCTTATTTTAGTGGTTTTCAAACACCAGAAATCATCTACAGGGACTGTTAGATTACTTGTCAAAAACAGTTTCTGATTGTGCAGGTCTGGGTGGGGTCTGAGGATATGTATTTCTAAGAAGTGCTGAGATGGAATTGGTTATGGCCCATCCTTTTAAACTCCTTTTCTAGTATTAGGAAGACATTATATTTCATACTGCAAATTCCATAAATATAAAAAGTACTGAGTATATTAGAAAATAATTGCTCTGGATAAAAAAAAAAAAAAAGTAGAGCATCCTAACAGTAACTGTACAAAGAGCTAGTATTTTTTTAAATTGAAACAAAATAGCAAATTTCATGTGTCAATAGTGCTTACTATTTAGGAGTATTTAAAAAAAAAACAACCTATAGTTAACTGTTGACTTAATCCCATTTTGTAAGGAAATTAGTTTCAATTACTTGCAAGGTCACACAACTTCTAAGAGAGAGATTTGACACTGGCAGTCAGGTGCCAGAATTCCTGCTTTGAAACAATTATGACAGTGGCTCTCAAGTCACATTAATAAGTTCTTCATAAATGCTTTGAATGGCAGAGGAAATGTTTTGCTAGGCAAGGATTGACATACATTGTTTTCTCTAATGTACAAGTATTCTTAAAACTCTCACCTACAATCCAAACAAGTCTCTGCTTCTTTTAAATTTCTTAAGTTCGTCATTCACAATTGACCCAGTGAAGAAAACAAGCAGCAGAAACTCTTGGATCCTCCTTAACTCATACCCATCACTTTCATAAATCTCTGCATCAGAACCGCCTCTTGTTTTCAACGCGCACTCTAGATTCCCATGTTGCCTAGGCAGTTGTCACGGAGGCCCCCCCACATTTCTGGTATCCACTCTCATATCCTCTTTTCAGCTATCACAGTCCCGCTTCTAAAATAAAATCCGCGTTGACTAGCTGCTTAAGTTCTTTACTGATTTTCCCTATCGCGTCAAAAAATCTTAAGAGACATTTATGTTCCTCGTCTGTTACTTTCCCATATACGCTAAAACGCCATAGTTAACATTTTTCAACTTTTTATTCTTCGTCGCCTCTTGCTATTTTCCCTCTGCCTAGCAAACTGCCAAACTTGCACATCCACAACCCCCCTAAGTTATGATTGAAAAAAAATCATTTAACTGCACAGATTTAGGAAATCTATGCTGCTGGCAGAGGAGAGAGAGAATGAGAAACGGGGGGACCGAACAGGAGAGGAAGGCACCCCGATATCTATTCCTGAGCACTTCCCAGTCTCCCCCGGAGGCAGCGGGAAGACCCTGGGCCTGGGGACCCCACGCTTTCGGGAGCGCGCGCGGGGACGAGCGGCGGGGAGTGGGGTCCGCGTCTGGGCGGTGGGCGCGAGCTCGTCCTTGCAAGGGGCAGCGGGTGGATCTGGGCTGGAATCTGGGCTGGGCGCGCCCCGCCTCACCGGTCCCGGCCGACCCCAGCAGCCGCTCGGGCACCCCGCGCAGATCTTCATGGAGGCCGCGGAAGATCTCGTGCAGCTTCTCGAAGTGCTCCGAGGAGGCGGCGGAGGCGGCCATGGCGCCGGCTGCGCTGCAGCCGCGGCCGCCGACACTCGGGGCGCCCGGCGCACGCCTAGCGCGGCAGCCGGCCGCCCAGTCCCGAAGCCATCACCCAGACGGCCGCGCCACCGCCTCCCGGCGCGAGGCGTTTCCGGGGCCGAGGACCGGGTCCTCCCAGCCGGAACGCCCACCCCTCGGCGGCCCGCGCGGGAGCGCCGGGCGCGGAAGCCTGCGGGGAGCAGAGCGGACTGCGCTGCCCGGCGACTTCCGAGAGAGGCGGCGCTGCACCGGCACGAGGGGCCGATCGCAGCGCTGCAAACAACCGGTCGCGGCTGCGAAAGACCCCCGCACGGGAAGGGTCCCGGGAACACCCGCGGAACCGGCGCCCCGGCCGCCTCAGTGGGGCGTCCTCGCGCGAGGGCCGCAGCCGCAGTGAATGCTGGGGGCTGTAGTTAAGGCGAGTACGCCCAGGCCGGGTCACGTGCGCCGGAACCGCCTCTTCGCTGTCATCGCACTTGGCTTAGCCGCCCGACTTCCTTCGTTCAGTGTAAGTGTGCGCTCTACGTCCGGGGTTGATAGGGCGAGCAATACACCATGTGTCCTCGGATAATGATGCACATATGCCCAGAGGGGGCCCAAAATTCATTCACTGCCTTCTCATGAGCCAGGCTAGTTTACTGCCAGTAGGTTGCCCTGGCATTTGTTCACGACAGGTGTTTAAGCTATACACTGGAGATCTAGGAATATGGAGAGCTAGAAAAAGCAGATTTACTCTCTATCCTTGGGTAATTTATGAACTGTTGTGGAAGACAGACTGGCTTCAAGTCTATCAGTCAGTAAGCATAACATACAATCATAGAGTCTTTCAGCTTTCCATGTGTGTAAATTCCTTTGTATCCTGATTAACTGGTTTGTATAAGGGCCTATTATCAAATACTTGCTTGGGAGCCCAAAGACTGTCCACACATATTAGAAGGTACATATTATGGGGGCGAGGGTTACAACTGCTTTCCTAGTGTGAAGTCTATGTTCCATCCCTTAGGGTGAGTGGAGATCTCCATACACAAGGATGACAGATTCCTGAAGAATGCTTTGGTGATTTTATCTTTGGGGCCCTAGTTTTTGCTAGTTTCAGTTCACTGACCATAGATTCAAAAAATTAAGGTCAATTGTGCACTGAAATGGTGAAAAAGGCCTGAGGGTTTTAATGGCAGGATAAATCTTATTTCTGTGTCACTGAAATAAATAGCAGGTACAAAAAAGAAAAGCCTGCCAATGACCAAGAAATGTGGAAAACATGATCTCTAAACAGTATCATACAAGATAAGTAGGAAATGGATGCCTGGTCAAATTATTACAATCCAAATTAGTGACATATGAAATGCAGTAATGACTCTGGGACAAATCCATCCCTTAGAATGAAAAGTAACTTTAATCTACAATTAAAGTTTTAATTATTAGATATCTGGTCCTGAATATGATCATTAAAAGGAACTTTTATTTGCATTGACAGATCAATATAAATTAAGTAAATTTTAATTTAGTTGCTGTGTTATCAAAAATTTTCCAATTTTCCCATAAAATTGTGATCTTAAATAGTTTAGTGGTCAGAACAAGCTCAGTAAAATTATTAACTTACAAATATAAGACAGACTGTGGTCCTGTGAACTTTTCTTACCAATATAATTGTCAGTCCAAGAAAAAATAACATACTTCAATTAGAACATTAGAAATGTCTCAGGTTTTCTTTGCCTACATTTCTTTTGATGTAAGTTCTTCAAATAAAACAGGATTTTAATAAATTGACATTTTTGACATAACCTTGTTTTGCACTACTGGGGATGAAATCAAGGCCTCACATCTGAAAGGAATACCCTACTGGGCTGTAGAGATGGCTCAGAGGTTAAGACTCTGTCTCGCAAGCAGAAGGTTCTGAGTTCAGATCCCAGGTTTCACATAAAAATGCCAGTTGGAAGCCTGTACTTCCAGGCCCTGGTGAGTGGAGCCTAGGAAACCCCAGAGCAAAACCATGAGATGGTAAAGTAATCCAGGATGACTCTCAAAATCACCCTTGGCCCTCCATGGGCACACACAGTGTTCTCTGGTATGTACAGACACACACATACACACAAACACTGATTGAAAAATTAATAGATCCTTAGCTAATCCCTCCACACCATGCATTATCTGTTTTTGCTTTCCTTTTTCTTTCTTAAATCTTCCCTACTACACATATGCATCTTGGTGACTGATGACCCAGTGTGATATGTACACGGTCTACTTCCCTGTGCAACCCTACTCAATGACATCAAAAACTCCACACTGGCATATTTATCTGCACCACGGTCTGATTTAGTACTTTTCCTTTGTGTCTGCAAAAAGATTCCCAACTACACAAATATACAAAGACACACATGGCAACATCTTCTGGTTCCCTAAGAGAGACAAAGGCATGAAAAAGGCTTGTGTGGGTCTGGGATCTGCAGCTGGCGCCAAGTAGCCTATCCTCGCATAATGTTCTTTTTGTTGTCTCGACACTGGTTTCAGAAACAGTAGGAAAATGACAGTTTGGATTTTTATTACTACCCTTCCCAAAATTCCACAAATTTCATAAAAAAGGAAGCTTCTCTATAGTCTAGACATGGAGAAGTATCGCAACTGAAGTAGCTTCATGCTATCAGGTTCTGCGAAGAGTTTCCTGGAAGAACTGAGGTGTTGGGGCCATGAAGCACTACTCTCGAGTCAGCCTCTGGGACTCCTTGGCTTCAGATGAGGCTTCAAAGATGCTCTTTGGGTAAACAGTGGTTGACCAAGAGAAAATGCATTATGAACAAGGAGGGCAGAAGCTATTCCACCTTCCCGGACACCAGCCTCTCCTAGGTAGAAGCAGGTTTCCAAAGAAAAGTATGAGCTGTGCCGGTCACACAAGGTTCATTTCCTCCAATGATAGCTCTAAAAATGCTGGCACAAAACAGGAACGAAGTCAGTCTGGACAAACAGACGTTAGAGGAACCTGGCAGTGTACTGGAATATAACAGGATGATTACCAAGCAGGAAAGGCTGGAAGGTTCTTTTCTCTTTGTGCTCAAGGTTTTAGCCACTTAGAAGGAAAATCGTTTGGCAGAGTACAGCATCATCTACTCCAGTCTTCTTTGGGGCCCATACGCCACCACCTCTTATCAATCCACTGGGAGGCCCAGAAGGTCACAGCTGACGTCCCATAGTCGCCGTGCTACAGTCTCATTACGAGCTTGGGTAGAGACCCATGCCACACGGCAGTCGCTGGAAAGGAAAGAGAGAGGCTTGAAGCAAAACGTTAAAGGAATTTTCTCTCTACCTGGTATAAGAAGTATGATATAGGAAAATAACCCTGGGCCCACACGTCCTTCAGATATTTCACAGTATTGTCCCATTTCTTCATTTTCTAAACTTTTTTTTTAATCTTTGAGGCAGGGTCTCTATGTCACTTATGGTAATGACCTACAACTTGCTGTGTGGTCCAGTTTAACCTCTAATTCATGGTTCTCCTCAATGCTGGGATTATAGATTTATGCCGCAACATCCTGGCTCCTCCTTCAATATTCCCCCTCTAAGAAAATACAATTACTACTTTGTATCTTCTCTCTATACTACCTTAATCAGAATGTTTCATATGATGTATGATATGTAGCATTTGGGCTTTATACCTTCCTTTCTATGTATATGGAATTTAATAGTAGTACCTGGCAGACACCTGTTTGTGTCCATTTTCTTCAAGTAACACCAAAAATCCACCTTACAGTATATCAAGTAGTGGAGAACAGACAATTCACATTGGTCACAGAAGGCATGAGCAAGAGAGGGTCTGGGAAGTAACTCAATCTTAGAGCATGCTTGAGACCCTGTCACATAGGGTTTGGGGAGGGAAGAGGAAGGGGGGAAGAAGAGGAGGAGAAGAAAGAGTGAAAGCCACTCCCATACCAAATTTACCCCTGTAATAATGGCATTAGGTCCCACACAACTTATTAACCCCTTGAAGGTGCCAGTTCTCAACATGGTTATATTGAGGATTAAGTTTCCTACACATTTGGGGGATACAGTGAAGACACTGCTAAGTGTCTCGTACATCTTTCTTGTTGTAATTCTGTAGTAAGAGTCTCACAACTCTACCACCCAGAAAATTTTCTCAAGGACAATTCTTTTACTTATTTTTTTTAATTAAGGTAGAGTTTATTAGAGGAAAGACAGAACAGAACTCATAGATGAGAATCTGTGAGGGGCAAGACAGAGAGTCCTCTTTTACTCTATTCTTTGCATTTGGTACATTTTTGTTCCTGTATACATGTGCACACATAGGAGATCAGTGGTCAATGTCATTATTATCTTCCTTGATCATTCTCCACATCACTTTTTGAGGCAGAGTCTCTCACTGAACTTGGAGTCACCAACTTGGCTAACCTGGCTGATCAGCAAGCCCCAGGGATCCAACTGTCTTTGTCTCCCTAATTCTGGGATTATACATGACACAGCACAAACTTTTGTGTGGGATCAAACTCGGGTCTTCCTGCTTCTATGACAAGCACATTACAGCTGAGCCATCTCCCCAGCCCCTTCGGTACATATTCATACTGGACTTTCCTTGTTCCTTCTTAGTCTGCTAGGGCAATCAAGGGGGCTATCACTTCCAAGGAAACTTGGTAATAATATCTGAATACAGTTGTGGTTGTTGCAACTTATATGCAGGGTTCCGTTGGCATCTAATACAGATGTTGCTGAACATCCTAGAACACACAGAGTAACCTGAGGAAAAAAGAATTACTCAGTCTAAAAGGAAAGTGTCACTTGTTGAAACGCTGCTTTAGGCTCTAACTTCACTTGCAGTTAGAAAGGACTCCTCTGAGGACCACTAATCTCCCCCATGGCACCAGGTGCCAGCAACTCCCTCCTTCTCCCTGTAGCTACAGGAAGCTGAAGTTCTTACCCAAAAGTGTCTCCCTAGAATCTACTCCTGAAGAGGTGCCAATAAAACCAGAACTACTCTCCATTTGCAGGGTTGGCAGGTGAAGGAGGCATGAGGACTATTCTACAGGGAAGACTGGGTTGACATGAATCGAAACAGGCCCAGTGTCAGTCTTAATTGCTTAATCTGTTGGAATCTACCAGCTGGGTTAAGCACTGGGTCGTATTAGAAGATTCTGGCTATTTAGAAGTCTTGGAATATTCAAGTTGGGCATGTGACATGGGCCTGTAATCTTAGCACTTGAGAGGTAGAAACAAAAAAATCAGTTCAAGGATGCAGCAAATTCAAGCTCCCATCCCCCCCCCCAAAAAAAACCCTCAAAACAACAACGACAAACATATGAAGCAAACTTTTAACACTGATACTGCCACTCAAAGAGCAGGTCTTGAACCAGTCGCAGGGCAGGCCTTGGATCAGCTGTGGCAACATTGCCTGGCAGCTTGCCAATTCTCAGGCCTAATAGGAGACATACTAAGTCAGAATCCCTGAATAAGGCTCAGAAAACTGTTTTCAACTAGTTCCCCAGATGATTCTTCAGCACAATGAAACTGGAGAAGTATCCAATACCCTTCCTTAATAATAAAGTAATAATACAGGAGAGAGAGAGTGAGAACACGCAGGTATGTGTGACACAACATCCATGTGGAAGTCAGAGGACAACCTTGAGAAGCAGGTTTTCTCCTTTTCCCATGTGGCTCTGAGGAACAAACTCAGGTTACCAAGTTTACATGCAGGTGAGCCATTTCACCAACCCGTGCAGAAACATCATTTAAAACTATTTCCACCCATTAACTAAACAAACCTGAAAGTACAGTATGTCTGATTTTAAAAATCAGGACCAGCACAAATCAGTCTCTTCTGAGGAAAAGGTCTACCATAGAGAAACCTTTTCTGTAAATGTCTGGCTTCTGGAAACAGACAGTAAAGAGCAAGTGACAGAATGGACATGCAGATACCTTGTAAGTTTTTATAGGCTATAAAGACTATTGAAATACTATGAGCTGGGGAGATCCACTCAGTGGATAGGGTACTTGTCCTGCACGCATGAGGATTGGACTTTGAATCTCTAGAACCCACATAAAAGCTGGACAGGTATGGCAGCTGCCTGTAATTCCAACACTCAAAAGGCAAAAAGACGGGAATCCCCAGGGGAAGCTGGCTAGCTGGCCTAACCAATTAGCAAGCTCTAAGTTCAAGTGAGAGACAATACCCTTCCTTAATAATAAAGTGGAGAACAAGCGCCTCCACAAGCATGCGCATGTTCACACACATGCAATCTACCTACATGTGTACCCATACATATGCAAGAATCACACACATACACACATTTACATACCACATACACATGAAAGAAAGGAATACAATAAAATTTTTTAAAATATCCTAATCCAGAGAAAGAGCTACTATGGCTCTGGTATCAGCATGGTCAAAATATGAATGAGTCCAACAAGTTTAAGATTATGAGTTAATATAAGTAAAAGACTGGCTACTGTCAAAAAGTAAGTCACTACAAAATTGCAGTAATCAAGAGTGTGAAATAGCCCTGTTCATCTGAGAACTTCTAGTCTTCAGAACCATGAAAAAAAAAAAAATACATGCTGTTTAAATTACTCAGGGTATGGTTTTAGGACTCCCTATGGAATGCTTAAGCCCCTTACATAAAGTGGAATTCCCCAGTCCTAGGACTTTCTGGCCAGGTAGCCTGGGTTACTTGACAAGTTCAGGCACTGACAGACCCTGTCTCAAATAGATAAATAAACAAATAAATCCACTGGCAGCATTTCATTCTGAAGACACTACAGAAATACAGATTTAAATTCTTTACAATGTTAAAAAAAGGAGTCCAAAGTGAAAGAAAACAGAATAATAAAAGAGAAAAAGAACAGAAATAAGACGTATTATTAACAGAAAAGATGGCATGAAAAATATCGAATCTAACAAGTGCCAAAAAAATGTAAATGGGCCAGATTCCCTTATTAAAAGGTAATAACTCTATAGTGAAAAGACAAAAGGTATTTTAGGCAATACACCTTTCATAAAAAACCAGAACATGACATACTAGACAAATCCATTATTTCCTTTGCGCTATAACATCTCATTTTCAAGGACAGATACATTCATACCTGAAATGGCTGCCACTCAGAGCCTCAAGACCTTCTGTTAAGGCACAGTGCAGGCTGGTCTGGGCTCCCTGCTGAGGAGTCTTGATGAAGAAGGAGAAAAGTTGCCACATGCATTTCATAAAAGGTGAGTAGCGAACCAGTTCAGATTTGACTGTGCCAGGGTGGACAGAATACGTCGTCACTCCAGAGCCTGGTGTGGAGAGGTGCCATAGAGAGGGAAGAGAGGATGAGATTTTACCAAATTGCCAGAGACAGCAAAAGACATGAAGAAACGTAACCTTGGCAGGTGAACTCCCTGCTCTTGGTGACCTCACAAACACTGAAATTTGCACCTCCAGTTCAGATTCAGAAGCTAGGTTTGGGAGAGACTAGCCACTGCGCCAGTGCAGCTCTCAGCATTGCTTGCCACCCGTCCCTCTAGGCTTCTCTCAGCCCACGCCTCTTCCAGCATTCTCACCCTCATGTGCATCGATTCATTTTCTGGATGTCCTTGGTCATCATTCTACCCACATGTTAACTCTTGGACTTCTCACGGGTCATTAAAGTCTATCTTTGCTATTTATGGTGCTTATTTTTTTTATCTATACCTAACTGCTCCTTGAGTTGTAGACTGTGAGAGCCTACGGAAGGTGGCGAAGAGCACGGGCTCTGGGGCCACAATGCTCGCTTTCACTCCATCTTTGTCTGTGCAAACTTGGACAAGCTCCTTTCCTCATCGCTGAAGTAGGGATGGGGATAATCATACATCTCTGGCTCACAGGGTTGGCCATGAAAAAAAAAGAATCTTAATCTGATGCCCACTAAGCGCTAAAATGCCATTTTATAACTTGCAGTTTGGGGTTCTGGAGGCCCAAAATGTTCCTGAGACATAGACACAAATTGTCTACGACCTCTCTATGACATAGGTGAGCCTTTGTTGCCAAGTGAGTTTCATGTCACACTTGGGAAAACAGGAATTTTTAAGCCTTTGTGGATTTCACTGCCCCTCTGCATCTTAGATGACCCTCAGTAAAGCAGCTCGCTGGTCCAAAACTGACTTCTACTTTTAAATCCCAACTGATTCTTACCATGTTCTCTACATGCCTGATACATCTTCACTATGCACATCAACGTGCTCTGTGGTTTTTCTCATCCTTGATGTCTTCTGGGGGTATCTACTACCATCTACTACTACTATTCCAGTCCAAGCCATCTACATTTTCCAACTCAACTGATAAAAGTGCCCGTTGCAGTCACTTCTGCTTAGTTTAGAAGGCTTTAATTTGAATGCTTTCTACTCTTCTCAAAAGAAACACAAATCTTCCTTTTCCACAAATCCTCAATGTACACTTTCAGTCTCAGTTCAACCTCTGTTCTAACCATTCAAGCCTTCTCTCAGCTCTCAACCCAGTCCACACCTTCACTCTTTCTCTTACTTTACTTGGAATGTTCCTCAGCCTCCTCATTTACTTGCACCTACTTAACTTCTAATCATCCTTTGGGGCGTTTCCTTCCTAAAGTTCTTCTTGAATACTCAGAGTGAATAAGGTCCCACAAATTCCTTATGTAGATCTGTCCACTTCTCCTTTGTAATATCCCAACTATAATATATAAAGAGCAACAAAAGGAAATAATGTAAATGTTTTCCCTCCCTCCCTCCCTCCTTCCCTCCCTCCCTTCCTTCCTTTCTTCTTTCTTAGCATTGGGGAGTAAAATGGTATAGATGCTGTTAAGACATAGATAAGTCAAGGAACACCTCTACTATGAAATATGATATAGTCAACAAAATGAATGTGGGTATAACTGTATGTACTCGATGCAAAGATCCCCAAGACTGTGTTTGAACCGATGTTACTTGTATCCGACATACATACTTGTAATGCACAGGGAAATGACTGGGAAGGAGCACAATTGGTTGTTGACAGTCACTTGGAGGAAATCATGTGTCCATGGGAGGGGGCAGAAAATGAGGGAAATTTTTTCTTAATTTTATATACTTTGAAACTTTTTTGCACTTCTTACAGTGAGTATTATTCATGCAGAACTAGGCTAATTTTAGGTCTGGTAGTTGTATAAACACTTGTTACTACTTCTCAACCGTCAGATGTAGGCCAAATTAAGGAAGAGACTACATCTGTCTGTCCTCTGCTTTATTCCCGAGTCTCTAACCAGGGCATGGACACGTGTCAGAATGAATGTTCTCTCACATCAAGGCAGGGTTCCTGAAACACACCACTGACGGCTCCCACCTCCTCCTCTCCACTCTCGGGACGGCCTCACCGGTGATACTCCACTGTTACCTCTCTCACACTGGACCCACCTCCAGGCCACGCTAGCTTCCTGACAGTTGTCAACATCAGCTCGCCTCACCCATCCTAATTTGATGAAGACCCGGCACTGTCTGGGTGTTTTGACTGGGCTACCAGCTTTCTTCCTCTCGTCTTGCAGCTTTGCAGCTGTCCAAGTGGTACAATGATCTTGTGGGGCTTGTGCTTGAATTCTGTCTATCTCAACTCCTAAGTATTGCCCACCCTAGAATTCCTTTCTCTTTATTCAAAATCTACAGAAGAAATGCTAAGAACCTTTGCTTCCTTGTGACCAGAGTCCTTTGGGTTGTGCTTTGAATGTGAGTTCACACAGGCATCCTTCTGTTCACTTGGCCAGACATGCTGGTCTGGCAAGTAAGGACTGTCCATTTCTGAGCCATTATGCAGTGATGGTGTGGCCAGTTCCCTCGGCCCTGGTGTTGGTGCGTGCTCTCCCATCAAGCTGGACTGAGAACTGTAACCGGATTGTCGTAAGAAAGTAAACTCCTTGTTCCCTTAAGCTGTGTGATGGTCATTTATCAGCAACCATGCAGGTGAACTACAACACCAAACCTTACTTCAAAAGTCAGGATTTCCCTAAGTCTGGCCAGTTGGCTTCAGTATTGAGTATGGAGTATGGCTGCTTACTTAAACCACACTCACGGAAGCCTCTCCTGCGCAGGGATAGATCTCCACAATAGTCTTCATGCTATGGTCATATCCTCCACACCGATCTCTGCCACACTCACCTTTCAGCCTCCTGTCCAGTTCCCTGGTGAAGAGGATGTTGGCTAACTTGCTGTGACAGTAGGCCAGACCTGCACTGTAGAACTTCTCGCCCTGGAGGTTATAGAAGTGAATTCTTCCCAGGTGATGTGCCAGGGAAGACACAATGATTATCCTCGAGGGGGCGGACTCCTTCAGCTTCTCTAGCAGCAGGTGGGTCAGAAGAAAGTGGCCTGTAGAGAAAACTAGGATTAACAGAGATCAGAAGGCACGAAAGAGACCAATGTGAGGACAGGAAAAGTCTTGGCAGACAGCTACGGAAGACAGAGAACTCAGGACGAAGGCCTTTCACTTCAACTTCTATTGTCAATTAGAGAACAAGCTCAGCGATGACTAAAGGAAGTAGAAACAGACATAGACACAAGACACCTTATACAAGGTAGGTTTGAATTATGGATACAAAGTCCTGCATTGTCTTTGCTACCACTCTTTAAGAGCAGGTAGTGGCACACACCTATAACCTAGCACTTGGAAGGAAAACCATGAATTGAAGATCTGTTGCAACTTCATAGTTACAGTCTGTCTGAAAAACAAATGAGCACAATGGCCTTTACCTGATGTTGAAGGAAGCAGCACATTCCTCAACCTTATCAGGCTGTTCAAAAGTGCTCCAAGTGGGGTAGGGAAGATACCTCAATGGATAAGACAACTGCTCATAAGTCTGGAAACTAGAAGCGCACGTGGTGGAAAGAACTGACTTCTGAACGTAGTTGTCCTCTGACTCCTCCTATACACTGTGGCATGATGCCTGCAACTTTTCTCTCTCATAAATAAATGAAATAGACCCCACAAAGTCAAGCATGGACTAAAGGCACTAGGACCCTGGAGGCTAGGGACTGACAGTCACAGTAGTGTTCCTAAGCTTAAAGGAAACACAGAAGAGGGTTCTGGAAATGCCCCTGGGTCCTTGTACCTCATCGGAGAGGAGGACCCAGAGAAGAGTTTGGCATGCAGAGTAAAGGATGCTCTGGGGATTTGGGAGTGGGGGGAGGCAGTAGGGGATGGGGAGGGAGGGAAGGGAGGGGGGAGCAGAAGGGTCGGGAGGAGGTGGAGGGAGGGGACCGGTGTACCTGTTAAGTTTGTATGGGCAGAAATAATAATAAAAAAAATGAAAGAAAAAAAAATTAAAACTAGGGCCTGGAATATAGCATATCTAGGGCTTTGTTTAACATGCCCCTCCAATTACAGTTTAGTTTCTGTCAGAGCCTCACGCATACTGTGCATGTGTCCTGCCACTGAATTCAAACTGCAGCTCACCAACCATGTGTGAGTCATTCTGAAATTATTCCAGTAAGACTAAAAATTACTGAGTTTATTTTAAACTAATGTATGATAATGTTTCTTTGTGAAAAAAAATTGATTCTTTATACTGACTTGTACCTTACAATGAAAGAAATGAAGGAAAAGGAACAGAAATAAAAAATAAATAAATAAATAAATGAAATATATTTTTTAAAAGTGCCACAAGATAAGCCAAATCTGAATGAGAGACTTAAGCAGCAGGCAGAGCCTGCAGCGGGTCTCGGATTTAGCCCTCAACTCCCAGGCAGTTTTCAAGTATAACGTTCATGAACGGGCTGCTCTCGTCTTGAGCTTCGGCAAAGCCACAGAAGAGAGTCAATCTGACTCAAAGGTTCTCCAAGGACTGCATCAGGTTCTCTCTCACTTGGTGAAGAGGTCAGGTGTCTTACCCAGGTGGTTGACTCCAATGTGCATCTCAAAGCCATCTGCTGTCTTGGAATAGGGGCACATCATCACTCCTGCGTTGTTGATTAGAATGTGGAGGTGCTCCTCCTCTGCAGGGAGAGGAACAAAGGACATGGAGATGGCCAGCTGCAACTTGTACCGAGAAACCTGCCTCCGCGGAGGAGAAATGATGGAGATGTGAGACTTCAATCCTGCCTCCATTTCCCCTTCGGTTATTTGGTTAGATTGCACTTGAATCTCACACACTATTTTACATCATTGAATGATAATTCCAGACTTTTCAGAAGCTGTATACTCACTACTTTTGGGAAGTGTTCCATCTACCTATCCTAACAGATAAAGACTTCTCATGCTAAATGAAATGATTCCAGAGCCTCTGGGAATCAAGTCCAAAAAGTAACCTGCCAACTCTCTCTTACAGTTTTTTATGTGGTTGGTCATTTATGTCTCATATCAGTGGAGGTTGTTTACCTTGGAAGCTTTAGATCTCTGGGTGATGGGGGTGAGGAGCATGCTTGCCGGGTGCTCTTGGATGTGTTTTTAGTGAGATAGCATAGACTTTTATGATAATTTCTTAGCCCGAGACTCCTGAACCAAGAACAGTGTTCCAGTTTCTCTGCTGTTGCTAATGTAAATAAAGACCAAACAACTTAGCAGAACAAGGG
The DNA here is from genome assembly GCA_023101885.1 of Typhlomys cinereus. Classification (NCBI taxonomy): domain Eukaryota; kingdom Metazoa; phylum Chordata; class Mammalia; order Rodentia; family Platacanthomyidae; genus Typhlomys; species Typhlomys cinereus. The sequence continues at coordinate 556,982 of JALPQD010000452.1, forward strand.
TTTTATTCTAGCTCATGATTCTTACTTATACTTCATCGGCATGGCAAGAGAGTTTATACCAACATCAGGAGCCGAGAGAATTGGCCACACCAGCCCCACACAAAAAGCCGAGACAAGGGCATATTTTCTCACTTTCCAGTGAGTCTGTATGCCAACAGACTGAGCCACCTGCCCAGGAATGGGCCCACCCCACATCAGTCAGAGACTCCTCCACAGACTCATGGCCTTCCTTACCTGAATAACTTCACAAATGTGTCTAAAGAAAGGCTCAGCCCTCAACTGTCAAGCAGACACCTCTAACTGGTACAAATAAATAAAAAATAAATAAAAATCCTATTCTAATTTGTGCTATGACTTCATGATATCAGCTTAAAATTCTAATTTCTTACAGATTGCCCATTATTTATCTTGGTCCTGAAGAGATGGTAAGCTTCTTTGTTAGGTCTGCGAGCAGGTGGCTAGGGCCTTTGCTTGTGTGTTTGGTTTTGCCCCTCTATCACGGGCCAGTGGCCCTTCGTAAATTTCAGTCCTACATACAGCTCTAGGTCTCAAGGGCCTGAGGCTTTATCACCTGTATGTACCCTCCTGGGTGATTGGACACTAGAGCCTCCCAAACCCATACTGAATTCGGACAGTCCCATAACATTTTTGGCTGTGGCTTCTTGAATTTCTTCTTTTTGCTTGTTTCTGCCTCCTGAACATGTCCCTTGACATAAAGCATGTCTCAGTGGTAAATGAATTCAGCTATGTATTGAAAGTTCTAGGCTATATTTCACTCATTATTTCTGTGCATTAAAAGGAGAGGGATCTGGGCTGGAGACATGGCTCAGGGGTCAAAGCCTTTGTCTCACACACAGAAGGACCCGAGTTTGAATTCCAGATCCCATATAAAAAGGCCTGGTGGAAACGATGGCAGCCTGCGCTTCTACCTCTGAATGACAAAGCCTGGGAACCCCAGAAAAAAGCAACAAGGAGAGGTAAAGCAATCCAGGATGATTCCCCAATGTTACCTTTAGGCCTCTATACACACAGTGCCCTCTTCTACACACACGCACACATACACACTACACACACACGCGCGCGCGTACAAAAGGGGGCTCCTTTCAGCTAAGTCAGCCACATTGCTCATGACACCCGTGGCATAGTCTCTGGCTCTACTTACCTGCTAAGAAGTCCTTGGCAAAAGCTCGAATAGACTTGGTATCAGCCAGGTCCAGTTTCCGCACCAGCACTTGCTGGTTCCCCGTGGTGGCTTTGATGTCCTTGGCCACAATTTCCCCCTTTTGCACATCCCGGCAAGCTAAATACACACGGGCTCCTGTCAGCCAACAAATGAAAGGATCTGTCAGCTCTGTTTTCAAGCGGGTGTTACAGACTGAATAGTGATGCTAATGTTATTTTCACCTAATGTTTCATAAAACAGGAATTTTCCCTCTACTTCACAAATGTAAAGCAAATTAACAAAGAAAAGCAGACAAATAATATTTGTTAAGGGCCCATTATATGTAAAGCATCATACTAGGCTCAGACTAGAAAAATCAGTGAGGTCCTTAGAAGTTCTTACACTCCAAGTCTGGAAAGAAACAACGAGATTGACCATCACTGCAAGGGGTAAAACAGCAGAAGCAGGTGGTAGGAGAAGCACTTGCCTCTTCGCGCCAGCTCTTTGGCTGTCTCCTTCCCGATGCCTGTGTTAGCTCCAGTGACTATGGCTACCTTCCCAGGAAGCTGGACCGTAGATGTACACACCCCACTGGACAGCATTTTCCTAGAGCGGAGGAGAGCACATTTGTTCTTCATTGTCCCATTCCTGCTGAGGGCTCTTGCGGTTCCACATGGCTTCACATTCCATAAGTGAGGTTTACTTTCCTATCTTACACTACTGTCCTTTTCTATGTTTAAGGAAGGTTGGGGGAAAGAAGGAAGACAGCTTCCTATTCTTTTTTTTTATTTTATTTTTTATTTGTAGGTCAAGAGAGGGAGATAGAAGAGATATGCACATGAAAGTCAACAACTTTTAAAAGTGGATTATTTCCTTCTACCATGTGGGTTCCTTGGGTCGCCAGCTTTGAGAGTAGGCACTCTTAACCTGCTGAGTCATCTTACTAACCCACTTTCCTGCTCTTAAGTTGTGATGGTTCAATCAGAGACTCTATATCAACCACCTGGAACTAGGCCAGCCTAATCTCTCCCCATCAAGAAGCCCAGGGAAATTTGCGGATGAGGGGGCAGTAAGATTGTAAGAACACAAGGATGGGAGGAGCAATGATATGCAAGATACTCCACACAAGTTAGGGCCGAAGCAATCATAATTGGACTTTGCATGCTCTGCGCAATGTCCAACACACTATTGACCCCTCAAATTCTAGCATTTGCTAAAGGCACTAAGATCCTTGGAGGCAAAGGATTGACAACCACAGTAGTGTTCCTATACTTAAGGGGAACACGAGAAAGGGTTCTGGGAAATGCCACTGGGTCCTTGCACCTCATCGAAGATGAGGACCCAGAGGAGAGTCTGGCAAGCACATTAAAGGATGCTCCAGAGATGGAAGGGGGAGGCACTGGGGGATGGGGAGGGAGGGGACAGGTGTACCTGTTAAAGTTGTATGAGTAGAAATAAAAAAAAAAAAATTGTGATGGTTCACACCTCTAACATCCAAGTGTGTGAAGGGAGACTGAAGTAGAAGGCTGGAGTGTTTAAGGTCAGCCTGGCCACAAAGCAACCCTGTCGCAAAAAAAAAAAAAAAAAAAAAAAAAAAAAAAAACACAAAGTTTTCTGCTATTGTTCAAGAACAAAAGCAATTACATTTTAAAGATAAAGGCTAAATCCGTTCCCTCTAGCACGATACCTAGAGGAATATTTGGCTAAGCAGACATGTGGCTTCAGTTTGAGCCCCCCAGGAGATACTTGCGGCTGTGAACATCACAAAACTCAACCAAAGAGAGGAAAAAACTGAATATCATTCTGCCGACAACTGACATTTTATGGTCATGAGAATAGTTAACCAGTCTAAAAAGTTGAAATTTTGAAAGCTTGTGAACCTTGAACAAATAAGAAAAATATACACTTTAAACAAAAATAAGACAGGAGTTGCAGATGTTGCTCAGTGGTAAAGCGTGTGCTTAACATGTACTGACTGATAAGGCCACAATAAATACATTAAAAACAGAACAAAGTTAAGTACAAAAGGGAGTGATGATTCAAGTCCTTATTTGTCCAATAAGAGTCTCCATTCTAGGAATAGGACAACAGTGGAGAGTGGGGTTAACCTCCAGGTAACCAACCACCTGCTTAATAACCCCCAACCCTACCCTCCATGACACTGTAGACCAGTCTAAACAAGAGTGGGTGGAGAGTAAACTGTCTACTGACAGGATCAGAAGTCTCAATACTAACTACAAACACCCAAGAGTAAACTTCCATCTAAACACCTCTCCTTTTATCTTTGGACAGGAGAGAATCTCAACACCCAGACGGGACACAGCCTAGTGCAGTGGAAGAGCACTGGAACAGACAACAGCAGCCAACCAGAATGCAAAGTATCAGTGACCCTGCAATGCTCACCAGGAATCAGGCCAACCTCATCTTTCCCATCCTAAGGCTCAGGGAACCTTGCGAAAGATGGGGCAGTACGACTGTAAGAGCCTAAAGATGGCCAAGACATTTCACTCAAAGCAGAATTGCTGCATCAAGGAACTCGCTACAGTGAGACTTGTCTTTGTCAAACCTGCACAATGGCTTGCATACCAAAGTGCCCCTTATAGATAGACTAGCAAGGATCTCAGGAAAAATAATTACATGCAGTGGGAACCTTAAGGGCTAGGGCTAGACGGGTGAAGGGGAGTCTATCAGTGGGTCTGCCCAAGGAATTCCATAGAGGCCTGAACCCCACTAGAACAGACCATCCAGAGGGAACCCTGGGGCCCATAGAAACAGGTAAAACAAATGGGTGGGAGAGAGTGGCATGGATTGATGAGGTGAGAAGGAGGGAAGAGAGGAATGGAGGAAGGGGACAGAGATAATTTCTCAATATGCTGTAAAACCAGGAAAAACAAAATAATTTAAAAAAGAAATTGAATTGCTCATGGGATTAAGAATTAGTGCAGTCATTATGGAAAAATAGATTAAAACTCAGATCATCGTATTATCTATCAAACCCACTATGCAGCATATATTTCAAAGAAATAAAATCAATTTATCAAAGAGAAAAAAAAAAAAGAGTCCCTGTTCCCAAGTGCTGTGCTGTGCTGGTTTTTCCACATGATCAAAGCACGAATACAGCATCCACATTGTTCTCTTCTCTACCATCTAGGGACTAAAGGGATCACTGAATTTTTCAAAGGGTACTTCAGTCTTTTCCACTGAAGTTACAGGCAAACAAGCAACCAACAAGACCAACTAGTGGTGATTTTCTGAGCCTCCCCCTCTGTGGGAACAGGTACCCCATCTCTTCCACCGCTTTTCAACTTGAGTTCCGGCAGTGACAGGTTCTGTGGACCTGTATTAGTTGTTTCTTCTTCACCAGCAGGAATGAAAAATAGACAATCAACAATACAAGAACAGTTTTTGATTTGCTCCCAAGAGCTAGTAACTCCAATGTAGATAAAATCCTTGGAGTATGATCTTTCTTAAAAAACAAAACAAAACACTCACTATGCAGCTCTGGCCTGACATTTCATTGAGATTATGTATAGATACGTATCTTGTGGTGAAAACAGATTTAAAAAAATCTGTTCTCATCTGATTGTTAAGCACTATGTATACATAGAAATAGGAACACTATGTATTAGAGGGCAGGGAATTACAACGGAAAAAAAGGGTTAAGAGGAAGAAAGAAAACAGGGAGGGAGAGAAGCCAGGCAACAGATAAATCTTATTAACAGGTAAGAAACAAGCAGTGGGCTCTGGCCCAGCCAAGTTCAATAGGAACTATAACCATGCGACCAGCGGAAGGCATGTATCCCTTCAGTCACTGGTGCACCGTCACTACTGGTGACTCACTTAGGACCAATCAGCAGATGGCCTAGACAGGCGCCCCCACCAACCCCGCTGCTTCTCTAGGGACATCCAAGCAGCCTCAGGTTGATCTGATAACCGGTCAAGAAACCACTGTGCCGCCTTCTTTCCTTCCGCCTGCCTCTCCCGGCCCTCGGAAGTTGCACGAAAGCACACATATCCCTACTCGGAAAGCGAGAGAAGGCTCATCATCGCCGTTCCTTTTCACTTCCCCCTTTACATCTGCACCGAGAAGAAGCGACTGTAACAAGAGCGCATTCAATGGCGCGACTCGTGCCGCGATTGCCTTCGGGTTCAGAGCACGAAGGACAATCCGTCCTTTCAGCTAGATAGAGGCTGGTTCCAGGGGTGTAGTGCTGGGACGCACATTCCATGCCGGGGTCTGAAACCCACCCAGCTCTACTCGGGAGCATTTGGACTAGTCTCGCTGTCGCGCTCTCTTCAGTCAGAGGATGCTAGACGGATCCGAGCCTTTAGACGCAAAGCAAGATGCTCCGAGCCGGAGCGCCTTCGCCACTGCCTGCAGGGCTGGAGTCCACCTGGACCTCACCTGCAAACCACTCACCTCCAGTTCTCGGCCATCTTGGGCATCCCCCTCCCCCGGGGAAGAATCTTATTCTTTATTTTGAAAAAAAAGAGCTTCGGTAAGGGTTCATGCCCTCCCCCACAAGATTCTGCAAGAAAAGGCAATACATTTGCACAGACCTGATTTTTGGCGAAATCACGTACAGAACCAAGGGGAGAAAGAGGAGCAGCAAAAGCGCAACCATCTCGGCAGCACAGCCTCCGACGCCCCGCAGCTGTCGGCGGACTATGGCTCCTCTTTGCTAGACGCAGCCGGTTCAATTGCAACCGCCCGCAAACAAAGCCCTCTGGGAAATGTAGTCCAGGACTGGGCGGGCGCTGCTGGCGAGCGAAGGGCGCCCCTGCTTCCATCCAGTGAGAAACTGCGTCGCGCAACATGTGAGCCCCAAATCTCCAACCGGTAGGGGCTCGGCCCGGTGGACTCATCCAACCAGCTCTCTAGCAGCTTTCTGACCACCAGCGGTTGTTGTGAAAGCTGCACAAAACGTTATCTCCTGGAACCCGAGTCCAGTCCCTAGTTCAATTTACCCCATCATAATTAGAAGTTACCACATGTTGTCTGGAGAGCATTGGCGTGGGAGAAATAGCCTAAAGCCGGTTTCTCAAAAAGGAGCCGTTAATCTGACAGTTGGTGAAGTGGAGGATGTCCCTTCTCAGGGAATCCCTTTTTCTACAGAGACAGAAGCAATCACTGATGTGTCAAGACATTCCTTAGAGAATCAATTTTGGTGTCTGTTTTAAACCACCATGTAACCATCATACTTTTTACAGAATTTGGTTTTTACTTGATAATAAAGTAATAGTTTTTTTTTTTTTATTACTTGCACATGCATTAACGCTCAGAGCAGCAATGAGTTTCTAAGATTGTCACCATCGGTTTTGCCAGTTCATGAAAGTATTTAATTCTGTCTTGAATTAAGCCACGAGCAAGTTTTCTGAGAGCAGGCACGTGCACGTCTCAATCCTCCTGTGCTGTTTAGTTCCTGGGGATAAAAGTGGATTAAGTTCTCACAAGTCATTATCTGTCTACACACAAAATTAGCTTCTGGTTCTGCATAATGCATTGCCATTTGGTTTGAAGGACACACATTCCAAGCACAGTTTGAAGCAGTGTATTTTATACCAGTTGGGGAGGAGGTTTCTGTCACAAGGTACTATTTCTTACTGACTTAGCGTTAGATTAATAATAGTCATTGGATTTTGTCACTTTCTCACAATTGTGATGCAATAATATTTGTGTAGCAGTTCATAACTGTATGGAAAATAGTTCACATGCTTTGTTCTTTAGTCACTTACTCTTCTTTTTATAAACATTTATGGTATTTATTCAGAGGACTAAGGACCACAAGGAACCAAAGCAGAGATGACTACTTTCTTTCCCTACATAGCCAGGAAAAACCCTAAATAAGCGATCATTTATGACAAAACACAATAAGTGTGATGAAGGAAAACAGAAAAGGCTTTGGCAGCGACAACAGGCAGGACTGTTCTGTCCAGAGATCAGCAAAGAAAATAACATCTTTGAGAAAATAGCATCTGAACTGAGGCCATAGGGAAGGTCAAAGGTAGTGAATAACTACAGACAAGCATATGCAGAGAAAAGAACCTCCCCTGCCCTACCTCCCTCCTCCTGCCTGCCCCACACCACCACTTACAGCTCAGAGCTAAAGAAAACAGGACCCCCACAACTAACAGAAAGCACTGGTCTACATGGAGTCTTAGTAGTAAGGGGGAGAGCCAGAAATGGCAATAACAGTCAGTTCCTACATAGTGCCCTGGGTAAGGCTGGGAGAGCTGCATTTGTGATGGTATTAGCATGCAAGGTGCTGTGACATTTTCCTCTAGTATCTCTAACCAACTTCAGGCACTCTGGTGAACCCGTCACTCCTGAAGCAGAAAGAAGTTATTTTATGGGAGTTATTTATTGAGATGGTTGCAAATTATGGATACTTTTAATGTCACTGAACTGTCTGCTTGAAATGGTTGAAAAACGAGGACTGGGGACATAGCTCAGTGGCAGAGCACTTAGCTGGCATGCTATGAAGACTGGATTCAATCTCTAATGCCACAGAAAGAAAAGGCTAAAATTAAATTTTCTTTTTTTTTATTTCTGCCATGCTGTAGCTCTGAGCACACTTTTATTATTTAGAGATAATTGATTGTTTATAATTACAATTAATTGCTGCAAAGAATTGTTTACACATCACAAGATACCTATCTCGGCATCTCTTTGATGATGGAGTCCAAGTCAAACTTATGTTTGTGTCACTATCACTAGGTATAGAATGTGGACATTCGTGAAGTTCTCTTAGTGGACTTGGGGAGAGGAAGAAGGAAAGGGACGAATGGAGGGACAGGGAGAGACTCTACTACAGGATCCCTCCTTGGATGTTGGTGCTGAGAAGCTACCACCTTGCATCGCTGGAGCCTGTCATCTTGGCAAGGCTGCCAGAGTTTCCAGTTGTGTTTCCACATGGCTCTGCTGTGTTTAATGTCCCTGTGACTATTCTATCTCTGCTATTTCCAGCTGACCCATTGGCTCTTGCTGTTGAATTGGCACCAGCCACGGTATAACAGTTACTCTTAACTATTGCTGTGAGAGAGCACCCAAAGTCAATCAACTTAAGGGAGAAAGGGAGGTTTATTCAGCTTACGGTTCCAGAGGGAAGGTACAGTCTCTCAAAGCAGAGGCGGCATGGCTGGCTGGCCAAAGCTGGAGGAGGCTAAGTCACCGCAGACATCTTGGAAGCTGAGAGCTGCAAGACTGCTTGCTGCAAAGGCAGACTTCTCCACCTCAAGGCCCACCCCTTGTGACTGCCTTCCTCCAGCGAGGCTCCACCTCTCAAGGTGCCACATGACCTTGCCAAACACATGAGACTGTGGGGGACACATTTCAAACCATGACACTCCACCCCTGGCCCCCACAGGCTCATTGCCATCTCATTATGCAAACCATACTCAGTCCAACTTTAAAAGTCTTCATAGACTACAATGGTAGTCCCAAAAGTCCAAAGTCCAAAATCTCCTATAAAATCAAAATACAAGTTACATACTTCTAACATACAATGGCACAGAATAAACATTCCTATTCCAAAAGGAAGGAATGGGGGCATATCCAGGAAAGATTGGTCCATAACAAGACTGAAAACTGCTGGGGCGATTCTCCCAGGCACACACTGTGACGACTCCAGGCCATTGGGGTGGAGAAAGGCGAATATGCTGCAGGCCCTTTACTCCCACCCAAATCCAGGGGACTCTGGACACAGCAGGGAGTCTGTCAAAGTGACACTCCATCACTCACTCATTCATTCACTCAGTTACACAGCTCCTGGCTGTAATGATGAAGATAAGTAAAGCCTGACCGCCCACATCTCCGTCTCTGCTCTCCAGAGACTCGGCCACGGACGGGGAGTTTGTCAAAGCAAGATCTCAGTTTATTGGGGGTAACAAATCAGCTTATATAGACAAAGACTCAAAGCACGTGAAACAGGCAGCCAATTACCTTAATGGTCAGTAAAGCACATACTCTGCATAGGTCAAACTAAACATATATCTATATTGGCTCTTATAAGCCAATTAGGACTCTCTGTAATGTGATCAGGGTTACGCCTAGGACACTAGCTCCCAGCGCCATCTTTGGTCCCATGTGCTAAGCCATGCCCTGCTCACTCCCTCCCAAATCGTTATCTCTGGGTGGGCCCAAAAAAAAACCAGCAGGACAAACTCCAAATCTTATAGCTCCAAGTCCAACGGGTGAGCCTCTTGTTGAAATCATCTCAGTTCCAAAGGGCTTTGGTTCCATCCCTCCAATGCAGCTGCCCATAGAATACTTTGGTCTCTTGAGCTGACTCCTCCCAGGGTATACAGCTATCCTTGGCAGGTGTCCCACATTGTGTCTGGAATCTCTAATATCTTTACTTCTCAATGGCAAACCAGGCTTTAACTCCACAGCACAAACTGCCCTTCTCAGGCCTCTAAACTGTAGGCTTCTTGCCTCATGATGCCTGGATTCTGCCAATTTTTGAAATCTTGGAGGAGGACTCCATGATTTCCTCCCTCTTGCATCACTGATACCTCTAAAACCAGAACCACGTGGACGACTTTGCCAAGACTGGCCCCCTTGAATCACAGCTGATTCTGCTTCTCTATGTTAACCATCTCTTTCACTCCTGGGCAGTTGCTTGGTAAGAGAAACCAACTCTTACTTTGGAACTCCACCCTTTAGCTCCAGTCTTCTGAAAGGATTTGCATTCTTATGAGTGGGAGCTCTCTCCTATTACTCAAATTAAGAGCAAGCTTTGATTTACAAATGGAGCTAATCTCTTCAACAGCCATTTTGTTCTCTGCTTCTTCCTGGTTCAACTCTTTAAGTTTACCATTGCATTTTTCATCATTGGATTTTACAGTTTTTGCTTCTTCCTGCCTGATTCTTTGCTCTTTTTTCATAACTCTGAAGACAACGAAAAAAGTAGCCATATCACATTGTCAGGACTACATTGCTTTGAAATTTCCTCTGCCAAGCACTCCAGCTTAATTTCAGGCAAACTTTCAGGACGAGGGCAAAACTTCACTAAACTCTCGGCCAACACATGTCTCCATGTGTCACTTGTCCAGTTGCAAATACAGTCTCTGTTCGCCTCTGGACCATCACAAGCTGGACTTCCACTGTCTGCGTCTCTCACAGCATTGCTCTCCTCTGAGCTCTCACAAGACACCCAACCGCCAAGACACAAAGACTTTCCCAGCACAAAGTCCCAAAGTTCTCCGTATTTCTCCCAACAAACAGTTCCAAAGGCACACTAGCCACATCACAGCATTGGCCATGCTTCTGGGTACCAACTTTTCTCAGCTTCACAAACAACTTCACTTTGTGGTACCAGCTGTTCTTAATCTCACAGTAATACCCCACTACCTGGTACCAATTTCTATAACAGTTACTCTTAACTATTGCTGTGAAAGAACACTCAAAGTCAATCAACTTAAGGGAGAAAGGGAGGTTTATTCAGCTTACAGTTCCAGAGGGAAGGGACAGTCTCTCAAAGCAGAGGCGGCATGGCTGGCTGGCCAAAGCTGGAGGAGGCTAAGTCACTGCAGACATCTTGGAAGCTCTAAAATTAAATTTTCTATCATGTACATTTTGCCACACACAAAAAAGATTGGAAGAAAAACAAACAAAAACCCAAGGAGGCAAATATATGAATATCTGCTAAAAACAATCAAATAAATTTGTCAGGATGTTTTTGGACACTTTGGGAGGGAGGACTGTTTTGGTATTGCTTTTTGAGACAGTCTCACTGTATGGAAAAAATAGGAAAAATTTTTGGAGACTTACAGAAATGTTATTAAGAGAGGAATAGATGAGAGGCGCTTGGTAGAGGTCTCTGGAGGTTCCTCTGACTAACTGTTGGTGAAATTTGTAGTGCTAGAGTAGGATCAGTAGTCGATGGTTTCAGGTTCCTGGAGATAAAGAGGCCTGGTGTCAAGGAGGTCCCAATTTATTGGTAAGGAAGTCACCTGGGACCATAACCAAGATGAGCTGAGAACGCTGAGAAACAGGCTTGAATCCTCCGGGAAAGAGCAGGCACGGAGTGGGGGGGGAGTGATTACAGACAGGACAGGGCCAGGAGAGCAGCCCCACCACTTGAGTCTCAAGTGAGCAGGGGCTTCATGTGTAAGGGAGGGAGGGTCTAGAACAAGTGTGAGTAGTACAGAGAACTTACAACTGGCCCCTTCAGCCTGAGGCATGTGGAGTGTGGGAGGACAAGCAGTCACCTTAGAAAGCACAGAGGGATCCTGGGGAACAAAGTCAAGTCTTACCTGAGGTCATGGGTTATTAGGTATAAAGACTGAAGGTAGACAGGATCTATTATGCCTGTGAAAGGGTGGATTTGGAAGGGAGAGGATTGTGGGCTTGATTAGAGGTGCAGAGTCGGTGTGTTATGACAGTGTTGTGGGAGTGCTGTTTAGATACACAGGCGCTCAGGAGCACAAAGGTTGAGCACCCCCAGGGATTGCCAAGAAGTGAACAGCAGAGACCATTCAGCTGAGTTCATTGGTAGGTGAATGAAGGGGGCAGTCCAAGCATATCAAGCAGAGATGCAAAGATACAGTGAAGATTGACAGAATTCAAAGCATTCTAGAATGTTGCTGAGACTGGATCAAAAGGTAGGTATGGACAGAAATACTTGAACATCCATGTTTATTGCTGCACTATTCACAGTATCCAAGATATGAACTGTCTGGATGCTAGTGAACAGATAAATGGATAAAGACAATGTGATATGTATATGCAATGGAATTTTATTTAGATATAAATGAAATTTACAGGAAACTGCAGATCATCATCTTAAATGAACTGGAGACCATCTTGTTAAATGAAACGATCCATGCAAAGAAACACAAATAGCAAGTGTTTTCTCTCATATGCAGAATCTATATTTAAATATAAATATGTACAAAGGGCATGAGTATAAGAGGGAGGCTGAAGTTAAAGGGACCACAGAGGAAGGAACAAGAGAAGGTAGTGGGGGGAGAAAATATTGCATGTTTTCTTGCATATATGGAATCCAAATTTCTCTCTCTCCCTCTGTCTCTATCACTCTACATACTCTACACACACACACACACACACACACACACACACACACACACACCACATACAACACAAAAGCAGAAGCTGTAGCAGCAGGGACAATATGAGCAAGGTAAAAATAATATGAAAGTATCACAATAAAGCCCATTATCTTACATGCTAATTTTAAAAATTAAAAAATTGAGAAAGAATATGTATAGGTCAAGAGATGGTAGATAAGGTCAGAGGCATGGATTTGGAGAGAGTATGATGGGCTTGTTGCACCAAACTAGAGAAGCCTCTTTATCTTCAATCAAGTCAGTGAAAAGTTTTAGGCAGAAGAATGAGGCGATTGCATACATGCTTTACTTCATCCCTCAAAGAAATTACAGTGCTTAACACACTGATTTTTTTCTTCCCAGATTTCTCTGAGTTCCAGACCTATATTTCCATCCACCCATCAAGACTTTCTATTTAGATATCCCAGGCTTGCCCATGACTTCCTTAAATTTGATGAATTAAACCTTCTGTGTGCGTACACCGAGTCTGTTGGGTGTGGTTAGGAATTATTACACCCTTGGGTAGGTGCCTAGAAAAACACTCCTCAGCAACAGTTATCTGACATCCGCATTCAGGGATCAAGGCCAGCTCAGCTTATAAATAAGCGAAGGTGTCCATGGCTCTGTCAACATGCTGGTCCACGATAACACTGTGTAGTAAAATTTCATTTGTAAGGAGTCTTTGTTCTATTGCTTAAGGTATTTCTTTTGTAAACGCAATTTTAGCAAGAGTTCTCTCGGGCAGTTCTGTTAAACCATTTTCCTATTATCTATAGTTGTGTAATGATCCACCCATGCAGGGAGTAACTTGAATTGATTTTATAATGGTCATGATCTGGTCATGGTCAGGAGTTCAGGACAGCTTGGAGTTGACCCTGACGGTTCCTCAAGATGCAGCTGTTATCTGGGTAAGTCTGGGGGATTCAAGAAGGGGTTCCTCAAGTGTTTCAAGGTTTGGTAGGGATAACTAAGAATCTGAGCTCACTCTGGGTCACTCTCTCTACCACTGTAGACCCAGGACCTTCCCATGGTTTTCCCAGAATGCCTATTGATCTATCCCTCCTCCTTCTTATACTTTAGAAATTTTAGTTATTTACAAACTTCTTTGCACAGGAATAGTTATAAGAGAAAAACCTCAGGTAATAGGAAACTGATTACTTCAGCACCACATGGCAGAATGTAATTTTTTTTTATTATTTATTCATTTGTGCGTGTGTGTGTGCGTATGCATGTGTACGTGTGTGTGTGTGTACGTGTGTGTGTAGAACCACGGACGAATTCGGGAACCACCATGGATGCCTCCACCTCGTCCTTGTTTACTTTGCCCCGGGATTCACAGGCTCCGCCCTACCAGGACCTGAAACGCAGGCCGCCCCCCGCTTCTGCCCGGCGTCTATACATGGGGTCTAGGATCTGAACTCAGGACCTCCCGCCTGTAAGGCAGAGTCTTAACCCCTGAGCCACCTCTCCAGCCCGGCAGAATGTAATTTTAGCTATGAATGAAAATCTTGTTTATTGGATCATGGTGACTTCAGTTGATGTTAAAAAAAAAAAAAAAAAAAAAAAGGAAAGACTTCGGGCCATCAAGATAGCTCAGCAGGCAATGCACCTGCTCACAAACCTAGAGAACTGAGTTAATTCCTCGAAGCCCACACCTCGGAAGAAGAAAAGTGGCCTTTGACCTCCACCCATGCACCATGGTATGCATGTGCGCACTCTCTTTCCTAGATAAATAAAGTAAATATTTTTAAAAGAAACAAAAAGGGCTGTAGAGATGACTTAGTGGTTAAGACTCTGCTTTGCAAGCAGAAGGTCATGAGTTTGGACTCCAGGTCCCACGTAAAAACATCAGTTGGAAAAGGCAGAAATCCCAGAGCGAAGCAAAAAGGAGGTAAAAACAATCTAGGAGGATTCCTGAAATCACCCTTGGGCTACCACAGGGACATTCAGTGCCCTCTTACACACACACACACACACACACACACACACACACACATACACACTAAAGTTTTTGAAAGAAAGAGAGAAAGGAAGGAAAGAAGGGAGGAAGGAAGGAAGGAAGGAAGAAAGAAAGAAAGAAAGAAAGAAAGAAAGAAAGAAAGAAAGAAAGAAAGAAAGAAAGAAAGAAAGAAGGAAGGAAAGAAAGAAAGGAAAGAAGGAAAGAAAGAAAGGAAAGAAGGAAAGAAGCAGAAAGAAAGAAAGAAAGAAAGAAGGAAAGAAAGAAGCAGAAAGAAAGAAAGAGAAAGAAAGAAAAGAAAAGAAAAGAAAAGAAAAGAAAAGAAAAGAAAAGAAAAGAAAAGAAAGAAAAAGAAGCAGAAAGACTCCTCAGCATGTACCTGGAATGCATGGGGTCATTTTCATGTAGCCTGTTGGCTTGTGGCGGGCACCTTTACCCACTGAGCCATCTTACTGGCACAAGCTATTAACTATGACCTTTTTAATCTATCACAGGTATGTTGCTGCTAGAAATCTAGCAGGCTATTTCATTAGTGAAATTAACCTTTTGATTTTTCTGTAAAATTACCATACTTGTTCTCATATTAAATGTACATGAGGATATTGAAGTTTTTTAAAGAAAAAATGAATATATTCTATTTGTGATATAATTATATCATAAAATATGCCCTTTTTGTACTTACATGCATGCATGTGTGCGTGCATGTGTGTGTGTGTGTGTGTGTGTGTGTGTGTTTGCATGTGGGTGTATGTTTGCATGTGTCTGGCTGGGTGTACAAGAGAGTACTTGCGTATATGTGCCCATGGAGGCCCAAGGATGACATCCAGTATCTTCCTGGATTGCTCTGCCTCTTTATTGCTTTGCTCTGGGCTTTCCCAGGCTCTTGTCTTCCGGAATCAGAATTACAGGTCTCTGCCAGTTTTACGTGGGGTTTGGAGACCTGAACTCAGATTGTTTTGCTTGCAAAGCAAAGGATTTAACCTCGGAGTCATCTCCCCAGCCCAAATTCATACACCCTTCCTTTTCGAGATGGGGTTCTTACTATGTTGCCTAAGCTGGTCTCTAACTCCTGAGCTCAGGTGATCTTCCAACATCAGCCTTCCAGCTATCGCTGTGAGTAGAGGCGGGAAGCTCACCCTTCTAAAGTGTACAACAGCAGAGGTTTTTAAGCACATTCAAAAGAATGCAGTCATTGCCACTATTTAGCTGCATAAGATTTTTGTCCTCCAAATTCCATATCTCTTAATAGTCACTCCCTATTTTCCCCTTTTTCCATCGCCTGTTAACCATTAACTACTTCTGTCTGTCTGATTTGGCTATTTGGATACTTCATAAAAATGAAATCATACAACGTGCGACCTTTTCATTTTGACTTCATTTCATGTAAAGTTTTTTCTTGTAAGAGTCTTCATTTTGTAACATTTTTCAATAGTTATTTCTTTTTGTGGTTGAATAATATTTCACTGTGTAGATATGACCGTTTTGTTTAGCCACTCATCAGTTAACACAATGCTTGCTTTTTTTTTAACTTTCTTTTTTGTATGTGTGTGTGTGGAAGTGTGGATGTGCATATATGTGTGGGAGTGCGGTGTATGTGCATGTTTGTGTGGGATGTGAGCATTGCCCATGAATGTGCACAGAGGCCTAAGTAAGATGTCTTTTGTCCTGCTCTATCATACTGGATTTATTCTCTTGAGAGGGTCTCACTGCACTTGGAGTCAGGATGCTGGACCAGGAGCCCCAGAGATGAACTTATTTCTGCCTCTTGTCAGTTCTGATGTTACCGGCACTCATAATCATGCCTGACTTTTTCACATAAGGTCTGGGGATTTGAAATCACATTCTCATACTTGCACAACAGTATGTATTCTTGAGGCACAATAGAAAGGTGGAAAGAATTGGGGGCAGAGAGAGAGAGAGAGAGAGAGAAACCAGTCACCTAGAGAGTGGGTGGATGGAAGCTTTTCATCAACAATGGGGCAAGACTTCCAGCACAGTTAACCAACTGCTTAAGGCAGTTCTCCCTGCCCTGCCATAAACTTGTAGTTTTCTAGAACACTTGTCAGAAGGCCAGTTCTGGAAAAGGACATGTGCTAGAGGGCTTTACACAACCCTAGTGCTCCTGGTTTACCTGGTCGGATTTTTAACCCCTTCTCAGGCATTCCTCAGAGCCACCCCACCTATCTCACACTTCCGATAAGAGAGAAAAGGGGGGGGGGAAGGTTCATCCCAATCTCTTTAGCCACTGAAACAATACAATGTGAAGAGACCGATTGGTTCCTTTCTCTCAGCCCGTACTCATGGGTGTGTCTTAAATTCCCTGTTTTCCCCTGGGAAGCACACACCCATACTTGGTGAGTCTGTCATTCTGAGTGGTTCTTCTAACTCTCATGCTAAGCTTATATTAAAACATCTTTAATCAAATATTCCACTGTTTCCCTAAATTGGCTAGTCCTGATATTCCTTTCAGGGAAGCCAAGGACTCTGGTTTGGCCCAAATTGAGGTCCTTAAAAGTTTGAGGAAGGGGTGGAGAGATGGCTCAGGGGTTAAGCCTCTGCCTTGCAAGCAGAAGGTCCGGAGTTCCTGTCCCAAATCCCAACCACACCTGCACTTTCGGTCCTGGTGGGCGGAGCCTGGAAATCCCAGAGCAAAGCAAGGAAGTAGAAGCAATCCAGGATGATTTCCACACAGCGCCTCTAATACATACACACCCTCACAAGAGTGACTGCGCGATGCCTTCTCTGTCCTCTTCTGCTGATGGTCTTTCTGCTGAACCATATCCCTAGCCCTTTCCCTATTTTTGGATTATTTATAATAAAATACTCATTTATAAGTTTCTGGAACATGTTTTCATTATGTCAAGTCTATGCCTAGGAGTGGAATTGCTGGATCATAAACCCTTTCTATACTTAATTATTTGAAGAGCTACTAGATTATTTTAGGAAGCAGCTGGACTATTGTATGGTCTCACTTTCCTGTATGGAAGTTCTGATTTCTCTGCACTATTGTTAACACTTGCTTTGGGATACTGGATTTTAGCTGTCCTAGTGAATTAGATTTCCCCAATGATTGAATATGCCACACATCTTTCATGTTCTTACTGGACATTTCTGGTTTTGGAGACGTTTTCTTGGAGAAACGTCCACTCTGATCTTTTGCTCATATTTAATTGGGTTGTTTATGTTTTTATTGTTGAGTGACATAGAATTTTAAACCAAGGTAGTACAGTCCCTAACCTGGGGGATTAACTTTTCCACTTTAATGCCTGAGATTTCCCAGGCTCTGCCCACCAGGAAAAGAAGTGCTAGCTGCTGCCATTTCTGCCTGGTATTTTTATGTAGGACCTGGGATCTAAACTCAGGGCCTTCTGCTTATGAGGTAGTGTCTTAACTCCTGAGCCATCTCCACCTCTGAAATTTTTAGTTTGAAAATCATGACAAAAAGATATAAAATTCAGTCTTTCTCAGCCTCTGGAATGCTGACATTATAAGCGTGCTAGATTTGAGCACCGTGTTCTGTATTCTTCACAGCGTTCTCTATATTCTTTGGCTCACCTCAAGTGAAATCATACAATATTTTTAAGTAGCCAAGGGGTCCTCTTTTCCTCATCTGTCTTCATCATGTTTGATGCCTTAATCACTGTAGGCGCTTAAGATGTCAGAAGTTTTCAATAACTTTTATCCCTCCCCCTCCCCCTCTGAATTCTTCATCACTATGCAAGGCTAAGGTTTTGAGCTTGTTGGCTCTTTTATTTTAAAAATTTCCCTGACATTTAATTACAAAAGTTCCTTACCATTGCACTCACTCTGTCAGTCAGGTTGGCTTGAAACGACAATGATCCTCTTTCCTCTGCCTCCCTGATGCAGATAACAGGCATGAGCCACCAGACTAGCCTGGCTTCGCTTACATATTTTTATTAGATTTGACATGATAACTGTATTTTGATCCCAACAACTTCCAAAACGTCAAATAATTAATTCAGATTCTAGAATTTCATAAGCAGGAAGAGGTTGCTGTAAACTCAATCATAGTCATAATGATTTATTATACATTTGCTCCATGCAAACCTTGATAGTAAGTAGATCCTGGGAGGAAAAAAATTCAGGCTACATATCTGTCCCTGACTAGGGGTGATAGAAATTTGCCCAGTTAAAGATTCAAGTGACCTTCTTGAGATTGTCTTAAGGAGGAAGTACATGCAGTGTTTAGGAGCAGGAGGCACCATTGATGAGAATTGGTGACAATTTCAGAGAAGATGTATAATCGCGTTAAACTAAAGGACATTTCAGTGTTTTTTTTTTTTCAATGAAAGAACATTTCTATGATATTAGAAAGTTAAAAAACAAAGGGGATAAGCTGCTTGTTGGGCAAGTGTCAGGACCAGAGTTTGGATGCTCAGAACCTATATAAAAAGTCAGGCAGCTGTGATGGCTACCTGTAATCCCAATACTCAGGAGGCAGACAGAGACAGGGGATCCTTGAGACAAGCTGATTAGCTTGATTAGCTGATTGACAAGCTGCGGACTCAAATGAGAGACCCTCCCTCAATAAACACACAGAGAAGTTGAGGAAGATAGCTAGCATTAGCTTTGGCATGCACATACGCACACATGCCCTAAAGCATGAAAATACACATATAAACATGTGCTCACACCATGTAAATATAACTCATGCAAATAATACTTGAAGGCTAAAAACCAGCATATACAACAATGTAATCCCACTCTATATGTTGAAATGTTACTGTTCTTGATTTTCTGTGGCAAAAAGTATAATAAGTATATTTTGTATGACATTTTCCCTCTTTTCATATTAGACTTTATCCCTGGCCTAAGGAAAGAGGACGTTGTATAGCAATTTAAAACGTTCCATCCTAGAAAGCCCACAAAGTAAATAGCTCCTTAGTCTTAGGATCTTAGTCTTACTGATCTAACAGGAATCAGCTAACAGGAATCAGCTCTTCTAGATCCTCCTCAAGCATAAAAACAGTAAACAACTTCTAGGGGAAGAGACTCCCTGGCAACCCAGATAATCTGGAAGAGATCTGAAACAACAGAGGAGGAGAAGGGGGAGAAAGGGAAGGGAGAGGGGGGAGGAGGAGGAGGAGGAGGAGGAGGAGGAGGGAGTGTAAACTGTGTAGCAGAAAACTCCAGGATTACAGTAGCTTGGAGAGAGCTCTAGGATTGCAGCTTCCATGAATCTCACCCAGGCTGGTTGGGTTTTTTCAGTGATATCGCTGCTTTTGAGTTATCCCTGCTCCAAAGTACTCTCACCCATACTCCTGTAAATAACCCAAATAAACTCATTGGTTCACCAAATTGGACTTTGGCATAATCATACTTTGGTCTGTTGCTGAATCTTTACCTGGATGAATAAACTTGGGTGTTTCCTTAGGAAAAGTGCATATATGTTTTGGGGTGTGTTGTTAACATTTTAATCTAAAAACAGCAAAATATTCATAAAATTTGAAGAATTTCACATCTATCATCATCTAGTTTCTACCTTTAAATTTTAGTATATTTGTTTTACCACGTTTGAGTGGGCATGTATGCTTGCATATGCATGCATGTATTTGCATGTACTTGTGAAGGCCCAAACTTGACATCAGTATCATCTTCCATTTCTCTCCACTTTCTTGTTAAGTCAGGGTCTCTTGGTTGAGCCTAGTGATCACCAACTGTCTGAGCTAGTTTGCTCTGAGGATTCCTTGGTGACTGCCACACCTGCCTTATTTTTACATGGTTCTGGGAATCCAGGGCCTTCTTCATTGAGTCATCTCCCCAGTGCTTGCTACTGACTTTTTCAAAGTAAACGGCAAACATCAATTTATTCTAAAAGTATGTTATCATTAAGTACAGTTCAATATTTATCTAGGTTTTTACTATTTACTATTTATTTATTTATTTATTATGTGTGTGTGTGTGGGGCAACTATGTGTCCCTGTGAAGGACCAAGCATGACTTCAGGAATCATCCTGGATTGCTTCTACTTCCTTTTTGGTTAGCTCTGGGATTTTCCAGGCTCTGTCCACTAGGACCAGAAGTGCAGGCCGCCACCACCATTTCCACCTGGTGTATTTACATGGGACTTGAGATTTGAACTCAGAATCTTCTGCTTGGGAGGCAGAATATTAACCCCTGAACCATCTCTCCAGTCCTAGTTTTTATTTTCATATCAAATCTATTTAATGAAATGTGTTTTTAAAATTTTTTTATTATTTATTCAATTGTGCACGTATGCATGTGTGTGCGTATGTATATGTGTGTGTGTGTGTGTGTGTGTGTGTGTATATGTATGTGTGTGTTGAACCACAGAGGAATTCGGGAACCACCATGGACGCCTCCACCTCCTCCTTGTTTACTCTGCCCGGGATTCACAGGCTCTGCCCTACCAGGACCAGAAGCGCAGGCCGCCCCCGCTTCCGCCCGGCGTCTATACGTGGGGTCTAGGATCCGAACTCAGGACCTTCTGCCTGCAAGACAGAGGCTTAACCCCTGAGCCACCTCTCCAGCCCCAGAAATGTATAAGTTTTAAATGTATACTTGTGAGTCAGAACATTCTTATCACCCCAGGAAAATCACTCATGAGAGGTGTGTTTTTGAAGTGTGCACAAATCCCAGATATTATAGGTTAATAAAGTGAACAAAGGCAGGCAGAATCAAGTTGGGAGAAGATGAGGTTTTGAAGACCGAAAGGATTAACGGTGGTCAGCCTGTCAAACCCCAAGAAAGTACTAATAAATTTTCTTTGAACAACCAGCAGATCAGGTTGGCGGAGGCCAAGTCTAAAGCACAGAGTCTAAGTGAGACCTCACTATGCTCTAGTCTTTTGAACAATACACATGCCAGGGCTGGAGTGTAGCTCAATGGAAGAGATGAGTTTCACATATGTGAGATCCACAACACCCAAACCAAATCATATACCAGATTCTCCCATAGACCCTATTTCTTAAAGGGCAGATTTTGCCCCACAGTGGACAGTTGGCAAAGTCTGGTGACATTTTTGGTTGCTACAAGAGTAGTGCCATAAGCATTTCATCGAGTAGAGCCCAGCAATTCTGCTTAACACTTTCCAATGCAGAGAATAACCTCTTGCAATTATTCAGCCCAAAAATGTCACTGGCATCTACTGTAGGTTAAAGTTGGGCTGCTGATCTATGAGTGAAGATCAAAGGCTGTAGTGATAAGATTGCGTATCTGTCTTCCACGGTCTCATGTGGCTTCAGAATCTATAGCTTGAAGACAAGGGGGCGGGGAGAAGAAAGGAAGAGAGAGAGAGGTATTTACAGTTTTCCCATCTGCTCTGATTCTGCAGACTCTGTCCTTAGAGGGTAGCTGGATGAGAATGACCAGTAGTCACCGCAGTGTGGCACCACGTGACAAAGTCCAAGTAAGTATCAATCAGAGAGCAGGTTCTTGGCTTTGTTTTTAGCAGGTGACCTCTTCCATCCTGCTTGTGTGTCAGCCCTGGAAGCTGCCTGACCTGGGAACACGACCTGTGAGTCACGGGAGCTGAGAGGGCCAGAGGTTCTTGCAGAGGGTTGCAGGTGGTGTTCTGTCAGAGTTAAGTTCAGGTCCATTCCTGCCCTGGTTCCTCTGGTGCCTCCAGCCCTTTCTCCTTGACTTGTATCTGTGTCTGTGTGAGAAGGAAGCTCCTAAAAGCTGAACCTCAACTGGTCCATAGTCTTTGCTATGGGACCATGCATGGTTTTTCAATACTGATTTGAGAAATAGATTTACTTCGTGGAATTATAATGATACTCTAACAAAAATAAGCATTCTTTCTTTCTTTCTTTCTTTCTTTCTTTCTTTCTTTCTTTCTTTCTTTCTTTCTTTCTTTCTTTCTTTCTTTCTTTCACCTTACTACAATATAATTGAAGTTACTCTTGAACTCATAAACTCACAATCATTTTGCTGCAACCTCCTGGGTGCTGGTATTACAAGCTTGCACCACCATTCTGTGCATGAAAGATTTATTTTTTTCCAGTTAGGTTGCTGATTGCTTTAGCCAATGCTGTTATTTTGAGACAGGCTTTGCCTCTGCATCCCTAGCTGACCTAGAACTCAAGATGACCTCGTTCTCATAGCGATCTTCTTGCTTCATTCCCCAAATTCTGGGATTACAGGTGTAAGACACTTTGCTCCACTGAAAACTTTAATTTTTAATAGGTCACAGGTTATAGACTCATAAGGTACAAAAGGGCAGCCCTTGCCACCCAGTTCTTGTCTTTCCTGTGATAGTATTTGCCCATACAAATATACCCATGTAATCTCTCCATTTTTAAACACATGAACAATTTTATACCTGTACGTTGAAAATATATTTCTTTCCACAATTGTATAGTATCTATTGTATGTCTACACTTTTGGTGGATAGTTGGAAGTTTGCTGCAATGATAACCTTATAAATACTTGGGAGTGGAACATGTGGGCCCATGGGTACATATACAACTTGTTTAGATCTTACTGAGTTCTCTCTGCAGAGGCTGTAACAATCCATTTTCTCCCTACCACAGCATCAGTGCTGTTTCTTCATACTCTCGCTGGTGGGTCATATTATAATCACTTTGATCTCTACCAAATGAATAGTGGAAAACTGACTGTGAGTGTAATTGTATTGTGTGTGTGTGTGTGTGTGTGTGTGTGTGTGTGTGTGTGTGTGTGTGTATACAAGAGGTTACTTAAGCATGTGTGCCTGAGGAATCCCAAGGGTTACATTGGGAATCATCCTGGATGGCTCTACCTCCTTATTGCTTTGAATTTTCTCAGGTTCCACCTTCCAGAGCTGGGATTTCAAGCCACCCCATATCCACTTGGCATTTTCACATGGGATCTGGAGATCCAAACTCTGGTCCTTTTGCTTTTAACACTTTTAACGCTTGAGTCATCTCCCAGCCCTGTCAGTGTAATTTTGATTTTCATCTTTGAAAAGATTCTGGATTTCCTTTTCTATAAACTACTCATTTTAATTTGTTACTATTTTTGTTTGCATGCTTGTTTGTTTTGAGAGGACCTTGCGGAGCCTGGGCAGACCTCAAATTTTTTATGTAGCTGAGGATGATAAAGACCATTTACATCATCCTCCTGCCTCCACTTTCCAAGTGCCGTGTCCATAGGTCTTATCATCAAACATGGTCCTATTATTCTTTTTCATATTGATATGTAAAGTTCTCTATGTATATATATAAATAAATTAGACTCTGGTGTGCAATATGTGTGATGAAAATCACACCTGTCCTTAGTTTTTCATTGTCTTCCCTTTGTGTATGGTGGTTTATGTCATGAAGAGTTTCAAATATATTTTCTTTCTGGTGTCTCAGTTTCCTATCTTACTAGAAAGGTCTTACCATTCTATGATTATTTAATGATTTGGCCACAAGTTCTCTTTAGTGCTTTAGATTTTATTTTTCATGCTTATATATTTCATCAAATTGAAATTTTATGTAAAACAGTGAGGTGAGGTTCAATTTGCTTTTTTCTGTCTAATACATGGATGCTACAATCTCTGTTTAGTAAGCCATTCCCCGACTTCTCTGTTTCGAAATGGCATTGTAATCACATCTAAATGTCCATACATATTTAAGTCCATTTGCCTTCTGTTTGCCTCTATTAATTTATCTGTTCGCCTAGGTGTACCACACTGCTTAAACTATAACTTTGTGTTACAATGTGACATTTGAATGTAACTAATCATGATCTGACCGTGGTCTTCAGGATATAATGCAATTGTTATTAGCAAACTATTTGTGTATTTCCAAAATGCTAGATTCTTTGTATTCCTTCTAAAATCTTCTCCAGAATTCTTTTACTTATTGAGAGAGAGAGAGAGAGAGAGAGAGAGAGAGAGAGAGAGAGGTTCACTGGATGCCACAATGTGTGCACATGTAGGTTAGAGGACAAATTTAAAATGTTGGTTTTCTTCTTCCAGCATGTGGGATCCTGGATTCAAACTCAGATCACCAGGTTTGCACATTGCTACCTCTTTCTCTCTAGAATTGTAATGCTGCTTTTCATGGTATTTCATCTCCCAGAGAAAACAAGGTTAAATCGAGTGTCAATCTATATGCATTTATATGTTAATTAAGTACCATCATCATGAGTCAGCTGTTTTAATGAGCTGCTTTGATTTCTGCTCCTTTATTATCCTGTTTTATTCAGACTGAATAAAATGAATGGAATGGATATATCTGCATATGCACATATATACTTAGATATGTCATCACGGCCATTGTACAAGTGAGCAAACCAAGCTAGTGGAAAGGTTTGGTAACTTACCCGACACCACTGAGCTGTAAATGGAGGAGCTGGGATTTGAGCCAAGAAGTCCAGCACTAGACTCTGTGTTCTCAGATGCTACACCCCTTCCTCGATGTGTTCATGGGTGTGCCAACTTCACTGAAGTGCAACATAAAAAAAAATCCCAGAAAAATGCCCAAACCAAAAGTGTATGATTTGATGAGTTTTCACAGCGACCGAGCCTAAAGTACTAGCACCCAGATCAAAGAACAGAATACTACCTGCCTCACGGGAGGGCCAGCCAACCTCTTCCTCATCCTTATATAAATCACACATATTTTAAGCATCACTAGATTTTTTTTTAAAAGTATTTGCTTCGTTTTTCATTTTCAGAAAGGCTCTTGGCTACTCTGCTTCTGCCAGTCTTGAATTTGTAAGCTCAAGTGATCCTCCTAACTCAGTCACCCTAAGTAATTTGTACCTCTACAGTATGTCATCATATGTAAGACATTTATGATGTATGTTACTAAAGTTAAAAAATGTTCTATCTTGGAGATGGAGTGGTTGGGGGAACACATTCTATAGAAATGAGACATAATAGAGAAAGGAATAGAGACAGAGATAGGAAAGTCTTTCTTTAAGCCCCACCCTCCAGGACTACATATCCCAGGAGGCTCTGTTCTGACAGCTCTCGGATTTAAATTAGCCTTCTGGTGTCTGCTCAGAGCCTGGCTGCAACTGCCCTGGAGTAAGAGGAGAGACAGGAGACAGCAGAAGCAGCATAGAGTTGGAGCCAGACCAGGAGTCAGCCTGGGAGTGGAAGCTGGAGCAGCAACTAAGCGAGTTGAAAGATGTTGTTTCTCTTTGGACTGTTCACCTTCTTTCTCTCGTTCTTGTACTTGGCTACTCCATCCATCAGGTTTGTCTGAATTCAGCAATTTATAACAATAGTTTACAGAGTCTTTCATTGATAGGGGCTTTTCTCAGCTGCTAAAAGAAGAGCAAAGGGAGACAACCGAAGGAGAGAAAGTTAGGGCAGGAAAAGCAGGAAGGAAGAAGGGGTCATAGATACCATGGTGAAAAGTGAGAAGGTAGCACCTGATGGGTGGAGGTGGGGCTGATTTGAATTCTGATGCTAGTGGAAGGCTGAGTGGATGACTGTCAAGTATTCAGCAGTAACTTAGGTAAATATCCCAGCTCTTTTTCCCAGTTCTCTTGAGTTTCTGCTTCTCCTCTATCCCTAGGTGTCATCGGGGAGTCATTTTAGAAGGACTCACTGCTAAGTCCCACTCTGGGAAGGAAACAATCTCAATTCCTTTGATTCTACCGTCAGTAATTGTTTGGGGAATGGCTCTTTTCACTGTGGGATTTCTGGAGCCGTCAAAGAAATATGTGTTCCGTGTGGAGAATTTTAGAATTGCTGATGAATAGCAAGATTAAATGGACCTATTGGGAACAGAATGCCATGCTAGGTCCTGCCATAGAGAACAGATGTAAATTCCAGTACAGCTATCATTGACAGTGGCTTGAACTTCTTTGGGCTTCAACTTTCTCTACTGTAATGTGGAAATCATAGTGGAGTAGCTGAAAGGAGTAAGATAAATGGTATATGGAAAGGATCTAGCCTGGGAAAGATAATATATGTGGGAAGCCTGGGAAAGATGGTATGTATGGAAAGTGCCTAGATGTCAGTGATGTTCTAGAAGGCCTTACTTCCTAAAACTAGATAGACAGCCCGAGGGATTTCTGTATATGCTGTGCTCAGGTACACTTCACTGGTTCCTATGGTACCTGTCGGAGACTTAAGGCGCGGGACTACTGCTTCCTTTAATGTTTATTACTCATGTGTTTCCAGAGTGGGTTAGAAGAGGATGCTAGCCTCTAGGAACCTCTAGAGATGAGTGTCACGTCCTCTTCATCTGACAAGGCATGTCTCCATTGACCCTGAAACAAAAGCACTTGTTCTGTCTACCCAGATGATCACGTGCGGTCTTGGAGCACATGACCTTCCAGGCTGCACCTATGAGCTGCCCACCTCCTTGCCCAATAGTAAAAAAATAGCCCACGTAGATATTTTTTTAAAAAAAATATGGAATGCTTCATGAATTTGCGTGTCATCCTTGCGCATGGGCCATGCTAATTTTCTCTGTTTTGTTCAATTTTAGTATATGTGCTGCCGAAACAGACACCCATGTAGCTTAGTCTCTTAAAGATGATAGGACTCTGACTTAAAGGTCTCCTTCTTTGGGACCAGATGGCTCTGTTTTATGCATTTTAACACGAATTCAGGAGGATGGCGTGTGATGCCTTTTTTCCGTCCTTGGTGACAGGAAGTTCTTTGCTGGTGGAGTTTGTAGAACAAATGTTCAGCTTCCTGGGAAGGTGGTGGTGATCACGGGTGCCAACACAGGCATCGGCAAGGAGACGGCCCGAGAACTTGCTCGAAGAGGTGAGTCCTGTTGGAATCCTGTGCCTCCTGTCCTCCTGCCTGGGGCTCTGCCCATGTTTCTTTTCTTTCTGGGCTTCAAAGCTCTGACAGGAATCCAGGGAAGCTGAATTCCCAGCCCAGTGTAGCGCTACCTTACTCTGCGGCTTTCAACACACTTCCTTTCTTCTTTGCTACAGAGATTAAGGAAAACAATGTCTATATAATATTGGTCAAGTCAGCTAACCTAATAATAGGTACTAAGCACAATTAAACATCAGAGTATAAAACTAGAGTTCCCAGTCTGGGGTGAAGCTCACAGCATGATGACCAAGAAGCACTACTAGGAGCATCTTGAAGTGGTAATACGGTTATCTCATTGCTTTAGGGATGGCTAGGAGCATGCGCGGTCCACCAGTCCCAAACTCTCTTACTGTGCTTCCGAATACAGTGCCTTTCTTGCTTTGGCCCCAGGAGCACGAGTATACATTGCATGTCGAGACGTACTGAAGGGAGAGTCTGCTGCAAGTGAAATCCGAGCAGATACCAAGAACTCCCAGGTGCTGGTGCAGAAACTGGACCTATCTGACACCAAATCTATCCGTGCCTTTGCTGAGGGCTTCTTGGCAGGTGAGGTTCCAGTGGTAGCTGAGAAAGCAGGAATGGAATATGGAAACAGCTGCTCCACCCTGCACCATCTGTGGTCTTTACATCACACCCGTCATGATCCCACAGGACAAGTTCTGCCACATGAACCTGCAGGACAGGGAACTGGCAAGAGGATGGTGGGTGGACAAGCTGGGCAGGATCCTTATCGACATTTTGCTGCACAGTGGGAATGTGGCGGTGTCATCTCCCTGTCTAGGCTTGTACCTTGGCTTCAAGGTGTGGCCCTGATGCTATTCTCTTTTTTTGTCCAGAAAGTCAACCTTCTGTGGCCACAGGCATTAGACAGGTTTGTACCATTGCCAACCTGCTCCTGTGTCTGGGAAAATCACTGGTGTGTACCAAGAATTACAGAATCCTTGTGAAACAAGGACCAGGTCTGCCTGGTTTTACCACTGAATTCCTCAGGCCTGGTCCACAGGGTGGTTGTATGCATTGGGTGTATAAATGAACAAATGATGGCCAGGAAGATATGAATATATAAAATTAGAAAACCAATGGCAATTAGAAAACTAGTGGATACCACTGAAATAGTTATTGACTGTTGAGGCAACACCTTATCTTAGAAGAAAGAAGCAGAATAAGTGCTAACGTTGCCCAACAAAGAGAACTCATAGATGAGAGCAAGGGGCAGATGCCCAAGAGAAGTGACTTGTGGGGACGGCTTGCTAACCACAGGATCTCCTTGGCTTTACTCAATAGAGGAAAAGCAGCTGCATATTCTGATCAACAATGCAGGAGTGATGATGTGTCCGTATTCCAAAACAGCAGATGGCTTTGAAACCCACCTGGGAGTTAACCACCTGGGTAAGTATTTTTGGATGGCTAAAAAAAAAGTGACGCATACTTTGACTTGCTCTTTGTTGAAAGATGGCTTTATACCGATCAGTACTGAAAGTCTCCAGTGATCCTCATAGAAGCCTAGGATTCCAGGACCTGAGACATACTGCTTGTGTGTCCAAGTACTCCTAACCAGTCTGAAAAATTGCTTCTAACCAAATCACCTAGAAACCTCAGGCTCAGGAGATACCGGGGAGAAGAAAGCTATTTTGGAGTGAGGCAATGGCCATGCAGGGCTCGCCAGGGAGAGCTACCCTGCTGTTACGCAGGAGCTTGAGTTTGGCTGAAAGGAGTCACATCTACATGACAGCCAAACAAACTGACGGTGGGCCCATGGGGATTAGTAAACTTGAGAACTTGAGACACTAAGACATTCTGGGACTCAGAGTTCAAGATGACGATTCAGAAGGAAGAGCACGACTGTGTTCTGGGATCACAGGCAGGTATTATTTCACCTGGCTGGTCTCGCCCTCCATCTGTACACGAGTGCACAAGGACTCATGGTTGTGCAGAGGGGAAGTTGGAATCCAGCAGATACACTTTTGGGACAAAGGCAGAGGCAAGAAAACCATAGGTTGTGCATTATTGCCTTACTATCATCTGGCTTTGGCTTTGCTGTGGAGAATCCGCGAATGTGGACCAAGTGACTATTGTCACTGAGTTACTCACAGCATCCAGCTTGATTCACATCCATGAGACAGGAAGCCAAAATGAATCACCAGATCCCATACCCTGACCTGCCATTCCACTCTTTTGATTTCCCTGGTGTGTCTCCTTATAGGTCACTTCCTTCTTACCTACCTGCTCCTGGGCCAGCTGAAGGAGTCTGCTCCTGCTCGTGTGATAAACCTGTCATCGTTGGTCCACCATGCTGGAAAGATCCGCTTCCACGACCTCCAGGGCGAGAAGCGCTACTGCAGTGGCTTTGCCTATTGCCACAGCAAGCTGGCCAATGTGCTTTTCACTCGTGAGCTGGCCAAGAGGCTCCAAGGTAAGCGTGGAAGAAGTACCAGGTGCAAAACAATGAAAGCAAAGCCTTTGACCCACATTAGTGATTCACAGAAACTTCCGGAGCCTGCCTGTGCCTGAGAACGAGGTTATAAACGCAACAGGGTCCTCGGGAAAATCCACATGGAGTAGGCGTTAGGAAGTCCATTTGTTGCATTTTATCTGTTATGGCATTTCACAACAATCCTTCTCAATAGACAGAGCAGGTGTCATGATTCCTATTTGATAGAACTGGGGTCTAAGGGAGACCAGCTCAAGACTATCTGGTAAATGAAGGTGTCATCGGACTGTACCCCAGAGTTTCCTTCTAAAGCTCAAAACAGGAATCGGAATCAGACATGGGCAATCTGCTTCAGACCCAGAGTGCTTCCTCCCATGAACCATTTGCTGAGTCCTGTGGTGGTCTGTTCTCCAGCATGGTCGCTGCTGGGGAGCCAAAGTCAGGTTTCAGGGGACTGGATCCAAGTTTGTGTTCTTCAACCTGCTAGTCCCACATATGCATCGCTGATTTTGCCTCCATGAGGTGAGGCTATATCTTAATCCTTAACAATTCCATGCTCCTCTGGGTTTCTGGATAAACTGCTGACTCTCTGTGAGTCTATTGGACCAATTTACTGTAGTGAGAAAACCAGAGCTGAGGAATAATGTTTTATAACAGAATGAATAGGGTAACCACAACAATAAATACTAACAGGGAGCGTGTATCATAAGTTTTAACTTATTTAAACTGTACATGGGGTCAGTGTGATGGCTCAGCCAGTAAATGTGTCCATGTGCAAACCTGGCAACCTGAGTTCGGTCCCTGGAGTCTACAAGTTGGAAGGAGAGAACTGACTTCCAAAAGTAATTGTTCCGTGATCACATCTACACTGTGGCACATCTGTTCTCTCCCAAATATATAATTAAAATATAAATATTAAGTTTTACAATAGTTTTATGAGATGAGTGCTATTATTTCCCTTCATTATAAGTGAAGTCTCGAGACAGGCATAGAAGCTAAGAAATTTGCTAGTAAGTTCCAAGTAAGTTTGCTGAGCCAGCTCAAATCTAGGACAAGTCTAGTTCTGGAGTTCATGTTCTTTATTCCGAATTAGGAACTGGGCCTTGGTTTGAAGCCTGATAGTTATGCCCTTGGGTGATTTACTTGCCTAATTTCTCTGTGACTCAGTTGTCTTAGGTTTTAATTTTAATGTTGCCTGCTACAAGAGCCTCTTAAAGAATTAGATGAGATGAAATCCTCCTCTATCTGCTTCCCTCTTCGCCTAGCCTCTGATTGGTTTAGTAAGAAGGTGCTGCTCAGAAAGGAGAAGGAAAAGGGATGGCGGAGATTCACTTAGCCCTGGTATGGCACTTATATCTGTCAGACCTAGTTTGAGAGAGATGATCCCCTGCTACCCAGCTAATCAAGAGTTTTGGCTGGTCCTTTGGGTGTATATTGAAAGAGCCAGTCGGCTTGTGAAAAGCACCTCTAGACAGAAGTGGGTTAAAAAAGAACTTAGTGACTTGATCCACGACTCTCAGCACAATGTTCTGCAAGTCTAGTTGGCAGCAATGGTTCTTGGCGAGCCACAATTAAGGGGTCTATGACAGCCTACATCAAGGCAGAGTATCCCTTCTGTCAACTCATTTTTACACATTACCCCTATAAGCCAACGAGACTGCATTCATCATCCAAATATTGACAGTAAACAGCAACATCTGCCTTCATATTCCAAGTTATTTTATCCATTAGTTCATTGCTGCGTGATTCAAATCTGCATGACTCCTTGCATAGGCCTGTGAAACAGAGAGATATAAGCAACAGAGTATCTCAGGAAGGGACTCAGAATCATGCCATGCGATGCTACCTTAAACCCAGAACTGGCTGGAATTGTGGCTGGAATAAACTTTAGATTGCTGTTCCTTTCTGATTCTTCTTGTCTGGCTGCTCACTCTATCAGACCTCAGTTTTTTTTTTTTTTTTTGGTCAGGATTGAGCAAGTCTTTATTTGTACATACTATGACAAAGAGGTTTTCAGTAAAAGATCCTTTCATGGAAAGCAGCCTCTAGTTAGCAGCACCTGCTGGGTTCAGGGCTTTGGTTCCCCCTTGTCCAGGTGGTGAGGTGGAGGGGTGTATGTTCCCTCCTTCATTAACTTATCCTGCTGTTTCTTGATGGCACTCATGCGCGTCACCATTTTCAGCCGTAGCACACATTCTTTGAGATCTTCATATTCTATCTTGCACTCTTTTTGTGCCCGGGTTTTACCAATTCCATGTGCACATTCTGTCCATTCTTTTTCAAATGCATGGCAACGAGTAGGAATCTTGAAGGGCTGATCAACAGTTTGGAGTGCCAAGTGTTTGTCTAGGCTAATGCCCAGCCTCTTCTGAAGGTCAATGAAAGGCATGGCATTCCGCAGCAGCACCCTTGTCTTTTCCCGGGGCGCAGACCTCAGTTTTTTGTTGGTTGGTTGGTTTCCCGTAACTTGGATGAATCTAAACTATTGCTCACTGCTCTAACCTGCTGGAGAAACTCTCGGAGGGAGGGACATAGAGCTCATTTGTCACATGAAAGGAAACAGCATTATCTGGGAACATTCATTCTTGTTTCAGTCTTTCATTTTTGGAGATGCGTTTTATGCTCATGACTGATGTGATGGAGTTGATTTTAGCATCACAGAGTAGAATATGAGGTATGTCTTATGCGTGCTGATAAAGGACTGACCTGCTCTGCTTCTGCAGAAAATGGATATAAAAAGTTGAACACCCATGGAGCTGGAGAGATGGCTCAGGGGTTGATTCTGTCTTGTAAGCAGAAGGTCCTGAGTTTGGATCTCAGGTCCCATGTGAAAAAACACCAGGCCGAAACAGCGGTGGCCTGCACTTCTGGCCCTGGTGGGCACAGCCTGAAAAAAGTCTCAGAGAGAAGTAAAAGGGAGAAAGAAGCAATCCAAGATAATTTTTGAAGTCACCCTTGGTCCTTCACAGGGATACACAGTGCCCTCTCACACATACACACATATACACACACACACATACACACATACACACACACACACACACAAATAAATAGAAAATATTTTTGTTTAATTTAGAAATGTATTTATTTAATTTTTATTAAAATATATACCCAAAATTACACTGTAAATAAATATAATGAGTGACATCTAAATCTCCCTGCATCATGATAACTTTGAAGGTCTTATGCTCTTGCTTTCAACTCCTGAATAATGGGATTGTAGACTGTACCTTCAATTCTGTTTTATTTGATGTTGGTGTGGTTAAAAACTAACTTGCACACACACACACACACACAGACACACACACACACACACACACAAATAAATAAATAGAAAATATTTTTTAAAAAAAGTCGAACACCCAAAATTTGGATCTCAAAGCATTTTTAAAATTTTTATTTAAATTACTAGGAGATTTGGAGCTATTAGTTAACCTATCTTCCACTATGTGGTTTAATAAAGGAATGAATAAATGCTGAAAGTTGTCAGTGGATGAGTGACTAATATAATCTGTTGGTAACTAATTTATTTTCTTTCAACAAAGTTACATAAATTCAAAAGAAAAAGTAATGATTCATAGGGAAAGTACTTAGCACATCCCTCACACATATAAGTACTGAAACAACAGTGGCATCAGGAGTGTGTTTTGGGGGGTTCAGGTTAATGTCCTACAATTTCCATCAACATACCTCATAATACGCACTTGACAAACTAGGCCCTATCCTCCAATTTTCAAACAGATTGATGCTCAAAGAAATGGCGAAGATATTGCTGTTAATTAAGGCTAGTTCTCCCATGTTGTTTTGTTAGTAGGATGTAAGCACCCGTGTAAAGCTGATACTGAAATAGAAGGGCTTTTCTTTTGGAACACAGAAAGCTAAGACAGCTATGGATCTTTTGGTGGAGATACTTCACTGTTGGGCAGTTCTGCCTGGCTTGGGTTTCTGAGTCCCTGCTTCTCACTTGTGTGTTTTGCTGCAGGGCTCACAGTGTCCTCTTCGTTCTAGGGACCGGGGTCACCACCTACGCAGTACACCCAGGCATCGTCAGCTCGGAGCTAGTGCGGCATTCCTTTCTGCTCTGCCTGTTTTGGCGGCTCTTCTCTCCTTTCGTCAAGTCCACTCGGCAGGGGGCCCAGACTACCCTGCACTGTGCCCTGGCTGAAGACCTGGAACCCCTGAGCGGCAAGTACTTCAGGTGTGTGTGGTGGTAGCAGGCGTCTCCACCTGTGTGCCTGTGGATCACAGACTCCCTGGGCTCTGTGCCTGGTGATGGAATCCACATTTGGATTGGTCCTGAAAACCAATGGCTGTCAGTTTTCCAGGGAAACTTACATTGGAAAGAATTGCTTTTATGGCTTTATTTTATACCCATATGCCACATTTTGGTAAGATTTGTAGTTTCTTCAAAGCTGTTGAAGACTGCCTCTGTTGGTTATGCCTGGGGCAGGGAATGCTGGCAGACCCTCTAGACTCATGTTCTTATCTTTTAAACTTCTGGTCGATGACTGATGAATGTTTTTGGTACCATTTGGCAAAGCATGTTGCTGCCTCCTCAATTGTGAACCCTCTCAGTGTTGACAAGATTAGCGTTGTCTGTTAAAATACAAATTTCAGTACTGAATCTAAACCCAAACTCAACATGCAACCAGAGGTTGGGGGAAAAAGGGAAACCCAGGAGGAAATCTCCTTCCCTGTCTACTCTGTGGTCACTATGTCACCATTCGCTAAGTGACACAGTGAATGGATACACAATAGCAGCTAAAACTTCTTGAGCTCTTAAATGTGTTTGGCATTCATCTAAGTGTGTTATGTGTATTAATTCATATAATCATCATAAATATGGGAGGTAGGTAATTTTATCCTTATTTTGTAGTTGAAATGGAGGTACAACATAACTAGGAAAGTCACTTAAGTTCACAGAGTTCATAAATAGTAGAAATGAAATTTTTACCCAGGCAGTCTGACCTCAGCTGGGCCATTCAATGTGGCTGATTTAGCTACCTGTGGCCGTCGAACATTTGAAATAGTCCAAATGGACATGTGCTGAAAGTATTACAATGCACAACAGATTTTGAAGACATAAAGTAAAAAAGTAAAATATTTCATTAATAATTTTTATATTGATTAAAACCATTTTGTTTTACTTTTGTATCACTGATTTACTTTTGAGACATAGCTCACTGAATAGCAGGGTCTGGTCTCAAACTTCCTGTCTTTCTGCCTTGGTCTTCTTGGTGCTGCTGGGATTAAAGGTGTATCCTTTTATGCCCAGTGCCTTCTTGCTTTATTTTTTTTAATTTTTAAATTGTATCTATGTCTCATATTTGTGGCTTGAATCATATATTTTGGAAAAAATCTATCTAAAGTCTGGTGTTTTAAGTTAATTCCCTAGATATATGCACAGTCATTTAATATTTTCAAATATTTCAGATACTATTTAATCAATAAGATAATTTTGGTAATATAATGTTGTGAGGGAAAAAAACACAATTTGAAACCATACAAGTGGGCTGGAGAGAATGGGCTAAGACTCTGCCTCAAAAGCAGAAGATCCTGAGTTCCGATCCCAGGTCCCATGTAAAAATGCCAGGCAGAAATGCTAGTGGCCTGCATTTCCAGCGTTAGTTAGGTGAAGCTTGGGAAATCCCACAGCAAAGCAAGAAGGAGGTAGAAGCAATCCAGGATAATTCCAGAAATCACCCTTGGTCTTCCACAGGGACATACAGTGCCCTCTGATACACGCATACACACACACACACACACACACACACAAGTATGAATTATAAATACATACGGAACAGGGCAAAAAGATACTCAGTCACTGGGTAGTAGTGATTACTTCAGCGGCACTTAAGGGACAGTATTAAAGAGGATTTTAAACTTTTTATTTAGGAGTTATTCATTATTTTAAAAATTTAGAAGATCATATATTTATTTGCAATTCATAACATTATGTATCTTTTATTTTTATTTATTATTGTGTGTTTATATGTATGATGTGTGTGGAGGGGTATGTATGGGGGTAGATGCTGAAAATTTGCTTGTCAGCCAGTCTAACCAAAGTAACAAGCATTCCATCCTATGAGAGGCCCTGTGTCAAGGGAATCAGGCAGAGAGCATTTGATGTCTTCCTCTGGCCTTATATGTGCATGTACAGGCATGAGTCCCCACATGCATACATACCCCCCATACCCAAACACACACACACACACACACACACACACACACACACACACACACAAGAAAAAAGAAAAGAGAAGAAAGAAAGAAAGAAAGAAAGAAAGAAAGAAAGAAAGAAAGAAAGAAAGAAAGAAAGAAAGAAAGAAAGAAAGAAAGAAAGAAAGAAAGAAAGAAAGAAAGAAAGACAGCTGAGACATAGCACAGTGGTAGAGTAGTGGTAGCATGAGGATCCAATGCTTGGTACTGAAAAAAATTTTAAAAGAAAGAAAAAAGAATTTCACCTTTAATCCTGTGAGTCTCGCACTGAAATTTAGCATTCCTTCAATTATGAATGTGTATAATGGAGCAGTTATAGTGGCTTCGGTGACTATCATTGTAGGATCAGCTATTTTAATGTCATGTTACATTGTTGCAAATATTTCATAAGCCATCTTTGCTCACCATTATACTGAAATATGCTGGTTTAAATTAGTTATGGCGATAGATCTTATTATAAAATATGTTAGCAAAGAAGCCTGTATATTACTATATTGCAAAATTTTAAAGATATATATGTATTATGTATATGTGTAGATAGATAATAGATGATAGACAGCAGATAGACAAACACACCTATATAGTTTTTTGAGATAACACCGTCTCCTTGTGGTCTAGGTTAGCCTTAGGATTTTCTTGAACTCCTGATCTTCCTGCCTTGATCTCCCATGTGCTAGGATTATAGGTATGCACCACTGTGTCTATACTTTAAAATACTTTTAAAATGCCTTCAAAATTGACTGAGTGTACTGCATTATGATTTATATCGTTAGAAATATATTGTAAGAAATATATTCTCAGACCGTCAATTCTCGTTCCTGATATTCCCTCTCTGTCTCTGTCCTGCAGTGACTGCAAGAGGACCTGGGTGTCTCCAAGGGCTCGGAATAAGAAAACAGCGGAGCGCTTGTGGAACGTCAGCTGTGAGCTTCTAGGGATCCAGTGGGAGTAGCTGGGGGGAAGGCCGTGGCTTTATCAGGCCCAACCCATGCCATAAAGGCGGGGGACCACAGAGAAGGCTGACCCCGAAGGACTGTCCTCCTGGCCGAGACTGCTGTGAATCCTGCCTGCGCTGAATGAACCTCCTGACCCTTTTGGAAACCCGTAAACGCCCAACCTTCTTGTGAGACTGGCTCGCGTGGTTCGCACTTACAGGCTTACTCTTCTCAATGCTTGCAGAGTTGGCAGAGGACCAGGCAGATCCCAGGCTGGCCACGGGGGCGGCAGAAGAGCCTGGGAATGGGGTCACTTCTCTCACCAGCAGCAGGAGCACTAGCCTGTGTTCTCAGCTGAGGCGACAGGAACATCAGCACTCTGTATTTCCACAGACTGTGGCTCAACAATGCACTGACCTCTCTTCGAAGTGAAACGCTAGTCGTTGGGGAAGGGTGAGGCTCGCCTTGGCCAAATTGGATTTCTTCCTATGAGCATCCTGCAGGATCAGATATCATGAAACTGGGCCTTTCCATTTTCAATCACGTGTAGATAGTTTCTTTTTCTAAAGATTCCCTTACCTCAATTTTTAGGGAAAATAAAGATTGCATTCATTCCATCGCCTTAGCAATTTTCTCAGGGAAAAGGGAAGAAAGAGGGAAAGGCGGTCACTCATCCGTCTACCCACCTGTAACTTTCTTAGAGTATTGTGTCTGGGTGTGAAGTGAGATGGGCAAGTGTTGCAGTCACTTTTTCTGCTGCCGTGAGACGAGACAACACTCAGACTCAAGCAACTTGAGGCAAGAAAGGGAGATTAATTTGGCTTATGGTTTCATTATGGTGGAAAAGGCTTGACAGCAGAGCTGGAAACGGCTCAGGTCGCCACAGCCATCACCAGGCAGAGACAGCCAGTGGCAACTGCAAGATCAGATTGCTAGGGGAGGCAGGGCAGGGCTACCAAAACCTCCGGTTCGCCCCCTCTGACACGTCTTCCTTCACAAGCCTCCACCTCCTAAAAGTGCCACCACCTTACCAAGCACTAACATCAGCTAAAGTTGCAAGCACATGAGTCGGGGGTGTGGGGGTGGGGAGGACAAACAAGCAAGTTAGCTGTCTTCTTGGGTTTCTTTCAGTGACAATGTTTGGTGGCCCAAGAAGTGAGAAGTGTGGCTTAAAATACTGAGCTGTTCCGCTCCACCATGGATTATGGCCAGATGGATTTGATACATAGATATAGACAATGCAAGTCCCTGGCAATCCCTCTCCTTAAACTCATTGTTCTCCTTCCTCTGGCCTCTGTTCCGCGCTGTGGCCCTGGTGACCTACTTCTTGATTCGAGCTCTGAAGGTAACTAAGAAGAGGTGGAGAGATTTATTTGCCTCATGTTACAGTTCAAGAAGCCATGTTTATTGGCTCCAGGTCTAAGACATCCAAAGGGCCTTTGATGACAAATATATTCATGCTTTTTTTTTCAATGGAAAATAGGCTTTAGGGCTCATTGGGTAAAAGCACTTGCCATGTGGTGTGAGGATCTGAATTTGAATCCCTGGAATACAAGTGAAAAACCGATGTGCAATGCAAATATCTGTAATCCCAATGCTCCTATGGGAGACACGAGGCAAAGGAAGGGACTCCTCAGTAGTTTACAGGCTAATTCATCTGGCTTACTCAATGGAAAAAAAAAGAAAGAAAAGAAAAGAAAGAAACTCTGTCTCAAAACGAAGTGAAAGGTAAGGGCCGTTTCTCCTGACCTTTATACTCACGTTGTGTGAACACGAGCACACACATTACTAATAACAAAGTGAATTAAAAAAATAAAAAGTATTCTTTACATTTCAATATGGATTTGGCTTCCTGCCTTGGCCCCTGGGCCCAGAAGATAAGATTCCAGATGACAAATAGGACAGCCTTCCCTACTTCCTCGTAACTGCTCCAATTCTTTGTTCTTCCTGCCTTCTCTGAGACTCTGACTCATTAGCTTGTCCAGGACTGGAAAATCTCCTTTCCTTAGGCTTGACTGAGAGATTGCCCTAGATTTCTTTTAAATAACAGTCCTCTGGAAAACTAAGAGAAAAGAAAACCACATACCCAAAAGTGAAGACGCAAAGAGCTTCGAGTACAGATTACCCAGTGATAGCTTCTACACTTTGCCTGGGCAGCCACTGACACACATCCAACTCAACTCTGCATATAATGCCGCCAGGCATTCTGAGCCCAAGAGGATCTACCCTGTGTACTTAGCCTCTTTAGTTACAACATAGACACCCGCTTCAAGCAAGCTCAGCCAAAAAGCATGGAAAAACTTGCTCAGAAACTCAAGGAAGATTTGAAACTGAAAACTGGGAAAGAGCAGGGATGTAGCTCAGAAATAACCAGGACTTAAGCAATGAGGGTCACTTCTCCTCCTATTTGCTTTTCTCTGAAAATGGACTTCCCTTTAGAATAAGAGGCAAGAGATTTACTTGACTGTTGGCAACTCTTATATGTTGTGCTCCTGGTTTTTATCACTGAAGAGGCACTGTAGCTGGTTTTAGAATTTAAAGAACTCCGGGGTTGGCTTATGCTAGACATTTCATGAGAAATGTACAGCACGGAGCAGGGGAACTAGGTAAGAGTGAGATAGTACAAAAGTAACACTTTCAAATCAGTGAATAAAACATGGATTCTTTAATACATAGTATTGGACAAATCTTGTTTCCATAAAGTTGAAAACTTTATTTGCACCTTTAAAGGCATATTAGAAAAAAATATAGAAGAGTATCTTTAAGCCTTGGAAAGAACATCTTTTTAAAACATGAAGAGAAGGGCTGGAGAGGTGGCTCAGGGGTTAAGTCCTCTGCCTTGCAGGTGGAAGGTTCTGAGTTCAGATCCTAGACCCCACGTATAGACGCCGGGCAGAAGCGGGGGCGGCCTGCATTTCCAGTCCTGGTAGAGCGGAGCCTGTGAATCCCGGAGCAGAGTAAACAAGGAGGAGGTGGAGGTGTCCATGGTGGTTCCCAAATTGTCTGTGGTTCTACACACCCACACATACATACACGCGTGCACACACGCATACACACACAATTTAATAACAAAAATTTAAAAAAACATGAAGAGAATCTAGGAAAAGTTTAATATGGAAATTAAAGATCAAGGGATCTTTGAGCATATTTGTTATAATATTTGTCAGGTTAGGTATCCTGGGAAACAGACCTTCGGGTGGGTATTTGCACACAGATGGTTTATTCAGAGCTAGGCATAGTGGCATAGACTTATGATCCCAGAATTTAGGAAGCAGAGGCAGGAGGATTGCTGCAAAATTGAGTCTTCTTTATAGGGAATTTCAGGCCAGCCAGAGCTAAAGAGTGAGAAAGAGCAAGCAAACAAGAGTGGGGAGCACTGTTCAAGTCAATGTCCAGGAGGGAGTGATGGAAGTGGCATAGGCAGGTGGCCGTGACACAGTCACAACAAAGGCTCAGTTGATCCACTTCCACAGGGAGACCTGGAGCCCAGTTGTCTGAATTGAGAAAAGACCAACCTTTATACCTCCGTGTTGACCTGTCATTGAATAGGCAGTTTCCAGGGCTGGACAATGACCTGGATGAAGGAGTGTTTTCTGGGGGAAGGTTAAGTCCTAGAGAAAGATTTGGATGAGACTTGTCAGGTTCTTACACTTCTAGCATATGGGGGATGAGCATTTTGTTTTTGAAGGGGAATGGCAAACAGGAGAACTTTCTCATAAGAGGACATAAAACCCTAGGAGAGAACTTTCAAAATGCAACAATGGGGACTGGTGAGACATTTCATTCTGTAAAGTGCCTACTGCACAAGACCAAGGACCTGAATTCAGATCCCCAGTACCTATGTAAAAGTCAGATGTGGCAGCATATTGGGGAAGTGGAGAGACAGATCCCTGGAGTTCACAAGCTAGTCAATCAGTGAGCTATAGGTTCAGTAAAAGACCCAGACTCTTCCTTCCAGGGCTGAAGGTTCAGGTTGCTAATATTTCTGCCTGGTGTTTATACATGGGATCTGGGATCTGAACTCAGGTCCTTCTGCTTTTGAGACACAGTCTTAACCTCTGAGCCATCTCCAGTTCATCAGTTATTTTAAAGACAGTCTTTTTACATCTTACTTGGAAGTTAAAAATGAATAACTTCAAATGACAGGATTTGACTTGCCACTAGGCTTAGACCTGAAGTTTGTTAAAAGAAACAGTATGAATATTTCCAGTCCAGGAAGCAATAATTTATTTATTTATTATTTTTTTACCCACTCATACAAACTTAATAGGTACCACAGTCCCCTCCCTCCCTCCCCCCTTCCCGTCCCCCTTGCTCCCTTCCTCTTTTTCCCCTTCCTTTCACCCCCTCTTCTCCCAGTGCTCCTTCTTCTCCCCCCTCCCCCATCCCCGGAGCATCCATTAGTGTGAATGTCAAACTTCCCTCTGAATCCTCCACTTTAATGAGGTGTATGGACTCAGTAGCATTGCCTAGAGCCCTTCCTTGGGCTCCCCTTTAGTATGGGAACATTATTGTGACTGTTAATCCCTTGCCTCTGAGGATCCTAGTGCCTGTGATCCATGCTAGACTTTGGGGGGTCATTGATATGTATCAGTTATTGCTCAGGTCACGCAAAGTCCTATTATGGTTACTTTGGCCCTAACTTGTGAGGAGTATCTTGCTTATCATTGCTCCTCCCCATCTTTAGACTCTTACAATCTTACTACCTCCTCTTCCGCAAATTTCACTGAGCTTTAGGATGAGGAGAGATTGGCCGGTCTGGTTCCAGGTGATTAATGTAGGGTCTCTGATGTTCTGAATTATGGGTTTTTTTAATACATTTTTTATTATTTCTGCTCATACAAATTTCATAGGTAGACCAGTTCCCTCCTTCCCTCCTCCTCCCCCCAAACCCCTGCTCCCCCCCCTTCCTCCCCATCCCCCAGTGCCTCCCCCCCAATTCCCAGAGAGTCCTTTATTGTGTATGCCTGACTCTCCTCTGGGACCTCCTCTCCGATGACGTACAAGGACCCAGTGGCATTTCCCAGAATCCTTTCTCGTGTTCCCCTTAAGCATAGGAACACTACTGTGGCTGTCAATCCCTTGCCTCCAAGGATCTTGGTGCCTTTAGCAGATGCTAGACTTTGTGAGGTCAATAGTGTGTTGGACATTGCGCAGGGCATGCGAAGTCCTATTATGTTTGCTTCAGCCCTAACTAGTGTGGAGAATCTTGCAAATCATTGCTCCTCCCAACCTTTTGCTCTTACAATCTTACCGCCCCCTCTTCCGCAAATGTCCCTGAGCTTCAGGATGGGGAGAGATTAGGCTGGCCTAGTTCTATGTGGTTGATATAGAATCTCTGAAGTTCTGGATTGTGGTTTATTGATTTTCTTTTGCAGTTTTGCTGCTCCTGCAATGCCCTTCACTCCATCCTGATGGGCACTGTATGTCACCCCCTGGTCAGAGACAAAAAACTGTTAAACTGGAGTCTTGTTATAATAGCACATTCAAGGGTAGATGTAATAAAAATAGGAAACCTCAGTGAGGGAGGGGTCAATCACCCATTTGCAAAATGATTACTTTTTATCTGCCAGTCTATATGCCCTCCCCTTCTGGTGAGATCACACCCTCTCAGTTGTAAATGATCAGGAACGAACGTCTGTGAACTTAACCAGGTGTCACATTACTTACTTGCATTCATTGATGGAGGCCTATTTTCTCTGCTGTAACATGATCCCCTCTCTCCTTGTTTCTGGTGTGGCCCTCCTACCCCATCCCTCCTGTTCATAATCCTTGCAATTACTGTATTACATACAGTAATTTGAGTGTCTCAATGTGGGCTGGGTGAGTTTGGTACTAGGAGCCACCTATTAGGGAGTACATACGGCGCTTATTTCACTTAATATAATTGTTTCTAATGACATCCATTTCTCAGCAAATTCCAGTAATTCATCATTTTTGATGGCTGAGTAGTAAGTACTCCATTGTATAGATGTACCACAGTTTCCTTATCCACTCATCAACTGTTGGACATTTGGGTTGATTCCATGACTTTGCTATTGTAAACAGTGCTGCTATGAACATGGTCGTGCTTGTGCTATAGAGGTGAACTTCTGCTGCATGGGGGGGTTATTCCCAAAAGTGGGATAGCAGGGTCATATGGCATTTCAATCTTTAATTTCTTTAAGAATCTCCAGACGGCTCGCCAGAGCGGCTGTATGAGCCTGCATTCCCACCAGCAATGTAGGACAGTTCCCCTCTCTCCACATCCTCTCCAGCATTTGTTGTTGTTTGTATTGTGGATTTTTGCCATCCTGAGCGGGGTAAGATGATATCTCAGGAAAGTTTTGATTTGCATTTTCCTGATGGCTAAGGAAGTGGAACATTTTTAAAGATATTTGTTAGACATTTTAATGTCATCCCTGGTAAAGTTTCTTTTAAGTTCCAGGGCCCATTTTTTAATTGGGCCAGTGTTTTCCTTGGAGTTTAGTTTCCTAAGTTCTTTGTGCACTCTGGACAGTAGAGCTCTATCAGATATGTGGTTAGTGAAGATTTTCTCCCATTCTGTGGGTTGCCTTTGAGCTGGTGTTACAATCTCTTTATCTGAAAGGAAGCTCTTTAATTTCACAAGATCCCAACTGTTGAGAGTTGGTAGCAGTGACTGTGCCATTGGATGTCTGTTTAGGAACTGTTGGCCTAGCCCAATCAGCTCGAGGGAGTTCCCTATCCTTTCAACTATGGTTTTTATAGTCTCTGGCCTTATATCAAGGTCCTTGATCCATTTGGAATTAAGCCTTGTACATGGTGACAAGTACGGGTCCAGCTTTAATCTTCTGCATGTGGAGATCCAGTTTTGCCAGTACCATTTGTTGAAGATGTTGTTCTTTTTCCATTGGATTCTTTGGGCCCCTTTGTCAAAGACCAAATGGCTGTAATCTTGTGGGTTTATATCTGGGTCTTCAAGCCTTATCCATTGATCTGTGTGTCTATTTTGGAGCCAGTACCAGGCTGTTTTTATAACTATGGATTTGTAGTATAGACTAAGGTTTGGTATGATAATACCTCCAGCAGTGTTTTTGTTACTCAGGATTGTCTTTGCTCTCCTGGGTCTTTTGTGCCTCCATATGAATTTTGAGATTGTTTGGTCAACTTCTTTAAAGAATTGCTTTGGGATTTTAATTGGTATAGCATTGAATTTGTATATTGCCTTTGGTAGGATGGTCATTTTATGATGTTGATTCTGCCAATCCAGGAACATGAGAAGTCTTTCCACCTTCTGGTGTCTTCTGCAATTTCTTTCTTTAGGGTTTTAAAGTTTTCATTGTAAAGGTCTTTTACCTCCTTGGTTAGGTTTATACCAAGGTATTTCATTTTTTTAGGGGCTATAGTAAATGGGATTGTTTCTCTCAAAGCTTTTTCACTTCTTTCATTCTGGGCATATAGGAAGGCCTCTGATTTTTGCACATTTATTTTGTATCCTGCCACCCTGCTGAACTTCTTAATTAGCTCCAGGAGCTTCCTGGTGGAGTTTTTGGGATCCCTCAGGTATAAGATCATGTCATCTGCAATAGGGATAGCTTGACTTCTTCCTTGCCGATTTGAATCCCTCTTATGTCCCTTTCTTGTCTTATGGCTTCAGCTAAGACTTCAAGTACAATATTGAATAGAAGTGGTGAGAGAGGACAGCCTTGTCTAGTTCCTGATCGAAATGGGAATGCTTCCAATTGTTCCCCATTGAGCATAATCCTTGCTGTGGGCTTGTTGTATATAGCTTTTATTATATTGATAAAGGTTCCTTCCATTCTTACTGTCTCTAGCGTTTTGATCATAAAAGGCTGTTGGATCTTGTCAAAGGCTTTTTCTGCATC
This sequence comes from Typhlomys cinereus, assembly GCA_023101885.1. Lineage (NCBI taxonomy): Eukaryota > Metazoa > Chordata > Mammalia > Rodentia > Platacanthomyidae > Typhlomys > Typhlomys cinereus. Next base: position 601,348 of record JALPQD010000452.1, read on the forward strand.
TATCGAGAGTATCATGTGGTTTTGGACTTTGGACTGGTTTACATGATGAATTACATTTATTTTTAAAAAATTTTTTTTAATTATTATTTATTCAATTGTGTGTGTGTGTGTATGTATGTGTGCGCACATGTGTGTATGTGTGTGTGCACGCATGTGTGTATGTGTGTGTGTAGAACCACGGATGAATCGGGAACCACCATGGACGCCTCCACCTCCTTCTGCCCCGGGATTCACAGGCTCTGCCCTACCAGGACCAGAAGCGCAGGCGGCCCCCGCTTGCGCCTGGCGTCTATACGTGGGATCTGGGATCCGAACTCAGGACCTTCTGCCTGCAAGGCAGAGGCTTAACCCCTGAGCCACCTCTCCAGCCCGATGAATTACATTTATTGATTTGCGTATGTTGAACCAACCTTGTGTGCTGGGGATGAAGCCTACTTGGTCCCCGTGAATGATGTTTTTAATATGTTTTTGAATCCGATTTGCTAAGACTTTGTTGAGAATCTTTGTGTCTGTGTTCATCAGGGAGATCGGCCTATAGTTTTCTTTTTTAAGTGAATCTTTATTAGGTTTTGGGATTAAAACGATATTAGCTTCATAGAAGGAATTTGGTAGTGTTCCTTCCTTTGCTATTTGATGGAACAGTTTAAGGAGTATTGGTGTTATTAACTCCTTAAATGTCTGGTAGAACTCTGTGCTGAATCCATTTGGTCCAGGACATTTTTTGGTGGGAAGATTCGAGATTACTTCTTCAATTTCCTTATATGTTATAGGACTATTTAAATAATTCACAACTTCCTGATTCAATTTAGGTAAATTGTGTTTACTTAGAAATTCATCCATCTCTTTTGTATTGTCAAACTTCACAGAGTATAAGTTTTGGAATATGATGTTATAATTCTCTGGATTTCTTGGGTATCAGTAGTGATAACTCCATGTTCATTTCTAATTTTGTTAATTTGGGTTTTCTCTCTCTTGCTTTTGGTTAATTTAGCTAGGAGTTTATCAATCTTATTGATTTTTTCAAAGAACCAGCTTTTTGACTGGTTGATTTTTTCTATCATTTTCTTAATTTCGATTTCAGATATTACTCCCCTTATTTTGCTAATCTCCTCTCTTCTACTACTTTTGGGATCAGATTGCTCTAGTTTCTCTAAAGTCTTAAGCTGCATCGTTAAGTTATTTATTTCTGATGTTTCCATTTTTTTGATGTAGGCATTAAGAGCTATGAACTTATCTCTTAGGACAGCTTTCATTGTGTCCCAGAGATTTTGGTAAGTTGTACTTTCGTTATCATTCGCTTTCAGGAAATCTTGAATTTCCTTTTTAATTTCTTCCTGAATCCAGTTCTCATTCAGCATCATATTGTTAAGTTTCCAAGAGTTAGTGTATTTTCTCTTGTTTGTTGTGTTGTGGATGTCCAGCTTTAGGCCGTGATGGTCTGACAGGGCACAGGTTAGAATTTCAACTTTTTTTGTGTATGTGTAGATTCGTTTTGTGGCCCAGTATGTGATCTATTTTGGAGAAAGTTCTGTGTGCTACTGAGAAAAATGTGTATTCTTTGGTGCATGGATGAAAAGTTTGATAGAGATCTGTAAGGTCCATTTCTTTCAGGGTTTGATTAAGTTCCAAAGTGTCTCTGTTAAGCTTTTGACCTGTTGATCTATCCCATGTTGAAAGGGCGGTGTTGATGTCCCCAAGTATTATCGTTTGGGGGTTGATTTCTTACTTTAGACGTTGTAGGGTTTTCTTAATGAATGTGGAGGGGCCCATATTGGGTGCATATATGTTCAGTATTGTGAAGTCTGCCTGGTGAATTGTACCTGTGACTAAAATGTAGTATCCATCTGTGTCTTTTATGATTTTCTTTGGTTTGAAGTCCACTTTGTCTGAAAGCATAATTGCTACCTCTGCCTGTTTCCTGGTTCCATTAGCTTGCAAGATTTTGGACCAGCCTTTCATTCTTAGGATGTGCCTATCTTTTGTGGTGAGGTGAGTTTCCTGAAGGCAGCAGATTGTTGGATTGTAGTTTTTAATCCAAGTTTGTAATCTGTGTCTCTTAATTGGTGAGTTAATACCATTGACATTTAATGTTATAATGGAGAAATTATTTTTAATTCTGGACATTTTTTATGTTTAGTAGATTTTGTAAGCATGTTGTTTGATATTTATGTTTTGGTGGTATTATACTTCCCTTCTGTCCTCCTGGATACGCTTGTTCTTTTCTTCAAGCTTGAGTATTATTTCTAGCATTTTTTGAAGCCCTGATTTGGTAGACATGTATCCCTTCAAGTTGTCTTTGTGCTGGAAAACTTTTCTTTCTCCCTCAATCATGACAGATAGTTTTGCCGGGTATATCAGTCTGGGTTGGCATTTTTGCTCATTTAATACTTGAAGTATGTCTCTCCAAGCTTTTCTTGCTTTTACTGTTTCCATTGAGTAGTCATTTGTTATTCTAATAGGTTTACCTTAAAAGTGACTTGCTTTTTTTCTCTTGAAGCTCTCAGCACCTTTTCTTTGTCTTGAATGTGGGGTGTTTTGACTATTATTTGCCGTGGTGATTTTCTATTTTGGTCATATCTGTTTGGAGTGCGAAATGCCTCTTGTATTTGGATAGGCCTCTCATTCTTTAGTTGTGGAAAGTTTTCATTTATGATGAATTGAAATATTTCCTCCGGTGTGGTATTTTGGGATTCTTGTTCTGGTATTCCATGAATGCGCATGTTAGGCTTCTTCAGGGTGTCCCATATTTCTTGAATGTTCCTCTCCAGTATCTTTTTGGCTTTAACAATCTCTTCCATTGAGCTGGTTAATTCTCTGCCTCATTTGTTCTGCTGATAAGACTCTCTGTTGAGTTTTGGGTTGAAGATAACTTGTCTTTTAGTTCAATTTTAAACTCTGCCTGAGACTGTTTTAACTGCTCTATACCTATTTTTGTTTCTTGAACTGTTTTTCTCAACTCCTCCAGGTGCCTGTTATATTCCTGTTCAAAGTGGTTGATACGGTTGTTTAACTCTTCTCGGATTTCCTCTTTCATAGTATTAATCATGGTAATGATCATACTCTGAAAGTCGTTATGTTGGGTCTGGTTTTCATGGCTATTTTCTGTGGATTTGTTCTGGTCGGAATCCATCATTATGGGATTGATTCAGTGGGAGATTGGTCTTCTTGGGTTTTGTTTCTCGTGGATCTGCACTTTGACTTGGGCATTGTTATTTTGTTTTTTAGGACCTTTCAGTTTCTGTGTGTTTTTCACTGAACCGATGTAGTTGGTATTGTTACACTTGCCAGTTATTACTAGTGCTTGCCTTGGATTGGGTATGTTTGTGTATTATTATTGTTATATCCTAGATGAGGCTACTAGGCTGTTAGTACCTCAGTTAGGTCAGGTTAAGTAACCAGGGGGTGAATATTAGTATGGTAATGCACTTTTACGATTTAGTATCTTGGTGAAATGTGAGGGTGAGTGGTGTACTCCCTGGAGTTGTATGTTTTTGGGGTGGCTGTATGAGGAAGTTGATCTACAGCATTGATACTAAAAAAGATCAGTAAGGTGAAAAGAAAAAAATAACGTTTACTTATCTTTGGGCTGGATGTGAAGAATCTCGCCCATGTGATATAATGATTGTAGTGGAGTCCGGATGTATGGCCTGTATTCCCTTTGTTCCTTAGAGTTTTGCTTGAGTTTCCTTTGGACTCTATTGAATTCTGAGTAGCAGTGTGTCTTCCGTGGACCACGTGCGTAGGTCCCCGGTGAGCCGGAGGGGCAGAGGGTCTGATGTTGATGGCAGAATTCTTCACCTGGGACCTGGGGGGGCAGCGGAGGCTCGCGGGGTTGGGAGGGTGCGAGGGGCTGGGGGCCGGCGGCGGCCGCAGGGGTGTTGGCTGGGCGGCTCCGGGGTGGGGGGCTGGGCTGGGAGGGGCTCTCTCACTTGCTAACTCATCTGGGAGCTTGGCGGGGGTCGGCACGGAGGGAGGGGCTGGAGTCCGAGGGAGGGGTCCGGGGCAAAGCCGGAGGCCGCGCGGGTGCTGGCCAGACGGCTCCAGGGTGGGGGGCTGGCTTGTTGTTGTTTTCAGTTTTGCTGTTCCTACACCACCTTCGGTTCCATCCTGATTGGTATTGGAGATCATCTCCTAACCAAAGATAAAAGGCTGTTTAAGTGAAATCTTACTATAAGAGGAGATTCAAAGGTAAATGGAAGAGGAGTAGGAGACCGCAGTAGGGAGGGTCTGTCTCCCATTTGCAGGATGGTTACCATCTATCTGTCAGTCACTAGACCCTCCCTGATTGGTGAGATCAAATCCTGTCAGTTGCAAGTGACCAGGAAGGAAAGTGAGAGTGAGCTTAACCAGATGTCTTGCTACTTACAATACTTGATGGTAACCTATTTTCTCTACTGAAGCATGATCCCCTCTCTCCTTATTTATGGGGGAGCACTCCTTCCCTTTCACTCCTGTTTATAATCTTTGTGATTACTGTAGGTATTACAGAGATTTATCTTTGAATATGTCACTAAGTGGATTTGGTATTAGGATCCACTGTATTAGGGAGTACATATGGCACTTAATTTTCTGTGTCTGGGATACTTCACTCAATATAATTTTTTCTAATTCCATCCATTTCCGGCAAATTGCATTAATTCATCTTTTTCAATGGCTGAGTAGTATTCCATTGTATACATGTACCACATTTTCCTTATCCACTTGTCAACTGTTGGGCATTTGGGTTGATTCCATGACTTTGCTATTGTAAATAGTGCTGCTATGAACATGGTTGTGCTTTTGTCATTGAGGTGAATTTTTGCTGTATGGGGGATTATTCTCAGAAGTGGACTAGCAGGGTCATACGGCATTCCAATCTTTAACTTTTTTTTAAAAAAATTGCCAGGCTGATCGCCAGAGTGGTTGTATAAGCCTGTATTCTCACCAGCAATGTATGAGAATTCTCTTCTCTCACATACTCTCCAGCATTTGGTGTTGTTTGTATTGCGAATTTTTGCCATCCTGACTGGGGTGAGATGATATCTCATAGAAGTTTTGATTTGCATTTCCCTGATGGCTAAGGATGTGGAGTATTTTTAAAGATATTTGTTAGACATTTCAATTTCTTCCCTGGAAAAGTTTCTTTTGAGTTCCCAGGCCCATTTTAATTTAATAATTTAATTTATTTCCTCTGCACTCTGGATAATAGCGCTCTATCAGATATGTGGTTAGTGAAGTTTTTCTCCCATTCTGTGGGTTGACTTTTTGCAATCTCTTTATCTGAACAGAAGCTCTTTAATTTCATAAGATTCCATTTGTTGAGTGTTGGTTCTAGTGACTGTGCTATTAGATTTCTGTTTAGGAATTGTTGGCCTAGTCCAAGGAGGTCCTTAATTCATTTGAAATTAATTTTTGTACATGGCGAAAAGTACAGGTCCAGTTTTAATCTTCTGCAGATGGACATCTAGTTTTGCCAGCACCATTTGTTGAAGATGCTGTTCTTTTTCCATTGGATTTTTTTGGACCCCTTTGACAAAGATCAAATGGCTGTAATTGTGTGGGCTTATATCTGGGTCTTCGACCCTTATCCATTGATCTATGTGTCTATTTTGGAGCCAGTATCAGGCTGTTTTTATTACTATGGATTTGTAGTATAGATTAAGGTTTGGTATAGTGATACCTCCAGCAGTGTTTTTGTTACTCAAGATTGTTTTTGCTATCCTGGGTCTTTTGTGTTTCCATATGAATTTTGAGATTGTTTCGTCAATTTCTTTAAAGAATTGCTTGGGGATTTTGATTGGTATAGCATTGAATCTGCATATTGCTTTTGGTAGGATGGTCATTTTTATGATGTTGATTCTGTCGATCCAGGAGCATGGGAGGTCTTTCTACCTTCTGGTGTCTTCTGTAATTTCTTTGTTTAGAGTTTTAAAATTTTCATTGTAAAGGTCTCTCACTTGCTTGGTTAGGTTTATACCAAGGTATTTTATGTTTTTAGGGACTATAGTAAATGGAATTGTTTCTCTTAGGGGTTTTTCACTTTTTTCATCTTGGGCATATAGGAAGGCTACTGATTTTTGAACATTTACTTTGTAACCTGCCATCCTGACTTCTGTATTAGTTCCCAGAATTTCCTGGTGGAGATTTTGGGATCACTCAGGTATATGATCATGTCATTTGCAAACAGAGATAACTTGACTTCTTCCTTGCATTTTAAATCCCTTTTATCTCCCTCTCTTGTCTTATGACTCCAGCTAAGACTTTAAGTATAATATTAAATAGAAGCAGTGAGAGTGGACAGCCTTGTCTAGTTCCTGATCAAAGCAGGAATGCTTCAAGTTTTTCCCCATTGAGTATAATCCTTGCCGTTGGCTTGTTGTATACAGCTTTTATTATGTTGATAAAGGTTCTTTTCATTCCAACTATCTCTAGGGTTTTGATCACAAAAGGCTGTTGGATCTTGTTAAAAGCTTTTTCTGCATCTATTGAGAGTAACACATGGTCTTGGACTTTGGATTGGTTTATATAGTGAATTACATTTATTGATTTGCATATGTTGAACCAACCTTGTGTGCCTGGGATAAAACCTACTTGGTCACAGCGATGATCTTTTTGTCGTGTTTTTTAATCCAATTGCTAAGATTTTGTTGGGAATCTTTGCATCTGTGTTCATCAAAGAGATTGGCCTATAGTTTTCTTTTTTAAGTGTATCTTTATTAGGTTTTAGGATTAGCATGATATTAGCTTCATAGAAAGAATTTGGCAGTGTTCCTTCGCAATTTGATGGAACAGTTCAAGGAGTAATTGGTGTTACTTGCTCCTTAAATGTCTGGTAGAACTCTATGCTGAATCCATCTGGTCCAGGACATTTTTTGGTGAGAAGATTCGAGATTACTTCATCGATTTCCTCATATGTCATAGGACTATTTAAATAATTCAAAACTTCCTGAGTCAATTTAGGGAAGTTATACTTAATTAGGAATTCATTCATTTCTTTTGTGTTATCAAATTTCATGGAGTATAAGTTTTTGAAATATGACCTTGTAATTCTCTGAATTTCTTGGGTATCAGTAGTGATAACTCCATTTTTATTTCTAATTTTGTTAATTAGGGTTTTCTCTCTCTTGTTTTTGGTTAATTTAGCTAGAGGTGTATCAATCTTATTGATTTTTCCAACGAACCAGTTTTTTGACTGGTTGATTCTTTGTATTGTTTTCCTCATTTCAATTTCGGATATTTCTCCCCTGATTTTGCTAATCTCCTCTCTTTTACTGCTTTTGGGATTGAATTGCTCTTGTTTCTCTAAAGCTTTAAACATTATTTATTTGTAATGTTTCTATTTTTTTTGATGTAGGCATTAAGAGTATAAATTTACCTCTTAGGATGGCTTTCATTGTGTCCCAGAGATTTTGGTAAGTTGTATTTTCATTATTGTTCTCTTTCTAGGAAATCTTGAATTTCCTATATCTTCCTAAACTCAATTCTCATTCAGCATCATAGTGTTTAGTTTCCAGGAGTTAGTGTATTTTCTGCTGTTTGTTGTGTTGCGGATGTCAAGCTTTAGACCATGGTGGTCTGATAGGGTATAGGCTAGAATTTCAACTTTCCTGTATATGGGGAGATTCGTTTTGTGGCCCAATATGTGATCTATTTTGGAGAAAGTTCCGTGCGTGCTGAGAAAAATGTGTACTCTTTGATGTGTGGATGAAAAGTTTGATAGAGATCTGTAAGGTTCATTTCAGTAAGGGTTTGATTAAGTTTCCAAGTGTCTCTATTAAGTTTTTGACCTGTTGATCTATCCCACGTTGAGAGGGTGGTATTGGAATCTCCAAGAATTACCGTTTTGGGGTTGATTTCTTGCTTTAGATGCTGTAGCATTTGCTTAATGAATGTGAAGGAGCCCATATTAGGTGTATATATGTTCAGTATTGTGAAGTCTTCCTGGTGGGTTGTACCTGTGACTAAAATATAGTATCAATCTTCTGTGTCTCTTATGATTTTTTTTTTATTTGAAGTCCATTTTGTCAGATAGCACAATAGCTACCCCTGCCTGTTTCCTGGTTCCATTAGCTTGCAGAATTTTTGACCAGCCTTTTACTTTTAGAATGTGCCTATCTTTTGTGGTGAAATGTGTTTCCTGAAGGCAGCAGATGGATGGGTTGTGATCTCTAATCCAAGTTTGTAATCTGTGTCTTTTTATTGGTGAGCTAATTCCATTGATATTTAGTTTATAATGGAGATATTACTTTCAATTCCTGACATTTTTTATGTTTAGTGGCTTTCGTAGGTGTGTTATTTGGTTTGTGGGTTTTGGTGGTATTATACTTCCCCTTCTGTCCTCCTGGATATGCTTGTTCTTTCCTCCAAGCTTGAGTATCTTTTCTAGCATTTTTTTGAAGGCCTGGTTTGGTAGACATGTAAGCCTTCAAGTTGTCTTTGTGCTGGAAAATTTTTTCTTTTGCCTCGATCCTGACTGATAGTTTTGCCGGGTATATCAGCCTGGGTTGACATTTTTGCTCATTCAATATTTGAGGTACGTCTCTCTAAGCTGTTCTTGCTTTTACTGTTTCCATTGAAAAATCATTTGTTATTTTAACAGGTTTACTTTTAAAAGTGACTTGTTTTTTTCCCTTGAAGCTCTCAGCACCTTTTCATTGTCTTATATGTGGAGTATTTTGACTATTATTTGCCATGGCAAGTTTCTATTTTGGTCATATCTGTTTGGGGTGCAGAATGCCTCTTGTATTTGGCTGGGCCTTTCTTTTTTTAGATGAGGAAAGTTTTCCAGTTATGATAATTTGAAAATTTTCCTCAGGTGTGGTATTTTGGGATTCTTGTTCTGGTATTCCATGAATGCGCATGTTAGGCTTCCTCAGGGTGTCCCATAACTCTTGAATATTCCTCTCAAGTATCTTTTGGCTTTAACAACCTCTTCTATTAAGCTGGTTAGTTCTTCCACTTTGTCTCCAAGATTTGATATTCTGCTTCATCAGTCCTGTTCATAAGACTCTCTGTTGAGTTCTGGGTTGAAGACAACTTGTCTTTTAGTTCAATTTTAAACTCGACTTGAGATTGCTTTAACTGCTCTATGCCTATTTTTGTTTCTTCAACTGTTTTTCTCATCTCCAAATGTCTGTTGTGTTCCTGTGGTTATTTAACCCCCTCCTGGATTTCCTCTCTCATAATATTGATCATGGTAAAGATCAGGCTTTGAAAATCATTATCTTGGGTATGGCCTTTCTTGGCTATTTTCTGAGACTTTGTTCTGGTTGGAATCTATCATTATAGGGTTAATTCTTTCAGTGGGAGATATGTTGTCTTGGTTTTTATTTCTCATGGATTAGCGCTGTGACTTGAGCATTGTTATTTTATCTCTTAAGATCTTCTTTTATTTTCTGTGTGTTTTTGACCGAACTAAATTACATGGTATTACTACTCTTGAGCAGTTATTACTAGTGTTTACCTTGGAGTTGGGTATGCTTGTCTGGTATTACTGTTATTTCCTAGATGAAGCTATCAGACTGTTAGTACATTAACTAAGTCAGGTTTAGTAGACAGGGAGTGAGGATTAGTATGGTAGTGCACTTTTTCAGTTTACTTCCTTGGTGATATGTGAGGGTGAATGGTACAGTCTCTGAATGTGTTTTGGGGTGGTTATATGGAAAAGTCAAACTACAGTGACTAATAATTAAGAGGAACAAGATGGTAAAAAGGGTTTACTTATCTTTGAGCTGGATGTGAAGATTCTCTCCCATGTAATGGGATGATTTTAGAGGACTTCAGATGTATGGTGTTTGTCCTGTAGAGCTTTGATCGGGTATTGTCTAGACTGTTGAATTCTGAGGAGCAGGGAGTCCACCCTGGTCTGGATTCAGGTCCGAAGGGCAGAGTGTCTAGTAAGTCTCACAGATCACCTGGGACCCAAGATGTGGCCTAGTGGCCTTCCCCAGCACCAGAACAGACTGGCTGCCGCTCTGGCTGCTGGTGGGATGAGCAGGTGACCTGGGGCCTGGGGCATGGTTTAGGGGCCTTACCTGAAGAGCAGGGAGTGCCCCCCTCTCCCATCCGAGGCAAAAGAAGCACTTTTTTTTTTAACTTAAGTGAATTAATATCATTTATTTATGTATTTATTTATGTATTTATTTAGTGTGTGTATTAGAGGGCAATGTGTGTGTGTGTGTGTGTGTGCGCACGCGCGCGCACGCGTGCGCGCACACCTGTGGAGGTCCAGGGATGGCCTCAGGAATTGCCCTAGATTGTTCTGCCTACTCTCTGCTTTGTTCTGGAGTCTCTCAGGCTCCGCTTTCCTGGATTGGAAGTACAGGCCATCACCATTTCTTCCTGGCATTTTTGTGTGGGATCTGGGATCTGAACTCAGGATCCTCTGCTTATGAGGCAGAGGCTGAACCCCTGAGCCAGCTCTCCGGCCCCTATTATAGTACTTTTATGTAGCCATTTCCTCTGAATCCAAATCTTTCTACTGAAGGGGAAAAGGAGGCTCATCATAAGATGCAGGAATTTCACGCAACTTAGAAGACTAGGAAGATCAGAAAGTTGTTAAGTTTCACAAAACTCCTCAGGGATTCATAAGCATTAAACAATTCCTGGGGAGGAGGAGCCTCTTCAGGTGGCTGACTGTTGGGAAGTCAGCATGTCGGGCGGGAGCTCCAGCGATGCCGCTTTCCCGAGTTACTACCTGTCTCACGAAATCAGGAGAGGGCTTTCAGTGATGCAGGGGCCCAGGTTCCTGTGAAAGATTCCGGTGATTCTCATTGGTTCGGCAAGCTCTGCTTATGTGAAATGATCTCTTTGGTGTGTTCTTGGTACCCTATGTTGGGTGAAAAGATGTTTGTGTCTCTCCCAAGAAAAGTCACACCGCGCGAAAGAGGAAAGATGAAAGCAATGAAGAGTCCTTTTCAACCACAGTATCTGTGACGATTGATATTTGGTTGCCTGGATATTAAAAGAGTCTAATAGCCTGTGATCTGCTTTGCCTAAGCTCCAGGCGGACACCTGGTAACTTTAGCATGTCTCAGGTTTCTAAACATAGTGCTCATCTGTCTTACATTTAGATGGACTGTTCCAATGTTCTCTGTGTGACAACTCAGTATTATCCACACCAGATGGCTTTCAGATTTGCTTTCATTATTACTATTTGTTTGCTGTATTTGAGTTTAGTTTTTAATGAGATATTGGATGGGATCATGTTTCTGGGGGAAAGGAGATAACAGCAGGAATGCTAATGCCTATAGCTGAGTATCTGCAAACATGCCCCAAGGGCACGACAAGCAATTAGTTTTAAGTTTGAGTCATGCTCTCCACAATTACCCTGCAGGTAGTTTGAAAAAACTTTCAATTTTGTTTGTATCAAAAATACATATAGTTCGTTGGCTTTTTGGGGGGAGGGGCAAAAAATTTAAAAAACAACACATAAAAATTTTAAGTTTCAGAGTACCATCTTTCTCTCCCTACAATTATGAAGATCTCAAGTGATAGAATTATGAAGACTGCTACAGTAACTTTTTTGGAAGGTGACAGATTATTTGCCAAATGCACATATGTTCTGACACAATTTTGGATGATGTATTGCCATATAACTTATGACAAAAAATGGCAATAAATTAAGTATCCACAAATAAACTTGTTAGGTCACTATAGCATTATCTCTGTTGAAGAGCATTCAGTTATTACAGTTCGTTCATGCATAATGCAGCTCTGGAACTATACTCAAGATTCTGGTAACACTGGTAGACTCGTGGGAGGGAATGGGCTATGGAGAGAGAGATAGGAAGGACTTTAACTTACAATTTTCTACATATAAATATATATCTCTACTACCATTTTAATTGATTCAAAAACAAAAAGTTTGCTGCTGGAAGAGGGTACAGGTTTTTTTTTTTATTCTAGGGTCTTACACATGCTAGGAATGTACGTCTGCTGAACTAGATTCCCACTGCGCTAATTTTTTTATGCATAGGAAATTTGGGAAAGCTGTAGCAGAACAGGCTCTAGTCATTGAAGGCATTGTTCAGAGAAAGTTAACCAGTCAAAGGCTACCTGCTCTTTTCCATTCATTTTTTGTTTTTAGTAGAAAACACAAGGAAAGAGGACAAGAAGGATGAAGAGCACAGGTAAGTCAGGAAGCAGCGAACAGGGAGGCAGGAGGATCAGGAGGTTCAGCAGTCACCTTTGGCTACTCAGACTTAGAGGCCAGTCTGAGTTACACAAAACCCAGTTTCAAAGAACAAAAACAAATGCAAAACAAGACAACTGCATTTACCTGCATGGTGTTTGAAAAAAAAAAAAAGCAAACAACTGACATGGGGTTGGTGAGATAGCTGCTAACAAACCAGGTGACCTAAGCTTGATCCCCCAACCCAAGGCCCACATGGTAGGAGAGAACTGACTTCTGAAAGTTGTCCTTTGATCAACACCCATGTACCATGGCATGCATTCATGCTTTCCCCCTGTCCCCCGTGCCTCCTGTCTCTCTCCTTTATAAGCAAAATAAAAAAAAATCTAACTTAATATATGTATATATATATATATATATATATATATGAAGAAATAACATGAGGTTAAGAAGAATACTTGGAAGAAGGAAATAGGTGGGAATGGGAGGGAGTAATAGGAAGAGATGAATGTAAACACTGCATTGTATACAAGTATTATGTTGTCAAACAAAAAAATCAGAAACATGAAGTCAATAAACTAGTCAGACAGACATTTTATTATTGTAGCTTGTAGAACACTCAACTCTCCACATCTACAGTTGTTTTGGTGCTTTTGTTGCTTTACTGGAGACCATAGTGTGATGCTCAAAGGTTTGTCCATATGGTCAATGGTTGCCTGTGTTTCAGTTCAGCTAATTAGAGGAAAGTCAGAAAAGTCTGTTTGCAACATCCCAAATTAAGGGGTACAAGATTTGCAATTTGCATCCCTTTTGTGTAAAGTGCTTATGCTCAGTGCAAAAAAAAAAAAAAAAAAAAAAAAAAAGGCAGACTCAAGGGCGAGTAGACACTAGGCAATGTTTCCTGGGAGACGGACGTATAAGGAAAAGCCACTTGTCAGACTTCTGCCTTAGAAATATTTCTAGTATTTTCTTTCAGCCTTTCTCCTCTCTCCTAATAGGATAAAAATTTAGAATCTAACAGATGCCCGTTATGGTTGTTTACTATTAAAAACCTGGTTCAGAGGAAAATACACAGAGTTTCCAAGCACAGCACACCAACTTCAGCTTCCAGTTCCTGTTTGTCTCAGCATTAGAGGCAAAATCAGCACGGTGAGCCCTGGTTGGTGGGAGATTTAGGGCCAAAAAGCTCTTCTTTAAACCCTTCATTTGCAAATCTAAGTCCTAGAGACAGACCCTTTCTAAAGTGCTGCACATATCAGGTGGGAAGACAGGCCAGTGTATATTAAAGAAATGTTTCACCTATTTTTCCATTAACTGAATGTGACGTATTCCTAAGTCCCTCCTCCTGACTTGCCAGAAGGCTCAACTCTGAAACAAATCCCTGCTTCCCCCCGTTAAAGCAGGAGTATGCTGTGACTTATTGACCCAGACAGCATCCATTCTGTGGTCCTGGTGAGACTGAGGGGAAGCATTAGGAATTAAGAAGTGGTTTCTTGGCCAATTCAAGAGGCACAAAGAAGACAGCATCTGGCCATTCAGTCCCGGGATCCTGATTATCATTTCTCCCCAGACTCTGAAAGAAGGAAGCGCGTTCCCTCAACCATCCACTCTGAGCAGGGATATTCTTGAGAGCCAGCTCTGCACTTGGATAGGCCTGCCTGTTCCTTGCCCCTGGATGAGTATCACAGGGGGCCTCGCCAGCTCATGCACAGCCTCCCAGATGTGAACACCCGTAGCAGCTTTCAGATGCCCGCACCTGATTTGTATTTTGGTAACTTTCTAGTTTCCTGTCAGTTCCTTGTGCTTGTGAGAGGCGTCATCTGGAGGGCTGTCACATTCTGCAGGTAGCACTTGTCTCACTCTCATCTCTGAATTTTGGGAAGGGAAAGAAGCAATCATTTCAGCATTCTCTGTAAATCTGTTAAGTATGAGGAGCTACTGAAGCATCACCACGCAGAGGGGACGGCATACAAACTTGGGTTAGGAACCAAAATGCAGGGAAGGTTTTCAGACTAGCAGAAGTTGAAAGTAAAGTGCGTCTTTCCAATGGAGAACAGTTGGAGAAGAGTTTCATTTGTTCGGAAAATGCTTAGGTGTAAACATGAGTGCACAAGAGCGTGCGTGCACTCACGCGCAGCGCACACACACAGACACAGTCACTTTGAGGTAGAAAGAACTGTCCATCTCCAGACAAACACAGATTCCACAATTTTACAGAAACATGGCACTTGTGTGAAAGGTCCTACTCTTGCCCAACTAGGCAAATCAAGTCCAATCCAGGTCTTTCCAACTTGGGCAAGGCGAGAGAAGTCCTACTCCACAGGAGGAAAGATGTGGAGGTGCTATGGCCCGCTGTGGTACTTCCAGGTTGCATGTTCCAGGCCCTGTCATGTAGGGTCATTTTCTGGAGCTTGGACCATGGGCACCACGGGCGTGGCTTGTCAGAAGCCACTGGGCACAGATATCTTGCACGACAGCATCGCCACTGCTCTTGGCAGCCTGCTGCACCTGCTGGACGAGGGCGGCGGCACGCGAGTACTCTTGCTTCACAGCAATCAGGTAGGCAGAACGCAGTTTGCAACATGTCAGATAGGCCCGAACCTGGTAATTGAATATGAGACAGTTGAAAGGAAATGATCACTGAAGGGATCACTGAAAAACATGCACAAGAAAGCCCAGCGGGCAGAGATCACTTCTTACCCCCCACCAAGTCTCTTGCCTTTTATTGCTTCATAGTAACTTGAAATAGTCTAGACATTAAGCTCTTACTAAGTGTTTTTCCTAGTATAAAAAGCTACTGCAACAAAAATTCATCAAGGCAGGCAGATAGGCCTCTGTGTATTATTCCAAGGCTTTCTGGTTCCTCACGGTACAAGAGGCAGTACTGTCAGGACCCATGTCTGTGATGAGTTGGTGTTATTTGGGATTAACAGATTGCTGCCTTTCTTCTTGCCTAGATTATATGGCTCACGAGGACAGGAGCAGAGATCTGCTTTTCCCAGTCTTTGTATTCTTATTGCCTAGCATGTAGTTTGCGTTCCATAAACATAATAAACATGCATTACATGAGCGAATGAATAAAGCATCATTCCTTCTCTTGAAGATCCTTAAGATTACCCCCCCCCCTTTTTTGCACGTGTTTGTATGTGTCTGTGTGTGTCTGTGTGTCTCAGAGGACACTGTGTGTGCCTGTGGAGGCCCAAGGGTGATTTCAGGAATCACTTTGGATTGCTTCTACCTCCTATTTGCTTCGCTTTGGAGTTTTCCAGGCTCTACCTTCTAGGACTGAAAGTACAGGCCTGCTACCATCTCCGCCTGGCATTTTTATGTGGGATCTGGGATCCAAACTCTGGATCTTCTGCTTTTAAGGCAGAGGCTTAATCTCTGGGTCACCTCTCCAGCCTTCTTTATTTTTCTGTTTCCCACGCGCTGAGCTGATGTATGTGTGGTCCTGAGGATTGAACGCAGGGTCTCATGCATGCTAGGCAACCATTCTACCACTATCATTATATGCATTACATGAGTAACTGAATGAATAAATAAAGCATCATTCCTTCTCTTGATGAAGATCCTCGAGATTAACACCCCCCTTTGTGTGTGTGTGTGTGTGTGTGTGTGTGTGTGTGACTGGGCGTGTGTGCGTGTGCCAGTCCTGAATTTAAATCTTTTAACAAGGAATTTGGGAGTGGGGCAGAAATTGGATACATACACTTAGAAAAGGCCTAGTTAAGGTCTAATCCTAGTTAGACCTGTCTTGACTACTCTTGTTAAGATCTAAGGGAGTTCAATTTCTGGAATATGTATCTCCCATGCTTATCACATGAAAATCTAGGATGGTGGAGTCAAGAACCTCTTCTCTCCTTAGGGTTCTCATCAGAACTTCCTGGTTAGTCGGCATGAGGTCCCACAAGCTGCCAGAGAGCCCCTTGACCGTTGTCTTTCTGCCATAACAGTTCTTCTTCGTCTAAGAGGAGACACCCGTCACTCCGTGTAAAATGTTTCATCTATTCATTCCCTCATTTATTGTCTTAGTCACTGAAGTCTTTCTTCCTCAGCTTATCTGATGTCTGATATGCTGTGAGCTCATAGGTGATAGGGTCCTACTGTTGGGGGTAAGCATAAGCTGCCTTGGGGGATGAGCACTCACACAGCTTTAGTTAAGCCTACACATGTGAAATATCACAAGGTGGCAGAACAATTTCTATCCAGTGATTAGATGATGGCATTTTGTCAGAGTTTGGACTAGAAACTGGGTCAAGCTGGACTTTGGCAAGACACTGTGGTCTAAAATCATGTAAGTGCATTAGAATAGCTGCTGAGACACAGAGAAAACAATATAGCTGTCTAGATTATAGTGTACACGGTTCTCAGAGACAAAGTCAAGGTCCAGTCGAGGGAAGGGTGACAACTTGGAAGTTTGGAAAAGAATCCTGGAATTCTAGTTTGGGACTCAGGGGGCCTGGGGAACTGTGTTGACTTTTAGATTCATATTTAGATTCTAGAAAAGCAATTCTCTGACATTTCAGAATGTTTGATGTTTGATCATTAGGATGTTGCTGACAAAATGAGATATTAACTTGTTCTCCTTTCCTAGAATGAAAATATCCCATGAATTCCTACCACAGGCTCAATAATACCCAGAGGAAAGCAGCGCTGGGTTGTTGTGTAAGACGCTCAGCCTCACACTAGTCTTTGTCATGAGGGTTCACCAGCTAGAACATTCTCCTCCTGACGGCCAGTCCGGTCTGGCTGGGCTTTTTCACGCCTCTCCTGGCTCGGAGGCCTTTGTGCAGATGGCAGGAGGATCAATCCGAAGGCTTGCTATAGGCACCTGAGAACACTTTTGTCCTGGCTGGCAGTCCTCAAAGAGGCAATGCGAAATAGAAGGTGTAGCCATTTCTGAGACAGGAAGAGTTCATCGGCCCCAAAGTAGAAGATCATTTTGGGGACTGAGAAGCAGTGGACATTGTTGGCCAAGTATTAGGCAGGACTCTTACTCACGCTTTGCCTTCACAATAAAGAAATACATGCCTACCCTGGGGACCTCATATAGTCAGTCAATTAACCTAAAGAAAGAAATGAGAGATTTGCTATGGCTCTGGGGGGAAACCTCAGTACAACATGGAGATGTTAAGATAGTTTTTTTTTATTATTATGTATTATTTATTCAATTGTGCGTGTGCACGCGTGTGTGCATGTATGTGTGTGTATATGTGTGTGTGTAAAACCACGGACAAATTTGAGAACCACCATGGACGCCTCCATCTCCTCCTTGTTTACTCTGCCCCAGGATTCACAGGCTCGCCCTACCAGGGCCAGAAACACAGGCCGCCCCCACTTTCCGCCCGGTGTCTATACGTGGGGTCTAGGATCTGAACTCAGGACCTTCCGCCTGCAAGGCAGAGGCTTAACCCCTGAGCCACCTCTCCAGCACCACAACATGGAGATTTTAAAAGCAGTCTCAGGGATGAAGAATCAGGAAGGCAAAGAGCTTGGGCAGTCAGTGTTCCTTTAGTCCTTGTCATAGTTAGGCACAGGTGTCAACTTGATGGTTGAGGGTTTGAGCTCTGGTCACATTTGTGGAGAATTAGTGGTTGGGTTAAGCCCAGAGCAAACCTGCAGGAGATTGTCTAGCTGATGGGGAAGGCCCAGCCTGTGGTGGATGGGACTAGGCCTTTGAACAGGTAAATAAAATACTGAGAGCTGGTTGAGGAAGTCAGCATCCTTCTGTTCACTTGGCCAGACATGCTGGTCTGGCAATTAAGGATTGTCCATCTCTCAGCTGTTATGTGGTGATGGTGTTGGTGCAGGCTTTCCCGTCAAGCTGGACTAAGAACTGTAACTGGACTGTCAGTAAGGAGATAAACCCCTTGTTCCCTTAAGCCGTTTGATGGTCATTTATCAACAACCATGCAGGCGAACTGCAACAGTCCCTATCTGTTCCTCCTCCTATAGCACTGCCCAGGATAGCAAAGAAATGGAGAGGACTGCATGGAATTGTTATGGGGAGCAAGGGAAGCCCTGGTGCTGTTCACTAGCAACACCAGTGCTGGGAGACGTTTCTGCTTACCTTGTTGTCATCGTTGTGTATTGCCTGGATCAGGCCCTCCAGCTCCTGTGCAGAACGGAGATATAGCAGTGTGAATGAAGAGTCCCCTGCCTGAGAACCAGGACCTAATCCAGTCATAGCGACTGTGATTCCTGTGGGGATGCCTGCCTGACTCTTCTCTCTAAAATCAATTCTCACTAGACAAACACAAAGGAGAGTTAATGATAACACCCGGCTTTGGAATTGAGGCAGAAGGAACATCTCCTAAGGAGCCTGTGATTGGCCTTAGCAAAAGGATGTGGCCCTGTTCACTCCACACAGCAGTCACAGCAGATAGTTTCACATGCAATATACTTGAAAACCACCTGCTGTCTGACCCTCACCTTTACAAACTGAAAGAGCAGCTTAATCCCATCACTCCATAGACATTTGCAGACATATGTAATGCTAAACAAAGGAATGCTCAGAGGCACCTGATATATTGGGGTCATGACTACGACCTCTTTACAGGAAAGGGTTGACCCTGCAGCATTTCAGGGACACACTGGGGGACTGAGATAGGAGGAGGAGGAGGAGGAGGATCAGAGGAGACTGAAATGGATGGAGGTCCCTAGGGGTATGGTGATAAGCATGACCTGCGGTGGGATTCTCTTGAAGGCTTCCAGGCAGTTAAGGAGGATGGTGTCACCATCGCTTCTGGCTGCCATGCCTGACTCACTGACACATTTGAGCAGCTGTCGGATCTCACTGTATTTCTCCTTCTCCACCAGCTGCCGGGCAGCTCTGCAGTAGGTTGCAGCGGCATCCAGCTGGAAGTCCTGGAACAGAACATGGGGTGCGATAGATGCGCAACCATTGGTTGCACTGTGTGAAGAACAGGTAATTAAGACAAGCCCTAAGCAAACCCGCAGAAGATTGCTTAACTGACAGGGGAAGACCGAGACAGTGGGGGCAGGACCCGGGCAGGTGAATAACATAGAAGGGAGCTGGTAAGTAAGGAAGCTGACATTCTTCAGCAAACTTAGACAGACACGCTGTCTGGCAAGGGAAGTCTGTCCTCTCTCAGCGGTCCTGTGGATATGGTGTGGCCAGTTCCCTTGACCCCTGGTGTTGAGGAGAACTCACTTGCCAAGCTGGAGAGAGAACTGTAACCGTACAACCATAAGTCAGAATAAATGCTCTTATTCCCCCATTGATTGACAATACAGAATAACTGATATGTGGGGTGATGGACTTAAGGCAGCAAAGGACTTCCACAGCACGTGGGAACAAACAAAAGCAAGGGAGATTTTGGACTCAGGCAGACATTTATGAAGCAACTATAAAAACTGTGACCTTGGGCCTATGAGATGGCTCTTTGGCTACAAGTTCTTGCTATGAAAGCCTGATGTCCTAAGTTGATTTCAGAACACTCCCCTTCCCTCCCCTTCCCTCCTCTTTCCCTCCTCTCCCCCCTTTTTTTCTTTCCCCTCCCCTCCCCTTCCCTCTCCTCCCCCCTCTCTTTTTTCCTTTCCCCTTCCCTTCCCTTTCCCTTCCCTTCTCTTCCCTTCTCTTTCCTCTTCCCTTCCCTTTCCCTTCCCTTTCTCCTTCCCTTCCCTTTCCCCTTCTCTTCCCTTTCCCCTTCCCCTTCCCTTTCCCTTTCCCCTTCCCTTCCCTTCTCTTCCCTTCCCTTCTTTTCCTTTCCTTCTCTCTCTCCCTCCCTCTCTCTCTCCTTCTCTCTTTCTAGGTGGAGGGGTGAAGAGGGACTTCTGATTCTCTTGTCTTTACTTTTTGAATGCTGGAATTACAAGGGTATACTACCACATCTGGCTCCTTGAGACCTTTGAATATATCCTATCTAATTCCTAAGAGCAACTCATTCTCTCTCTCTCATCTTTCTCTGGCATATGGAGCTGGTGTTTGCCACCCTGGACACTTGGCACTCTCTTAAGAATTACCTTAGTATTTAGAAACTGACATATTTGTTAAAAGACTTGCTAAAAACTGACAGATTTAGATTAACTCTTAAACTGGAAGAAGCTGTCTAGCCTCCAGTCACGCTCTCCTGTGAAGCTGAGTGGCGTTTTCACAGGACATCAG
This sequence comes from Typhlomys cinereus, assembly GCA_023101885.1. Taxonomy (NCBI): domain Eukaryota; kingdom Metazoa; phylum Chordata; class Mammalia; order Rodentia; family Platacanthomyidae; genus Typhlomys; species Typhlomys cinereus. The sequence continues at coordinate 621,588 of JALPQD010000452.1, forward strand.
CTGTGGGGAGCTCTCCTAGACCTGGCTCCACATACTTAGATAACTTTTGGTGGTTATTTGGCTCTTTGGCAAAGTTCTATAACAGTGAACTTCTGGATTTCATCCCTACACATATGTAAATTTTCTTTTCTTTTTTTTAATATTAGTGGAACATTTTTCTATTAATAATTGCCCCAAACATAGTTCTTTTTGTGATTTTTGCACATATGGATATAATTACCCTTCAATAAGCACCCATATTGCTTTGCATTTCTTTTAATAACATGTCAACTATCCTCTACTTCCATTGCTACTTTTTTGGGGGGGGCTATAAGCTCATTAAGTCACTTTTAAGGTTTCTTTTCTATATGGTAGAGTTTTTTCTTTTTATTGATTTTTTTTACTGATTTTCCCAAGTCCTGGGAAATTAATAAAGAATAATATATATGAGCATTGATGTTTTGTTTGTAGGACCACTTAATCTATAAACAGAATTGTGCAATGTTACATAACTAATACTTTCTTTAAATTATTTTATTTTTCTAGTTTTACAAGCACATTGAGTACTTGTCCTTGCTTCCCTTCATCCTCCCCTCCCTCCCATCCCTTCATCAGTCCATCCCACTCCCTCCACCCTCTAGCCTGTCTGCTTCTAGGGATCTAGGGTTGGCTCTGGCTTCTCTATTCTTGTGGGGGTTTAGGCTTCTGTGGTATACCAAGTTGCCTCTCTTCCGGCCACCCTACTGATAGGGACATTTCCCTTTATTCATCCAACTTTAGTCCTAAAGAAATGAATGTTCTTATGTCTCTTGAATTCCTTGATAGTCTATGGGGGCTTGTTGATATGCCAGTCATTATGCAGGTCTGGTAAGGACAAATCTCACTGTAGTGAGTTCATAGATGCAGTAATCCTGCCTTGTGGAATGTTTTGTCCAATGGTGAATCTTCCATCTTTAGTTCTTACAATTTCACCATCCCCTCTTCTGCGAGGTTCCCAAAGCTTTAGGATGGGGAGAGATTAAGTTGGCCTGATTCTGGGTAAACCTTGCTGAGTTGCTGGTACTCTGTATTATGGCTGGCCATTGAAATTTGTTTTTCTTGGGATAAAAATTTTCTGTAGACTAATTTTCATGGAAATGTAGCCAGGTGCTGATTTCCCATGGCATAATCTTGATAATCTGTCATACCTGTAGGACTCGGAATGCAATTCCAAAACCATCTTCTACATTTTTTCCTCCCAGCATAACCTGGAACAGACAGGGAAAGAGGCTTAAAAAAAACATAATTATTAGAATAGCTCCTTAGTCAAGAATGAGGCCCACAGACTCAATTACTATTGCTACATTTTGTTTGTTCTTTTGGGGATAAGGTTTTTCTATGTAGCTCCAGCTGGCCTGGAATCTGCTATGTATACCAGGTTGGCCTTGAACTTGCAGTGGTCTTCCTGTCTCTGCCCGTGGAGTGCCCAGATTACAGATGCGAGCCACAATGCCTAGCCTAACTTATTCAAATACTGAACAAATACCCATTGAGTCTTTACTAAGCCCTAGGCACCAGGGGAACAAGAATGATCAAAATGTACTTCATCTTCAGCTGCCTGTGGCTTCCATGCCAATCAAACAAACAATTGAAATAATCACATTACTGTTGTGACAGATATTCCGAAAGATTGGAGTAGCCTGCTGGAGGTGAAATATTGCACGTACCTTGCAGGCAACTTCCATTTTCACGTGATTATTTCCGAACAGCGTCGGCAGAGGCAAAGTGGTGATGTGAGAGGTCCCAGCACTTTCACAGCGATGTAAGAACCTGGTCACTTCCATCTGCAGCTGCAGCGTGTTCATGTGCCTGTGGGGACAGTGCAGGCTTGCTGCAGCCTCTGAAGCGAGGGGTGTGGGGGCAAGGTGACTGGTTCTTAAGAACATGGTGATGTAAAGGACAAAGAAGTGATAGAAGGGAAGACCTGAAGTATCTTCTAAGCAGATACAATTGGTAAGGTGATTAATAAGCATCTATGAGGCAGTAGGACCGCAAGAAGGGATACAGAGTCCTGCCCTCGGTCCATAGGCTAGAGGAGTCCTGCCCTCGGTCCATAGGCTAGAGGAGAAATGGATAGTAACAAAGCACAGAAACTTTTAGTGATTAAGTGTATGAAGGCCATGAGTAGATATGGGAGAAAATTTATTTATTTATTCATTCATTTTTTTTTTTTTTTTGCTTTAAATATTTATGTATTTAGGTGTGCGTGTATGTGTTCCTCTGTATCAGAGGGCCCGACAGTGATTTCCTGTATCATCCTGGATTGCTCTACCTCCTCTTGGCTTTGCTCTGGGGTTCTCCAGGCTCCACCTTCCAGAGCCAGAAGTGCAGGCTGCTGCCATTTCTGCCTGGCGTTTTTATGTAGGATCAGGCCCTTCTGTTTGCAAAGCAGAGGCTTAACTCCATTCTCTGTATTTTTAACTCCATTCTCTCTATTTTTAACTCCATTCTATTTTTAACTCCATTCTCTCTATTTTTGAGACAGAGTCTAGCTATGCTGCATAAGCTGTCTTTGAAATCACAAGCCTGCTTTAGACTCCTGAGAGATGGGGTGTCTGGCTAAGCGTTTATTTTAGATGCTGTTCTAAGCAGAGGGGTTGGCAAGCATAAAGGCTGAGAGGACCCTTGAGTAGCTGACGTTCAGCAAGGAAGAGGACAGAAGCAGAGACAGATCACACTGGAAGGATTTTTTTTGCCCAGTGTAAGGAGTGTGAGATTTTGTTTGACAGTGGCACGTGATCCTAATCCTCTTCCCCACGAGCATCTCTGCAGCCTTCCAGGCTCACATCGCCCACAGCGGCTGACTTCATCATCATCAGTAACATGTGGTCCCTGCCTTCCGCCCCCCACTGCACATGTGCTGAACCATCTACCTGGACACATCTGCTGCGGACATCTTCTTTCGGAAGAAGGTGGTTTTCTTCCTTCCGGAGCTGCGGGATGTTTCTTGGAGGTAGATCTTCAGGTGGTCCTTGGCCTTAAGCAGCCACGAGAGCTTCTCTCCTAGCTCCGTGTATGACTTTGCTTTGTGACTGAAGAACCGAATGCAGGTCATGGCAGCCCGGACTTGGTCCTATGCATTGAAAAGTGAACGCTCAGGGCAAAGGAGATCAGAGGTGTTGGAGGTGCAAGTGATGACAGTTCTGATCTGATCTGCTTTATCAAGCGGCCCTCTATGCGGGGGCACCAGCCCCTGCTTCTGCTCCTCAATTCTTCTTGGCTAAGCATGGGCACCTGCTTATTGGTATTTGTGTAACTACAAGGCCCCAAAGATCCTAAAGTGAACTGACTTGGTTAAGCTTTGTGGTTGCACATTATTTCATTCCTAAAGCAATTTTTAAAAAACAATATTTCTGACTCTCCATTCTGCAATGGAGTCATTCTTAATTTGACATTAGGTCATTCAATTTTTTTTTCATGATTAAATTTTTTAAACTTTATTTTTCTACTTTTACTTTTAAACTGGTATACATATCAGCTTCCCTCCCCTTCCTCCCTTACATCCCCTTCCTTCCCTTCATCAATCCCTCCCACTCTGTCCCACCCTCCAACCCGTATGCTTCTATGATTTCCAGGGTTCAATTTGGCGTGTCTACTCCTGTGGGGGCTTAGGCCTCTGCGGTTTATCAAGTCACCTCTCTACAGGCCACCCCACTGATATGGGCATTTCCCTTCACTCATCCAGCTTTAGACCCAAAGGTTTCCACTGTGAGTTCCCATCTTTCTTGAGTTTCTTGGGGCATGTTGATATGGCAGTCATTATGCAGCCTGGGAAGGACAAGCCCTACACAGTGAGCTCTCAGATGCAGTAGTCCTGCCTTGAGTGGAATGTCCTGTTTAATGATGAACCTTCCCACCGTTAGGTTCTTACCATCTCACTGCTCCTCCCCTGCCTTGGGATGGGGAGAGATTAGGTCGGCCTGGCCCTGGGTGAGTCCTGCTGAGTCACTGATACTCTGCATTACGGTTGGCCATTGCTGTCCACTTCACTGCTCCTCTGTTGCTCTAGGCTGCATCCTGTCAGGACATCAGCTCCTCTACTTACTAGGCTGAATGTTAAATGTTCTTCCAGTTTATGGGTATAATAACAGCTACTTACAGAGCAGTTTCATGTACTGTCTTCCTACTTACAGGTTCGTAGGCTATTTTTCTTTATTGATCTATTTCCCCCCCCCCCCTTTTTTTAAGGTTCTTGTTCTAATTTACAGTAACAGGGATGTGTACCATTCTGACAAGCCAGTCTTGAGTCCAATCAGATAGCTGTTGGTTGTCTCCTTGATTCTCAAGGTCATTTAATTTTTTGAGATTTAATACTGATCAATCTCAGGCATTTAGGAGAAAGTACTTTTTTCCCCCCCTTTCCTACATTTATCTCCAAAGACATGGAGTTTTTCACATTTTTAACCAAGTTCGTATCTTTTTCATCTTTACATTCCTTGAAGTCTGAAGAATGTCTTTTCAGACAAGATTAAAGTTAGCCTATAAATACAGAGTAAAAATTCTAATATTTAACAGTTCTAATGAGAAAGATGGACTTGCTCTTGGGTAAAGTAGCAAGAATGGGGATTGGATGACAATCCTGCTCCCTCTTTTTGTTTGGTCCCCTTGCATAGTAGGGGGCCTGTGGCAGGTGTGAAGGGAGGGTGGGGTGCTATTACCTTCATAAACTGCTGCAGCTCGTACAGAATGTGGTAGTAGTTCTTCTTCTGCAGGTGTTGGCAGGCAGCCATCAGGTACGTTCCCCAGCTTTCCAAGGTTGGGTCGATGGATTCCAGCAAGTTTTCCAAAGTGTGTAGCTTTCCACTTTTATAGCTTGGCTGGAAGATGCCTTCTATGAAGACTTCTGGAGGACTCTCCTGGGGCAGGATAAGACCAAGATGTCAGAAGTCTGGATCTGGCACTGTCTGGGATCTGCTCTGAATTTCTTTATGTGCTTTTGGCATCCAGTAAGGGAAGCACCTCCTAATTTTTGGGTCATACATTCCTCTGAGAATCCTGCTCTAGGGACTGTACATGTCTCTTCTTCCTTTCACAGGAAAGCCTTTTATACAGTTCTCTACTCACAGTCCCTTCCATCTCATCCTATCTCAGAAGGGAGCTCTAACCTGTGATAATCCCAATAGTTAGTATTTAGTTACCTTTTACACCTGATGAATCAACTACCTCGGTTACTGGCAGCCTTCACTGGAAAACTTCGGCCATACCTGTAAGCCAACTCAATAAATTATATATATATATATAATATATATATTTTATATATATATATATTCATTCTGTGAATTCCATGACTCTAGAGAACCCTAACTAATACACTTCCATCCTCCCAGTGGTTAGGAAGAATCTGTTCTCTTTCTCTAGCTCTATTCTCTCTCTTGATCACTTCATCTAGTCTGTCTCTAGATTATCTATATGCTAATGATATTTAAATCAGTCTGCTCCTCCCCTTTGAATTCTAGTACTGTATTCTCAACTGGTACCCATCTGCCTTTCAGCATGTCTTCCTGTATAGCTAAAGAACTTTGCACCCCATACTGCATTTCTGATTTTTGGAAACTTGTTCTTCTGCATATTTCCCTTTCTCTAGTGTAGTAATAATAAATTGCTCTTCCAAGAGTACAAGTCAAAAACTTTCTGTCAATTCTAATATAAAATTCATCAGCAAGTGCTATTGGCTGCACTGTCGAACTACACTCTCACTGCCCAAGTCACTATCACATTTACCAGGATTACCCCCAAATCCACCACCCTGGCCTACCACCTTCTACTGCAACCTCCTCTGTATGAAGCCAACAGATCAACCTGAGTGATTTCATTCACACACGAGTCAGATGAAGTTATTCTGCTCACTATCTTCTGGTGATTTTACTTCCCATTCACTACAAAGCCTAGATCCTCACAATGTCTACAATGTACAACATGATTCATATTACCTTTTTGACTCTGTCTATCACTGCCCTGCCTCCAGCTCTCCTGTCTCCAGATATCCCGGCCTTTGCCCTTGTGGCTTCTTCTGTCTGGATTGTCCTTCTTCCAGTTGTCATCATGTTCTTCGTCCCTTCACTCAGATGTCACTCTCCTTGGGCACTCTATCTAAGACTGTACGACCCATCCCTTCCTTCTCCTCCACTTTATTTACCTCTTCCTTCTCCTCCTTTGACAGGCTTAAGATCTTACTCTAACTTAAGTGTAGTCTAAAATCTTACTGTGTCATCCTCTTGAATGTTGGGGTTATACATTTTATTCACATTATCCATTGTTTCTCTGCCTGCTACCACACAGGTTTAACAAGACAGATATTTTTATGTTTTTACTGTATATCCTGGTGCCCAGAGTAGTTCTTAGCTATTCAATAAATTTTTTTGAATTAATGAACAAATGATAAACATTATCAACTGAGCTTTCTGGGAAATGTGCAGCACATATTACTCTCCACCATCTGAAGCTCATCTGTAGTTTGGGAGCTCTGAGTCTTAAGGCTCCAATCCATAGTCAAAGAAAAGAAAGACTTTAGGCTAGGAGTCACTAATGGAGAGTGAAGTCTTGTTACAAATGTGTGGCAATGTAACATGCTGGAAATGAGCTTGAAATGAATAGGACTTAGGCTTTTAGAACATTTACAGTGGGTGAGTATTAGGGATTCCTTTCCTATTCTGGTTGTTCCTAATCAATGAACTCATATCTATTATAGGCTAGATTTTTAGGAGTGGGGCATCAGTTTTACAGAAAAGGCAGAATTCCTCAGAACAGCACTTTAAGAACATCTATTTCACTCATTCATATATCCATCCATTCATCTGTAACTGGTATCAAGCCAGATGACTGAATACACCAGAAAGTAAAGTCTGCATCTTCTCATTCTAGGTAGAAGACTCAGTTGTAAACCAACAGTAGTAATAAAGTGGGATAAATCCAATACCAGGTACAAAGGTGAGACAGAACTAAGGTGATTAGTGTCATTTACATGTTCTATGGCTACTTAACAAGGAGTGTTAGGGATTCTAGATAAACAGAATAGTGCACAAAGACTTGTAGGGAGAAGGTGCTATGATACACTGATACCAGTAATATTTGTGGTGAAGATAAGTTAGAGAAATGGGAGCCAGATCTTGGGGTGCTGGGAGGGGTCCTGTAGCATGCTAAATAACTGGGAAGCTATTCTCAGGGCAGTATGGGGAAAGAGACAAAATAGTCACAGAAAAACTAGATACCTGCTGAGTTCTAGGTATTCAGGGGTGTGTGTGTGTGTGTGTGTGTGTGTGTGTGTGTGTGTGTGTGTGTGTGTTTCTGCTACATGCTTAAGAATAAAGGCAAATATTTCAGTTCAAGAGTAACTGAATACAGGAGATTAAAAAAAAGGCTTCATTTCAGGCTCTGATAATTAACTGTAAAGCAGGGGCAATTGCTGTCATCAGCTTCTGCCAAGATAATTAGGTAAGCGACTTAACTCTGTGCACTGCAGTTGTCCAAGAGAACAGGACTGGATGTTTTCCACTACCTTTACCTCTCAACTTGTAGAAATAGAAAAAAAAAAAAAAAAAAAAGAAAAAAACAAATTCTAAACAAGATTTCTATATGATTCTTTTTTTTTTTTTTTTTTTTTTTATATGATTCTTAAGACCTGTTTAGTAGCTAGATACAGTGGTAGCCAAACATGGTACAAACATTTCCCTTTTGACCATGATGCTGGGCTGTTGATTTCTCTTGGAGCTATCCTAGAAGATATATCTATTTGCAGATTGGCTGTTTTGCTTTATGGTTGCAGGATAACCATGAAAACCGAGAGTTTCAATGGATCTAAGACCACACAAGACTAGAGTTAGGCATCTCCTCCCAGAGCCCAGGCTCTGCCCTCTGATTCTACAGAGAAGTTTTTGGGAGAAGAGAGGTTTTGCAATCTCTCGTCAGCAGGGTGATTTGGGATCTGAGTCTTAACTCGTTGCAGTCACAGAACAATATGCAGGCAGAGGCTTCATCTGACCTGACTCTGCCAGAGAAAAACTCAGAGCTGGACACCGGGTTAAGTCTAGGTGTGGGGAGGTGCCACTGCCCTGCTTAAACTCTGCCCAAGTGTCCCACCTTATTGAGGAGGTGCAGCAGGGCTTCCCGCAGGCAGCTGTGCCTCATGTAGAAGCTGATGATGGCGAGGTTGGTGCTGTAGTTATGCAGATAGAAGAGGCATTCTTGGTAGTAGGTATTGTTCATGATCTTCCCTTCAGGAATCACCTCTAGGGAGAGGCTCTGGGTTCGAAGGGTAGCTTCCAGTTCCCTCAAGGTAGCAAAGTATTCATCATCTTGCTGTCAGGAAAGGAGAGAGAGAAAAAAAAATGGAAAGCATGGATCAAAGAATATTTAATAATATGTAAAAACGCTCATATTTCAATTTTAAGAAAAGAAAGATGAGTAGGATATAAAACTCTAATAGGTATGATGGGTAACTCTGACTGTCAGCTTAGTGAAATTTATAATCATCATGCAAATACCTCTGGGTATATCTATGAGGAGATTTCTAGAAAGATTCAAGGAAGAATGGAAGACCCACCCTAAATGTGGGTCGCATGGTCCCACGGGATAGGGTTCAAGACTGAATGACAGGATAAGGTAAAATGAACATCAGCATGCATCTCTTGTTTCTGGACTCAACACAATGTGACTGGCTGCCTCCCCTGCTGACAGTGTGTGATGGATTGTATCCTCAAACTGTGAGCCAAAATAAACCCTTTTCTTCCTTAAGTTGTGTTTTCCAGGTATTTTGTTACAGCAACAGGAAAAGTAATAAATACAATAGGGCACAACTCTAACATAACTAGAAAATGTAACCCCTTCTTTTTCTCTTTTGAGATAATCTTGTTATAGTTTGGCCTTGAACTCATAGGTTTGATTCCTCCTATCGTCTTTAGCCTCCAAGCAACTACAGGCTTTTATGCAAGCATTAATACCAGCTGAATCTGGTCGAACTCATGAGATTGAGACAGGAAGACTATGAGTTCAAAGCTGCCCTGCATAACACAGCAAGATCATGTCCAAAAAATACAACCAAACCAAACCAGAACAATATGCAGACAGAGGCTTCATGTGACCTGACTCTGCCACTGGGTTAAGTCTAGGTGTGGGGAGGTGCCACTGCCCTGCCTTACACTCTGCCCAAGTGTCCCGCCTTATTGAGGAGGTGCAGCAGAGCTTCCCACAGGCAGCTGTGCCTCATGTAGAAGCTGATGATGGCGAGGTGTTACTTATTTTATCATATATACTTACTTATTTAACTGTATTTAATATAGCAAACAGAAATCTCAGCCAGAAGCCTCTGAGCCAAGACCCACACTATCAGTTGAATTTAAGCCGATCCATATAGTTCCTACTCTCCCTTGCAGAGCTGGGCGCTCTCAGTGTTTTGCTCTTACCAAGGAAACGAGGGGCCTTGCTGTGGACTCCAGGTACTCAATCACATCTTGTACCAGCCTTGAGCCGTGGCTCAGCTGATTGAGGTCAAAAGGGGGCTTCAGACAGCGACTGAACTTCTCCCGTGCAGCGGGGAGGTTCCCAGCTTTGAGGCAGGCCATGCCCCAAGCATGCCAGGCCCCTGTGGAATCAAGCCCAGTCTTCGTGGAAATCTGCAGGAAAAATTTGCTTCTTTGGTGAAAGATGTCTGTATCTAGGTCTACGGGTCTCCCAAAGACTTATTCTGTTCCCCTACACCAACCACTTCCCTACCACCCACTGCTCTAACTTCCACACTGGCAAATGGTCATAACCTGAATGTTTCCCATGGTAGTGGTGTGAGCTATCTGTGAGACTAAGCAAACGCCACCCAAGACAGTGAAGTGGAGGGGAGCTTTCTCTCTGTCTCACCTCAATGCCCAGCTGGTAGTACTCAGCTTCCAGAAGCTGGTTCCTTAGCCTGGTTACTGCAGCTGGCTGCAAGATCTGATCCAGAGATGGCACATGGCGATAAGCGGCAGCAACTAAAATATTCAGCACGTCTACCTTGCTGATGTAGCTGTAGGAGGATAGGGCACGGCAGTGAGGCTGCATCATCTCAGAGCAGGTATTTCTTGAGGTTTTCTGATTCACTTTCAATGTGAAGCATGGTTGTGAGAACAGAGACACTAGGAGAAATAACTCTCATGGGGAGGGGCTGGGGAGCTGGGTGGATCTGCAGGGCTCTCCTCTCACCCTACCACTGAGCTATCCCCCTAGCTCTGAATGTTTATTCATTTTTAAAGATGGGTTGAAATATGTTGTCCAGGCTGGTCAAGCTCTTGGGTTTAAGACATTTTCTTCTTCAGCTTCCCATAATAGCCAGGACTAAAGGTGCGCATACCATGCTTGGCTTTTGTAGCTATTTTTGAAAGTTTATTTTGCATACATCTGTTGTCTCTAAATATAAAAATAAAATTCAGGCCTGTGAGACGGCTCAGAAAGGCACCTGCTTCACAATTGGTGTTGATTCCCAGAAGCCCACGAGATGGAAAGGAGAGAGATGACTTTGAAGGCTGTCCTCTGACATCTACCAGTGAGTCATGGCAGGCATGCACATTCTTTCTATCTCAAATACACACATAAAGAAAAAACTTTTTTTTAAATAAGCAAAATTAGCTCCTTCCTTCCTTTTTACTTTTGTTCCATCTCTACTTACTTTCCCCAACCTTTTAGTTTTTGACATTTTTAGAACAAATAGTATTTACCAGGCTCATTTCTCAGCGTTTGGCACAGATGATCTCATTTTATCAAACCAGACCTGTCAATACTATCATCATCCTCATTTATGAGGAGGAAACCTAGGTCCGAGGTTACAGAGCTAGGACATGTTGGAGCCGGGGCGAGTGCTATAAGCAAGTGCCTGGGGGAGGCATTTACATTCCAAAGAACATTATGTTTCATGCTCCCAAGTCTGGTTAAGACTAGAGCTGGGCACATACAACATGAGTCACATGTCTGGGTGGATAGAAGGAATTAGGAGTTTTCATTGTTGAGTTGTTAAGGTCAGAGCAGGTTGTGCAGGAATCTGAGGGAGAAAGGAGGTCTAGTCACACCTTTTTCATGAGAAGTTCCACTTGATGATTCATCCTTCTCCCATGATATAGGGGCCTATCACTCCCCAAATGTTTTTATAAATTTATTATTGAGGCAGTCACAGTCAAGATTTGGGGTGGAGTTCTGTGCAAAGCTAAGTGCTGGGCATTAAGAACAACACCTTTATTTTAAAAATCAGTAGCTTCTACAGACACTCCAGCTACTTCCCTAAACGATTTTAATGCAAGTTACCCAATCAGTCTTTACTTTGTTTCTGAGAGGGAGCCCCTGCTTTTGCGGGCTCTGGGAAAGAGAAGGCTGCAAGGTGACAAAGGGTGAGGAAGACCACTTATGACCAAGTAATATTTCATCAGCATCCAAATGAGATGCATTTTATCATTCTTGTCGGAGAGAATGATAGGAAAATAAAAATCCTAGTGGGGGTCAAGAAAGGAAGTCAGATAAAAGCCACCACATAAAAGGCTCTTTCTCATGTACCTGTCACAAAGGGCCAAGTCCTGGCTTTGGCCAGCTTTGACGAACATCATCTTGGCGCTGAAGAGTAGCTGCTTCATGATGTCCGTGAGTAGCCCCGCATCCACCTCTGGGTTGGTGAGGCCCTTGGACAGTCTGCAGCAGTGCTCAATCAGCTGGTGACCACAGGCGATGCTGTCTCGATGCAAGTTCAGGATGGCGATGCACAGGGATGCGCTGGGCGCCTGGCCAGAGCAGGGAAGAGAGAGACGCAGTGAATCAAGGCCTGAAGATTTTTTTTTGAAAAAATGCTGCTGCATCAGAGACGTAATCACCCTCATTATAAAAGGCCGAAGACCACGGAAGGAAGACTCGGCCAAACTTTCCATGGCAATCGGGGGGTGGAACTGAACACTGCCAAAGTTCTGGCTGCCACCCTACACACAAGGCAGCTGTGTCCAGTGCAGCCTACTTTTCGACAGTGTGGACAGTTCTCCTCCTCATTCTGGACTACTGTCCCATGATTACAGTTTTTCTTATCACTGGCTTGGATTAGGATAGTCACTTATCTAAAGTCTCTGCTTCAAACCAGAACATGATGTTTGTTGCTAGATCAATATTCCTAAAGCATACCTGGGAAATTTCTGAAATTCCCAGCACCTACCAAGTAGATATCTCTTACCAAAGAACTTGAAGTTTTACACATAAATAGACCTTCTTGATCTTACCTTTCACTATCCCTCTTCTACCAACACTTAACCTTCCAGTTCCTCCAATCATACCCTATGATTTTTTTGAGTGTGCCTTTGCTCAGACATTTTGGCTTTATTGTGAAAATGGTGTATGTATGTGTATACATTTAAGTGTATGTGCAGGTGTGCATGCACTGAGTGTATATGGAGGTCAGAGATTCTTATTGTCCTCTATTCTCTTTTTCAGACAGGGCCTCTCACTGAATCTTAGGGCTAGCGCGACTGGCCAGTGAGCCTCGGGGATCCGCCTGTCTCCATTTCCTCAGTTCTGGGACTACAGGTGCATAATGCTGCACCTGACTTTTTACACAGGTGCTAGGGATCCAAGCTCAGGTGGTCATGCTTATGTGGCAAGAACTTTACTAACTCAGGTGTCTCCTCAGCCTTCTGACATTTTGGTTTTGCATTCTGTCTCTTCCTACTCTTACTTTGTGACCATCCCCCCCCCCCCCGCAGCCCCCAATTTCTTTTTGTCTTACTCCAGCCCTTCCTCCTGATTCCTCTTATGCATTTTCTGAGATGTTTCTCCATCTCTGCCTAACTGGTTTGCCTGTTTTAGCTCCTGTAAGTACACAGGATGTAAGTGAAGGCGAGACTGTGGTCACCTCCCTCTGTACTTCCTGTCATATTGCTATTCATCATAGAGAAACTTACATGACTACTGTGTTTTATTGCTATTACCTGATCATAGTAAAATTCACTCCGCACCAGCTCATTTTCTTCTTCATTTAGACTCAAAATCCATTCCACCTCAGTTGCTTTGGGGACTCTCACCACAGCTGAATATGGAGGGCTTTCATTTTTAGAGTTGTCTGGGACTAAGAAGAGAGTTGTCATTCATGTGTCAGTCACCGGACAGCTGTTCTATCTGCTTAGTCCAGTGAGTTGGTGTGAGACACAGGCAGATATCTATCTGCTGTCTGATGTCCCTTCCTCTCCATCCCTTGGTGTCATTTCAGAGACCCCCCCATTAAGCACCTCAAATCTTCTCCAGTCCTGGGATGAATGACATAGTGTTTGTCATATAACTGCTTTAGATAAGAAACCTTGAAAGTTATGTGCTTCTTAAACGTATGGCTAAGCCACTGGATATTACAAAAACTAACTTGCTATAGAAGGACAACAGTGATTACCTAAGGGAAAGGGCAGGGCACTGGATGGGAGGATGGGGGTGAAGGGGATCCAGGGTGGAGGTAGAGGATGTGGTAGGTATTAAGACAAACAACAAAATCATTGACACTTGGCCTTTTCAATGCTGGAGCTAATGGGCGCCAGGTGAAGGTTAATGAGAAGATCCTTAAGGGTAAACAGGATGATAGAAAGCCAGAACTTTCTTTGGTAAACAAGGTAAACAGAGAAGCAAGTAGGCCTCACCTTCAGACTGGACCACAGTCTCCTCTGGTGCACTAGAAAGAGAAAGAAAAATGTAATGCCTCAGTTACTGCTTCTGTGTTGAGCTCTGAATGCAACACTGTCATCTGCTCCCTCACTCAGTGAGGTGTCAAGAATCAATTATCTGTGACTCCTCTCTCCCTCTAATCACAGTCAATTCCCTACCATGTCCTGTCCATTACATCTCCTAATCCCTTTAGTTGTCCCTGCTGCAGTGAGGGACTGCATTGCTTCTCACTGGCGTCTACAATAACTTTCCCACTGAGCTTGATTCTGTCCACTTATTCTTCACTTTGCATCTATTCCAAACATTCAAAAATGCATATTTGGTCACATTCTGTACCTTCTTAAAAATCCTTCAGAAGGTGCTCAGGGTGAAAATAGCCTACATTCTCAGTTCAGTTGACAAAACCTTGGAAGAGCTGACCTGATGACTTCTTTAGGAATCTCCTGACACCCATGATCTGTGCTCAAGCTGTAACAATCCTAATTGCTCTGCTACTAGCCCTCGTCAACTTTTGCTGGTATCACCAACATCTAGGTGTAAATGCCACAAATGAAAACCAACATAAGTAGTGTGTTGATCAACCCTGGCCCATAGCACCAGAGAGCAAGTCCTAAGCCTTGTGCCATTATCTATGTCCTCCTGATTCAGCTGCCAGTCGTTGAATCCAACCAGGGTTCACAAGTCAAAACTTAGCCTGTCATTTACCTATTCATGGTTCCTCATTTCCTTTTGCCTTTGCCTTTGCAGTGCTTCTACAACCTCTGGGGATTTTTTTTCCCCTTACCATCCCTTTATTCTAAAGTCATCCTCTCGCCTCTAGACCTTCCCAACTCCCACCCAATACCTGACTGTCTGAGCCAAGCTGAGCGTGCCATCACCATCGCACTGATCCAATCACCTTGCATCTGTTCACAGACAGTCTAATTAAAATGGGGTTCCTTTTGGGTAAAAGAATTATTGCTGAGTGTCTACTAGTAAAAGAATCCCCACCACTACTAACTGCTGATATAAGACCTCAGCGGAATGATGTTTGGGGGTATGGTATGCCTTCCTTCCTATGCGATCAATACTCATCATGGTAAATAATGACAATAAATGTTCAAAATGAAACAAGCACAGAAAAGCCAGGTAAGTCAATTAATAAATAAAATGATGTCGAATTCAAAGGACATTGTATTTGGGTAGCTGCTCTGCATGATTCACCCAGATACTCTAGCAGCTTCGTTTCACATTCTTTTGCTACTGAAGTAGTAAAACCAGCAAACATAGTCTTGGTCTCTCTTGGTAGAGGTAGAAGCAGTTTCTACAAATTATCTGCAGATGAATAATCTACAGGAAGTGCAAGGCTTGTCTAATTGTGGATAACAAGCCAAGGTGACTACTAGCTTGGAGCTGATGCAAGTAATGACTAGATATTCAGCAGGTGTGGACCCGCCTCTTTGAGTTCAGCTGTTAACAATGAAGCAGGAGTGGCCAGAAGTAAGTGAGGTGACAAAGGAAGGTCAGGACGTCAGTGCGGGATGGGGGTGCGGGGGGGGGGGGGGCTGAAGAGTCAAGTGCTTGATTTCTGAAAACATAGCATGTAAGAACTCTGAACAGTGTTTCCTCTCCTTCCAACTTCCTTTCTTAGTTGTTTTACTGCTCAAGGTCAGTCTATAAGCAATTCACCATATAGTTAACGATAATGCAGTGAATATTAAACATTTTTAGGAGTGTTCCAAGATTTGAAATGCTTTCCACAATGAGACTCCTAGAAGTATAAGAACTCAGGGGAGGGTGGGGTGGCCAGTAACAGTCTGGCTGCAGCACACTCACTTTTTGTTGTAATAACTGTAGCACTGGTCACACACGCGTGTAGGGTTCTCTCTGCAGCTTTCTACCACCATTTTCTTAGTGGAGCAGGAACCACACACTAGGCGGCCACAGCGGCGGCAATGATGGCGCCTGTTAAACTGAGGAGAGTGTGGAGACGGAAAGAAGAGCGAGGATGAAACTGTCAGCGGGACTTTTGCATTTGTTTTGGCCACTTGTAGGTTTTTAAGACCATTAGGCCCTTGGGTCTCTAATGAAAATGATCACACGCAGTCCTTGCCCTCAGAAAGGACCTGGAGATATAGTTTAGAGCATAAGGTCGTGAGTCTCAGAGTACACAAGCAGGCATGCACACACAGAAAAACAAAGCAGAAGTTTTAAGAACTAGCATTTTATGATATTATTCAGTTGATGGCAAATGTTCCTAATTGTGGGCAGTTCTTCAATCAACACTTCCCAACAAATTTGACTTCTGTGTGGAGGAAGCACGTGGAGAGCAGGAAAAAGCAATGGCAAGGTAGTGTCTGTGGCTCACACTCATTAATTCAGTACTTGAGGGATCGAGGAGGAGGACTGCTGAGTGTTCATTCGAGGGCCACCTGAGATAATATAGTGAGCTCTAACCCAGCCTAGGTACAGGGTTTTGATAAAATAAGAAAAGTAAAATACAAGTAATAAAGCTAAAATAGAAAAAAAAAGCAATGGGGAATTGAGTTTTCTAATTAGTGAGAACCTCATTTCCACATAGGATTGATGATGATGAAGAAAAAGGATCCTTTCTCCAAATACCATTTATCTATCTATCTATCTATCTATCTATCTATCTATCTATCTATCTATCTACCTACCTACCTACCTACCTATTCATTCATTCATTCATTCATTCATTCATTCATTCATTCATTCATTCATTCAGGCAATGTCTCATGTGCCTGATGCCCAAACAAGGAGGACCTTGAACTTAGAATTCTTCTACCTCCACCTCTTAAGTATGTATTTAGCACCATACCTGGTTTATGTAGAATGAGGAATAAAATTTAGGCTTTGTTCATGCTAGTGAATACTCTAAAAAAAGTGACACATACATCCCGTCCTCTTCAATGTTTTCTCACAATTCCTGTTTCACTTCATTATAAGAAGTTACAGATAGACACACATTTTCACAGATGAAGAGGAAAGACATGCCACTATTGCTTTTACCAACCCTAAACTCATCTGCCAGGCAGGCACTCTATTAAATGTGGCACCATTTGAACAGCTCCAAGTGCTAATTAATATATCATTTCTACTGTGGGCACGTGAGATTGAAAATGTTTAAAGCTTCTTGAAAGCAGAGATAGGGTTAGGAACCAGATCTTCTTCCTGTGGCACATATGTAACTACTACCAGGTCACTGTTTTATTGTGAAAGACATAGGGACAAGAAACGAGATTCTAAGAGACTTGGTAACTCCTTCCACCTGCTTCTTATTACCCAACAAGAAAGACAAAGGATCTAGTATTTAAGGCTATTTGAAGATGTTTACCACCTCAGTGAAAATACACTTGGGTCAGATCAAAGATAAATTCAGTCTTAGGTTTTGCATATTTGAAAATACGAGTCTCCTTTGGGCAGGGGAAGAGAAACTCAGGCCCATGAGCCGGCCCTTCCCTTTATTTCTCTGAGGTGATGCCGAGGACCACCGTCCTTACCATCGTGAAGTGCTCTCTGCAGCAGACCATGCAGACGCTTTCAGTCTCATCTGGCACCCACTGATCCCTGACAGGGGGTGTTTCTGGGGGCACAAACTCCAGCTGACTCTGAGGGAAGCTTCTCTCCTTTGGACTTGGGGAACGCACCAAGGAGCTACCTGGATGGAGAGTCAGAACAAAAAAAATAATCACTATTCTAGCTTATAAGTGAAGAGGTAAGGATAGGATAGGATATTACCACTTTGTAATGCCAGGATGATAGATTTAGTTGGTAATCATCAATGACTGCTTGAATCACAAAAGAGGGATGAGGAACATTGTATACTTCTCACTGGAAATGTACAACAAAACCTATCAAATATAGTTACAAGAAAAAGACTAAGCCAAAATTAAGACACACTCTAAATATACTAGAACTTCCGGGTTCTGAGACCTGGGCTTTGATAAAGAGGCAATCGACATGCGGGAGACCCTCTAGGACAACCTGGTTTTACCATAGATAAAAGAATTGGAAGGAATACAAAAAGAAAAGAGGTGGGCAGGTCAACTGATTAAAGCAGACATTTAAGAGAAACTTAGTCAAATGCTGTATATGACCATTCTTTGGACCTAGATTTAGAAAACCAACTGTCCAAAAAAAAAAATTATAAAACAACTGGTGGAATTTGAACACTGATCTGATATTTTGTTATAGTCACAATTAATTATTTTTTGATTTTAGGTGTGATAATAGTGTTTGTTTTTTATAAAACTTCTTACCTTTTAGAAACTTGTACTGATATATTTATAAATAAAGTAGTGCATTTTGGATTTGTTTATAGATAACCCAGTAGAAGAATAAGCATATAGATTAAAAAAGAATGCCTATCATGAAATGATACTTATTGTAGCTGGGTGATCTTTTGTGCATTGTAAATTATCAATAATTGTATGCACACACGCGCACACATGTGCACGTGCGCATGCGTGCACACACACACGCGCGCACACACACACACACACACACACACACAATTGCTACTCAGGTTGACCTACACGATGAATGAAGCTGCTTAGATGCCTGCATATCTGAGTTCTGGCAGACCTATTGGGTTAATGTAAAGTATGGCCAGGAGATGCCACAGTTTTTGTTTTATGGTTTCTAAGGAGATTTCTAATCACCTAGCAGAGTAATTTTAGCTGGTTATAGAAAGAGACACCTGAAAACCATAGTAGCCATTAGTAATACCCAGAAGAAGGCATCCTAGAATCCTACCCTCCTGGCCATTTGGCAAAATAATTGCTCAACTTCTTCTGGTGGGCTGATGTCTGGGGAAATGAGTTGTGAAAAAGTGACCAAAACATGGCCCAGGACTTCCAGATTTTGTTCTCTCTATGAGGGCTAAATAGGCTAATTTTTTTTTTTTTTTTAAGGGGAAAAAAGACATGGGTAGCTGGCAGAAGCTGGAGATGGGCTAAGTCACATCCATCATGGAAGTTGAGAGCTGCAAAACTGCCAACTGCAAGAGTAGACTTCTCCCATAGTAGGGTGGGGCTAATCAACCTCAAAATCCACCCCATGTGACTACCTTCCTCCAGCAAGGCGCTGAAGTATTAAAGGCGCCATGACCTTCCCAAACAACTGAAGATTCAAACACATGAGCCTGTGGGGGACAGTTCACATTCATCCCTGGCCTATACAGGCTCATTGCCACCTCATTATGCAAGCCATACTCAGTCCTAAAGTCCTCATAGACTACATCAGTAGTCCCAGCACGTCCAAAAGTCCAAAGTCAAAGCCTCCTGTAAAATCAAAAAACAAGTTACATACTTCCAACACATAATGGCACAGAATAAGCTTTCCCATTCCAAAAGGGAGGAATGGGGGCATATCCAGGAAAGATCCGTCCAAAACAAGACTGAAAACCCACAGGACAAACTCCAAATCCTGAAGCTCCAAATCCAAATCTTGTTGAAATCATCTCAATTTCAAAAGGCTTCAGCTTTAGTCCTCCAGTGAAATTGACCACAGAACACATCACTCTCTTGGGCTGGCTCCTCCTGGTATATGGATCTCCTTGGTAGATGTTCCATGCTGACTCTGGCATCTCTAACATCTTTACTTTTCAATGGCAAATCAGGCTTTAATTTCATAACACAAAATGCCCTCTTTGGGCCTCTTGGCCAGCTTTCCAATGCTATCACACACTGCCTAACTTCTGTCATTCTCTGAAACTTTGGAGGAGAGAACCTTGACCTCCTCCTCTGGTATCTTTGATGCCTCTAAAACCAGGACTATGTGGAAAACTTTGCCAAGTTCTATTATAACTTGAAGATTGGCTCCCTTGAATCACAGCTGCTTTAGCTTCTCTGTGATGCTGGGAAGAGTCTCTATCTTCTCTTGGGCAGTTGCTTCAGAAGAGGGACAGATCTTTCCTTTGGAACTCTGCCCTTTAGTTCTTCCTTTCCAAAAGAATTTGTATTCTTATGGGTGGGAGCTTTCCTTGAGAATCATACCATCAAGGTGCAGTCTCTTCTATTATCCAATTTAAGAAGGGGCTTTGATTCACTAATGGAACCGATATCTTTAACAATAGCCACCATTTTGCTGTCTGCCTTCTCTGCAGGATTGCCTTTACATTTTCCTTCATCAAACTTCACAGTCTTCATCTTTTTCTGCCCAATTTCTTAATCTTTTACTTCATAACTCTGAACAGAGCACTCAAAAGTAGCCATGTATAGCTAATTTTAATTATTAGCATATTAAATTCCATATTTTGTGAAGTTGCCTTTTCACTAAAATTCATATAAATTCTCAAAATCAATACTTCTTGCTGCTTTCATGGTCATTCTCTGACATGTTCAAATTGGGGAAATTTTTGAGTCACTCCATACCCAGGTTCTCAGTAGAGATTGAACAAAGCGACATTCTTCTCTTTTGTCTCTTCTCTCACGGGCAGTGACCAGTGTATGAGAACATCTGGAGGCACTGCAGGGTGTACACACAGTTCTAACTATGAGGTCAGGCAGACTTTGAACTGCCTATAAGTGGGATACCTCAGATCATCATTTATGAGTTTCTTTCTCATTTGTAAAGATAAAGAAATTAGACTCAATTAAGACGAGTTATTTATTTTTTAGGATGTAATATAATCTATGTAATATAATCTGTGAAGTGTGTGTGTGTGTGTGTGTGTGTGTGTGTGTGTGTGTGTATACAAGTATTAGTGTGTACATAGTTCTCTCCCCTTGGAGCAATAGTTCAGGGTTCACCAATTCAGTATTTGCAGAGGCTTCATAGACACATCATAAGAAATAAGTAGAGTCAGGTAGAGAGATGGCTCAAGGGTTAAGTCTCTGCCTCACAAGCAGAAGGTCCTGAGACGAGATCCCAGGTCACATGTAAAAACGCCAGGCGAAAGAGGCAGCTGCTTGCACTTCTGGCCTGGCGGGCAGAGTCTGGGAAACCTCAGAGTGAAGCAAAAGGAGGTAGAAACAACTCTTGGTTCTCCACAGGGACACACAATGCCCTTTGATACACACGTACACACACGACAAATCAAAAATAAAAAAATATAAACTTAAAATAATTACTGATAAGCTAATTCTTAAAAGACATGCCATTAAGTATACCACATTGTAGTTTAAAATTACTAATGAGTTCTAGGAAAGAAAATACTTGATTTTGAATTTTAAATGATTTTTAAAAGCTGGATGGGCACAAAATATGAATATTTTGTTTCTTTATAGAGGAGATATGGAAAGGGTTTGAAGGTTTGTAGTGGGAGAAGTATTTTGCAGAACTATCAATGTCCAAATAATTTTTTTAAATAATAAAAGTATTTAAGCATGCATACATACATACATACATATATATATATATTTTTTAAAGAAATAAGTAGAGTCAAATGTATGCTGAATCTACTGGAATATACAAAGTTGGAATGAAATTATATTAAAAATAATAGTGAGAATGTTTTAAGTGGTAATGAAGCAAAAGGCAAAAGAATGAGAATATCAGAGTAAGGCAAAAGTGAGCTGAGAAAGGAGAATCGGTTCTTACCAGAAATGGCAGCAGCAGAGAAATCTGTTGATGATGATCCAGACAGGGTCTCAGGGTCTGAACCCTGATGGATGATTTCTTGGAGGTTAATCACAGAGTCTGTCCAAAGGGAAGAAAGACTGATGAAATACAGGTCTGATGAAGGCTACACATTTAGCTCAAGCCTCTGTTGACTTTGCTGCCTGTCTTGCCACGACTCTAATAAGTATAAAAAAAATGGTAAAGAAATTGCTAAGGCAAAAAACATGTGTTTTTTCTAAACTCTTCCAGACTCTGGGATTTTTTTCAAGGTAAATCTAAAAATGTTCAAAGAAAAATGGGAAGATGCCTTCGTAGTACAGGGAGCAGGCCAGGAACATCAGCCATGAATAAGCCCATAGTATTTCTTGTTTTCGTTCTGGAAGATGCTGAATCAGTTCACATAGAAGTGATATCTGATGTGAACCTGATATGAACACACTCCCCTTAAAAAAATGGTAGGACTTAAATGTCCACTAACTCAAGACCAGAAGATTTTCTAAATCTTTACGTCATATATACTATGATTCATCTTCTACTTTTCTCAAGACCAAGATCTTATGTAAATAATAGAGAGCTATTTTTAATCATTCCTAAACAATGAGAGAGGAGAAATAGAAAACCAGGCATTTCTTACTCCATGTAGAATTGTCCCGAATGCAGTCGGTTACCTGATCGCTTCTCCCGCAGAGGGTATGGGAGGTCCAGGGCTTTCCCTGCGTACGTGGAAAGCAGCGAGTCAACCTGGTCCAGGGTAAAGCCAGTCTCCTGCCTGGCCAGCAGCTGGTGCAGAGTCCTCACAGCTACTGTCACCCAATCCACTTTCATGTTCATCAGCAGCTGCTCCAACATGAGCAGGGGATTGCAGGACAAGTGGGAATAGCAGGCCCGGTGCTGCTCAGGCAGGGTCAGCAGAACCTGTTTCAGAGACAGATAGTCCATGAACTTCAGGGGAATTGCGGATTCTTACTGGGAAGGTAAAGAGTTACGGAGAATCCAAAGGCTCATAGCTACTGTGGCTAGCCAAGAAGTTTTTTTTTGAGGAGCTGGGCTGAACTCCCAGCTGTATTCTCTGGATGGCAGTGAAGAAGCACCGTAGGGACCTTTACTTAGACAAAGAGTTGGTATTCTTTTTCAAAAGGGGTAGGAGAACAAATATTTTAGGTTCGAGGACCGTAGTCTTTTCAATTCTGCCAATATAGTATGAAAGCAATGATAGACAATATATATAAATGAATATACCTTGTCCCAATTAAACTTGATTTACAAAGACAGACAGATGGCTGGACTTGACCTACAGAAGAAATCTTCCCATCTCTGGCCTAGATCTTCCAGATATGGTTGAACTCTGCCTGGACTCTAATGTCACCATTCTGTGTATATGATGCTTTACTTAGAATGAGCAATGCAAAGTAATAATGTTGAATGTAAATTCCCTTAGAGGTCATGACCACAAGACTTGACATAGGTTTCTCTGGTTCTGTTCTGCTCATTGCCAATTTCCCCCACTTGCGTACCATGAATCAAAAAGAAATAAAGAGCTGAGCACGTCTACAACTGAAATCCCAATAGATGGGAAGTGGAGGCAGAAGGATCAGAAGTCAAGCTAACCTCCAATATAAGCGTGAATTTGAAGCCAATCTGGACTACATGAGACTCTGTCTAAGCAAAAGGAAAAAGAAAAGATTTCATCTTCCTCTTCACAGTTAAGGGGCTATATCCATGATTTACATAGCATAGACCAAGGATAGCAGATGCCTGCACAAGAGCCAATGAAAATGCAAGCTCTGAAGGAGAAGCGGGACCAGCAATCCCTGCCTCAAGCATCGTTCCCATCCCTCTTTGCTCCTCACCTTGGATCCCATGTATAGGGCCTGGATTTCTCGGTGTCGTTCAGTGGTCAGTTCTCCATAGAAGTGGGTGGTGAGGTAGTTGGCCAAGAAGTGTGAAGTGGCCAGGCTAGGATGCTGGTCCAGAGACTGCTCTGTGACCTCAAGGCACATGGTGGGGTCTGAGATTCTTTGCAGGAGCTATAGCAGAAGGAGGAAGAAGAAGATAACACCTACAGAAGAACTCTCTGGCCAACCTGGTTTGATTTGAGGAGGGAATATTTAGGCTATTTACTCTTCACCAGTGAGCCATGGCTTTGACAGAACCAGCTGCCCATCCTAAAGGACATGAAGGGGCAGATCGGCACTGGCAAATATGTTGCATAGGGATCAGCATGAAAAAAGCCTTCGGACCAGACTAACCTTGCCTCTCCCCAAATGAAGAATGAGTATTACACAGGCTTACGTGCAGAGCCTTTTCATGATCTCTTCTTTCCAGCAGGTGGAGAAGATGCTTCTGATGCAGGCTGATCAGCTTTTCCCTGGGAATGGGGTACAGGCAGCCCCACTCCTCACACAGCTCATATTCCTAGAAGGAAACACGCATGCCTTCACTCCTTTAAATCACTAGCTTTGTCACTTAACCCAACTCTTGCCTGGCTTTTCCAAGCATTCTTGTGTCAGTTAGAGTCAGATAAGGCCCAGGACATATCTCCCTAAACTAGGAAGTATCCTGAAGAAGGTAGCCTTGGGTAGAGGTGTGGGGAGGGCATTCCAGGCACTAGCACACTGAAATATTTGGGCAAAGCATTGGGAAGCAGTTGGCCTCTTCCTGAAGTTTCCTTGTTTCTTGGGATTGGTCAGGTGCTGCCTGAGACCCCACAATCTAGACTTCCTTTACTTGGTATTTATATTGCAATCACTCTTAGATGAATCTCACATTACCCCTTTCTTTCTGAAATGCAAGTACTCCAGGGTAAGGACTAAGCCTAATTTTTTACTACCATCTTCACAGAGAGCCGTGGTAGTCAGTAAATGTTTCTTGAAAGAATAATGAATAAACATTGGAATGAGCATCTACATTAAAATTTTGTACACATTTATTTCGTGTGTGTGCTTGTGTGTGTGCGCATGCATGTGTGTGCAAATGGAAATCTGTAGGAGTCAGTTCACTGCCTTCACTAGGAGGATGCTGGGGATTGAGTTTAGGTCATTTGGCTCAGGAACAAGCATTTTTACTGGCTGAGCCATTTTGCTGGCCCTTGAATGTGCATTTACATTTTTTTTAAATTATTATTATTATTTATTCAACTGTGTGTATGTGCGCGCGCGAGTCTGTGTGTGTGTGTGTGTGTGTGTGTGTGTGTGTAGAACCACGGACGAATTCGCGAACCACCATGGACGCCTCCACCTCCTTCTGCCCCGGGATTCACAGGCTCCGCCCTACCAGGACCAGAAGCGCAGGCCGCCCCCGCTTCCGTCTGGCGTCTATACGTGGGGTCTGGGATCCGAACTCAGGACCTTCCGCCTCCAAGGCGGAGGCTTAACCCCTGAGCCACCTCTCCAGCCCCTGCATTTACATTTTGAACTATGGTGTATAAACTTCTTAAAAGGTAGACAAGATTCTATTTAGTGCTGAAATGAATAAAACTAACACAGGAATGAAGTTCATACTAGTTACTAATCATGGAATGCAACTTGGAAGAATCAGATACCATCCCATTGGGAAAATGTGGAAAAATGGGTAATATTATAAAGTTGCAAAAATATGGAGCAATAGGAACTTGGAATGAGTATAAGTGAGACATTCAATTGATGAGAGATTTGTTATCATCCTAGCAAACAGAAGAAAGATGCTCATGTGATTACACTTCTAGGAACATACTCTATGCCTAGTGAAGACAGTGGAGAAAATTTACATGTAAAGTACAGATGATAACATATACTTTATAGTGCCCTATATGTTGGTAAATTTCACAACTAAATGGAAGAAAAAAGAACGTGGTATACTTACAAGACTGATGTGGACATTGGTATATGGAAAGGATTCTAGCAACAACTACGGAGTTATAGCTCTAGAAGGAAAATGAAGACAATTCTTCCTGGAAGGTGGTACCTGTGCTTCCAGAATCATGTTCATGACAGCGGATGGGTCCTCAGCACAGCAGTTCCTCAGGGTCTGCCAGTCACACCACGCCGGGGGATCCTGCAGGCCTAGAATCTAAGGAAAGACAGGCAAACCCATCAGACCACCCTGCAGCTTTTCTCTCCATGAACAAGGCACTGAAGGTCCAGGGAAAGGTCATTCCTAGATCTCTGTCCCAAAGCCAGGCTCTCGGACTGGCCACGAGGAAGACAAAGCAAATAGGATGATTGCTTGGAGAGAATGAACTCCAGGAAGTAAAATCAAGGGAAAAGGCAGCAGGAGATCAGGATAGGGACTTGCACTGGTAAGGGCAGTACTCAGAGTTGTCTAGCCTTCTGAGATCATTTGTCCCAAGTTTTTTCACTTCAAAACTGTACCCAAGAATTTTTTTCTAGGTCTTTCTTTGTGGCCGTGGCATGAGAACAGAGTCTGAATTGTGAGAGCAAGATCATGACAGGACAGGCATTTAGAAGGGTTTCTTCCACTGTTAAGAGTATTACTGGTTGAAAGGAATGCAGCGGAAACTGTAACCAAAGGTGGCATTATGCTTCCAGAATAAACTCTAGGAAACACACTGTGAGCAGCAGCGATAGCTGTGTGATCGGGTTCTAGGAAAGGGTGGAGATTCAGCAGTTAGCATGAAAGATGGAGATAAAGTTCTTCTCCCAGAATATGGAGGCACCAGACTTGTGCTAGATACAAGAATTAGTTCTTCCTTAGAGATGGTGACATGCTTGGAAAGCATGCAGACTGAAACTACAGATGAGATGGCATCACATGGAGCTGCCCATTCTACTGAAGTTCTGGAATATTTCATCATGGAAATAATTTCCATGACTCATTTTTATCATAAGCTCCTGATAGCAAGAGTGAAGAAATATAAACAAATTCTCCCAGCTTGACTGTACTGTGGGATCACCTTCCCGGCGCATCTTAGCTTTGTATGGAAACTACTGAAGAGGCACGAGAAGAAATCCTTTTCCCGTGCCACTTTCACCTTCCCGGTGAGCTCTGGACTTCATTCTAAGGACACGGGAAAATATGTGTTTACTTGTTACACAGCTGTGCCTCGGAAGGCAGTCTCCCTGAAGCTCTTCAATTTGGATATAATGATTACTCTACAAGGACCTTTCACTTCTGAAAGCTTCAAAACGGCTCTGGAAACTTAATCTTTTAAGGAAAAACATGACATGCATATGTGTGTGTGTGTGTGTGTGTGTGTGTGTAGGACCTACGCAGAGCTCAGCTAAATATGTGAAAAAGTCTGTGGAGTACAGAGCTCATTCTAACATGAGTTCTAGTATCCTTACTTGATGTCAATGTTTTGAAAATAACAAAAGCAAATAACATAGGACCGGCATGGAAGGCCTCTCTGTTCGCCTGAGAAGACAGATGCAGAGCATTTGCCTATACTTTCTGTTTCTTAAAATCCCCATGAGGAGAGAATAAGCCGAGGATGGGCATCATCTCGCTTATAGTGCCACAGCCCAAACCTTTTGATAGACTCGCAGCTCTGCCAGCTTCCTCTGCAGCTCAGATTTGAGCTCTTCTTGGACTGCTGTGTCTGAAATACAGTAGGCCAGGATCTCCAGGCACGATTCCAGAGGCCACCTGTCCACAAAACGTAGGGCCAGCTGACTTCTCAGAGATGCATCCTTCACGGGGAACAGGTACTGCCAGCCTTCGATGTCTGTAAGACAAAACAATATCCAGAGGCAGCAAGCCTGGCTGGAAAGAGCTTAGAAACCTGGTTAGTTCTTGAGACGACCTTGTTCTATCTCACACAACAGGATCAAGGGGGGTCCTTAAAATCCATGTCACCTCCATTAGTTTTTACACTTGAAATTATTTCATGACCAGAAGAAATGCTATACCCCTATGTGTTCCTTCATGCAAACCTACTGTGATCATAGGAATTTCAGAAGGGAAAAGGAAGAAATAGCAGGAAGAGGAGGAGGAGGAAGAGAAAGAGGAGGAGATGAAGAAAGAAGAGAATCTAAGCATCAATGCTACAATAGTTTCAAAGGATTTCTTCATCTTTTAAGAAAAGGTTTTCTTCTTTCAAAGGGCTGCCAAATATCTACCTGAAAGCCACTCCCTACAGTGTCCCTGATTTTAGCATTGGGGCTCATTGGCCTTCTATTCTAACTACATATGAAAATCTTTTGGAATGCCTTTAAAGCAGGGTTGTTCTCAAATTCACAGCTTTCATTTACCTTTTGCATGTATATATGTGTGTGTACGTACCAAAGGGCACTTGGAGGTGTGTGTCTACGAAGGCCCAAGGTAACTTAGGGATTATCATGGATGCTTCACCTCTTCATGGCCTTGCTCTGAGGTTTCCCAAGCTCTGCCTTCCAGGACCAGAAGTGCAGGCCACTGCCACTTCTGCCTTGGCATTATTACATGGGATTAGAACTCAGGTCCTTGTGAATGTGAGACAAAGACTTTATACCCCCTGAGCCATCTCTCCAATCAAAGTTTTAAAAATTTTCACTTGCATATGCATTTTGGAGACGCTTTGCTGTGCAGTCCAAGCTGGCCTGCAACTCACAATTCTGTTTCATCCTCTGTAGTGCTGCGAGTAACAGGCGTGGTCCACCAGGCCCACCTCACAACTCCTGTTTCATAAACAGTTTTTTTTTTTATTCAATTGTTTGTGTGTGTGTGTGTGTGTGTGTGTGTGTGCGCGTACGTGTGTGTATGTATGTATGTTGTGTGTGTAGAACCACGGGCGAATTCAGGAACCACCATGGACACCTCCACCTCCTCCTTGTTTACTCTGTCCTGGGATTCACAGGCTCTGCCCTACCAGGACCAGAAACGCAGGCCGCCCCCGCTTCCGCCTGGCGTCTATACGTGGGGTCTAGGATCCGAATTCAGGACCTTCCGCCTGCAAGGCAGAGGCTTAACCCCTAAGCCACCTCTCTAGTCCCTCATAAAACAGTTTTATGAGCATGTAGCTATCTTATTCTATTGTGTATTGACTGTAGCTCCTTTCATGCTACAATGGCAGAACTGAGCACTGGCAGCAAAGACTCCATGGCTTACAAAGTACTTTTCAGGAAAAAAAAAATTGCTACCTTCTCTCTTCAAGTCCTGGACCTCTGAGGGTTAGTGCTCAGTTGGTCATGCACAGATTTCACACTGATTCTGATATGCAGGATGAAAATATTGATTACTGGTTATGAGTACTCATTCTAAAGTCAGACAGACTGGGGAAGGGTCTAAACCACTCCACCCACCTCCCTGAGTAAATTTTCTAACTTCTCTGAGCTTTAGTCTGATCCCAGTCAGACATTTTTCTCTAGCATTATCGCGGGCCTAAATGCGAGCATCCGCTAGTGAATGCTACATGCCCTAGCGCTAGCGCGAGGGAGGCCCAGCCTTCTGCTCACCACTTGCTGCGGCGCAGCTCAGGATGGCGTCCCTGATGCCGCTCAGGTCGTCCGTGTCTTGCCCATAAACTGCAGTGAGCTGAAGGGCCCGCGGCCAGTCCCTGGCCACCAGGGCTTCCTCAAAGGCCTCGGTCAGAACATCCAGGGCAACGGGAGAATGCAGGCCAAGCAGCACAGTCGAAAGACTGGTCTGACCGCAGAGGCTGGCGGCCAGACCCTTTTCCTTCTCAGAGGACCCGTGCAGAGGCTCCCAGGCAGCCATGAGGGAAGCCTCGAACATAGGAAACTGTTCCAGGAGATGCTCACACTCGCGGGCCACCTGTTCTGCAGTCAGAGGTGCCTCCCTGCGACCACGCAGCTCCTTCCATGACAGGCTGGGCTTGCTGACCTTGGTCCCCCGGGACGCTCCCAGGCAGGCCACTGTGGCCAGCAGCTTTGAGCAGGTCTTCAGGAAGGATAAGGCAGAGGAGGTGAAGACTGGGAGGGATGAGTCCTTTGGGGAAGAACGGGACTTCTTCTCCTGGACGGAATTCTCGCTTGGTTGCGGAGAGCTTGGCCTAGACAGGGGCAGGCCATCTAGGCAATGGGAGGAATGTTGCTGAGCCAGGACTCCCAGATGGGTCAGAAGGGACGAAGCCTGCTGGCTTTGCCGAGAAGGGGAAAGAGTAAGAGGCTCACAGCAGCAGTTGACGATGACCTGTGGCACACTCAGGGTGAAGCCTTCTTGGGCAAGAAGGCCTGCCAACCTGGAGGGAGAGGAGCAGAGGGCATATGAGGTCTGAACATATAGGTACCATCATTCAGCTTTACAACTTCCTTTCTGTTTCTTCTTCTTCTCTCTCTCTCATTCATTCATATGCATTCATGCATTCATTCATTCATTTTAGACAGAGTCTTATTGTATAGTCCTGGCTGGGCTGGAACTTAATGTGTAGACCAGGCTGGCCTAGATTTTGTTGCAGTCCTCCAGCTTCTACCTCTCAAGTGCTGGCCTCAATCTTACTATTCATGTCTACACAGCAAAAATAAGTGAAAGTTCTCCTATTTAAAAAAAAATAATAGGTAGCACACTAGACACACTATTCTGCCCCTTGCTTTTCACTTAATAATCTGAGAGACTTGTCTTTATTCCTCTATAGAGAACTTTTTATAGCTTTTTATAGCTACACTATAAGCATGAACCAAACTTAACTATTGTCTATTAGTGGACCATGGAGTCATCTCATCTGTTGCACATATATCACTTCTTATATTACAGTAAAGCTTAGGACAAATCCCTCAACATGGATTACTAAGGTAGAGGAGGTAAAGGCTGGGAATAATTTTGATTCATGCTGATTCAAATGTTAAAGGGCTGATCAACATGCTTATTTAATTTTAATTAGAGTATCAAATAATAGGTTTCATTATGGCATTTTTGTACATAACTTGCTTTTGTTGACCTTCATCCATTCTTCTCCCCTATCTTTGCCCCTCTTTTAACCTTTAATTCTCCAGCAGTCTCCTTTCCAACTTCATGTCATGTATTCTATTATAGCCTTCTCCATGAAACTTTTTTTTTTAAACCTATCTCATGGTCCTCTTTCTAGTGTTATGATCACATGCATACACCTATATAAAAATTAAAAGCTAGAATTCACACATGAGAGAAAACATGTGGCAGATTATAGTTCTGAGTCTGGGTTACCTCACTTAATATAATTTCCAGATCCATTGATTTCTTTCTGCAAGCTTTATTTTATTTTTCTTCATGGTGGATTAAAATTCCATTGGGTACATGTGCCATATTTTCATTATCTATTTACCTAATCATAGACATATAGGCTGATTCTATTTCCTTGCTATTGTGACTAGAACCATAATAAACATGATGTGAGAGGATCTCTGTGGTAGCATACTGGGTCCTTTGGGTATGTGCAGGAGTGGTATGGCTGGGTCATTAGATAGCTCTATTTTTCATTTAAGAAAATGCCATACAATTGATACAGGTATCAACTCGACAACTGAGAAGTGAATCTCCACACAAACCTTTGAGGAATTACTTAATTAACCTAAATGTCCAACAGTTGACGAGTGGATAAGGAAACTGTGGTACATCTATACAATGGAGTACTACTCAGCCATCAAAAATGATGAATTACTGGAATTTGCTGGGAAATGGATGTCATTAGAAAGAATTATATTAAGTGAAGTATCCCAAACCCAGAAAATTAAGTGCCGTATGTACTCCCTTATAGGTGGCTCCTAGTACCAAACTCACCCAGCCCACATTGAGACACTCAAAAGTAAACCTATGTAACACAGTAATTGCAAGGATTATGAAAAAGAGAGATGGGTTAGGAGGGCCACACCAGAAACAAGGAGAGAGGGGACCATGTTACAGCAGAGAAAATAGGCCTCCATCAAGGTCTGCAAGTAAGTAATGAGAAACCTGGTTAAGTTCACAGACGTTCTTTCCTGATCTCACCAGAAGGGGAGGGCATATAGTCTAGCAGATAAAAAGTAATCATTTTGCAAATGGGTGATGGACCCTCCCTCAGTGAGGTTTCCTACTCTTATTACATCTACCCTTGAATGTGCTATTACAACAAGACTCCAGTTTAACAGCTTTTTGTCTCTGGCCAGGGGGTGACATACAGTGCCCAGCAGAATGGAGTGAAGGGAATTGCAGGAGCAGCAAAACTGCAAAAGAAAATCAACAAACCACAATCCAGAACTTCAGAGACTCTATATCAATCACATAGAACTAGGACAGCCTAATCTCTCCCCATCCTGGAGCTCAGGGACATTTGCGGAAGAGGGGGCGGTAAGATTGTAAGAGCAAAAGGATGGGAGGAGCAACGATTTGCAAGATTCTCAACAATAGTTGGGGCCAAAGCAATCATAATGGGACTTTGCATGCCCTGCGCAATGTCCAGCGCACTGTTGCCCTCATAAAGTCTAGCATCTGTTAAGGGCACCGAGATCCCTGGAGGCAAGGGATTGACAGCCATAGTAGTGATCTTATGCTTAAGGGGAACAAGAGAAAGGGCTTATGGAAATGCCACTGGGTCCTTATATGTCATCGGAGAGGAGGACCCAGTGGAGAGTTAGGCGTACACAATAAAGGACTCTCTGGGAATTGGGGGGGAGGCACTAGGGGAAGGGGAGGGGGAGGAGGGGGAAGGGAGGGAACTGGTAAAAAATTTTAAAATGTATAATTAAATTTTTAATAAAAAAAAATTTAGCTAAAAAAAACAAACAAAAAAAAAACAAAAAGACAAGTCAGAGCAAGCCTGTGGGAAGACCTAGCTTATAATGTGTGGCACTGTTCTCTAGGCGGTAGGAAAATGTTCAGTATTTTGGCAGACTAGCAAGTCAGAAGGTATGCCCCTCTCTCAGTTCTTTTTCTGTGGATATGGTGTTACCAGTCCCTTGGGCTCCTGACGTGGGCGTGCACTCTTCTGCCACGCTGATGAACTGACACCAGAAACAGCGAGCCAAGAATAAGCTCCTTCCCTCAGGTTGACTGGGTTCTGTGTTCATTCAGGAAGACGAAAAGAACACACTGACTTGGCTGGTGGCCACACTAGTTACAGTCCCACCAGCAGTGAATAAGGGCTATTCGTTCCCCCTGACCCTGCCAGCAGTTGGTGGTATTATTATTATTGTTATTATTTGATGGAAGGCATTCTGAATGTGGTGAGATAGAATCTTTAGGCAGTTTTTTTTTTAATTTTTTTTTTATTATTTATTCAATTATGTGTGTGTGTGTGCGTGCGCTCGTGTGTGTGTGTGTGTGTGTGTGTATGTGTGTGTGTGTGTGTGTGTGTGTGTAGAACCACGGACGAATTCGGGAACCACCATGGACGCCTCCACCTTCTCCTTGTTTACTCTGCCCCGGGATTCACAGGCTCCGCCCTACCAGGACCAGAAGCGCAGGCCACCCCCGCTTCTGCCCGGCATCTATACGTGGGATCTGGGATCCGAACTCAGGACCTTTCGCCTGCAAGGCAGAGGCTTAACCCCTGAGCCACCTCTCCAGCCCTTCAGGCAGTTTTAATTGGAATTCCCTGATGGTTAAGGATGTCGAACACTTTTTAAAATATCTATTGAATACATGATCAATATGCAAATTTAATAGACATTGACAAATTACCTTTCCACAGGAGTTACAGTAATTTATACTCTACCAGCAATGTCCAAGAATGCTTAAAAGTTTACATGAAAACTGTTGCCTAACTTTTGGTTTTTGTCTGTCTGTAAGTGAAGATTCATGCATTAATCTCATATTTGAACACATACTTGCAGTGGCAGGAGGAAAAAAAAAAGAAACAAGGTGCAATGAATGTTAACATATTGTATAGGAGTAAATGCAAATTCAAGGGAAAGGTCTGGAAGAAATCTCTGTTCTCTGTGACTCCAAGCACAACTATACCGAATACTTGGCTTTCATGATAGAACAGGGAAACCTTGGCTATCTCCCACGTAGGTGGCTCCTACCTGTCTGGAGGAACTTGTCTCTCAAGCAGGAGATGAGATATCAGTTGAGAAGAGCTCTGCTGCAGGAGGACAAAGGGATTTCCAATTCTAACTTCCACATTATCTGAAATGGTAAAGAAAGTAGCTACTAATGGCTGCAGCAGTTCAGAGCTGTTTCCCAAAACCAATTAATGACATTGTGAATTATAATGAAGACAACATGGACAGTCCTTCTGTTGATTCACAGTAGGAAACGGACATTTTCAACATGACCCTGACTATGAATTTACAACTATGAATCATACAGCTTGAAAGAATTCCAATCCAGATAAACTTCAGTGGGCCAGTCTAGTTACAGATAGCACACTCCTGTTCATTTCAGCAAGAATGAAGTGCATGTAGCACATTGAGTTCCCCACATTTGAAATGCTTGAGAAGAGTTTTTGATTTTGGATTATTGACACATACATGAGATAATGGGGATGGTGTAAACATGTTACTCACTGATATATTATTTACATCTTATGTACAGAGCAAGAAGGTAATTTTATACATTATCTTTAGTGTCCCTGTTTTGACTATGACCTGCCAATGTGGATTCTCCCATTTATGGTGTCAGATTGGTGCTCAAAAAATTCTAGATTCTGGAGCATTAAGGATTTCAGATTTTCAAATTAAACTATTTATACTAATTCTGTGAACTCAAGTAAGAATATGGTACTCATATCAAAAACTTGATTTTCTGTTAGGTCCCGAAGTCCACAATGGACCACAGGTCTGACAGAAGTTTTATTTTGAGACAGGGTTTCATGTAGATCAGATTAGCATTGAATTTACTATGCAGCCAAGTGTGGCCTTGAATTCCTAGTGCTTCTGCCTCTACTTCAAAAGCTGGCTGGGATTATAGGCACGTGCCACCATGCCCAGTTTCACTGAACTTTGGAGTATCCAAAGCATCCATGAGACTGTAATGAGGACTTCCATGTGCTGTACAATTTTACTTAGCACAAAGATGCATTAAAATAGACAAATAACAGAGGAGAATTATACAGATTAGTTATCCTTTTTGCTGTATCCTCTTAATCAATAATTAATTACCTTTCCTTTTCCTTGCCCTCAATAATTGTCACTCATAATTCTACTTCCACTTTCTTACTGCTTACCAGGGTCAGAGCTCAAACTCCGAAGGAGAACCGCAGCTAGTGTGCTGCAGTAGCTGAAGAAGGTGCCCAGGTAGTCAGTCTGCCTGCTGCCTGCTGTGGTCTGTTTGCTCAGGATCTTCTGGAGGAGCAGGGTTTGGATGTGCACAGGGTGGGTCTCTGCCTCAGGAGCTTTCTGGGATGTTTGTTCCACCAGGGAAGCAAGTGCAGTACTCTTAGGCTCTGAGAGAACGAGGATGGAAGAAGGGACACAAGCTTTAGTTTGTACTTCTGGCTTTGGATCAAAATTTTTTTCCTTTTTAAAAAGTCGTGTGTGTGTGTGTGTGTGTGTGTGTGTGTGTGTGTGTGTGTGTGTGTGTCCAGGGAGGGCCAGGGAGAGTAGGAGTGTGGGAGATTAGAGGACAACTTTGTGAAGTGGGTTTTCTCCATCTACTTTATCATGAGCTTTGGGGCTCAAACTCAGGTTGTCAGATTGCATAGAAAGATGAGCCCCCTCACTAACTTTGGGTCAATTTTTGATCCACTATATAAACTGAGCTTCATATAAAATGCCAGCAGCATCTGATAGCTTGGGTGCTGTGATTAGACAAGGAAAAAAAAAGTCCTAATTCAGCTATCTGGACAGGTGATTCTCAGCCAATAAGACATTAAGAGCTTTGGGTTCAGAGAAATCGGGTACACAGTTCTGTTTTTACCCTGTTGATCCTGGGGTGAAATAACTCTAAAGAGCACAGTGATCTTTTAGGAAGGACTGACAAGTACCCACCAATACGAGCTAAGTAGATTTCTCATCAAAAGAAGAAAAATGAATCTGTTAATAGACTGCTACCATACTTTCAGTTGAGGTTGGGAAACAGGAGAACTTCAGTTCTGAGATGTGCCTGGTTAGCTACGAAGGGCTGGCCAAGCGCAGTTCTGTAGCCGGAACCTTGGCTGCACAGGGTGCACTCCCTGGTTGTTTCCTCTCACGAGCCTCAGCCTGAAGGCTCTCTACTTACCTGTTTCTGAGCAAACAGCCCCTACCTGGCAGTGCCAGTGCCTCCCGCAGAGACTGAAGAGCCTGGTCCAGTTGCTGGGAGAAGCTGGTGTGGCTGGCAACGCAGTCCTCGGTGAGGCTGGGCCAGCACATCTGAAGCAGCTCGGTGATGCTACACCGAGAAGGGCTTCCTCCCTTTTCTTCTACAGACTCTATGGAAAGGAATAAGGAAGCAATATAAAAATCAGCCTGTCATTGAACTATTGTGTTCCAAGTCCAGGGGAATAATAAAAAAGGAGAGGAAAACAACTCACCCGGCTTAGCTTGTCCAGCTAATACAAGAGGATAATTGAGAATCTTACTAATTTGCTGGAGAACAACGGGAAAACCCCGAATGCCATCAGCACCGAGGAGCACTGGGTCTTGCTGTCGACCTGGAAATAGATGCAGGAAAAACAAGGGACATTTTTATCTCTTCCATGTTGTGCCATTTTGGGCAATGTATATTGCCAGGCCTTGTGTATTCTAAGCCCGACACTCCAGGACTTTTATTGAGATGCCCAGCTGTCAACAGCAGCAAATTAAGTGTCAAACATATTTTGTAGATTTGCCTTGATATTTTCTTTAACTTTGGACTTGAGCTTAGCATCATACTTTCTCTAGTTCTCTATCTTTCATTCTACTTTTACAGACCCGAGTCCCCTAAGAATTCCCTGTACACATCCTGGGACACTATTAAACTCAAGGTGTGATTTTTTCCTTCAATTGTGATCCAGTGAATTTTCCTTTAAACCTGGTTTACAGATTCATGATTGTCCCAGGTTAGGGTAAGACATGTTCATCAGGAGGGACATGTGCTCTAACAGCAGACTGTATTTGAGGCTTTTAGAGAAGTGATGGCGACTGAATCCAGGGCCTCAGGCAAGTTAAACCCTCACCTCCCCCATTTGTATTATAAGTATCAAAAATGAGCTTCTCTATGACAGTTTCACATGTGCATCACTCTACTTCGTTCACATTCACCTCCCATTGCCGTTCCTCCTCTCTCTTCTTATTGGCCTTCTTCCTCTTCCCAGAACAGGCTTGGAATATAACTTAGTGTTCCATTTTCATACTGCATATGTTTTCTCTTAAATTTGATAGTTAACCAGAAAACGATTTCCCCAAATTTCTGCAAACTGCTATTAATAATATATATTTATGCTATTAGACTGGATATAAAGACATTTATCTAATATGTAATATTTCCCTCTTGTCCCCCCTCCCTTAAGAACACGTTCTTCTTGTGTAAACTCTCAGGGGGCCCTGGAGCTCATCCCCACAGCTGAGAACAAAGGAAGCAGGCAAATGCCACCCACTTACCCCGGCTCTCGAGGCTGCTGCTCAGACGCCGCTCGGCTGTCTCCAAGAGCTGTTTGCACGTCTTCCAGAGTTGGCACTGAGAGCAAGCTAGGTCAAATGCAGCCATGGCAGGTGGACTCAGGTCTTCCAGCACCTCTCTCAAGGGAGTGGTAGGCTCCATCAAAGTGGTACTTATCCAAAAATCCTCCTGGAGTATGGGGATGGGGTCTGAGGTGCTGAGCAGCTTGTCAGTCACATCAGAGATAGAATAAAATACCATTCCTGGAAGCACAGCAGTAGAATAAAAAGCATGGGTTAAGGTGATTTTAACTACTGCTTTATTTGAAAAGTACTGCTTTAAAAACACTTTAAAAATGTGTTTGACTGGCTGAGGAAAGATCCTGTTGCATAAGCAAGAGGATGAATTTGTATTCACAGATTCCATCTGAAATGCCAAGTGAATATGGTGGCCTGCCTCTAATTTCAGCCACGGAAGCAAGCTGACTAGAGACTAGCCATTTTGTCTAGCTCTAGGCTTGATTATAGACCATGTCTTTAAAAGAAGAGGTAGGAGGGGCTGGAGAGGTGGCTCAGGGGTTAAGCCTCTGCCTTGCAGGCGGAAGGTCCTGGTCCTGGTAGGGCGGAGCCTGTGAATCCCGGGGCAGAGTAAACAAGGAGGAGGGGAGGCGGTCCATGGTGGTTCCTGAATTCGCCTGTGGTTCTACACACACATACATGTGCACACACGCACAATTGAATACAGACACAACGCACACACACGCACGACTGAATAAAAAAAGTGAGTAAAACCACACACACACACACGCACAATTGAATAAATAATAAAAAAAATTAAAAGACGAGGTGGGAGAGTTATTGAAGATGATTCCCAGTATCAGCACTCCCATTCCCCCCTCCCATACACTGTGTGCCCATACACGTAAAAGAATACACACATACATGTATAACCCCCACCAACATGTACATGAAAATGGAAGAAGAAAAAAATGTTTGCGGTTCCTCTATACATATGAGCACTATCATTATAACACACTCATAGAGAATCAAAACAAAGACATAAAAAGGAAGACTATGATAAACTCAGAATGACAGAGATGAAGGAGTGCTGCTTCCAAACAGGATATAAAAACAGTCTGAGAAAGAAAGATGTGGGTCACTGTGTGCCAATTGTTAAAGATCTGTAAAATACACAGGCAAAAGAGCAAAGTAAACAATAGTATTTATGGTGAGAGCGCATTTACATAAAAAATGCTAGAAAGATGGTTCAGGGGTTAAATCTCTGCTTTAAGCAGAAGGACCTGAATTCAGATACCAGATCCCATGGAAAAATGCCAGGTAGAAATAACACCAGCTTGCACTTCTGGCCCTGGAAGGTGGAGCCTGGGAAACTCCAGGGCAGTGAAAATAGGAGGTAGAGAAATCCAGGATGATTCCCAAAATCACTCTCAGGCCTCCATGGGCATACACAGTACTCTCTGACACACACACACACACACACACACACACACACACACACACACACACCCAAAAAAATTAAAAAAAAAATGTACTTATGTGTTCTTAAATAGGTGTGGAAAATAAACACAGGACAACATGTGATGGACGCATGATATATAGAGTCTAGATTGATAGAAGATGCAGACAAGATTTCACTTATGAAAATAATGAAAGATGAGCTTTTTGACTACTCACACACACAGTTGCAAAGTGAGACATGTGGATCCCAGGCTATAAATGCTAATATGCAATCTCCTTACCCAAGTGACAGTTAATAACATGCCTTATCACTGAATAACTACACAGGAAGGAAACAAACTCCTAAAGATTTCCCGAAACCCGAAAGAGCAGCTACAGTATACATAGGATCACATTCATGTTCTTCTGCCTGAGCCACAGAGGCAACTTGCAGTGCTCTGGTGACAGACAAGCGACATGCACAAGGACTCAGGGATGCTGCTTTCACAGAGGCTTTCTGTCCACTCTCACGTAGAGCCTCTGATTTGGATGGTTTCTTCCCTCAGGCCAACACCCAGTTACTTCCTGCCTGCTACGGAGCACTGACCTGCTGCTGCGGCGCTGCCAATGGCTTGAAGAGTAGAACGGCCACTGCCAGTTCTCCGAATGGTGTTGCTACCCCCATCCGAGTTCTGGTTTTCAATCTTGTGTTCTACCCTGGCCAGCTCCTGGATGACCTCTTGGTAACGCTCCATGAACATCAGTTCCCCCGCGCTGGGTGAGGACTTCAGGTTGAACATGAATACCACCTGTCATGTGAGAGAGGGAAGAGCGAGGCTGCGGGTGTCTGCCAAGTTTAAGAGTATCTAGAGACAGGAGGTCTTCCCAGTCGTTAGACGGTGGCCCTAAGATGTCTACTTTGTAGAGTCAGAAGAGCATTGAATATTAAGAGTAGATCAAATAGAACAACCTGCAAGTCATTAAGAAAACCACCAAAGGCCCAGTAGACAATAAGCAAAAGATATTAATAATTTCAGTAGAAATACAAAAATAAGAAAACATATTTTACAAGTAACACAGGAATTTAAGTAACATTACCATTTTGTGCCTAATATACCATTTTATATATATGTTATATTAATAATATAAGTCCTTAAGAGGTAGTACACTGCCACTAACTATGGTGAAAAAGTACTTTGGTAATCTATAAAACTTTAAAATAGCTTTTAACCCATTGATTTTGATGAGCCCCTTTCTCTTGTATTCTCTTTTGTTTTCGTTTCTTGCATGGCAGCACGTGTGTACTCATACTTGCAGGTGTGTGTGCCCCTATGTGAGGCTGGGCAGGACACCAGGTGTCTCCTTCACTGCTCTCTGCCTTCTTGTTTTGAGACAGGTCTCTCACTGAAGTAGAAGCTCCCTGTTTTGTGGCTAGGCTGACTGGCTAACGAGTCCTTGGGATCCTCTTGTCACTTGCTCTGACCCCTCCCACCAGGACAGTGTATAACCATGATCTTTTTCTATGGGTGCTGGGATTGAAATTCAGCGCCTGCTGCTTGCAGAGCAAGTGCTCTAGCCAAATGAGCTATCTCCTTAGCTCTTCTTTCTTTCCTTTTTTGTTTTTTGTTTTTTTTTTAAGATAGGATCTCATTCTGAGGCCCAGGCTGATGTCAATTTCACAACAATTCTCTTGGTTAGCACCCTGAGTGCTGGGTCTATAGGATTCCATGCCAGCAGTGAGAACCTTTCTTCAGGAAATGATCCAAAAGCCTCAATGATCATGTTTTCATGTCACTATTATAAAGTAAGAAAGGATATGCTTGGCAAGCAGAAAATGGATAAATACTATGTGATTAGACATGAACTCAAAACTACAGGGAAAATACATACAATTTTTAAGAAGCACAATTTACTATTTTAAATTTTAAATAAATTAGGTTGTTGTACAAGTCATAAATCTTGGGAAAATATTGGCCATATATATACAATTGGGCTAAAAGTAATTTTATTCTTGTTCATATTTTTAGTACTACACACAACTTGTTCTACAACAAGCTACAAAAAAAGTTTTTATTAAATGAGGGAGAGAGACAAAGAGAGGGCAAGGTTCATGGAGAGGAAGACAAGTGGAATATGCAGGGTAAAAACATGCAATGTACAGTCCAATTGTTTGGGTTGAAAAAAGCCAAGAAGCAACAATAGCAATAAAAGCAATCAGAATAACTGGTAAATTTTAAGAGCTGGAGTGTCGGTTCATTACAAAGCAATAGTCTTAAGTATGTGTGTGGCCTCTGACTCCATCTCTAGCATGGCAAAACAAACAAAAACAGCAAAAGGAAAGGCAAGGCATGCTCGTGCGTGCGCACGTGTGTGTGTGTGCGCGTGTGTGATGGCTCAGTGAGTACAGGTGCCTGTGAACACACCCAGAGACCTGAGTCCAATCCCTGGAGCCCATATGATGGAAGGTGAGAATGAACTTCTAAAAAGTTGCTCTCTGATTTCACCATGTGGAGGTGCATTTCTCCCACAAATATTTAAAATAAAGAAAGTCTGGGGGAGTGGTATCTTGTCTATAGGGTCATAAATACTGCTAAGACTAAAGTGGAGTTCTAAAATGGTTAGAGGGAGTTAAGGAAAGATAACCTTAATACCAAGATCACTCCTAGACTTACATATTAACAATTGAAGTTACACTATAGGAAAATTCTGACCTACATATTCAAGAGTCAGAATTAACTCCCCAAAATATGCCAAGAGTTTGAAATGTGAGAGTAGTATTTCATGTTATTGAGTTTAAGCAGAGGATTCTTGCATTTCCCATGGCTTTTGGATAATCTTCTTAACATTCCTATGAGGTGGGAAAAGCAGATATTCTATTCAACTCAATGAGGATACTGCAGCTAAGAGAGGTTGAATCTTTTCGACTGCTAGTCCTGTCCTGTTCCCTTCTAGACCATGGGCACCCTAGCTCGCTAGCCCTAATACTTCTCATATACTAAACTCAACTGTTACTCTATTTACTTCTGAAAAGTGTCTGGATTGTGATGAGTTCACTGGAGTTATGAAGTTATGTGTGTAGTACTAAAAACGAAACAAAATGATTTCACTGTTCTGAAATGGTGAGATGAGAGCTAAATATTTTGTCTTTTTAAAATACTGTTTAGGTTAAGCACACAATTCCATGTCTGTAACTCTGCAATGCTGAGGACTGGGCCTAGACACTTGGCAATTCTGGTCTGTTTCTTCTGCGCAATGTGGCCCCCTCTAAGCACTCCTGAGTGGCTGTGGCGTTACAAGCACTGAGCTTTTCCCTAAGGCCCAGAGTGACACTGCCAGCTGCAGGCTGACTTAGCACACTTCAATATAACGAGGAGTGTCCGAGGTTCCCCTCACCTGATGGGCTTCTGCCAAGTTTCCCCGGAGGATACAGGATGCCAGCAGGGACTCAGGCGAGGAGAACATCATGGGGATGAGTGAACTCTGAGGCTGGGGCTGCAACCGGCCATTCAGCTCCTTCTGCCCCGACATAGCACTCAGACTCCCCTCTGTTGAGAGACAAGAATGTAGAAGGCCAGGGAGGCAAAAGGAATTGAGGAAAAACTTACACCACTTCCATCTCTCTTCAGAATTCTTTTCTGAAAGGTGTGCAAATGGGCCTTGATTTTTCTTCAAGTGAAAGGAAAACATATGTTGCCTTCCTAGAAAACAAGCACCAACCACCTTCCTCTCTCTGCTGCTAGGTAACTCAGCTGAAAGCGAACGCCTTTCCCTTTCCCCAACTGACATCTGTTTGTTATCTGCAGAACAAACCTTCATGAACACGGGCATCAGTTTGGGCTCAGTATTTGGCAAGTTTGTACCAGGACGAAGTTGTTGGAAGTCACATACCTGAAGTACTTGTGCTCAGCTCACTACTAGTACTTTCCAGGGGTGGGTTGGAGCCTCTATCCTGGCCATCTAGAGGTATCAGGAAGAAGAGAAAAATCAATCATCAACTCCTTAAAGCACAGAAGATGCAAAGCTAACTTGCAAGTCTAATGGTCCTACTATGGCAAGGATGAAGGGCAGAGTTCTCTTGTGTAGCAACCTGTACCAGTGGCTTCCGACTTGTGAGTCCTGGAGCGCTAGAAGCTTGTGACCACCATGTGCTGACTAAGCACTAACAACAGCTGGACAAAGCAAAAGCACAACTATTATGACTAGGGAGTGGAAGGATGGCCCAAAAAGGGCCATAACATTTGTCCTCAGACTTGACAAGGTAGGGGACTAAAGTATAAGACCTGGCCTGCCAAAACCCACCTTTGAATAAAGCCTTGAAGGAAAAGCCTCTCACCCCAACTTCCCTAATATGCTAGGGCTTGCCAGTGGAGGTTGTCTGTCCCTTCTTGT
The DNA here is from genome assembly GCA_023101885.1 of Typhlomys cinereus. NCBI lineage: Eukaryota > Metazoa > Chordata > Mammalia > Rodentia > Platacanthomyidae > Typhlomys > Typhlomys cinereus. The sequence goes on from JALPQD010000452.1 coordinate 663,980, forward strand.
GGTCCTGTGGGGGCCATATTACCACAGGTGAGAGAGTTTTCCTGGTCTACTATTTGGGCTACTCTTTTTTTAAATTTATTTATTATTTATTCAATTGTGCGTGTGTGTGTATGTGTGTGTGTGTGTGTGTGTGTGTGTGTGTGTGTGTGTGTGTGTGTATAGAACCACAGGCAAATTCGGGAATCACCATGGACCGCCTCCACCTCCTCCTTGTTTACTCTGCCCCGGGATTCACAGGCTCCACCCTACCAGGACCAGAAACGCAGGCCGCCCCCCGCTTCCGCCCGGCGTCTATACGTGGGGTCTAGGATCCGAACTCAGGACCTTCCACCTGCAAGGCAGAGGCTTAACCCCTGAGCCACCTCTCCAGCCCCTTGGGCTACTCTTAGAAAGAAGAAGTAGCTGTGGGAAAGGAGATGAGCATTTGCATATTCTTAGGCTGGTCAGCTCAGGTGGATCCATACTCTGCCTTCTCTTTTCAGACAGTGCCTCAATTTACTTTAGTTTTTCACATCTACTGCTATTCATATAAATTAGACATTCTTTGAAGCAAATTCATTCACTTCCAGCATTACTGTTTAGTTCAATGGAAACTTATTAGGACATTTACTAATTTTTTGAATATTATTTAAAATAGCAGTACTAATGGAAACCACAATGGAAATGTGACTGACTAAAAACATAATACTGCTGCATTAAATGTCTCTAAGGAAAATTCAGTCAAAAGACAAAACACACAAAAATAGAGAACACATTGACAAACTGTTTTCTTTAATATCAGCGTTTTCTACAATTAAACAAGAAAAATGAACCCAATAAAAAATGAACCTCAGAGAGAATTAGGCAGCTTACAGAAAAAATATATAGGTAATAAATCTATGAAAATATATTCATTCTCAAATTAAAAACATTAACATTAAATGGACACCATGATCATCATAATATTGACAAACATTAACAATACGCTATGACTCATTGCTAATGAATGTTTGTGTAAGAAAACTAAAACGGGCTGAGGAGATGGCTCAGCACATAAAGCACGTGCTGAGCAAGCATGAGGACCAGAGTGTGCACCCTCAAAACCCATGTAAAAAGCAGGTGGGAATGGTGGGTGCCCGTCATCTCAGCACTTGAGAGGAGAGACAGGGGCTTTCTGGAACAAGCTGGTAGCTCGGCTAACAGAAATGGTGAGCTTCAGCTCAAACAGGGGCTTTGTCTCAGTAAATACAGTGGGGAGTGACTAAGGTAGAGATACCCCACACTAACTTGGGCCTCCACACACATGTACACATGAAACAGTACCTGTATGTACATGTGTGCTACATACATGTACACATGTACACATATGTACAGCACACACACACATACACACAAAACAATATCAACAAAAAAGAAGGCAACTGTATATAATTGGTAAAGATATAAATTGGTTTACTTTTTTTCAGGTGATTAGGTATTCTCTCTCTATATTTTATATTCAAAAACATTTGACCTAGAACTTCTGCTATGAACCTATTGTCCATTCACATAAAGTATGCACAGACATGTACAATAGTGTTTAATATACATTCTTTTTCTGTCTTGTTTGAGACAAAGTCTTACTAATATGCTTCGACTGGCCTTCAACGTCAACGAGATCTTCCTGTCTTAGCTTCCCAAGTGCTGGGATTATAGACATGCACCACTACTCCTGATCATAAAATTATTTTTTAAATTCTTCAAAATTGTAGTGTGTGTGTGCGCGTGTGCATGTGCCTGCCATGGTGTGCAGATGGAATAAAAAAGACCACTTTGTGGAGTTAGTTAACTTAATTCATTTATACACGGGTTCTGGGGATTGAACTCAGGTCATCAGGCTTATGCAGCAAGAGCTATTTTTATGGTCCATATAACATTTTTAACAGTAAAAAGATGAATACAACTTAAGTGCTCATTAACATGGTACATACGGCTATGGAATGTTAATCCCTTTCAAATGATAAGAGAATTTTTCAATAGATAAAATGATACCTCTGTATATATAAGAGGATATAAGGAAAAAAATCACATTGCAATTATGTGCGTATTTACATAAAATCACCTATTTGTATGTATAAAAGTCTATATGTTTCTACTCCATGCAATATTTCTGGATGGTTATGTAAGAAACTATTATTAACAAGAACTGACTTGGAAAGAGGTGGGATTGGAATAATCATACACACTTTTGCTTGTTTTGATCATCTAAAAGTACATTAGAGAAATAACAGTATATCTGTTGCTCAGCATATGGGAATGGAGCATGAAGCAAGAGCTCTTTAGATTACCTGTGCGTCTCCTTCTGGTCCGACGACCTCGGCGAACACTAGAATGCCTTGTGGCAATGGACCGGTATCTTCGGGAAGTTTGTTCATCTAAAATAGCAAACACAGGCAAAGCAAGTGACTTCAATTTGATCCATTATAAGAACAGGCAAGGCTGACTTGCACCATAATCTGAGATAGGGAGGACCCCACCACTGTTCTGATACAGTTGCTATAGTGATATGCCTTGAGTTAAAGTGTGACTGACAGGTATTTCATCTCCTGCTTATGTTGTTGGGATTTTTTCCCCCCTTGTTATTTTTTAGACCCTTCACTTCTGCTTCCTCTTCTTACCTGAGCCCTGGTTGCTTGTTACCACTTTGTATCTCCACTGCGCCTCAGAGAGAACCTTGGAGAACCGGTGCAGGCGACTCTGCAGCCCATCCCTGCTTCCTGAGTAGCTCTGGCCTTCCAGCAGCTTTGCCTGCTCTGGGGTTCTATGACTGCTGATCTCATCCAACTGTTCCTGAAGAAGCCCAAGGAATGCTCCTATTGAAAATTCATCAGCTAGGAATCCACTGATGCTGCTAGTAAAGTGGTTTAGATCCAAAAAGCTGTGCCCGTGAGACCCTGGGGAACTGTCCTTTGGTTCTGCCTTTGGAAAGCCTGGCATTGTCTGAGCCCGGTTTCTGGGTGCCAGGGAACCCCGGTCTGATTTCCTCTCAGGTTGTGCTGTGTGCTGAGGGCTCTCTGAGGGGGACCTCAAACCCAAGGAGTCCTTTGTCTCAAAGTCGTCATCCTCAGCATAATCCTCAGGCAGATGAGGCTCTGGGTGAAGGTCAGTAGAGGTGATGAGGAGCAAGGAGAAGATATTTTCTAGAAGTTCCAGGCACAAAGAATCAGGGACACTGCGTAGATACTGTCGACACCTGGCCAGGTATGTTGAGAAGAGATGGGAAGCACCTAAAGAAAGTGCACAAGAAGTCAGAGCGGAAGGGAGGATGGAAACCTCAAGAAGTTCAAGCTACTGAACACATTTTCTTTTTAAACTTTTTTTTTTTTTTAATATTATTTATTCAACTGTGTGCATATGCGTGTGTATGTGCGTGCGCGTGTGTGTCTGTGTGTGTGTGTGTGTCTGTATGTGTAGAACCACGGACGAATTTGCGAACCACCATGGACGCCTCCACCTCCTTCTGCCCCGGGATTCACAGGCTCCGCCCTACCAGGATCAGAAGCGCAGACCGCCCCCGCTTCTGCCTGGCGTCTATACGTGGGATCTGGGATCCGAACTCAGGACCTTCCGCCTTCAAGGCGGAGGCTTAACCCCTGAGCCACCTCTCCAGCCCCCGACATTTTCTTTTTAAAATATGAAACTTTCTCATCTCTGACAAATACTCTACACTTAAGTTTCAGAAACTTAAGTAGAATAGATGCCTTATTCCTTAATTCTACTTTAACTTGCTGCTATAATAAAGATGGTCATAGGTTGTGTGGGTGTCTTAAATACTAAATAGTCGGGGCTGGAGAGGTGGCTCAGGGGTTAAGCCTCTGCCTTGTAGGCGGAAGGTCCTGAGTTCGGATCCCAGATCCCACGTATAGACGCCAGGCAGAAGCGGGGGCGGCCTGCGTTCTGGTCCTGGTAGGGCGGAGCCTGTGAATCCCAGGGCAGAGTAAACAAGGAGGTGGAGGCATCCATGGTGGTTCCCGAATTCACTGTGGTTCTACACGCACACGCACACGCACACGCACACGCACAACTGAATAAATTAAAAAAAAATACTAAATAGTCATCCTAAGTATGGTGGCTCTTGTCTGTAATCACAGCACTCATGGGACCTGAGGTAGGAGAACTGCCATGAGCTCAAGGTCAGACTGGGTTACAGAGTAAGACTCTGCCTTAAAAAAAAAAAAGGAAAGAATATGCATTGCATGCATGTCTGCATGTCTAAATCCCAGTGTGTAGGAAGCTTGATAGACTTCCATTTAAACTACATAGCAAGACTCTATTTAAAAAAAGAAAGAAACACAAGTGTGTTCCATTTGAAGGAACACTATTCCATAAAACTTAATTTCAGTTTACATGCCACATAAAAATGTACACATATAATGATACATACCTATTTAAAGTGGAATGTGGTGTGAAATGCTATTCTTACTATGAATTTTAACTATAAAAGATGAAAGCATTTTGCAAATACTATATTATTCATGATCAGTTTTTATTATAATGTAAGCAAACCCATTAGTTGTTTAAAATTCTTTTGATATGGGGGATGATAAGTGGACGCCTCAACTCTGGTAGAAAAGTAGCCACACAAAGCAGTTACTGGGGAAGATCTCACCTGTATTCTGCCAGGGATGGGGGAAGCGCCTTACCTGGGGAGAGGAGAGAGTCATTTCCTGGCTCCACCGAGGCCAGGTCCTCAAAGCGGCCATGTTTGCAGTCCTGGCACTGCGAGTGCTGATGTAAGTTCACACAGAGGGCGTAGATGGCATACTTCATGGCACAGAAGCCTTGGTAGAGAGTCAGGTTCTGGCACTGACTCAGGTGCTCAGCGACTGAGGCATCGGCTGTATCTGAAGTGTAAAAACAGTAGAATTCAGAGGTTTTTTTTTCACGCAGGAATAGCAAGAAGTGGCTACAATTGTAGATTCTTACCCTCTCTCCTTACTTGTGTCTGATCTGCGGTCCTTCCAGGCCTTTCCTCTAGTCAACATAACTGTCAGTCCTTTGCTTTTTTTTCTCCATCAACCTTCCTTCTACATGATTCTTGACCTCAATTGCCTAGGGCCATGACATGTATCCCCTTAAGTTTTGCTCCCTGATTCTGCCTCCATTATTGTCTTTTTCAAGTTTGAGTTCTAAATATTTCCTAGTAGATTACCAGGGTCAAATTTTGAAAGCTGTTTGCACCTGTACATAGGAATCGGAATTCTAGTTCCTGTAGGAAATCTGTTAAACAAGTTGCCCATCTTTCCAGAAACAAAGCAAAACAAAACAAAACAGGAATGTGAAAACACTGGTTTTACAGCCAATGTAGATCCTTTTGAAAGTAAATCAAAACAACAACCAAGTTCAGAAACATGTACTGCCAGATGAGAAAGATTGTTTCTCTTTAATGCAGAGTTTCTGGCCTGTGGAACCAGCTGTGACTATTTATCATATGAGAATCAGACAGCAAGATGCAAGACCTGGCTAATGGGATCTTGAATTTTAAGCAAGGATCAAAGAAAGGTTAACATGAGGCTACTGTTTCTGGTAAGTCTTTCCTCCAAAGCTCTTGATCGGTTCAAAGGCATATGAAGGAGGTCTGGGCAGGCAGGAGAGCACAAATATGCTACGAGGAAACTTGTGAAGCATGAAGCCGCTCACCAAGAATTTCTACTGGCACTGATGATAATGATGGGAAGGCAGAAGGCATTTCACAATTCACTGGCAGTAGAGTATGCTTGTGGTTTCTGACACGATTCCACAGGACGAACGACATGTTCATGGGATTCCCTACACCTTACCAGGGAAGAGGTAGAATGCCACTTCATCCTATAATCTGACTTGGGCAAACTCCAATAATTTGGAGGATACATGCTGGACCATCTCTCTTGACAGACCTACCAATCATCATGTCTAGATAAATCTTACACCAGAGGAAACATACAAGGCCATCTTAAAAACTCTGCCATTGCCAACTCACCATGTTCTTGCTGGAGCTCCTTGGTCGGCACCTTCTGTAAGAGCTTGAGAACCTCTTCCTCCCTGAGTGCTGGAAGGTTTGTGAGGTGATGGAGAGAGTAAAGCACGGAGTGACTGTCTCCACCATGTAAATGACACAAGAGATCTCTCTTTGGTATGGGGGTGCTGAAAAGGGAAAGTTGGAAGGATGGCAGATAAGGCAGTTTATATTATTGCCCAGTAGAAAGAGGAGTCTTTAGTTCCTCTTAGGTCTATAACACCACAGGTTTCACTTCCTCAAACTGTACATTTTAGTAGGTCTAAGATGAAGCAACATTTATTTCTCTCAAGGAAAGTACAAATCCCTCAAGATAGTTGTTTTGTCTAAAAAGGACCTAAGAAGGCCTGTAGAATGAAATTTGTAATTTCTACACTCTGCAGTTTTGACGTACGTTTGTCTAGCTTTACTGTGGGAGAATTTTGGTGAGGTGGGTAAAGACAGGAACTCATCAAGAAAATACAGGGTTTTACACACAGTTCAATAAACCTTTGTTGAATAAAAGTCTGAACCAGGATAATATATGACTAAGAAAATAGATGAAATTTAGTTGCTGTGTAACCCTGAGCAAATTATTTAACAGCTCAGAGCCTCAGTTTCCTGCCTTTGAAATGAGTATTAGTCTCTACTTTGCGAGATCAACTTTGGTTTAATCATGTAAAAAGACCAAGAACAATGCCTACCTATTGTATATACCTAGAAATCATGAGCCGCTGTGCTTTGGTTACTGATACTCGGAAGTTATCCTCCAGTTATGACCTGATGGTCATCATGTCTGTTATTTTTATCCTCCCATTTCAACAGTTGGAGCAATTATTCATGTCTTGGCAACATTTTTAACTTAAAACACTTAAGTGAGAGATGTTCTGAAATGGATGCACATGTGCTGTATCAAGGGTGGGATTGGAGGGGGCTGATTAGACAGGGGTCATACCTGCTGTGTTGTACACACCATTCCAGGACCTCCAAGTGAGCCCACAGTCCTTCGCAGGCATCCCTGAGGAGCTCGTCATGGTTTTGGTCCTACGTCGGTACACAAGAAACAGAGGCTGACTCAAGCACCTGGCATCAGAAATTGTGACCAACTTTGGGACCTGTATTCCTAGGCCCAGAGCCCAAATATTCACTACTGGAGAAAGTTGGGATACTGGAATGAGAGTTACCTGGGTCTTGTGGAGTGTTTGGAGCAACCTCTTAGCTGACTCGAGGCTCTGGCAGTGTGTCCAACCAAGGAGCACAAGCAGGTGACGGAGAGGCCTGAATTCTCTATCGAGCAGGTAGCCAAGGCTTGGGAAGTCTTGATCTTTCAACAGGGTCAATGCTGTTATCTGAAAGCCAAAGAAGATTACCATGGGCAGCTATCTGGACTAGCAAGAATGAGTTTGAGCTTGCCATGCATTAGGGAAGAAGCTGTGCAACATAGTGGGCTAGAGTTCTAATAACAGTGGTCTGTTAAATACAATAAATATTTACAAAGCATAGGACTCTAAATTCTTTGGAGTCAGGGACTGACGTCTGTTGTAACCCCAACTCCTTGCAGAGCTCATGACTCTCAGGATATGATTCATAAATATATGTAGAATGAAATGAGATTTAGCTATCATTGGAAGAGAAAGTATAAATTCCTGTCAGCGTAGGTCTTACTTTGCTACCATGGTTTTTTCTTTCTATGTCATCCAGAAAGCTGACACATACCCAACATCTTACTTTTTGCCGAATGACCAACCAGTAAACTACAACTAATTATGAATGCTACTGTTCTCACAACTTCCCGCTCCCCTGGTGACACCAAGCAACTGCTTGAGTCAGATACAAGAGTGGGAGAGAAATAGAGAATGGAAAAACCCAGGGGAGAGCTCTGGATCTTTCTGTGATGACAAATAACTAAGCTTGACTTACCAGGATCTGTTCTAGGAAGTGTTTGTTGTTGCTCAGACAATAAAAAAAAGCCATTTTCCAAGCTTGGGCTGGGTTGGGAGTGGAGAACAGGGTCAGCATTGTCCGCTCTGGATCCAGATGGTCTGTGGAGACCGAATGTTAAACCAGACAGGGTTATTGGGAAACGAAGAAGTCTTCTTTCCTAAGCTAGAGCCCATGAGAAAAACCAATTGATGAGAGAGCAGGCTTTTTTGAAAATTTCAGGCAGATATTTTTACACTTTATCTTGCAGACATTTCTCTTTGCTAGCTTCTACAAAACTCTTTTATGCGACTGTTTTTTTCTTACACCTGTTTCTCTTACAATGCTTTTGGAAAAGAATGTCTTACTCATTTTTGGTGTCTTCTCCTACTAGGTGTCTTGAACAGTAAGCAAGGTACTGGTGTAGAAGGATTTCATAGAGACTAAACATATTGGAATTAACAAAGCACAAGAAGAAATAACAAAATGAACCATACCTTTTCCTGAGGACGTGGCCCTTGGAGGTTTTTCTGCATACGTGTGTCCATAGAGAGACAGCAGGCCCCGCCCAGCCTTGTGCAGCAGGCAGCTGAGTAGTCGCTCTTCCTGTAGGGGACTCCCCTCAGTCCTGCAGGTCTCCAGTAGTTCCTCACACAAGCTGCGCCACTCGGCCTCAGGTGGCTCTACAGGGCAACGTAGAGTTCGCAGGGCTCCATAGATGGCATCAACTACCCGAGGGGGCCCAGAGGCAGGGTCCTGCAGAGTCCATAGGGCCTTTCGGATGAGGTCCACTAGTGCCTTCTGCAGAGGCCAGTGACAGAGGCTGGGGCTGTCATGCTCCTGAAACAGGAGTTCCAGCAGAGCCTGTGCTGGCTGGGGAGCTTGCGTCAGAAGATCCCAGAGCACAGAGACAGCTTCCGAGCTGAGTTGTGGGGTCCAGTTCTCCTGCCTCTGACTTCCGTCAGGCATGTGGCCAACTGGGCTTTGTGCTAACGTCTCACACAGCTCCTAAATGTCATAAAGGAAGGAATGGAGGTAGTCATCCAGAATAGTATTTATACACTTTGATGGTCCAGTAGCAGTAGCAAATACGTCTGTAGGCGGCACTATGTACCAAATACTATTTCTAGGTCCCTTATATAAGAATCGAACCAATGCAAAAGAGAGGAAGATGCTACAATTATCCCCATCTTACAAATGAGGAGACTGAGGCTTAAAGAGATTAGCTCAATTACCCCAGTCCTCATGTACAAGTTAGTGCTACCTCACTGTTTCTGAAGTGTGTGCTGGCAATCTAAGTTAAGGACTGTAAACTTAGTGATCAGGTAGATAAGACCTTATGCTCATCTAAGGACATTACTATATATATGTGTGTGTGTATGTATATATATGTATATGTGTATATATATGTATGTATATATGTATTTAAATTTATTTTAAATTTTATTTATTTATTTACTGTGTGTGTGAGTGTGTGTGTATCAAAGGGCACTGTGTGTCTCTGTGTAGGAAAACAAGTGACTTTGGGAATGATCCTGGATTGTTTCTACCTCCTTTTTGCTTCGCTCTGCCCACCAGGCCAGAAGTGCAGGCTGCCATAGCTTCTGCCTGGTGTTTTTACATGAGACCTGGGGTATGAACTCAGGACCTTTTGTTTTTGAGGCAGAGTCTTAACCCCTGAGCCAGGTCTCCAGCCCCATTTCAGTTTATATTTTAAAAGAATACCACTTACAGTTTTTAACTCATGATTTGTTTTCTAGTTGTTAATTTTCAGAAAGTATAATTATTAGTGTGGGCACTCATGTGCCATAGCACTGTCTGGAGGTCAGAGGGTGATTTTTAGGAGTTGGGTTTTCTCTTTCCTCTTTTACTTGGATTCTAAGGATTAAACTCAGATCATTAGGCTTGCAAGGCAAGTGCTTTATTCATTGAACCATCTTTCTAGGCCTATAGCCATGTTTTAAGGTATAGTTTATTCTTTTAATTCTTCTATAACTTTTCACTACAGTTGGAATGCATCCCTTAAAAAAGTTCAGGTGTTAGTAGCCAAGCACAGTGGTACATGTCTGTAATCTCAGTAAATGGGAAGCTAAGGCAGATGACCCAAAGTAAAGTCAATCTGGGATATATGGCAAGATCCTGTCTCTTAAAATAAACATATGTGTACGCATGTGCATGAATGGACACACGCAAGTTCATGTGTTGGAAACTTAATTCCCCAATGCATAGATTAACGGTATTTGGAAATACAGGCTTCAGGAGATCATTAAACCTAGATAGGGTCACAAGGGTGGTGTACCATAGGGTGTTAGCAACTTCGTTACTAGAAGAGTCTTGAGCTGGCACATCAGCTATGTCTCATGGTGATGCGTTCCACCATGTTACCAGTAGCTGCCGGTGCCATGCTCTTTTTACCAGTGTCCAGACCATGAGCCAAATAAACATAGTCTGTGGTATTCAGCTAATATTTACAATTTACTCGACTTCAATGTAACTTAAAATGAGTATCATAATTTATGACATTATTGTCTTGCATGTGTCTTTTAGTTCTGCATCCCCAAGTAGATTGTTATTCCTTAAAAGCAGGAACCTCTATAACTCATTTGTAGAGGGAGATTGATGGAAAAAGGAGGTGGGGAAGTAGGTTATGTTCCACATTTATCGATGGTGTTCAAGGATGGCTCTTCATTAACTGCAAGACCATGAGTCCTTGAACTAATACACACAAAAGGCTCCACATTAAGTCCTGCCATAAATATGTCTTAACTGGTAGCAGAATATTAAGAAAATAAATAATGGACTGGGAGTGTGGATCCTTGATAGAATGTTTGTCTAGAATGTGATTTCTGGATTTGTTCCTCTTACCAAGAAAAAAAAGAAAATAAAGGAAGTATTGATCCTTAGGTACTTAAGTAGTAACTGATACATGCTTTTGTGTGTGTGGTGAGGGGAGGGTGTTGAGAACAAATTCTTAAATGTTCATTTTATAGGCATGTACCATTATACCAGCCTAGATGAACATAATATTTAGTTTGAATCAACTTCCTAAAGGTTGTTGTAAAGATTAACTAGAAAATGTTCATGTGACTGTTATAGAAAAGTCAACATTCCTCTCATATTCCCTATCATCTGCTCATCGAAAAGTCAAACACCTTAAAACAGGTTAAATCCAAGTTAAGTATTCTAACTTTAAATAAATAAGAAGCCAGTTATACTTAATATTGCTGGAAAATCCACTTCTAGAATCTAAACTCAAGGAAGTTGATATTAATTGTCAGCTACTCTCAGAGGGGTCTGTCACTGTTTTTCCTGAGAACAAAGTACCCGAGAACATCTTAAAGACCCCTTGTCCCTCATGGGTCTCTGAAAGCTGAGCTTGATTAGCGACTGAAGAGATGGTTCCATGTCCCTCTCACCTTGAGGATATCCTCTGAAACATTGTCTTGGAGGTCTTCTGACAAAAAAAGAAACTCGAGTTTTCTCCGGAAAATAGGAGGAAGTAACTTCTAGAGGAAACATAAAAAAGAATCACAGATATTAGGCATATCTTCTATTAACAAATTACTTTTTCTCCCTACTTATTCTTATTTCTGCTACTTTTCTAAGACAAAGTACTTTTGACCATTAAACTTCTGGATTTGTTTTTAGATGATGTTCTTTATAAATAAACCAATAAGCGAGGATATAGACTCTTCTAAATGCTAATAGCCAAGGACTTGGGCAGATGACTCAGCTGGTAAAGTGCTTGTGCGCAAGCAAAAGGACCTGCGTTCAGAGCCCTAACACATAAAAAATGCTGAGTGTGGTGCACACCTATAATTCTAGTGCTGGAGGATGTGGAAAAGGAACATTCTGGAAACCTGCTGGCTGGCCAGTCTACCTGAATCGGTGAGCTCCAAGTTTACCGAAAAGCCCCTTTCTCAAAAAAAAAATGTAGAGAGGAGTAGAAGATTTACCAAATGATGCCCTGATGTTGATCTCTGGCCTACAGACATAGACAAAGACACACACACACACACACACACACACACACACACACACACACACACACATCAATGCATGAGCACAACCACACAAAAACATTTATACACATATAACCCCACACAGGGTTAATATGTAAAGCCTATATTGATCAGTCTCAAATTTCACTTTTTATGACCTTTCTTTTTCTTTCTCTTTTTTTCCCTTCTTTTGAAACAGGCCATAGCTATGCAGTCAGGGCTGGACTTGTACTGTCTTTCTCAAGCTGGGATTACAGAAATATGACATCATGCTTTTTTTTTTAATCAAATAAGTTCTTTTATCAATAATCTCCTTTGTTGTGTACAAAAACCTGGTTTTGGATAAGTCTAGGAGGGTGTAACCCTCATAATCTTCTTTTGGTCCAAGCTCTGTTTTTGATTTCACTGTCTTTTGTATGTCACTTAGAGAAGAAAAGTATAGGGAGGGATATAATGTTTACTAAGCATTCATGCCTGGTACTGTGTGTCACATTTTATTTCCAAATCAAGCAATCAGCAACATGGGTTTTTATGTATTTTAAGAAATAATTATGAGCGGGGCTGGAGAGGTGGCTCAGGGGTTAAGCCTCTGCCTTGCAGGCGGAAGGTCCTGAGTTCGGATCCCAGATCCCACGTATAGACGCCAGGCGGAAGCGGGGGCGGCCTGCACTTCTGGTCCTGGTAGGGCGGAGCCTGTGAATCCCGGGGCAGAAGGAGGTGGAGGTGTCCATGGTGGTTCGCGAATTCGTCCGTGGTTCTACACACACACATACACATACACATACACAGACACACAGACACACACACACACACACACACACACACACACACACGCGTGTGCGCTCACATACACACGCACATGAGCACAGTTGAATAAATAATAATAATAATAATAAAAAAATTAAAAAGAAATAATTATGAGAGATGAGTTGGTTCTGAAAAAGAGATATGTATATGTAAAATATGTTTGGAATCGATATTGGGACCTTCTGTATTCTAGGTAAATAATCCACAATTAAACTATTCATTCCCAGTCCAAAGAGTACCTGTTTTGTTATTTTATTTTTGAGGTAGGGTTTTGATACATTTCCTAAGATGGTCTTGAATGTTCTGATCCGGGTGATTCTCCTGCCTCAGCCTTCCAAGTGATAAAGACTGTAAGTATGTACCAGTGTACGTGAAGAATCAAGTGTTTATTTAAGTTATTATTGCATGTGTGTGTTGCTCTGTGTATCAGAGGGCAGTATGTGTGCCTGTGGAGGTCCAGGAGTGACTTCAGGAATCACCCTGGTTGCTCTACCTCTTCTTTGCTCTGGAGTTTCCCAGACTTTGCCTTCCAGGAGTGGAAGTACAGACATTTTTCAGAGGATATGGCATCTGAACTCAGAACCTTCCGCTTGAAAGGCAGAGGCTTAACCCCTGGCCATCTATTTGTTTATTAATGAGATGTGACATCATCAATGGGTTCTGATGAATAAACAGAGATAAAGTCTGTAAACTTATACCTGCTTGTTTCACAGTAACTTCTTTATCTGCTTCTCAAGACTCAAATTAGTCTCCTGTTCTCCAGAAACAAATAAAAATTAGAACTGGGACTAATTCTGATAAGCAGCAAATTATATACATTTGTAAATCAGTCCTCTGGTTTAATCTTCTCAAAGATGAGTATTGAAAGGAATGAAATACCTGCTAATGTGCATGTGTGTAAGATGATTGCAAGACACAAGAAAAAAACTTTCTGCATTAATATGTGATTCACCACAATAAAGGATAACATGATTGAAAACACTCTTAACCCCTAATCTTATTTTCTTCTACCACAATGTTCCCTAACATGTGGTCCAAAGCCATGTGAATGCTTGTGCAATGCTGATGACTAGGAGAGGATGGGGGAATATAAAAACTGAGATGCTCTATTTTTGTGTTTCTATTGAAGAATAACAGAATGGAATGAAGCAGAAAGAATGTCTAAGATGCTAGATAGTTTGACTAGGATTTTAAGACTTTAGCTGGAATTAGAGACTATCTTGGGCTACATGATGAATGTCAAGTAAGCTTGGGCAACATGATAAGCTCTGTCTTAAAACAGAAAGCTAAACAATGACAAAAACAAATTCGTAAGACTTTATCTAGAATACTAAAGACTGATTAGCTTATATTTAAGTGATTATGCTGGCAGAATCACTTTAATCATACACAGGGACATAAATGAGTAAAATTCCTAAAATAGGATAGTTTACTCAATATTTTTAAGCACGATTTCCTTATTATAAAAGCAAACATATTCAATGTAGAAAAATTAGAATACACAAGTATGCAAACTAAAAACTGCATGTATATAAGCATATATAAAACATCAAATCTTCCCAATGAACTATTAATGCTGTGGTCTGAGGACACAGGTCACTTTCTGTACAAGTATATCAAATGTGCTTTTCTTTCCTATAAATTGCAGCCACTCTTTTAAAAAACTTTTGTGTGCACATGTGTGTGTGTGTGTGTGTGTGTGTGTGTGTGTGTGTGTGTGTGTATCAGAGGACACTGTGTGTCCTTATGGAGTGCCAAAGGTGACCTCAGGGGTCATCCTGGATTGCTACTACCTCCTTTTTGTTTCGCTTTGGGATTTCCCAGGCTTTGCCCACCAGGGCTGGAATTTCAGGCTGCCACTATTTCCCTCTGGTGTTTTATGTAAGACTCTGGATCCAAACTCAGGTCCTTCTGTTTGAGAGGCAGTCTTAACCCCTGAACCATCTCTTTAACCTTTAAATGTACTTTTAATTAATTTTTTTCTACCTAAGGGCATGAGCATTCTTCTATGCTGAAAATTCATTTATTAGGTAATTTTGAATAATGGGCATAGTGTATTACATTTAAATATGCTTCCATTCTTAGCTTTCATGTATTAGTCCTGTGCACTGTGTACTGTGTACTGGGTCATTTCCACTCTATTAGAAGCAGCTTATCAGTGAACATTTCTGTGGCTAAATTTTGTACCCATGTTTAGACATGTAGAGATACAACACTACAAGATAACAAGGTAAAGGCAAAAGTAAGGGAAGGAAAGGACAAGCAGAACCACTGTTTCACCTAATAACTAGAAAGGAAACTCTTGGCAGAAGGCAAGAACCTGGAAAAGCAGAGTAACGAGCAAATATCTAAAAGATAAAGCCAAAGTGATTTTGCAGAAGTATCCAAGAATGCATTTCAAGTCTTGGTTCTCGTATAAAATTTTATAATTCTCTAACTATCAAAAATATTCCTAGAGCTGTTTAGCTAAGTGAGTCACGGGAGCTTTAAAGACCAAATGATCAGTGATGTTGGCAAAACAAGAACAACTCCTGGTCTGTGCTAAGGAGCCAGGGAAGTGAAATCCACTGCCTGATGTGGTTGAGCAACTGTCCAGCCAGTAAGTATCCAATAAGGTTACAAGTAAGCAAGCACCCACCCCTGAGGGGAAAGTTCATTTGGTTTGACAAATTTCATGTTTGTAATAGAGAAATCCTCAACTGCTAACAAGATTCACTAAAATCCTTTTCCTTTTTACTTCAGTTCACTTGTTTTTTCCTTTTTTTCATTCAAACTCTAGCCTACATTTCCATTTTTCTTTTTCGTTCATTCTTTTTCTTCCTTCTTTCTTTCTTTCTTTCTTTCTTTCTTTCTTTCTTTCTTTCTTTCTTTCTTTTTCTTTCTTTCTCTCTCTCTCTCTCTCTCTCTCTCTCTCTCTCTCTCTCTCTCTTTCTCTCTCTCTCTCCCTCCCTCCCTCTCTCTCTCTCTTTCTTGTGTGTGTAGGTGTGATGTGTACTTGTGGGTGTGTGTAGAAGAGTCCCCAAGGGTGACATCAGGAATCATCCTGGATTAATCTACCTTCTTAGGCTTTGCTCTGGGGTTTCCCAGTCTGCCTTACAGGGCCAGAAGTTCAGGTTCCTGCCATTATCACCCTGGATCTTATCTGGGATCTGAACTGAAGTCCTTGTGTTTTTGAGGCAAAGGCTTTAACCCTTGAGCCATCTCTCCAGTGGTCCATTATTTTTCAATCTTGCTTCTTACACTCCTCTTTCCTCTTAGTCATTATGTTATTTTTTTGGCTAGACAATCAGCTAAAGCCTGCCTGTATAAGAGACACATTTCCGATCAGGAATTTCTTATACTCTTTGACAGCTATGGAAAAGAGAAAATGTCATACAAAAAAGGAGCTAAAGAAAAAAATCCAATGATTAAAATCGGTAATAAGGAAAATTAGACTAAACCACAGACATTTAAAAATAGAATTTCTTATTTTTAAGTCCATGTAAGCTAAAAAAATAATTAGTGCTGAAATGGAAAATGTAGAGAGAATAAGTTAGACCTGGGTTTCTGTTTCACTTCTTCAAGAGCCAGTAGTCATTTCTCTTGAGTCAGATGTTCCTCAAATAAATTTTTTTTTTTTGAGACAATCTCATGTTGTCCAGACTGGTACTGAAGTCCTGGACTAAGTAATCCTCTTGCCTCAGCCTCTTGAGTGCCTGGGTTACAGGTTTGTGACAATAATGCCATCAATTTTGTCAAGGCTAATGAGTTCTATAAAGTTCTCTTCAAGTGCAAGACTTATAGTAGTATTTAACAAAATGGCACTATATGTATGTTGGCCAATGTAGGTGAATTAACAAGTAAATTTAGATAAAGAGATAGCAATAGCAATTTAAACCACTCACATTATCCATAGTGAAAAAGACTAGAAGCAATCTCAGAATAAAGGAAGTAACAGAAGGGAAATCCCATAACTACTTCTAAATTCTCAGTATTAGCCTCAGGGGAAAATTTAAATGTAAACCTACTTACTCACCTTTTCCTGGGCCAACCATTTTTCCAACACCAGAAGCCAGAGCCAGGCTAATCTTTGAGGGTTGATGTCCTGTCCACATCTGAAAAAGATGTGTAGAAAGATTTTGTAATGGGTTTCAACTAATTTTTTTCTGATCTGAGATTTAGATCTAATTTCTCTAATTTAGATTTAGATCTAATTTCTCAGTCAGTCCATTTTAAAACTGAACAGATATGTCTTAATGAGACATTTCAACTGTATATGATAGTTAAATAAAATAAAACCACACAAGTGGCAGATTTCATTAAAGTTTCAACCTGACTCTATCACCTTGTCTAATTTTACTTTACTTTTCCGGATGGAGCACTCTATTACTCAGGCTAGTATGGAACTTCTGGCTTGGTGATCCTTTCCTGCTTCAGTCTCCAGAGCCTCTGGGACAAGAGGCTATACCAGCTTAGTTTTATTTGTAGGTGTAATACTACAATGAAAAAATCACAACAGGGAATGCTAACTAAAGTATATCTGTTTGAATATGTATAAACACACAGAAACACTTGTGTATGTGTATGTTTGGGATTTTTGCTGTTGTTTTGAGATAGCTTTACACCTTAGCCCAGGCCGGCTTGGAACTTACTATATAGTTAGAACCATTGCAATCCTCCTGCCTCAGCCTCCCAAGTGCTGGTATTAAGGTCATAAGCCACCACACCCAGTATTCGTAAGGTATACTTCTTAATTTTTTAAAAATTAATACTTTGGCAATTTGTCATGTGCATATACAATGATCCTATCAATTTCCACTTTTCCTTTACTCTCACTGTGCCCCCAGAAGAAATACTTTCAAACACAGAAAATGAACCAGAAAGAAAATAAAGGAAGTTCAAATAAATTTATTTTTAGCTATATGCAAAAAATTAGATTTATAGGACTTTATAAGCTTTTATCTGAAGTCAGTAGTTTAGGCCACAACTGCCTAGAAAAAACTAAGGGGGGGGTAAGTGTGGAAATCAACTGTTTTTCTGCTTTTCAAGTGCTAATACGATATTTTAATAATAAAACCTGAAGTCAAAATGAAGATGAGTCAGAGAAAGAGCAAAACAATAAATTTGGTTCCCATGCCACTAACTTATAACACTGCTAAGAAGAACTTTGTTCAAAATCTAGGATGGAGAAATGTAGTTACCAAGAGACAGGAGGGTTCATAGTACAAACATAAAACATAGTATGAAAGAGCAAATGAAGGTGTTTGTAGTGATGCAAACATTTTGCATCTTTATTACTGTGAGATTATATCAAGTTATATATGTTATTTTTAACATAGAACTACAAGTAAAAAATGTAGATTAAAAATGGTAAAATAAAACTTGTATTGTAGTTAAGAGTGACAAATTACTGTGAATCTCCTGGTCTTAATGCTTTACTACAGCTGTATGAGATACAGGAGTTGGGGAAAGTTAGGAAAAAGAGTAAACCAAATTATTATTTTTGTAACTTCTTGTGTGTCTACAATTATTTCAAAGTAAGTTTTAAGTCAATGTACTTTCAATCCCCTATTAAAGCAAAAACAGTATCTTCAATGATATAAGTAAGAGGAGAGCAGGGTTTGTGTGTTTTTGGAGGCAAAATGTAGTCACATTATCTTCTTTAATAAAAAGATAATTAGAAATGGTTTCAGATACACTTTACTGGCTAAGCTTAAATTCAGTACCAGAAGATAATCCAAGGCCAGTGGGTTATATTAAATGTTACAGGTATATACTACATAAAGTTCCAGAGCATTGAAAGACACTCTATTTCAGCTAATTTTTCAGAGGGTGGTTGATTGGGGCACAATGAGTCCAAACATTTAATCATGCTTGGAAACCCTGAAAAAAAAAAAGAAGATCTCTTACCTTAGCAGATCTGGACACTGCACCAGCGCCTGAAGTATATCTTCTACTTTCTTGGGGATATCCCCTTGTCCCTTGTGTAGTTGAGGTACACACGCCTGTGCCAATTCCCATTCTCCCCTCTGCAGACACTCACAGAAAAATTCAAAAAGCTGCTTCTCGGTGGTGGTTTGCTCTTTCCCAAATGGAAAACTCATTTTTCCCAGCACTGAGTGCAGGGAGACAGGAAGAGATGCGTTACAGGGAATACATCCTCAATTTCTCTGTCGTGGTGTATTTTCTGGAAACAACGCACGAATTGAGAAGAAACTGTTCAGATAAGTCACCAGCTACTGACCCGAAAGGAAAAGCCAGGACTTACTTTTTAAAATTATTGCTTTAAGTTTCATCTAACCTGTTACTCTCTTTTTGAGAACTGTCACTTTCTCCAAGGGGTGGATCCCATCTCCCAACATAGAACTTATATTTAATAACCTTAATCTTTGTATTGGCCCGGGGCACAGACCCAAAACTTGACTTCCCAGTTCCCTAGTCTAGGTACATTTTGGGTAGGCGAGTTCCAAATCCCCAGGTGGATGATGAGAAATTTAGCAGGTCTTCTTTATTGAGCCCTCTCTTAAGGTAGAAGGCTGAAGAACGAGATCGACTGTGACTGGGCTGCAGAGCCGTGGAGATGGGGGGAAGGGGGAGAGAACAGGGATAGTCCCCCTAACCGCGGATACCCTCGCCGTCTGCTAAGACTCACCTGCTCCAGCAGTCAAAACCCACTTAGCTTTCAGCGCAGCCATGTTTGAGTAGAGTCAGGTGACCCATCCCATTGCGAACAGTGGTGGAAGGGGCGGTGGTCACGACCGAGAGCTCCACTCTTATTGGCTCAATAAAAGGAAGATGTAAATTAAGTGCCATATTTGTTTGAATCACGTGACACTTCCTCTCTCCCCGCCTGGGTGAAGCAAGAAGAGGAGCCCAATCAGCTAGCTGCCTGGCTAGGATCCGCCTTTCTAGCTATGGAAGCTCCTCCCCTCAAAAAAATCTTCGTTCTGCGTACACAGGAGTAGGTGCCTGGAAGTCTGTGCTTTGTTTTTTTTTTCTTTAATCAGTGACAGACTCTGCGGGATGTCCACAGTTAGCAGTCCTGGATCCTTCTGTATTATTATTCTTTCTGCGTCTTCTCTTTTTAATGTTTTAACTCTTCAGTCTGAATTCTTACAGTCTTCCGCTTCATTCCATTCATTTATTTCCTCATTCATCTGACAACTGTTAATTGAATCAAGCGTTAGGTCCTGTTTTAGAAGATAAATGAGATAGATTCTCAAGTGCATAGACCCATAATTAGGATAGCACAGGCTAAATTAGGAGACAGGTGTGCACAGGGCGTTATACTAGGGAAAGCGAAGAATGAGCAAAGGCTTTTCGCAAATACAGTAATCCGAAACCAATTCTTAAACTTAGGTTTTTCTCCTCACAGCTATTTTTATACCAAACCTGTTTGGTTTTCTTCACTGCTTTTTCCAGTGCAGACTCAAGTTTTCCCAATGCAATTTCAGTTTAAGAGGGTTCAGTCCGCATTTTTTCATACAATTTCACCTTCCAAGGGTGGTAAAAAGGACAAAGTAAAACGAACACAAAATTCCTTTCCAAAAACTTCTGTGAAAGGTGAATTGTGTTTATTTTTCAGAAAATACACCTCTGCGATCCAGTTTTTTCTTGCTTTACAACTCATTTTGAGATGTTCCTCTACTAGATTTGATAATCGCTCTAATGAGAAACCGAGTCGGAGTAAGTTTCTAGGTAGAGAGCATGAACTACAACTCCCAGAAGGCAGCGGGGGCAGCCTAGGCCCTTGCATGTCTCTGATTGGATGGGCAGCCAGAGTAGCGACCAACCAGCGCTCCAATTGTTGCTGTTGAGAAGCTTCTGGCGGGGAACCGAGGAAGGGGCGGGGGAAACTTTGAAAGTTGGCTGCCTTGCACCGGGTACTGCAAGTTTTCTGTGCGGGTAGTTGTGGGGAAGCGGATGTGCTCCCTCCCTGAGTCTGTGGATATTGATATCGGGGTGGCGGAGTCTCTCTTGGGGGCCGGGCACACCCCCCTGAAGCCGGCAGGCATCTGCACAGGGAGCCCCGCCGCGACCTCCGGGCTTCTGACTTTCTTTGGTGAGGCGGGCACGATGCTCGGAAGCTCCGTCTGTTACAGGGTGTCTCATGCCCTCGCCTTCCACTTGGGACAGTTAGAGGTCTTGTCAAGAACCGGTTATTAGGGAAAGTTGGGGGACTGTCCCACTTCAGGTGGAGAGGAGTGTGGAATCTGGAGTCAGAACCCTGGATTGGAATGCGGGTACACCATTGGTTAGCTGTTGGCACGCTTCTGAACTAAGTGCCCAACCTTATTCGTAAGATGAGGTTAAACAAAAAACATCTGAAGCGTTTGCAATAGTGTCTGGCACACGATAAAGGCTCAACAAGTATCAGCATTTATTACTAAACCACTATGTCTAAATGCAGAGATTCTGGGGGGAAAGGAGGCATGCTTTGACTTCAGGTTTGTCATTTCCTGGCTCTCCAGCACACACACACACACACACACACACACACACACACACACACGACAACAAACATGTAGATTGAAATAATACCCTGATATTATTATGGAGTAGGAATGTGCAAAGTGTGGAAACATTGCAGAGGAATGGAGTGACTGGGAAAGGTTTTATGGAGGGAACTGGAGGGTGGTGCTTGAGAAATTTAACTAATATACCCTTTTGGCTGGAAAGCAGGTCATGCAAAGAGACACAAATGGCGTTGTTGAAATGAGTTGGTAGCATGATTGCCTGCCTTGAGCACTGTGACAGCCAGTACTCAAGTCCTTCACCCTCACTGGAGTCCTAGGAAGTAGAAATTAGAATCACCTTGCTTTGTAGATGAGGATACCACCACATTGGTAGATGAAGTAACTTTGCCAAGAATGACAGGATTGGAGCCATGTAATCTGATGTTTGAGTGAGAACCAAGTAAGGGACCACTTTTCTAATTCTAAGAATGTGATTTCAAGAGGTTTGGAAGTTGTCTGATGGTCCCATGAAACATGGACAATGAAAGTGACATTTTAGGAAGTTATTTCTGGCGAAGTATTGTACTGTCCTTTTTTTTTTTTTTTGCAGGTCAATTGTGAATTCTGCTTGCTCCCACATTTAAATTGTAATTACATTACATGCTGCATAGCTATAGTTATCTGAACACATATCTTCTCTCAACTGTAAGTATGCCAAAGGGAGGAAATAAACATAAATGATTCTTGTACCCCAGAGACTAGCAGAATATATGCTCAAGAAATGTCTGTGGAAGGAATAAATTAAGGTACAAATGAGTGAATTTTTTTTTTTGTAGAGTAGGGAAGTGACCAGAAGCAGTATACAGTAGTTCAGACAAGTGATGGGAATGAAGTTGTAAAGTCAGACACAGCAGTGACAGTTGTTGCTAAGACTCTGTAGTTTGGACTTTACAGTTTTTTGTTTTTGTTTTTTTGACTGGTTGAATTTACTCGTCTAACTGGTATTATTGCCTAGAAATTCCTGAACTGGACAGATGCTAAGTTGTGATAGAGCAGCTAGATGTAACTTGGTAAATTATCTCTTGTCACAATACAATGCAAGCCATTCCTAATAAATACCCATTGAGAGAAATGATGGGAACACATTTTGTTTTTGTGGAGTTGTGGGGAAGAGAGAGGGATCAAAGAGTGATTGAGATTGGTTTAATCTAGATAATTTAAGTAGCAGATAGAATTGGGCCACAGTATTGGGAATAAACATCTTAATTCTCAGTATGTATTACTTTATTCCCTGGAACAATGAGTTCCTGTTTCTGCTCTTTCCTGGGGCCACTTTGCCACAGCATAAGACACACAGCCTCTCCTTTGCATGCATTATTGAAGAGATTATAGCAGTTTTGTTCTAACTCTCCAAGACAAACATTTCTTGAGTCTCATTTTCCTCACTAAGGTAAAAGAGTGGAATTTAATCACATGTGGGAAGTAAGCAATTAGTGTAATAAAGAAAAATTTTTGTACCTGTGTGCATATATTTAATAAATCATTTTAAATTAATATTGTCTTCCTAATTACAGATATAATGAGTAGTTGTCCCTGACCCCTCCTACCCCCTCAATGTATTTTTTAATTTATTTTTGTTTTTATTTTTACTCATAAAATTTTGTTAATGACATCTACTCTGATAAAAATATTTCAGGTTTTGACTCTCAAAAAAGGAAAATGAAATTTGGTATGGTCTTAGTATAGTATAATGGTTAAGAGAATAGGTCTCAGAGTCAGACTGTTGGTATAAAATTCTGACTTGGCCATTTGTTTTTTCTGGTGATAATAGAGTGACATTTTCAGAGTAGTTTTTTCATATGTAAAGAAGAAAACAACAATCTCATAATAGTCTGTTGGGAATATTGAAATTGATAATTAAAGTTTTGGAACAGTATATACTATTTGCTATTTGGAAATATATCTTGAAGGTTTAGTACATGTCCAAGCAAAATTATAAATACATTGAACATCTTTAAAATTTTTTTTTGTTTTTTATTCCTTGACAGTTTATACATAGATGAATTTTTTTTTCACCTTCTTAATGTCCAATCCCATCCCTCTTCCTGTCCCACTCATACTTTCTTCTTTCTGTCAGTCTCTCTCTTACTTTCTTATCTTTTTGAATGTGTGACTCACTGGATTTCATTTTTGATGCCTGTACTAGTAAGTGCCTGAATACTTTCTGGGGCATAGATGGCTTATCAGTGGGTACCTTGTGGAGTAAAGAAGCTCCCCTTCTCCTGTCTTATCATTAGCAGGGAAGTGTAGTATTTCTTGAGATCTCCCATCCACAGTGAATGTTGATAGGCCAGCGACTATGCAGGTCTAGTAGAAGTATGTATCTCTGTAGTAAGTATTTGGGTTCCTTGAGCCTTGGAGTGGGGGGTTGATTTTGATGTCTTATTTAGGTTGGAGCACTCCACAGTCACTTATTTTCTGCACTTTGGCCAGTTATGGTTCTCTGCATTACACATCTTCCACTGCAAAAGGATGCTTCTTGGTCAAGTGCTGAGAGCTTCTCAAATCTATGGGTATAGTGGTAACTGTTTAGATGGCAGTTTACTATCAAGCACTTATAGTTAAAACTAAGTAGTTCGTTTCACCTGAGGCCCATGGGTACAGTATCAGGCATGTGAACATTGAACGTCTTCAGATGGTATGTTGATATTAAGTGGTGTTGTATTCATGTAGTAAAAAACCAAAGAATTATGTCAAATGAACACTCTGAGCCGTCTTCTTTGAGCCTGATAAACAGGTGTCTCCCATTTTTAAAATTTTCTAATTTTTAAAATTTTATGCTCTGCTTTTATTTTGTCAGTAATGGGCATATTTGTTTCATTTTGCATATGGAGAAGCTTGAAGAACTCTTTATTTTATAGAGTGTTTTGCATAGCCCATCCACTATCATGTATGTTATTTTTTTTTAATTCTTTTTCAAGGTTCTTTGCAGGATCTAGAAGTATGAGTAGCAAGAAACTGAGACGAGTGGGTTTGTCACAAGAGCTGTGTGACCGTTTGAACAGATGTCAGATCGTTACCTGTCGGGTAAAATTTATGCTTTTTTATTAATAAATTGAATGTACAAGTTAATTTTAACTGTGCCCTATTAACGCTTAAACATTAAAAGAATGCTTGCTATGCAAATATGAGGGCCTGAGCTTGGATCTCCAGTACCCACATAAACAGCTGGCTTGGTGGCGCATGTCTATAATCTCAGTGCAGGGGGCTTAGAGCCAGGAAAATCCCTGAGGTTTGCTGGCCAAACAGTTTTGCTGAACTGATGAGTTCCAGGTTCAGCGAGAGACTTTCTTAGTTACCTTTCTGTTGTAATCAAATATACTGACAAAAGCAATTTAAAGAAAGAAGGTTTCATTTTGGCCTACAATTCAAATTACAGTCTATTGTGGCAGGGGAAGTTAGGACAGTAGGAGTCTGAAACATGTGTCATTACATTACAATTGGAAAGTAGATAATGAGGAGTGCCCATGCTCAGCTTGCTGTCTCCTTTTCACTCCACCCAGGACCCAAGTCCAGGGAATAGCATGGTCCACTTTTAGTGTGGGTTTCCACCTCCATTAACCGAACCAAAATATTCCTTCACAGCTGTGCTTAGAGGCTTCTTGTTGCAGTTAGTTTGCATTGTTGCCGAAGGCTTAAGGGAACAAGATGTTTTATTGTCTTAGAATAGTCTGGTTAGGGGCTGGAGAGGTGGCTCAGGGGTTAAGCCTCTGCCTTGCAGGCAGAAGGACCCGAGTTCGGATCCTAGACCCCACGTACAGATGCTGGGCCATAGTGGGGGCCGCCTGCGTTTCCGGTCCTGATAGGGCGGAGCCTGTGAATCCTGGGGCAGAGTAAACAAGGAGGAGGTGGAGGCGGTCCATGGTGGTTCTTGAATTCACCCGCGGTTCTACACACACACACACACACACACACACACACACACGTACACATGCACACATAATTGAATAAATAAAAAAAAAATAGAAAAAAAGTCTGGTTAAAGTGCTTGTTCAGCTTTGCAGAGGAGTCCACCAACCCCAGGAGGCAAGAGGACTAGCTATACCATATCTATATATCCAAGAGGGAGAAGGACAGTCCTTGCCAGATCGGCATGTCTGGCCAAGTATACCAAAGGATGCCAACTTTCCTAACCACCTTTCTTCATTTGATTCACCTGCCCAGGGACTAGCCCCGCCTACCATGGGCTGGGCCTTCCTCAATCTTATGAAGGCTTGCTTTGGGCCTATGTCAACCACTGATTCTTTACAAATGTGCCCAGAGCTTGAACCTTAGATTCAGTTGACACTTGAATCTAACTATGACACTTGCCTTGCTACGTGAAGACTGATTGGAATGTACGACTATGTCATTACTCTTTAAGATAAGGCATATTTAAGAGTGTTGCTCAGTGATACGATGCTTGCCTAATGTTCACAAGGCCTGAACTGATCCCCAGCACCAGAAAAAAATGGACACATAAATCTTTTGTCTGCAATAAATGAACATTTTATCTGTATACAAGCAGCGAAAGTCAAATGTTTTTTGTTTTATATTTGCTTTTTAATGTAAAAATCCCTTGATGAAAGTTTCTTTTTAATTTCAATAACTTTGTTATGCGCGCATGTTTAAAATAGTTCTATATTGTTTTTTTTTAAGGATTTTTTATGTCTTTCCCCATTGGAACTTATGAAAGTGACGGGCCTGAGTTACAGAGGTGTCCATGAACTTCTGCGTTTGGTCAGCAAGGCCTGTGCTCCACAGATGCGAACGGTATCTATAACAACAACAGGAACTAATTATCACCTCTGGAAGTCAGGATAGTCCCACAAGAAAGCAAGGCTGAGAGTGAAGGATGTGTAGGGGAGACGGGCAAAGGAGTTAGGAAGGTCAGCGGCAGGGAGGAGGGTTTGGCTGTTGTGAGTAGCATATGCAAAGGTCTGGTGAGAAGTGTCAGTGCAATACAGTGAAGAGAAAGCCGGAGAGGGTCAGTGGGAGTCAGGCCTTGCAGACCATGTTGAAGGTTTTCAACATTACTCCAGGAGTAATGGAAGTCATAAAATGCTATAATTTGTGTTTTTAAAGAAAATCGGTCTTGGGATGGTGAGATATAAATCAGCTGGTAGGGTGCCATCCTGATGACCTGTTTCCCCAGTAGCCCCTATGGTAGAAGGAGAGGAGAAGTGACTTCTGAAGGTCGTCCTCTGACTTTTCGCCTGTGTACCATGGCATGGATTTCTTCTCTCTCTTTCTCTCTCTCTCTCTCCTCTTTTTCATAAATAATGAATAAATAGATAAAAGATTTTTAGGTCTTGAATGAGAAGTATCCAAAAAGATTAGTAAGGTATCTAGTGCTGTATTCTGGATACAAAGTGATTGTGACTTGGATTTTTAGTGTGGCATTAAAATAGAAGGTATAATTTTGATATGAGAGCTATTTAGGAGGTAGAATTAGTAGAAAATATGTAACAAATTCTTAGTCTCTCAGGTTAGGGACTAAAGAAAAGGAGAGATTAAAACTTAAAAAGAAAGAGGAATGGGAAATTCCCTAACACTTGTCATCCATATTCTTACGATGTAATACACAGATTAAATCACTTTACCATATCCTGCTTGGTTTCTTGAAAAGCAAACTGGATAGTCTTTGTATAACGGCTTGTAAAATTGCTAAAAGTCAGAAATTAGGGCAGAAGTGTTAAATACCTCAAAATATTGTCAGATCCACAGTTTGAACTCCTGCCTTACACACAAAGAAACCACCTCCTGAGACTGCTTAGTGTGGAGTATAACTTGGCACAGATGTTACACTGTGGCTATGGTTGAAGAATCTGGAGAGTCCCCGGAATTTTCGTCATAGACATTTATTTTTCTATACATTTTATTTACTTATTTGAGGAAAGAAGAGAAGAAAGGCAGGAGGGAAGGAGAGAGGGAGAGAGTATATGCATACTGTGGTGGTCAAAGGATCACCTTTCAGAAGCCAGCTCTTTCCTTCTACTATGTGTCATAGATATTTCTAACTATAGGTGTGACATCAAGTGAATGCTAGATGCTTGTTGGGCCACTTGATTTTAATTCTTACAAGATGCTGTTCTTCTGCGTGCGTCTTCTGACCAGTCATCCTCTATTGCTAGTTCTAAATTTAAGGTAGAAGCAGAACTGCATTGTCTTCACAGTTTGTAGCAGGGAACCCATTCTGGGTGTCTCCTGGCTGCCAAGGAACATTTGCATTATTTGTCTTGTGGTCATTTCCATCTCTACTCATCTACATATTCCGTTTTCTTCTATTGATTTTCCCTTTGGCTCTCTTGGAGGGATACTTTAAAAACTGTTTAAGCATTTATTGTTTATGGGTGCATGTGTCATGGCACACATGTGGTCCTTGATTGCTCTTTACCCTGTTCCTTGAGGCAGGATCTCTCCTGGGACAACCTGCAAGAGTCAGTTCTCTCCTTTCCACCGTGTGGGTTCCAGGGATTGAACTCAAGTTGTCAGACTTGGTGGCAAGTGCTTTTTACCTGCCGAGCCATCTCATTGGCCCGTTGTAAGGATATTTTTGGTATCATTTTATGGTCCAGTCAAATAATCTAGGATTATTTCCTCATCACAAGCTCTTTCACTTAATCACATCTGTAGAAAACTCTCCAAATATGATAACATAGAGGGCCATTTCTTATCTACCTCCTCCAGCCTCAAGTTGTTCTTTAGAAACTGACCTGTGTTTGAAATGATTGTGAGGTCTTGTCACTCCCTGTTGCTCTCAGTGTGAACCCGACACTTCCACAGAGCTCTTTGTGATCAACTCCTTCCTCCTTCTCCAGCTCTTCACTGGGTACACTATATTTTGGCCATACTAAATTGACTCTGTGTTTCTGCAGTTTTCACTGCTTTCCATTGCCTTTCTCACTCCTTCTTGACCCTGTATTCTTTGGCAGGAACTTTCACATTGCCTTTGCTTCTCTAACAACTGGTTCAATTTTTCATACAAACATCTCTATGGCTCTGCGAGGTCTTCCTTGCCCAGAAGGCCTAGATCAGGCATATGGTTCGCATGCTTCCATCTCATCTGTCGTGAATCACATTGTGGTTGCCCAGTGATTAGTCCTAGTTTCTAGTCCCTGGTTGAAGATAAGCCTGTGAGCATGGTCTCTGTTTGTTCCATCCACCAGGCACTGAGTAAGTATTCACTGGATAAATACATAGAGGAAAGAGGATGGTTGTGGTGACTGATGCTGAAAGTGAGAGGTTAGGAGTTGGCTTATTTTTTAATAGGTTTGCAGGCTGAAAAGAACTTAATCATTTTCTTGTTTAGGCTTATGAGATAAAGACACAAAGATCTATCGATCTTTCATCAGCATTCTTATCTACTACCCTTTCTGCTTTGGATGAAGCCCTGCATGGTGGTGTGGCCTGTGGATCTCTCACAGAGGTAAAAGAAAAATTTTACATACCTTCTTCTGTTGACTATAATAATCAGAGTCAGGATGAAAAGTTTTGTAAAAAAACATAATTACCTATAAACATTAATATGAATTTAATTACTGGTACTTTTAGGCTGGGAGATGGCTCAGAGGTTAAAATCTTTGCCTCACAAAGGGAACTGAATTTGGATCCCAAATCCCATGTAAAAGTACCTGGTGGATATGGTGATGACCTGTACTTCTGTCTCTAGAAGGTGGAATCTGGGAAACTCCAGAGCAAAACAGTAAGAAGGTAGAGCAATCCAGGAAGGTTACCAGTGTCACAGGCATACACACTCAAGTGCCCTCTTGAATGCACACAAACACACACGTGCGCACGCGCACGCACACACACACTTTAAGT
The DNA here is from genome assembly GCA_023101885.1 of Typhlomys cinereus. Lineage (NCBI taxonomy): Eukaryota > Metazoa > Chordata > Mammalia > Rodentia > Platacanthomyidae > Typhlomys > Typhlomys cinereus. Next base: position 692,998 of record JALPQD010000452.1, read on the forward strand.
ACTTCAGTGGTGTGATTCTCTAGTCATACAAATATAGTTGCTTTATGGGTGAAAGTATTAAAATGATCCTTTCTGACTGACTAAATGAGTTTAAGTTCTTGCTTCTTTGAATCACTTTAGCAAGTGAATATGGGGACTAGCAATAGTTCAGAGGAGACAGCGCTTGTTGCACAAGCATGAAGACCTGACTTTGGGTATCTAGTATCCTTGGACTAGGTGGTGCTCATCTATAACACCAATTCTGGGGAGGTTGAGCTGAATTTGATGAGCTTCAGATTCACTTGGAAAGATCTCATTAGTAAATTTTATTAACATTTGAGCAAGCAGTACTATTAAACTACAGTGAACTATTTTTATTTCCTGTTTTGGGAATTGATAGGCTATTGTTTTAGTTAATATTATTTCATGGAGTGAGTTATCCCAAGACAAGTCACAATAATCATTGACACGTCAGTTTCTTGTGGAGTGGTTAAACTTAGCTGTACTGGCAAATGTTTTAGTCGTCCATAGCTCAGGACAGCTGGAGGCTCTGATTCCTAGGAGGCTCATTTGTATGACTGGAAAGCTGGTGCTGGTTTTGGCAGGATGCTCTGGGATGACTATTCTAAAAGAAGACAATATGGAAGTGGTGCAGCTTTCCATGGTCTAGATTTGGAGGCTACATACCACTACTCATGCCAGGTTCTCTTCATTAGCAGTGAATCATTAAGGTTAGCTCACGTGTTGGAAAGGAAAGTTAGACTTTGCCCTGTGAAAAGAGTTTCAAGAAGATGAGGACACTGAGGATATTATGGCTCTTTTCTTTGAAAACTGCATTAGTGTGTGTTTATGAATAGAGTACATACAGATTTTATTTACCAATATGCTCCTGAGAACTTATTGCGTGAAGATTCTGGAAGTATAGTACCTTTAGCAGACTTTTAAATAAGATCAGACTTTGTGTGTGTGTTGTGCATGCATGCATGCGTGCGTGTGTGTGTGTGTGTTGCTGGATATTAAACCCAATGCCTTAAGCATGCTAAAGCAAGCTGTCTACCACTGAGCCACATCTCTAGCCCTTTCTTTTTTTTATTATTATTATTATTTATTCAACTGTGCATATGTGCTTGTGTATGTGCGCGTGTGTGTGTATGTCTGTGTGTGTGTGTCTGTGTATGTGTAGAACCACGGACGGATTCGCGAACCACCATGGACGCCTCCACCTCCTTCTGCCCCGGGATTCACAGGCTCCGCCCTACCAGGACCATAAACGCAGGCCTGCCCCCGCTTCCGCCTGGTGTCTATACGTGGGATCTGGGATCCGAACTCAGGACCTTCCGCCTGCAAGGCAGAGGTTAACCCCTGAGCCACCTCTCCAGCCCCATCTCTAGCCCTTTCTTACATTTCTCATAATGGTAATTTATTTTTATTTTTCTAGTTTTACAAGCACATGATCCCTGCTTTCCTCCATCCCTCTTTCCCTCCCATTCCCATCCCTTGCTTTTTTCAATCTATCCCACTCCCACCCTCCTGCCTGGCTGCTTCTATGGACCCCAGAGTTCCTTCTGGCTTGTCTACTCTTGTGGGGGTTCAGGCCTGTGTCATACCAAGTTGTCCCTCTTTGGGCCACCCCACTGACAGGGGCATTTCCCTTCACTCATCCAGCTCTAGTCCCCAAGATTTCCACTGTGTTGCAGTTAATCTGCATGGTTGCTGATAAATGACCATCAAATGGCTTAAGGGAACAAGGGTTTATTCTCTCATATGATTCCTGGCTACAGTTCTCAGTCCAGCTTGATGGGAGAGCACGCACCAACACCAGGGCCCAGGGAACTGGCCACACCATCACCACATAACAGCTTGAGAGATGGACAGCCCTTACTTGCCAGACCAGCATGTCTGGCCAAGTGAACAGAAGGATGCCGACTTTCTCAACCAACTCTCTGTGATTTATTCCAGGGCCTAGTCCCACCCACCATGGGCTGGGCCTTCCCCATCAGCTAGACAATCTCCTTCAGGTTCGCTCTGGGTTTAACTCAACTACTAATTCTCCACAAATGTGCCCAGAGCTCAAACCCTCAACAGTCAAATTGACACCTGTGCTAACTGTGACACACTGTATGTTCTTATCTCTCTTGAGTTCCTCAATAGTCTATGGGGGAATATTGGTATGTCAGCCGTTATGCAAGTCTGGTAAGGACAAGTCTCACTGCTGCGGGTTCCTGGATACAGCAGTCCTGCGTTGAATGGAATGTCTTGTCCAGCGGTGCGCCTTTCCATCATTAGGTCCTTATAATCTTATTGCCCCTTCTTCCGAGAGGTTCCCTAAGCCTTAGGATAGGGAGAGATTAGGTTGGCCTGATTCTGGGTGAGCACTGCCGGGTTGCTGATACTCTGCATTATGTCTGGCCATTGTTGTCCATTTCACTGATCTTCTAGTGGCCCAGGCTCCATCCTGTCAGGGTGTTGAGATTCTCTACCTCTGTTGTAGAAGAGTTTTAGGCTGAGTACTAAGTGTTCTTCAAATCTATGGGTATAAAACAGGTATTTACAGAGAAGTTTGGTGTACTGTGTTCCTACCTATAGGTTCATAGGCTATTTTTCCCTATTGATCTATTTCCTTCCCTTTGATTCTTTTCTAGTTAACAGTAACAGTAATGTGACAAATGAGTCTTGAGTTCAATCAGAAAGCTGTTGGTTTTCTCTTTGATACTCATGCCACTGTTACACTAGTGGTCACCTGGTGCCATGGTGATTTTTATTGCAACTCGCAGATCTCATGAGTTGATGAGGCCTGTGATTATTTCTCTTATCCAGTAGCTTCTACAATATTCCTCAGTACTGTGTAAGCCATCCAGCAAGGAGGAAGTTTTCAGACCAGTTCCACTTGATGTATTTTGTCCATGTTCTGTGATCCATATGGGTTGCATCTTTGATAAATTTAAAAAATATTTATATATTTTTTATTATTTATTTGTGTGTGTGTGTGTGTGTGTGTGTGTGTGCGTGTGTGTGTGTGTATGTGTGTGTATCAGAGAGCACCATGTATGCCTGTGGAGGACCAAGGGTTACTTCAGGAATCATCCTGGATTGCTTCTACCTCCTTGCTTTGGTCTGGGATTTGCCAGGCTCCACCCACCAGGACTGGAAGTGTTTCTGCCTAGCATTTTTTATGGGGGGCCTGGGATTCAAATTCAGAACCTTTTGCTTGTGAAGCAGAATCTTAACCCTTGAACCATCTTCCCAGTCCTCCTAGTGATAACTTGTGGAATTTTTTTTCTTGAAGATAGGGATACTGTTTTAGGAATATTTTACTTTCCTATTTTCCTAGAGAAATTTAAACATGGATGTGACCTGTGTGTACAGATGCACTTACTTGAACAAATGAACAAATAAGGGCTGGTATTGCATCGTGTTGCCACCAGATGGTGCTAGAATCACAGTTTACATAATTTTTTGGGATCTGGTTAGACTAGCTCAAATTCTGTAACCGTCTTGATGCAGTTACAAATTTACTTGCACAGCAATAAAGAACCTAGAAGCTTAACCAATAAACACATTTTTATGTTTTAGCTTCATAATCACCTTTAGTATTGTGTTCGTTTCATCTTCTAGTTGCTGAACAAATATAGGACTGAAGGGAACAGGGGTTAAGTCTATAATTCTTGGTTATATTTCATCATCATATATTAGTATTCCCAGGAATTCTGAGAAAGGAACAAAATTTCTCACTTGTTAGCATGCCTGGTTGCTGAAGTCTGCCAAAAAGAAAAAAGGAACCAGTTCTGTCTTTCTTATCCACCTGCCCCAGGGAACGGTCACATCCACTATGGGCTTGGTCTTCTCGCATCAGTGAGATTGTCTCTCACAGACTTGGCAGGGCTGCTCAACTAGCAATTCTTCATAGATGAGCCCAGAGGCTCAGTCCTCAGTTGTCAAGTTGTTATCTGTATCTAACAGGTACTTTTTCCACTTACCTCATAAATTCCTTTTGAGCCTATGGAAAGTACAAGCTTTTAGGTGTTTTGTTGTGACCTACTTGGTGGACTTAGAAATAAATTACTTGACTACTGATTAATATCAGTTCTCTACTTTCTATTCTGCTATAGGTAGTTTTTCCCATTTTTTTTAAAAGAAGGAGTCAATGCTTTTTAAAAACTATTTATTCATTTATTTTGTGTGTGTATGTGTATGTGTGTATCAGACAGCACTGTGTGTCCATGTGGAGGATCATCCTAGATTGCTTCTACCTCTTTGCTCTGGGATTTCCCAGGCTGTGCCTATCAGGGCTGGAAGTGCAGGCCACTGCAAGTTCTGCCTGTTTGTTTGTTTGTTTGTTTTTAAATACAGACTTGGAATCTGAACAGAACTTTCTGCTTTTGAGGCAGGCTGAGTCTTAACCCCTGAGCCAGCTCTCCATCCCACCATCTTTGTTTTTTAATTAAAATTTTATGTAGTTGAGAGGAGAGAGCGAGAGAGAGCGAGAGAGAGTGAGAGAGAGCGAGAGCGAGAGAGAGAGAGAGAGAGAGAGAGAGAGAGAGAGAGAGAGAGAGAACAAGCATGTATGGAAGTCAGAGAACAACTTTCGGAAGTTCTCTCCATATATCATGTGGGCTTCTGAGGAGTGGGCTCAGGTGATCAGGTTTGAAAGCAGGTGCCTTGCCGCTGAGCTGTCTTGTTAATCCTCTTCCATCTTTTCCAAGCTTTCAGCTCCATATAATATCTTACCTGTATCCTGAATTTTTACCACTTTTTTTTTGTCATTTTCTTTTACTTCATAGTTACATGGGAGCTACAATGTTTTTACTTATTTTTTAAACTTCTAAAAGTTATATCTCATGTTTCTTTTGTTGAAATTTTTTTACTTATATTATTTTGAAGAGTTATCCATGTTTCTGTAGACAGCAAAAACATAATTTGTTTCCACTGTTAATATTTTATTTTGAAAGTGTGCACAACTTATTTCCTACTTTTCCTGTGGGTGAACATTTGAGTTGTTTCTTATTTGCTGCTAATGTGAATGAGTCTTGTGATATTTTTTGTACTTGTCTCCTGAAGTCACATTTTTGCAAGTATTCTTCTAGGGAAGGCGCTGGCGAGCTACCACTCAGCAGCATGCTTTTGTAAATAAAGTTTTATGGCCATGTTCATTATTATTTTTTTTTACATTTTGTGTATGTTTTGGGATACAAGAGCAGAGTTTAATTAGTTTATGGTGTGCAAAGTCAAAAAGAGTTTTTTATGTGGCTCCTCACTCAGCATCTGCCATGGAATGATCTGGTGCCATGGGGTGTGCACATGGGTCACTTTTCCCAATCAGGGCGGATTCTTTCCTGGAGCGCTTGTGCCTGTTTATACTCCTACCAGTCACCAGCACGAGTTCTTCCTGTTTCTTGCCTTCTTACCTTGGTAATAATAGACTTCTGCCCATTCTTATCATATGAACTTTTTTTTCCTAATTACTAATGGTCTTTCAGATATCATTTGGATATTTGAAAAGCAGCCTTTTATTATTATTATTATTATTTCCACTCATACAAACTTAACAGTACACCGGTCCCCTCCCTCCTTCCACCTCCCCCTGACCCCCCTATTCCCTTCTCCCCTCCCTCTCCCCATCCTCCAGTGCCTCCCCTCCCCCCGCAATCCCCAGAGCATCCTTTACTGTGCATGCCAAACTCTCCTCTGGGTCCTCCTCTCCAATGAGGTGCAAGGACCCAGGGGCATTTCCCAGAACCCTCTTTTGTGTTCTCTTTAAGCTTAGGAACACTACTGTGACTGTCAGTCCCTAGCCTCCAAGGATCCTAGTGCTTTTAGTCCATGCTAGACTTTGTGGGATCAATAATGTATTGGACATAGCGTAGGTCATGCAAAGTCCTATTATGATTGAAAAAGCAGCCTTATTAAGGTGTAATTTAATTACCATGAAATCCAAACATCGTAGCCATGTGATTTTAGTAAATTTATGGTTGTGCAGTCATAACTGCAGTTCACCTTTAGATCATTTCTGTCCTTTTGTACCTGCTTGTGGTCAGTCCTGACTCCTGTCTTTAGCTGAAGTAACCACTGGTCTATTTTTTTTCTTTTAAGAAAACATTTTATTTATTATGTGTGTGTGTGTGTGTGTGTGTGTGTGAGAGAGAGAGAGAGAGAGAGAGAGATAGCACATGCATGCATGCCATGGTACGTGGGTGGAGGTCATGAGGATAGCTTTTGCAAGTCATTTCTCTCCTCCCTGGGAATTGAACTCAAGTTGCCAGTTTGTGAGTGGGCATATTATCTACTAAGATATTTTGCCATCTCCAACCACTAAATTTACTTTGTGTAAGCGTTTTAGACAAATGGATTACATACAATATGTATTTTTTAAGGGCAATACATGTTACAGCATGTGTTAGCGATTTATTCCTTTTAATTATCTAATATCCCACTCTATAAAAATGTTGAATTTTTATTTATCCTTCACCAAGGATAGATTTTTAGATCATTTTCACTTTTTATCTGTCATAATAGTACTGTGATAGATTTTTGGATCATTTTCACTTTTTATCTGTCATAATAGCACTATGAGCATTCATGGGCATGTCTGTGTGATAGTTTTTTTAATCTTTTTTTTTCCTTTAAACTATTTATTTGATGGTAGATATAGGGGAAGAGAGAGGGGGAGGGAACAAGTAAGCAGGGAACTGTGTGCCCTGGTGTATGTGTGGAGAGCAGAGAACAACCTCTAGGAGCCGAGTCTTTCCTTCTACCATGTGGCCTCAGGGATTGAATTTAGGTCTTCAGGTTTGTGTATGGATGCCTTTACCTGCTAAGTCATCTTGCCAGCCCTGAAACAGGTTTTGGTTATTCTTAGGTAGACACCTAGGAGTGGAATGACTGGGTCTTATAATAGGTATATGTTTAGTTTTTGAAGAATCAGCAGGGCCGGTTTTCAAAGTGTCTATACTATTCTACATTCTCATTAGAATGCAGAATGATTTGTTCCACACATTCTCACCAATGCTTAGTGTTGCTTTTGTTTTTGATGAGGGAGATTGAACCTAGGACCTTGGCAGGCTGAGTATACACTGAGTTTGCACTCTCCACTGATCGTCACCAATGACCGTGTTCATATTTTCAACTTTAATTTCTCTGGTGAGTTTGTAAAGTTATTTCATTCTGCTTTAGTTTTGTTTTTTTCTCTCTCTCTTCTTTCTCTCCCCCCCCCTCTTTGTCCCTCTGTTTCCCTCTGTTTCTCTTTGGTTATATTGTCCAGACTGGCTTGGAACTTGTGTGCTGGCATTACAGGTATGCACTACCATGCTCAGCTTCTTATTTAAAAAAATGAGAAATAAGTATCGATGTATTTTTGTTGTTCTATTCTTATTACAATTTTTCTGTAAGTTGAAAATAATTTTCAAATAAAACAATTGAAAAAACACAAACATATATTGTTTGATGTAGGTGTGGATATTTGATATTCTTGATGAGAACCAAGGAAGTTTTCTTCTTTTGCTAGTTACAGTATCTGGTGTTGAATTTTATCCAATGCTTTTTTTTCTTTATTGATTGAAATGTTATTTTCCTACTTTGATCTAATAATGTGGCAACACAGATTTTTCTTTATTCTCTTAAAGTTTCATTCATGAATAGAATGAATTTGTCATTTACAGCTCTCATTACCCAATCCAAATGTCCCTCCTTTTCCCACCACAAGCCTTCTTCTTCCATACTAGTTTGCCTCCTACTTTCATGTCTTTTTGTATTTGTGGTCTCTAAGTTTCATCTGTGGTGCCTTTAATGGCATGTGCCTGTGCACTTGCTGGAGTACTGATGATCTCTCAGTAGGTACACCATTGAGGAAAAGAGCTTCCTCCTCCTCCCCCCACCTCACATCTATCCAGGGAGCTGTGGTGCCTCTTAAGACCTCTTAAGATCTCTCCCTTTCCATGGTGAAATGTTGATAGGTCAAATCTTGTGCTGGTCTTGTGGAGTGGAATACATGGAGGTCACATCCCTACTATATCTAGAAGATACTGTTTGGCTGTACCCCTCCTCACCTTCAGGCTCTTGTGTTCTTACCATTCCTTCTTCCATGATGTTCCATGAGCTTTGGGGTGAAGTTTGATTTAGATGACTTGTTAGAGCCCAGCAGTTCACACGTTGATCAGTTGTGATTCTATGTATTAAACACTTCCCATTGCAAAAGGAGGCTTCTAGGTCAAGTACTGAGAGCTTCTCTAATCTATGGGTATAATGATAACAGTTGATAAAGCAGTTTAATATCAAGCCCTTTTATTTAAACCTTTGTGGTTTGCTCCTCCCTAAGGCCTACAGCCTCCCTCCCCTTCCACATGTACTTGGCCTAGTTTCCAGTACCAGGAATGTGTACTCTGCTGCAGTTGCCCTAAAATCAGTCAGTAAGCAGTTGGTTACCCTATAATATTTATGGCATTATCGTGCCAGTGGCCAGTTCTTGCCAGGGTGGTTATTATTGTGCCTTGTAGCTTTCACTGCTGGGCGATACTTAATTTTCATACTTTCTGGTACCATGAAAGCTTATCAGCAAGGAGGAAATTTCCAGATCAGTTCCAGCCTGTTTTTTTCTATATCCTTTGATCAACCTGTGTGATTTCAGCAATAGAGTCTTACCAACAGCTTCTGAATGGTAGCCACAGGCAGTAGTAAAAGACTTTTTTTGTGTGTTTTGGGGGCCTTTGACAGCTCTTCAACAACAGCTTAGTAGGAAGTGTCACATATGGATACTGGCTCAGGTAGGAGCAACAGATTGCCTTTCATGATTTTAAAACTATTTATTTGAGAGTATGAAGGAGGGAGAGGGGAGGGAAGAAGAGAGGGAGGGAGGGAGGGAGAGAGAGAAAGAGAAAGAGAAAGAGAAGAGAAAGAGAAAGAGAATGTTTATCATGGCATGTTTGTTCAGGTCACAGAACAACTTTTGAAGTTGTTTGTCCTACCGTGTGTACTTCAGGGATTGAGCTCAGATTACCAGATTTGCATGCATGTGTCTTTTACCCACTGATCCATCTCTCTAGCCCTCTTTTGTAGATTTTCTAATAATAAGTCATCATTGTAGTTTGGGACACATTCAACTTGATCACAATACATTACATTTCTTATAAACTATTAGATTTGATCTGAAAATAATTTAAGGTTTCTGTTATAGTCATTCTGCATTGTTGCTGATAAATTCATGACTGATGACTTAAGAGAACAAGGAGTTTATTTTGGCTTATGATTGTCCAGTTATAGTTCCTTGTCCAACTTGGCAGGGGAGCCCACACCAGCATCAATGGTCAAAGGAATTGGCCACACCAAAGGATGCGAACTTTGTGTGTACCTTCCCTTTTATTCACCTGCCAGGACTAGCCTCACCTACCATAGCTATAGCCACACAATCAACCCCATTAACCACACAATCTTCTGCAGGCTTTTTCAGGACTTAACTAACAATTCTTTACAAATGTGCCCAGAACCCTAAGCTTTCGGCTGTCAAGTGGAAACCTGTAGGTTACTGTGGCTTTGCTAATATTCATGGTGAATGGGGGTATAATTTTCCTTTCTAATAGTTGCTGAGTTAAAAATCTCAATTACTAGTCTAATGTAATGAATTTTTGAATACGGCCTTTTTATATTGTATAATAGTATTCATGTGGGAATGGAAAGATGGCTGAGGTGTTAAACCTCCGCTTGAAAGCAGAAGGATGCGAGTTTTGATTCTGAATCCCACATAAAAATGCCGTATAGAAATGGCATTGGTTTACACTTCTGGCCCTGGAAGGTAGAGCCTGGGAAATCCCAGAGCAAAGCAAAAAAGAGGTAGAACAATGAAGGATGATTCCTGAAGTTACATGCAGTGGCAATACTGCTCTCTGATACACACACGTACACAAAATAGTATTCACATAAATAATAGTTTGTTCCTTGAAACTTTATCTGAAAAATTATTTGATATTGTTATTTTCTTTGTAGAAAGATTAATGGAAAGAAAGAATTGAGTTTCTTTAATGATTTTAAGACTACTTAGGTTTTCTATTTCTTCTTGAGTAGTTTTAGCAAATGATAAGAACATTTTATATTCTTTAGCTTTTATGTTTATTAATATAGTCATTATTGTTCTAAGATTTTAAATTAATTTTTGACATGTGCTCTTGCCATCCTAATACTTTCATTCCTAATATCTGCTTACTTTTTAAAATAGGTTAAAATTCATTTTCCTAGGTTTTCCTTTTTTATTGAGAGTTTTAAAATTTTTTTGACAAAATAAATTGTTGTCCCTGCTCCTTCCCACCCTTCTCCCAACCTCCCCTCCCCCTCCCTTTTCCAGTGCATCCCTGTCCTCATGACTCTGCTTGTGTGGACCACAGGGCTCCCTTTGGAGTAGGGAGACCAGGCCTGTGTGGCAGTGTAAGTGGTCCTTCAGTGGGTAACCCAGCGGTGGGGTTGCTCCCCCTCACTTGTCTAGAGCCTGCCTTTATAGTATAGTAGTTGCCACTGCGTGGAGTTACTTTTCCTGAGGTCTTCTCTGGTACCTGGGGAATATTGTGTGTTGGCCATTGCGTAGATCTGCTGGGGGTAGTTTTCACTGTAGTGAGTGCCTGGATGCAGCAGCCTTGTCTGACTGGAGTGACCTGATCTGTAGTTACCTCCCCACCTTTAGTCTCTTACAGTTTTACTGCCTCCTCTTCTGCAAGGGTCCCTGGGCCTTAGGATGGGAAGAGATCTGGATGGCCTGATTAGGGCTGAGCGTTTTGGAGTAGCTGATACTCTGCATCTAGTCAGTTGTGGTTTTACACTTCATTTTTCCTCCATTGCAATAGGCTGCATCTTGGTTGAGTGTTGAGAGATCTTTTCTTATCTAAGGATATAATGAGAGGAATTTAGGTGGTGGTTTACTATCAGATACTTATGGTTAATACTAAGACATCTGATCCTGTCTAGTGTCTATTTTTTTTCTTCCTCTGTTATTTGGACAGGTTTACAATGCCGGGCTTGTGTTCCCTGGCATTAAGGGGAGAGGGGTTAGGAGCTAGTTTGCAGGTAATTGATTACCTAAAGGCTAACCCCACACCTTACTGTGTCCTATCTCTGTCCTTCCCTGTCATGTAAAACTTTTCTTTCCTAGATGTCTTATGTTCTTTTGTCACTACTCTTTTGGACTCCTGCCTCCACACCCATGACAAGTGTTCTTTTTCCATTTATGGATGTGATAAAAATTTTCTGTTTGATTACATAATTCTGAAGGTTTAATACTAGATTCCACTTACAAGGCCAAACAGGTGGCATCTTCTTCATCTGGGATACTTTGCTTAGTATAATTTCTTCTAGTTCTATCCATTTACTAGTAAATTTAATTAATTCATTTTTTTTCTGATAGTTGAATAGTATTTCATTGTATACATATACCACATTTTTATTAAATATTTGTCTACTGTTAGACATCTAGATTGATTCATTCCTTTCCTAATGCCTGCTTTCTTGTCTTCTGTCTTGCCTTTTAAAAAGTATTGCCAGAGACTTGAATACTTTAAGCCTTTTCAACAAACACTGCTTTTCGTGTTTTCTTTTTGATTCTGTAATTCATTTGTCTTTGCTTCATTTATTTATTTTTGTTTGTTTATTTTCCATCTATTTTTTTGAGGACTATTCACTTTAAAAATATTTCTCAAGTTAAACTTTAAGTCCATTGATGCTCAGTGGTGTTTCTTTTTACTTTTATATTTTAACATGACTCTCTCCTTCAGTTTTTTCTTTTCCCTTTCTTCTTTCTTCAAACACTTATTGCAATACAGTATCTGATGATATAGATATTGCCCACTGGGAATACATGTCTTCAAGATTGAGGGTGCATGGTGTATTGGACCTGTGCTATCTTGGGGACTTTTTTTGGGTAAGGGATAGGCTCAGAGAGAGTTTGCTGGAGGAGAAGAGGTAGTACTTACTTAGTTGACTTTATTTATTTGTTTATTTAGTGTGCGTCTATTAGAGGACACTGTGTAATTGCTATTATTTTGAACAAACTGGCTAGTCATACTAGCCCTATTGATAAGCTCTGGGTTTGATTTGGTTAGAAACCCCTGTCTGAAAAGAATTACCCAGGAAAGTGATTGAGGATTATTCTTGATACTAACCTTGGGTCTCCACACAGTATGAGCATATGTATACATACATACACATTCACACATGTCCATACACACACATAAACATGAGCACATACACACACATGAAGATGAAAGCAACAAAAATAAATTCTTTAGTTTAATAAGGCACTGGTTTTCTATTCTCAGAGACATTGTATTAGGCAGAATTTCTAAAGTTTGATATCTCTGTGATGAAGAGATTGAGATATGCTGTAGGACACAGTGACTTTAAGATAGGAAGATCACCTAACTGTAATTCTGTAAGCCTTTAGAAGGAGCAGGATTTCTCTTATTGTTAAGAAGACAGATTAAGTGCACGGGAAGGACTTAAGATGACACTGTTAGCTTGGAGATAAAGGGGCCATGTGAGAAGTAGTGCATGTGGCCTCTAGGAACTGTAAGGAGCCATTAGACGACTACAAGAAAAAACACCTGAGAACTATATCTGCAGGGTAAGTTTACCACCCACCTGACTGGACTTGGAAGTTGACAGTTACCCATTCTCCAGATAAGTGCCCAGTGCACCTCAATTTAACCTGGGGAGATCTTGAACAGAGAACTCTACCAAGCCTGTGTCTGGACTCTGACTTACAGAAATTTGAGATAATAAATAGGAATTTTCTTGAGCTATTAAATCTGTGGTAATATAGTTCCAGTGGAGGAGTTCTACAGATATCAATGGAAATATTTGCATTGATCTTTGTTTTTGGTTCAAAGATCTGGAGAAGATTGAGGGAATAAGGATAAATCTAGAAATATTCTGTTGTTATTTTTTACAGTTGTACTTTCCTAACCTTAACTTTCAAAATTTCAAAATGTATTTATCACCAATTCTGCTCTATACAAACTCACTGAATCTGGGCATAGCTATATATTCAGTGACATCCTCCAAATGGGAAACAGAATCATAGAATTGCTACTTATGCTAACCCAGGAGCAAAAAAGAGCCTTGGAGATACTGCTAAAGGACTTTGTCCTGCTGCGCAAGACAGTCAGGTTCCTTATTCATGGAATTATAAGCAGATAATTCTGAGTTTATTATAACAAAAATAACAAAAAATAATGAGAACCTTGAAGCTTAAGTCTTAAAAATTTATATTATGTGGTTATCAAACCAGTGGTAGCTACCTCACATGAAATAATATACATCAGTGTTTACTAACCATTTTATCAATCATGTTTATCAGTCATTTTTTGATTATTGCTCACTATGGAGTCTTTTTAATGTTTTCTTCTAACCTTCCTCTATGTTTACTGTTCATGGAGATTTTAATGCTAATAGCTGTACTATACATTTGTTTGTGTGTTATGTGTATATCTGTGTTTCATATATAAAACAATCAGCCTCTGCTTTCTCCAAAGCCAAGTTTCACCCTTGGAGTTAATATCACTCCTGCTGAAAAATACACAACATAGATACTTTTGTGATTAGGTAAAATTTGAGTTGTATTTAAAGATCATCAAAAAATATTTTCATTGTTCAATCTGGAGATTCTAGTCTAGAGAACTGGTCCAAACTGAGGTAAAGCAAGAGAGGTATAATATCTGTACATTTTAGTTCAAGAGTACTTCCAGAAGAATGTTCCTTTGAAGCACTGACCAAATATTTAAATTATTTGTATTTTCTGAGTCATTTTTAAGCTATGTCATGATTCAAGGTAACCACGTCTCCTACTTCTATAAGGTCAGGTTTGATTTGGAATTGATTTTTCTGCTGTCTCAGATAGGTACAAGCAAGAAATCAGATTTAGCACCTTATTTTTCTTGGAAAAAAAATCACAGTGCAGTTATCTTTCATTCTCATTGGGAAGATTAACTGTGGCCTATATGATCACAGGAGATAATAGGTTGTAAGTTCAAGTACCTACAAGGGCATATCATAGTGAGTTGCAAAACTTAATTACACTAGTGTGACTGCTGACAACTGCAGCAAATGTTAATTTTCCTTGCATACAGACCTGCACATCTGTGAAGGTGAATTTCATTTTGTTCAGCCCAGGTGACCCGCTTATAGCAACAACAGTGGCAAAAGGGGGTGGGGGGATTTCAGATGGGTCTTCCTTGAGTGTGATGAGCTGCTGTGATTTGTTTGTCCTGTTTACTGGTTTGAAAGGTGAGATTACAGGTTTCGGTTCTAAGTCAAGATTTTAGCGTCTGTGGTTGATTGAATCATTGTCCTCAATTCTTCTTAATTTGAAAATACACTTCTTCATAATGATTTCTGAGGATCATTCACAGGGCATGTGTTCAGTAAATTCTATTAAAGAATGAATGGTTATCTTTTTGGATATTGTTTGATTTTTTTTTTCCTATGCAATTTGGGTATTTGACATTTCCATTTGTCCTCTTGCTTCTCTGCCAACCCCCGCCTCCCGCCTACATTCTTCTCCCTTCTTTTTCACTTACTGAAAAAAAAAGTAGTTATCAATATGAAATAAGAAGGAATGGTTGAAAGAATCCAAGATATAAACTCTTCCACATGCTAATGTAAAATATTTTCAGATCTAAGGCTTCTTTCGCAGGCCAGCATCTTGGCCTTTCTGAGAACTTTCCTTTTTATTTTTGGTCTTAGAATTTGGAGAGTTTTGTTTTTTTAAATGAATTCAGTAGGTCTGAGGAACTAATTATATTTTTGCATAATTGATGAGCAAATAGAGGCAAACAGATACTGGGGGGGGGTCACTAAAAAATGCTCTGAAGGATCCCAAGCTCTCTTGTCTAAGAATAGAGCCACACAGTTCTTCATTTACTTTTGCCAAATAGCGAAATGGCAGATGGCCCTGTCTTGCTGCCCTCATGTTGTTAAATGCACACAGTTAACTAACTAAGATTCAAGATCCGAACAGGTGTAGATTTCATAAATTTACTCAACTGCACAATAGAACTTAAGATTAAAGTGACTAACATTCATTTTTTTCTTTAATATAATTCATTTTTTTTGAAAATATTCATTTTCTGTTTCCAACCAATCATTCATTTTTGATTTCTTATTGTGAGTGACCTTCACTATGGGTTTTCTTTCTGTTCTGTTGCATTTCTTGTGAAGGGTATGAAAATGCCAACTCTAACTATATGCGGCCAATCATATTTCTGGTGTGCTGTATGTGTAACTGTTATGCTCACTCTGAGTTTCCAAGAAGCAAATAACTTAGACTGTTTTGGTTTGGCATGGTTTTTCTTTCTAACCACCATTGGGACTGAAACTGGGAACTAAGCACAACTTGAAATTCTGTGGTTTGCATGCTAGAATTCAGGGTCAAACTGTCTGAAGTTAAAATTATTAATGTTGAAATATTTTCACCTACTAAAAAACCTGAAAAATAATGAAATTTAATTCTAGGCAGCCCATAAAATTATATATGCATATATCTATTTGAGTCTAGTAAGGGGGAAAATCCTCTATGAAGGGGATCTAGATAATTAGAAATAGTTATTATAGTTTAATTCAAACTCAAAAAGCCAAAACAAACCCATATATTTCTTAATATTGTTCATGTGATGTTCTGCTTTTCCCAAGACTATACTAAATCAGTGAATAAAAGTAATGAGGCAGAGAAAACTGTACTTGTTTTAACTTTTTAGACTTTTAGACATTTTTAAAAGATGAAGCAGTAAATTATCTTACATTTTTTATAGTATTTGATACTTTACTGACTATTTTCATATATGACATCCAGGTTACAATCCTGGCTTGTTTTACATATTCCACTAAAAATCATAAAACATTTAACAGTTTTATGTTCCTTAAATCTGAGAATATATCTGAAACTGTGCACATCAGAGTTTGAATACTCTCCTTTAATTCACACTCTAAAGAATAAGCATTTCTTCATGTTCAAGATGCATTGGAAACTTTTACTGACAAGTTTTTCTTGCTGTGATATACCACGGTTAATTAATTTGATCCATGTGGCCTCTTATAAAGACAAAAGATCTTTGACCTTTCAGTGATCAAAGCAAATTCTTCACTGTGGTTTGTATGACTTATAATTCTGTTTATCTGAAAAAGACAGAGGGAAAGAGGGAGAGAAAGAGAGAAAGGGGGAGAGAGAGAGAGAGAGAGAGAGAGAGAGAGAGAGAGAGAGAGAGAGAGAGAGAGAGAGATCCATGCCACAGTTCACTTGTGGATGTCACAAAGCAACTTTAACAAATTGATTCTCTTCTTCAGCCATGTGGACTCCAGGGACTGAACTCAAGTTATCAGACTTTGGTATCAAGTACCTTCAGCTATTGAGCTATATTGTTGGTCCAGTATTCCTTGGAAATCTTTCTTTTATCATGTGATTTTATTATCAAGGATATATGTTTATGAAAGATTTCCTATTTGTACTCTTAAGCTTAGTAATTGTTATTATTTTGAAAAACCTTTCAGTTTCTTTGGATTGACGGGAGAAGTGGCCAAGAAAGGATAGATGCTGGTTTAATGCGCAGTTTCATTTTGACCAGAAGTGGGTTTAGCATTGTTGTATGTGTGCATACAGATGTGTGTGCACATGTGTGTACATGCTAAAGGACAATCTCGTTCCTCAGATACCACTTACCTTTTTGTGTGTGTGGCACCTTTTTTTACTGGCTTGGAGGTTTTCAAGCAGCTTAGGTTGGCTGAGGAGCAAGCACCAGAGCCCTCCTGTCTGTCTTCCTAGTAGCTAAAGTATAAGCACAAGCCACTATATCCAGTTGTGTTCGTATTTGTGTGTGTGTTTGTGTGTGTGTATGCACACACGTGTGTGTGTGCCTGTGTGGAGGCCAGAAGTAAACTTCAGAGTACCTTTCAAATGCTTCTCCCTTTTTTTTTTTTGAGACAAAGTCATTAAACCTGGAGCTTGATGTTTTGGCTAAACTGGCTGGCCAATGAGCCCCCAGTGTGTCCTGCACTGGGTTATAGTTGGAGGTACTAGGAATCCGGACTTGAGTCTTCTGCTCATACAGCAAGCATTTTACTCGTTGAGCCATCTTCCCGTCTCACACCAAACCTTTATATGGGTTCCGGGGATTGAACTCAGGTTCTTGTGTGTATAAGGCATGTACTTCATGAACCATCTCCCCAGTCTCTGATTTAGTGTTTTATTAAAAATCATGAAGACTATTAATACTTATACCTTGTTCTTAAAAAAAATAAGTTTCAAATGTTCTTGCCAGAAAATGCTAAGTATGTGAGGTGTTAGGTGCTTGATTTTTTTTTTTAAGGCAGGATCTTATATAGCCTAGACTATACAAAGCTTGCTATGTCGCTGAAGATGACTGAACCTCCTGCCTGCACCTCGCATCTTACAAAGTGTGCCACATGTGACTGGCTTGGATATGACTTGATTTGATCATCCCACATTGCATATACATGTATAAAAACATTTGCATTACAGAAAAATTGATAATGATATTTTATTTTATTTTATTTATTTTTTTTGCTGTTTAATTTTTTTCTCTTTTTTTAATTAAAAATTTAATTATACATTTTAAAATTTTTTACCAGTTCCCTCCCTTCCCCCTCCTCCCCCTCCCTTTCCCACAGTGCCTCCCCCCCAATTCCCAGAGAGTCCTTTATTGTGTACGCCTAACTCTCCACTGGGTCCTCCTCTCCGATGACATATAAGGACCCAGTGGCATTTCCATAAGCCCTTTCTCTTGTTCCCCTTAAGCATAAGATCACTACTATGGCTGTCAATCCCTTGCCTCCAGGGGTCTCGGTGCCCTTAACAGATGCTAGACTTTATGAGGGCAACAGTGCACTGGACATTGCGCAGGGCATGCAAAGTCCCATTATGATTGCTTTGGCCCCAACTATTGTTGAGAATCTTGCAAATCGTTGCTCCTCCCATCCTTTTGCTCTTAC
This sequence comes from Typhlomys cinereus, assembly GCA_023101885.1. NCBI lineage: Eukaryota > Metazoa > Chordata > Mammalia > Rodentia > Platacanthomyidae > Typhlomys > Typhlomys cinereus. Next base: position 710,947 of record JALPQD010000452.1, read on the forward strand.
AATCTTACCGCCCCCTCTTCCGCAAATGTCCCTGAGCTCCAGGATGGGGAGAGATTAGGCTGTCCTAGTTCTATGTAATTGATATAGAGTCTCTGAAGTTCTGGATTGTGGTTTGTTGATTTTCTTTTGCAGTTTTGCTGCTCCTGCAATTCCCTTCACTCCATTCTGCTGGGCACTGTATGTCACCCCCTGGCCAGAGACAAAAAGCTGTTAAACTGGAGTCTTGTTGTAATAGTACATTCAAGGGTAGATGTAATAAGAGTAGGAAACCTCACTGAGGGAGGGGTCCATCACCCATTTGCAAAATGATTACTTTTTATCTGCTAGACTATATGCCCTCCCCTTCTGGTGAGATCAGGAAAGAACGTCTGTGAACTTAACCAGGTTTCTCATTACTTACTTGCAGACCTTGATGGAGGCCTATTTTCTCTGCTGTAACATGGTCCTCTCTCTCCTTGTTTCTGGTGTGGCCCTCCTAACCCATCTCTCTTGTTCATAATCCTTGCAATTACTGTGTTACATAGGTTTACTTTTGAGTGTCTCAATGTGGGCTGGGTGAGTTTGGTACTAGGAGCCACCTATTAGGGAGTACATACGGCGCTTAATTTTCTGGGTTTGGGATACTTCACTTAATATAATTCTTTCTAATGACATCCATTTCCCAGCAAATTCCAGTAATTCATCATTTTTGATGGCTGAGTAGTATTCCATTGTATAGATGTACCACAGTTTCCTTATCCACTCGTCAACTGTTGGACATTTAGGTTGATTCCATGACTTTGCTATTGTAAACAGTGCTGCTATGAACATGGTCGAGCTTGTGCTATCGAGGCGAACCTCTGCTGCATGGGGGGTTATTCCCAAAAGTGGGATAGCGGGGTCATATGGCATTTCAATCTTTAATTTCTTTAAGAATCTCCAGACGGCTCGCCAGAGTGGCTGTATGAGCCTGCATTCCCATCAACAATGTAGGAGAGTTCCCCTCTCTCCACATCCTCTCCAGCATTTGTCGTTGTTTGTATTGTGGATTTTTGCCATCCTGACCGGGGTGAGATGATATCTCAAGGAAGTTTTGATTTGCATTTCCCTGATGGCGAAGGAAGTGGAGCATTTTTTAAGATAATTGTTAGACATTTTAATTTCATCCCTGGTAAAGTTTCTTTGAAGTTCCAGGGCCCATTTTTTAATTGGGCCAGTGTTTTCCTTGGAGTTTAATTTTCTAAGTTCTTTGTGCACTCTGGACAGTAGAGCTCTGTCAGATATCCACATATCCCATTCTGTGGGTTGCCTTTGAGCTCGCGTCACAATCTCTTTATCTGAACAGAAGCTCTTTAATTTCACAAGATCCCAACTGTTGAGAGTTGGTAGCAGTGACTGTGCCATTGGATGTCTGTTTAGGAAGTGTTGGCCTAGCCCAATCAGCTCGAGGGAGTTCCCTATCCTTTCAACTATGGTTTTTAAAGTCTCTGGCCTGATATCAAGGTCCTTGATCCATTTGGAGTTAAGTCTTGTACATGGTGACAAGTACGGGTCCAGCTTTAATCTTCTGCATGTGGAGATCCAGTTTTGCCAGCACCATTTGTTGAAGATGCTGTTCTTTTTCCATTGGATTCTTTGGGCCCCTTTGTCAAAGACCAAATGGCTGTAACTTTGTGGGCTTATATCTGGGTCTTCAATCCTTATCCATTGATCTGTGTGTCTATTTTGGAGCCAGTACCAGGCTGTCTTTATAACTATGGATTTGTAGTATAGACTTAGGTTTGGTATGGTAATACCTCCAGCTGTGTTTTTGTTACTCAGGATTGTTTTTGCTATCCTGGGTCTTTTTTGCCTCCATATGAACTTTGAGATTGTTTGGTCAACTTCTTTGAAGAATTGCTTTGGGATTTTGATTGGTATAGCATTGAATCTGTATATTGCCTTTGGTAGGATGGTCATTTTTACAATGTTGATTCTGCCAATCCAGGAACAAGGGAGATCTTTCCACCTTCTGGTGTCTTCTGCAATTTCTTTCTTTAGGGTTTTAAAGTTTTCATTGTCAAGGTCTTTTACCTCCTTAGTTAGGTTTATACCAAGGTATTTCATTTTTTTAGGGGTTATAGTAAATGGTATGGTTTCTCTCAAGGCTTTTTCACTTCTTTCATTCTGGGCATATAGGAAGGCCTCTGATTTTTGCACATTTATTTTGTATCCTGCCACCCTGCTGAACTTCTCGATTAGTTCCAGGAGCTTCCTGGTGGAGTTTTTGGGATCCCTCAGGTATAAGATCATGTCATCTGCAAATAGGGATAGCTTGATTTCTTCCTTGCCGATTTGAATCCCTCTTATGTCCCTTTCTTGTCTTATGGCTTCAGCTAAGACTTCAAGTACAATATTGAATAGAAGTGGTGAGAGTGGACAGCCTTGTCTAGTTCCTGATCGAAGTGGGAATGCTTCCAATTGTTCCCCATTGAGCATAATCCTTGCTGTGGGCTTGTTGTATACAGCTTTTATTATATTGATAAAGGTTCCTTCCATTCCTACTGTCTCTAGCGTTTTGATCATAAAAGGCTGTTGGATCTTGTCAAAAGCTTTTTCTGCATCTATCGAGAGTATCATGTGGTCTTGGACTTTGGACTGGTTTACATGATGAATTACATTTATTGATTTGCGTATGTTGAACCAACCTTGTGTGCCGGGGATGAAGCCTACTTGGTCCCCATGAATGATCTTTTTAATATGTTTTTGAATCCGATTTGCTAAGACTTTGTTGAGAATCTTTGTGTCTGTGTTCATCAGGGAGATCGGCCTATAGTTTTCTTTTTTAAGTGAATCTTTATTAGGTTTTGGGATTAAAACGATATTAGCTTCATAGAAGGAATTTGGTAGTGTTCCTTCCTTTGCTATTTGATGGAACAGTTTAAGGAGTATTGGTGTTATTAACTCCTTAAATGTCTGGTAGAACTCTGTGCTGAATCCATCTGGTCCAGGACATTTTTTGGTGGGAAGATTCGAGATTACTTCCTCAATTTCCTTATATGTTATAGGACTATTTAAATAATTCACAACTTCCTGATTCAATTTAGGTAAGTGGTGTTTACTTAGAAATTCATCCATCTCTTTTGTGTTGTCAAACTTCACAGAGTATAAGTTTTTGAAATATGATGTTATAATTCTCTGGATTTCTTGGGTATCAGTAGTGATAACTCCATGTTCATTTCTAATTTTGTTAATTTGGGTTTTCTCTCTCTTGCTTTTGGTTAGTTTAGCTAGGGGTGTATCAATCTTGTTGATTTTTTCAAAGAACCAGCTTTTTGATTGGTTGATTTTTTCTATCGTTTTCTTAGTCTCGATTTCAGATATTTCTCCCCTTATTTTGCTAATCTCTTCTCTTCTACTGCTTTTGGGATCAGATTGCTCTAGTTTCTCTAAAGCTTTAAGCTGCATTGTTAAGTTGTTTATTTCTGATGTTTCCATTTTTTTGACGTGGGCATTAAGAGCTATGAACTTACCTCTTAGAACAGCTTTCATTGTGTCCCAGAGATTTTGGTAAGTTGTATTTTCGTTATCATTCACTTTCAGGAAATCTTGAATTTCCTTTTTAATTTCTTCCTGAATCCAGTTCTCATTCAGCATCATAGTGTTAAGTTTCCAGGAGTTAGTGTATTTTCTCTTGTTTGATGTGTTGTGGATGTCCAGCTTTAGGCCGTGGTGGTCTGATAGGGCACAGGTTAGAATTTCAACTTTCTTGTATATGTGTAGATTCGTTTTGTGGCCCAATATGTGATCTATTTTGGAGAAAGTTCCGTGTGCTGCTGAGAAAAATGTGTATTCTTTGGTGCGTGGGTGAAAAGTTCGATAGAGATCTGTGAGGTCCATTTCTTTCAGGGTTTGATTAAGTTCCAAAGTGTCTCTGTTAAGCTTTTGACCTGTTGATCTATCCCATGTAGAGAGGGCGGTGTTGAAGTCCCCAAGAATTATCGTTTGGGGGTTGATTTCTTGCTTTAGACGCTGTAGGGTTTTCTTAATGAATGTGGAGGGGCCCGTATTGGGTGCATATATGTTCAGTATTGTGAAATCTTCCTGGTGAATTGTACCTGTGACTAAAATGTAGTATCCACCCGTGTCTCTTATAATTTTTTTTGGTTTGAAATCCACTTTGTCTGATAGCATAATGGCTACCCCTGCCTGTTTTCTGCTTCCATTTGCTTGTAGAATTGTTGACCAGCCTTTTATTTTTAGAGCGTGCCTATCTTTTGTGGTGAGATGGGTTTCCTGCAGGCAACAGATTGATGGATTGTGATTTTTAATCCAAGTTTGTAATCTGTGTCTCTTGATCGGTGAATTAAGTCCATTAACATTAATGTTATAATGGAGAAACTATTGTTAATTCCAGACATTTATTATGTTTAGTAGCTTTTATAAGTATATTGCTTCGCTTTTAATGGTGTTATATTTTCCTTCTGTTCTCCTGGATATGCCTGTTTTTTTCTTCACGCTTGAGTATCATTTCTAGCAGTTTTTGAAGGCCTGGTTTGGTGGCCATGTATCCCTTAAAGTTGTCTTTGTGCTGGAAAATTTTTCTTTCCCCCTCGATCATGACTGATAGTTTTGCAGGGTAAATCAGCCTGGGTTGACATTTTTGCTCATTCAATACTTGAAGTATGTCTCTCCAAGCTCTTCTTGCTTTTACTGTTTCGACTGAGAAGTCATTTGTTATTTTAATAGGTTTGCCTTTAAAAGTGACTTGTTTTTTCTCCCTTGAAGCTCTCAGCACCAGTTCTTTATCTTGAATGTGGAGTGTTTTAACTATTATTTGCCGGGCTGTGCTTCTATTTTGGTCGTATCTGTTTGGGGTGCGGAATGCCTCTTGTATATGAATGGGCCTCTCTTTTTTTAGATGAGGAAAGTTTTCCTTGATGATCGTTTGAAAAATTTCCTCAGGCGTGGTATTTTGAGATTCTTGCTCCGGTATTCCATGAATACGCATGTTAGGCTTCTTCAGGGTGTCCCATATCTCTTGGATATTTCTCTCAAGTATCTTTTTGGCTTTAACAACCTCTTCCATTGAGCTGGTTAGTACTCCCACTTTATCTTCAAGGTCTGAAATTCTGTTTTCTGCTTCATTAGTTCTGTTGATAAGACTCTCTGTGGCGTTCTGGGTTGAAGGTAACTTGTCTTTTAGCTCAGTTTTAAACTCTGCTTGAGTTTGTTTTAACTGCTCTATGCCACTTTTTGTTTCTTGCACTGTTTTTCTCAACTCCTCCAGATGTCTGTTGTGTTCCTCTTCAAAGCGATTGATTCGATTATGTAATTCCTCCCGGATTTCCTCTTTCATAGTATTGAACATGGTAATGATCATATTTTGAAAGTCGTTATCCTGGGTCAGGCTTTCTTGGCCTTTTTCCGCGGGTTTGTTCTTGTTGGAGTCTAACATTATGGGATTAATTTCTTCAGTGGGAAATTTGTTTACTTGAGTGTTGCTTCTCATGGATTTGCACTTTGACTTTGGCATTGTCATTTTAACTGTTAAGATCTCTCAATTTCACTAAACTGAATTATTTGGCCTGGGGTACTGGTGGGCGGGGCCCGAACGGGGACTTACCTAGGGCGCGGGGTGAGGCCCGGCTGGACCTCGCGTGCGTGTCCCGACCCACCGGCGGAGTGGGGTGGGGTGAAAAGGGAGGATGGGCGAGTCAGCGTGGAGTTATTTAACCCGAGGGCAGCTGGGGCCGGGCCCGGGCGCAGGGGGAGGTCCTCCTCGTCCCTCGGCCCCCGCGCGGCTCCGGCTGGATGGTGGGAGTGGGAGCCGGGTCCCTGTGGGCTGACCTGGGGTCCTAGGGCGCGGGGTGGGGCCCGGCTGTACCTCGCGTGCGCGTCCCGACTGGTGGAGCGGGGTGGGGTGAAAAGGGACGATGGGTGCGTCGGAGTGGAGCTATTTAACCCGAGGGCAGCTGGGGCGGGGCCCGGGCGCAGGGGGAGGTCCTCCTCGTCCCTGGGCCCCCGCGCGGCTCCAGCTGGATTGTGGGAGTCGGAGCCGGGTCCCTGTGGGCTGATCTGGGGTCCTGGTGGGCGGGGCCCGAACGGGGACTTACCTAGGGCGCGGGGTGAGGCCCGGGTGGACTGCGCGCGTGTCCCGACCGGCGGAGCGGGGTGGGGTGAAAAGGGAGGATAATGATATTTTAAAAACCTGCTTTATATCTGGTAGCCTGTGAGTATTGTGAAGAAATCTGTCGACTTGGCCATATACTATTTCTGTATTTTTCTGTTTGACTGTTATACTTTGGCAAAAATAAATATAAGAAAAAAGTTGTAGTGGATTTTTAAATGACTGATTATTAAAATCAATATTTTTGGCTTAGTTTGTACACACAGTTGATTCACACGTGCTGGAAGTTGGCCAAAATTAAATGAAAAGTTTTTTTTTTTTTTTAAACCAGAACATTTATTATGACCCATTGCTGAATTCCTCAAGATGAACTGGACGCGGCAACAGCTGCCCTCTTGCGTTTCGGCATTGTTCCTTCACGGAATCCATGTCTGAATCTGCGGGAGACAATTTTTAGGTGCCTCGTCCGCCTAGTTCCAATAGTACTTTGCCTTTTGGCCTTGGCGCTCCAGTTATACTTTCTTTTGCACCTGGCAGGGTAGCCACACTTGCCGCAGGTCGACTTCTGAAGGTGGTTAGGCCTTGGAGCCACAGCGGCGGCACAACGTGTGCGTCTTGTTTCATCGCTTTCCAAAGGACGACGTTCCCTTCATCATCTTGATTCTGCCACCACGACCAAAGAGCATTAAATGAAAAGTTTTAATAATCAATGGAAGTCATTGAAAAATGAAACTAGTGATCTAGTTAAATGCAATAAGTGATATATTTATTGAACTTGAGCCCTTGCATCTTTGCAGTTATCCCTTTTTCAGTTACGTAGTCTTTACAGTGAAGGACCTAAGTTAATTGTACACGAGTAAAAAGTAAGATTTGAAACTGTTGTTTGTACTCCCTTTAATTACTGTTGTGTGTATGTTTTCTCTTGCATATATATAATATATATGCACTTATTGGAAGATCACATTATTTTTTTAATTGGAGTATGTGATCAAAAAAACTAGGATCTGTCAAAGTTCCACCTGTATTGGTAACAGTAACTATTTATTCTTAAAGTTTAATTCATTGCTGTAGAGATTATAACCCAGTGTATAGATTCTAGTACATTTGTATTTTAAAGTTGAACTCTGATAAATAAAGTTTACCTCTTATTTTTAAAACAGCGGTCTTCAAAGAATGTAGCCACAGTAATACCAGCCTGAGAACTTAGAAGCATCTCAGGACACATCTCAGACCTACTGAGATAGAACTGCTGGTTAATAAACTTGTCAGGTGATTCTAATGCCCCTTTAAGTTTGATCTAAATGTGGATTCATGGATCACTCCTTGTAATTTCTTCCTCTTCACATTTTATCTGAGACAGAATCTTATATCTATACCTGAAAATTTCATCTCTCTTTTTCTTCCCCTCCTTTCTTCAAACAGTAAAAAAAAATGTTCACTAGAATTTTCATAATGTTGTCAGTGTCAATGTAAATATCAAATGTATGAATCTAGTAGCCTGTCTCAATTATGACTTCTCATCTGGGCAACAAAACACCAAGAATGACTTGAGTTACCATTATCTCATTTCTCCAAGGATAATATATACTAATACTAATCTGGATGCATAAAGGAAAAGTTAATTCATTATGTACAACGATGCAGTAGGACTTAATTCTTTTCCAGAAACTCAGGTTAATTGAACTATTTATAAATTTTTTTATTATTTTACTTTTATAGTTTTACAAATATATTGAGGATTCATCCCTGATTCCTTCCATCCCCCTCTTTCCCATTTCCCTCCCTTCTCTTCATCAATATATCCCACTCCCTCACACCCTCCTGTCTGTCTGCTTCTATGGACCCCAGGGTTCCCTCTGACTCTTCTTGTAGGAGTTCAGACTTCTTGTGACATACAAAGTTGCCTCTTTTTGGGCCACCTTACTGATAGGACCATCTCCCTTTACTTATCCAACTTCAGTCCCTAAGATTTCTACTGTATATATTCTCTCTCTCTTGAGTTCCTCGACAGTCTATGGGGGCATGTTGGTATGTCAGTCATTATCCAGTATGGTAAGTGTCATTACGATGAGTTCCTAGATGGAGCAGTTCTGCCTTGAATGGAATGTCTTGTCCAATGGTGAACCTTCCCATCTTTAGGTTCTTATCATCGCACCACCCCCTCTTTTGCAAGGTTCCCAAAAACCATAGGATGGAGAGAGATTTGGTTGGCCTGGTTCTGGTGAACCTTGCTAGGTCGCTGGTACACTGCATTATGGCTGGCCGTCATTGTCCACTTCACTGCTCTTCTACTGGCCTAGGCTGCGTCCTGTCAGGGTGTTGGGATCCTCTACCTCTGTACAAGATTTCTAGGCTGAGTGTTAAGTGTTCTTCAAATCTATGGATGGGTATAATAGCAGCTATTTACAGAGCAGTCTGGTGTACTGTCTTCTTATCTTTAGGTTCATTGGCTGCTTTTCCCTATTGATATATTTCCTTCCTTTTTTTTTTTTTTTTTTTTTTTTGGTTCTTGTTCTAGTTAACAGTAATAGTAATGTGTTCCATTCTGACAAGTGCGTCTTGGCCCAAAGTGGACTATTCTTTAATGTGTCATTTAAACCATTTATTTATGTGTGTGTGTGTGTGTGTGTGTGTGTGTGTGTGTGTGTATTAGAGGCACTGTGTGTCACTATGGAAGACCAAGGGTGACTTCAGGAATCATCCTGGATTGCTTCTACTTCCTTTGTGCTTCTTTCTGGGATTTCCCAGGCTCTGCCCACCAGAGTCAGAAGTGCAGCCTGCCACCATTTTCTTCAGGTGTTTTTTTTTTTTTTTTGTGGGACCTGGGATTCAAACTCAGGACCTTTTGATTGTAAGGCAGAATCTTAACCGCTGAACTATCACTCCAATCCTAATTGGACTATTGTATCAAGTTCCTAAAAAGATTTGCTTTGATTGGCTTAAGGTACATATACAAATTTTACTTGTACATATATTTGCTTTATTTGTTTTTTGAAAGATTACAGGTCCACCAGGTTGTGGAAAAACTCAGTTTTGTATCATGATGAGTGTTTTGGCTACATTACCAATCAACATGGGTGGATTAGGAGGAACAGTTGTATACATTGATACAGAATCTGCATTTACTGCTGAAAGGTAGGATATTTTATTATTTTCTTTGTAGTGCTTTACTTTGATAACTTACATGTAGTAGGAAAATTGCAAATAGATTAATATTTACCTTTCTTTAAGAGCAAAGAATGCTAGAGCCATTTTGAAGTAATTTTTCTCTTGCGAATTTGATTTTAGAAGTAGTTTTCTTTTTGCCTTTCCTGTTTCTTTCTTATTATCGGTGGAGTTCCTGTATAAACTGTGTTTTTGCAGGTTGGGAAAAAATGGTGAATAAGCAGAGAGAAATGTTAACTATAAAGTGGGGAAGAGGGAATAAAAATAAGAAAGAAAGAGCTCAGCTGCTTTGTAATTTCTAGTTGGAAGTAAAATACTTGTAGAATGGACATTCAGTATCTGGGATGCTTATACAACTGCAGATTGATTCATTCCCATCTCTTAGTCAAGAACTATAAATATAATTCTTGAACTCTTTTCATAATTAAACTTTCAAATTTTATTTTGTGCGTGTATGTGTATGTGCTTGCACGCGTGTGCGTATGTATATCAGAGGGCACTGCATGTCCCTGTGGAGGACTAAGGGTGATTTTGGGAATCATCCTGGATTGCTTCTACCTCCTTTTTGCTTGACTCTGGGATTTCCCAGGCTCTACCCACCCAGCTCAGAAGCGCACGCAGCCACCATTTCCACCAGGCATTTTTATGTGGGACTTGGGATCTGAACTCAGGACCTTCTTTCTGCTTGTGGGGCAGAGTCTTAACCCATGAGCCATCTTTCTAGCCTTTCATAATTAAACATATAAGAATAATTCTCTACCTTATTTCTTTCTAAAAGAGTGATATTTAATTATATCAAAGTGGATTGACCAGATAAATTCCAAGTTGAATGTTTCATTAGTTTTTTGAGCCTTATACGTGTCATGAGCTTCATGAGTCTTAGGAGCCTCCTTTTCCCTCTAAGAGGGATTGTTAAAGCTTGGGGTAAGTAGCCACCTCACAATATAGCAACAAGAGACTGTTTTCTGTATTTTTCTTATTAACTTATGGAGATCTTATATTTATTTTTTGCCTTAATTATTTACTTTTGGGAATTTTTTTGTATTTGCTTATTTCTCCATATTTTTCTTTATATATTATTAATACAGCAAAGGATGGTTGATAATATCGAGAAGTAAAATGCTAATTTATGCTATATAACTCAGGGAGCTTTGATGAAGTTCATTTGCGGATCGGGCTGAGACTTTACATTGTTTCAGTTTTTTTAATCCTTTTCCCCATTTTTCATATAGCTTAATATGTGGGGGTAATATTGCTGCCACATAGAATGCATTTTGAGATCTGACGAGAGGGTCAGATGGAGGAAAAGTTTCAGGTTTTTTGTTGTTATAGTTGCCTTCTAGAGTGTGCCATATTTAGTATCTGGTCACATTTTATTTGTGCTGTTACAGGTTTCTTGACCCTTTATTAGAATTATTAATGAAAATTGGTCAATCAGTTGGGCACACTTTCTAACATAAGCAGCTGAACACCCCAAAACAGTGACTTGAGCAAAATAGACTTATTTTCTTCACATCCAAAGATCTAGTCCAGCTGCTCAGTGCCGACAGTCAGACTCAAGACTGGTCAAAACTGCATCATTGATTCCTGTTAAAAAAATATAAAAAGGACCAATAACCAAAATCTTGATGGAATCTGTCCTCCACTTAAATGATAATCCCCTTCTTCTAGATGCTGATCCAACTAATTAAGTTCTTTCTGTCCCTCTTTAAGCTTTATTTTAAATCCAGTCACATCTGATCACTGGAGATACTGTTTCCCCAGGTCAAGTTGCCGTCCCCTCTTGTATGGGCTCACGGCGTCGTTAGCTAGTGTTGCTCCACGCTGACTTCCTCGTAGATTCTTCTCATGGCATCTACAGCAATCTTTTTAAAAAAGAAGTCAGTCCTTCTCCTAGACTTTTTTTTTTTCTAAATAAAATTTAAACAACATACCACAGATCTGAAAGTCTGATGTGACATAGGGATCTTCCTGGCAAGGCTTTCTCACTTCGTTGAAGTTCCCACTGGAGTGATACGTGGCTCATTTCTTACCTGCTTTTTTTCTTAATTTTTCATTTTTTTCATTTCTCATCTTATTTGCTCACAATAGGCAAGGTTTGCAGACCACTCTGTGGAACAGCACTAGTTTTGTTCTCTCTTCCTAATTCATTTTGTTTTAGTAGCTGGCCTTGTTTCTCCTACAGATTTATTTTCTTTTTTCCTCCTTTCCTCCCCTCATATTTGTTCCTCTGTGTGTGTGTGTGTGTGTGTGTGTGTGTGAGTGTGTGTGTGTGTGTGACTGCCATACCCCCAGCACCCATATAATAATGCCTGGCACCTAGTTTAGGTCCTCAGAAAGTGTAGAGTAGAATACATTTTAAGTGCCATCTTCTTAAAGGAATATTTTTTAATAAAAAGATTTCCTCTAGATGGCACTGTTTTCAAAGTTTGTATGCCTTATACATTAGTATGACGTTGTATGACTAAAGATTTTTTTTTCTGTTATCCAAAGAAAAAAGATCTTTGTAAAGAAGATTGCCACAAGAAATTACTGGGATTAATACGAATCATGCAGAATACTGTATCTAGATTTACTTTTTGATTTATGTTTTTTGAGTTTTTTCCCTCTCTGACATAAAAGTCCTGAAGAGATGGCTCAGTGACCAAAGGTGGCTGTGTGCAAACATGACAACCTGAGCGTGATCTCTGGAGCCTGCATGGTAGAGGGAGAAAGACCGCATCTGAAAGTCGTCTTCCAGCTGTGGCATGTGTGTGTCTGCTCTCTCTCTCTCACTCTCTATCTTTGTATCTGTCTCTGTCTTGTTCATGCTCTTTCTCAAAGAATATTTTAAATAAAAATTCATTTGGAGAAACTTGCAGAAAGTTCAGCACATTTGTAAGTTATATAGCATAGTAAATGGGAACAGAGGTATTCACAGCTACCTACTGGTTACCATTCCTTCTGAGAAGACTTATTAGAAGGACATAGATGTATAGCTCAGGACTTTTCACCATTCAGGTCCCTGCTTGAAATCTAGCCTAGAGTTGGAGCACAGAAATTTATTCTTGTCTGTTGTGTTGCCGGTGAGTTAATTGTTCTTACTTTGGTTCCTGATCAACTGATTATCCAAACTCTGAGAAACCGGTGCATACAGGAATTGTTGCTATACCTATCTTATTGAAAGTGGGTGGGCAGTACTATGTACTAGAGCTTTGTACTACTAAACTCAGCAAATAGTTGCAGTTATAGAAAAATTTACACATTTCTGCCCAACCCTCAGAATTTGCCTATTTTGCCACTGCCATGTCCTTTCTCCTTGCTTTCCTTACTCCCCTCATGTCCTCTTCATATTCCCTCCCCATTCCCTCTCAAGCACTTCTGAATGGTCATGCGATCTGTTTTGTTTTCTCTCTTTGCTTCTCTTTGGATACTATTCTTACTCCCGAGCAGGTTTGACCTCTTGTTCAAAATAATAATTTTTTTCTTTTCAACTTATTCAAAATAAACTTTTAAAGAGTTGTTGACTGCTTTTATTTCTCTTTTTTCCTGCTTTTGCTTTCCTGCTTTTCACTTCTGATTATAGCATATGTAAGGAATTTATTTTGTTTGTCTCTTTAAAGTTCTTGGCCACTTCTCAGAACTCTTTAACTGTTTGGAGATGAAAACACTATTCTTTTGTACTCCAGTGTCTCAAAAAGGAACATAAAATATAGGATAGTTGTGTTTACAGTCTCTCTTCCTGGTCCCCTTGGATAGCTAAGTACTAGGGCTGATGAAGTGTCATTTTAGAAGGGATACAGTTATACTCAAAGAGTGGTATTTTTAACATTTTAAACCCTAAACATTTGTAATTTCTAGGAGTGCCATCTATGTATGTCCAATTACCTCTGTTTTAACTTGTTATTCTTAGATTTAGCTTTAGGCTTCAAATTTAGATAATAATATTTAGGTAATAATTTTTTGTTCACCAAGAAACAATTGTTTAGGGACAGACGGCAAGATAGCTCAGTGGGTAAAGTGCCTAGTTGCAAACCTGCCAACATGAGTTTGATCCCAGGAAGTCCACATGGTGGAAGAAGAGAACTGACTTCTGATAGTTGTCGTTTGATCTCTACCTGTGCACCATGGTATGCACATTTGGCTCCCCTTCCCTCTTTCTCTCTCACTCTCTTTCTTCCCATGAATATAATATTGAAAAAAGAAACATCTGGATGGCATTCATTTGTGTAAATAATACTTTTTTTGTTTACTAAAAAATTCTTGTATAACATAAACTCTGAATTGAGAAAGCCTATAATTCTTCAATGAGATATGTCAACCTTTATCTGTCAAAATGATAATATGTGTTTAAATACCCTTTGTTCATAAAAGAATGAAATGAAAGCATTTTCTTACTGGATAATATATTGTGATAGCTGCTTGACAAAACCTTATTTATAAACACATTGATTCTCAGAAAACTTAATTGTGAAAACTTTTTTTTTCCTCAAAATTTGATGAGACCTAAAACCTTTGCTAGAGACTGGGTGAGGTCTAACCAGAACTTGATTCCCAAAGTCCCCATAGTGGAAGGAGAGAACCAACTGCTATCTGACTTTGACACGTGTACCGTGGTATATGTATATTTGTTCTTTCTCTTTCTCCCCTTCTCCCCTCTCAAGTAGATAAGTAAAATACTAAAAACAAAAAGCAAAAAACAAAGAACCTTTTCTGGTCTTGTGCTGTAACAATTAAATCCTGCTAGTATATATAAAAAGAGCATATCTTCAAAACTTGTGTTTTCAGCCTTTTGCTTATACCTGCTTTATTGATGAGTGTTAAGAATCTTCCAAGTATTAGAACCTTGGTAATGTGACTAAATATTATTGACTGTTTCTTCTTGTGTTTTCCCCTCCCCTTTCTACAGACTAATTGAGATAGCAGAATCCCGTTTTCCTAGATATTTTAACAATGAAGAAAAATTACTTTTGACAAGTAGTAAGGTTCATCTTTACCGAGAACTTACTTGTGCTGAAGTTCTGCAAAGGTATGCCGTTTTACTCTTCCCCTCTACAGATAACCACTGATGGTCAAGGCTGACCAGAGGAACAGAGGAGCCCCTTACCCTTCAGGGTTACCAGTACTGAAATATTGCCTGTGCCCAAGTAGGCACCCATGCCTGTGCAAGAGCAAGCATCCCTCATGGGACTCAGTAGGACACATACACAAGAAGGGGACATTGGGTAGGAGAAGTAGGAGGGAAGCTTATGGGCTAGAACTCTCTCAGTGGGAATGGGGAGATGAAGTAGGGAAAGGGAAGGAGAAATCAACAAAAATCTATGGTAATTTTAAACAATTAAAAAAAACCAAAAAAGGTATGCTGTTTTAGATTTTGATATTTGAGTAATGTCTTAGAGATTTTTACTTTTCATGTTATTAGCTTCTGAGTAAAGAAATAATTCTTGCATATTAGAATTGTGGGAAATAATTATTTCCTTATTTGTTGTAGCCTTTTGAAGTATTTCTTTAAAGTGGAAAAATGCTAAATGAATGTTTTAAAGTCTAAGTGGTATATTAATTACTTATTGTTTCCTTAACACCTTGCCTCAAAATTTATCACCTTAAAAGAGCAAATACATATTTTCCAAAGGTCGAGTGTCTGGGTGTGACTTAGGTGGGAGTTCCTGGCTCAGAGTTGCTCAAGAGTTGAGGAGAAGCTCGTGACTAGGGTTGCAGTCACCTCCAGGCTCAGCTGGGTTTGGCGTGTCTGTTTCCAGGCTCACTGTTCCTTCCATAGGATTACACCGTAGCAGCCTGCTTCCACTTCCAGAGGGAGAAATCTGAGAGAATGGCGAGTGAAAGGGCGCCTAAGGTGGAAGCCTTAATCTATTATATTTTGTTTTTATTCTGTTAGAGTTTCATATACAGATACAATGAATTTATTATATTTTCATACTGTCATACTAATCCCCTCGCTTTCCTCATTACAAGCCTTCTTTTCTCCGTACTAGACTCGTTCCTATTTTCATGTCTTTTTACAAGTGTGTCCCATTGAATTTCATCAGGTTTGCTTTTGATGAAATTGTGCCCGAGTGCTTGCTGCACTATGAATCATGTATCAGTGGGTAGACCACTGAGGAAAGCATCTTCCCTCCTCCTCCATCCAGCATGAATCCCCAACAGTTTCTCAGGGAGGTCCAGGTCCTCTTGAGAGCTTTTCCCTTTCTTGGTGAAATGTTGATAGGCCAAATCCTGTGCAGATTTTGTGCAAATACACATAGCTGCAGTGTGTTCGTGGATACAACAGCCTTGTCCATTCTTTCTGTTCCCCTCTTCTGTGAAGTTCCCTGAGTCTTAGAGTAGAGGGTAGTTTATACGTCCTGTTTAGGGCCGAGCAGTCTGCAGTCATTTATTTTTTGCACTTTGATCGGTTGTGATTTTCTGTAATGAACACTTTCCATTGCAAAAGGAAACTTCTAGGTTAAATGCTGAGTGTTCCTCTAATCTATGGGTATAATGATAAATGTTTAAAAGCCAGTTTGATGTAAAGTCTTTGTGGCTAAACCTTAATAGTTTGTATCCCCCTCTGGACTATGTCCTCTCGCTTTGCTAGGTTCTTGGCCTAGTTTATAGTACTGGGAATGTGATCCCCACTGAAAAGCAAGCTCTAAATCCAATTAGAAAGCAGTTATTTACTTCCTTAATATTCACGGCACTATTGGACTGATGGTCACCTCTTTCCAGGGTGGTTGTTATAGTAACTCACAGCTTTCACAGATTGATGAGATTTTTGATTGTTTTTCTCCCCTCACCAGCTCAGAAAGTTTAGTCTTTATACCCTATTGTCAAAACTGAGAGTTCCATTGATTTGTCATATGCTATTATATTAGTTACACAGACCAAGTCTGGGGCAGAGTAGGAGCGTCTGGTTATGAAATACCAGGAAGGAAAAGTAAGTGTGAGACATTTTGGAGAATGACTACCATAAGTATTTTTACTCGAGTACTTAGATGCTGAAATTCCATTATGTGCCCTGAGTTTGTAAAGTCATTGAATCTTGGGTCTTACACACTCCAGACAAGTGCTCTAACAATGATTGTGTTCTATCCTTTTTTTTTAAAGTTTGAGATGAGTCTTGCTAAGTTTTTCAATTTGACTTTTAAACTGTGTTTAAAATTAAACAATTTTTTTGCTCAAATTTTGTTTATATATTTTTTCTTTTTCATTTATTACTTCCACTCATACAAAGTTGATAAGTACCCCTTCCCCTCCCTCCCTCCACCCCTCCCTGAATCCCCCTGCTCCCTTCTCCCTTTTCCCTTTCCTTTCCCCCCTCCCTCCCTTGCTCCCAGTGCCCCCTCCCCATTCCTGGAGCATCCTTTAGTGTGCATGTCAAACTTCCCTCTGGGTCCTCCTCTCCGATGAGGTATAAAGACTCAGTTGCATTTACCTAGAGCTCTTTTTTGTGTTCCCCTTTAGTATAGGAACACTATTGTGGCTGTTAATCCCTTGCCTCTAAGGATTGTAGTGCCTGTGATCCATGCTAGACTTTGGAAGTTTAATGATATGTTGGTAATTGCGCAGGTCGTGCAAAGTCCTGTTATGATTACTTCGGCCCTAACTTGTATGGATTATCTTGCATATCGTTGCTCCTCCCCATCTTTAGGCTCTTAAAATCTTACTGCCCTCTCTTCCGCAAATTTTCCTGAGCTTTAGGATGGGGCGAGATTAGGCTGGCCTTGTTCCAGGTAGTTGACGTAGAGTCTCTGATTTTCCAAATTATGATTTGTTGATTTTTTTTTCAGTTTTGCTGCTCTTGTACTGCCCTTGGCTCCATCCTGATGGGTATTGGATGTCACCTCTTGGCCAGAGATAAAGTGCTGTTAAAATAGAGTCTTATTATAAGAGTAGATTCAAAGGTAGATGGAATAAGAGTAGGAGACCATTGGGGGGAGGGGGTGTCAGTCTCCCATTTGCAGGATGGTTACCTTCTGTCTGCCAGACTCTATGCCCTCCCTTTCTGGTGAAATCATACCCCATCAGACGCAAGTAAGGAAAAGTCTGTGAGCCCAACAAGATGTCTCATTACTTACTTGCAGTCCTTGATGGTGGCCTATTTTCTCTGCTGTAGCATGATCCCCTCTCTCCTTTTTTTTTGGTGGGGCCTTTCTTCCCCTTCCCTACTGCTTATAATCTTTGCAATTACTGTAGGTTAAAATTTTAAATTTTAAAATTATGTCTTAAATTTGTCTATTTAAAATTTCTTTCATAGGATTGAATTTTTGGAAGAAGAAATTATTTCAAAAGGAGTCAAACTTGTGATTATTGATTCCATTGCTTCTGTGGTCAGAAAGGAGTTTGATACACAACTTCAAGGCAACATCAAAGAAAGAAACAAATTCTTGGCCAAAGAAGCATCCTTATTGAAGTACTTGGCTGAGGAATTTTCAATACCAGTGAGTTTTTTCTCTTCTTCTTTTTTTGATTATTTATTTTTTTTACTTTTACATTTTTTAAGTCTATTGATTTACTGTATCATTAATAAAATTAGAGGTATAATTGCTATAGTAAATACCACTTTTTATAAATTAATTCATTATTTTATAATTCAAGAGTTCATCAGATACAAATAACAGTTTCCATAGTTACTCTTTTTATTCCTTTTCATTGTTTATGTTTTGTTATCACATCTGTCTTACTAAGATAACTATTAAATAGTAAAACTCCATGGAAATGCCTAGATCTAGTTCTGTGAAATTTCTTTTACAGCGGTAATGTCAGTTTTGTAAATATCTTAGGTTTAGATCATGTATTACTATTCTCATTGCTATTTTGATTTGCTTCCAATAGCTAGAAGTCAACCCTAAAGGTACATTTGGAGGAGTGACAGTAATGAAAGTGCCAATGAGAAAATCTTGAAAGATGGCTGTTGGCATGGTTTTCATTTGTTGCATTATGATGAGGAAATCTGCAGATGAGGGGAGCCTGCAAGTGTTTGTGGTGTACAGTCTGTAGCCCATAAATGCTTACTAAGTTGTACTCCCATCTGCTATGTGTGGGAGAGTTGTTCTTGTTCTATAGCCTCAGGAACATTTAGTATTGTTAGGCGTTTTTTTTTGAGGAACGAGGAGGGAGGGGAGAGAGAGAGAGAGAGAGAGAGAGAGAGAGAGAGAGAGAGAGAATGTACATCTGTCTTGGTGCATGTATGAAGGTCATAGAACAACCTCCTCTGAGTCATTTTGTTTGCCCTCCCTTCCTTCCTTCCTTCCTTCCTTCCTTCCTTCCTTCCTTCCTTCCTTCCTTCCTTCCTTCCTTCCTTCCTTCCTTCCTTCCTCTTTGCACACGTGTGCAAGTGTGCATGTGTGTGTGTGTGTGTGTACCCTTGGAACTGGAGTGTGTGTGCCTGTTGAGACTCAAGGGTAATTTTGGGAATCATCCTGTATTTCTTATTTCTTTAACTCCTTAATGCTTTGCTCTGGGATTTCCCAGACTCTGCCTTCAAGGATCAGAAGTACAAGCCGCCGTCATTTCCACCCTGAGTTTTTACATGGGATCTGGGCATCTGAACTCAGGTTCTTTTGCTTGTAAGGCAAAAGCTTTAACTCCTTTTTTTTGAAACAGGGTCTTGCCATGTATCTCTGACTATTCTCAAACTAGATCCTGCTGCTTTGGACTTAAGTAGGGATTACTTCTCTATTATCTTACCTAACTAAGTGTTTCAATTTTAGCCATGCCTTATCTAAACAGTAGAAGATTCCTTAACTGAAGATTAAATTTGTTTGAGATTTTATAATTTTTACACTTGTTTTCTAGAAAATTATAATCTTGTATATTTACGTTATATACAGATATATAAATAATGCAAATTATCATGCATCCTTTTATTTGTAAAGTCAAATAGGACATCAGGTAGAAAGTTTGATACATAAAGTTATGCATATTTTAATGTTTTTAAAATGTTTTTAAAATGTAATGACTTTTAAAATGTTTTTGTTTGGATTAAAATCAAATATAAATTTATCTTGGGTTATGCTTATCTTTTAAGTTTTTTATGATTGGTTAAAATGATATATTTAATTTATATTTTCTCTGGTCAATGAGAAGAAGGGGAAACTGAAAGAATATTTCCTAGAGATACTTAGCTAAATGGAAATTTAGGACTTGTTATGTGCTTAGATTTGTAATGTTGCTTCACTTAAAACCTGTGTAAAATATGAAATTTACTTTCTAGTAGTTTTAATAGGTAGAGTTGTAAGGTAATGCTGTTCAGTTTTTCTAAGAATATTATCTTCCTGAAAGAGAAGATAGTTTTGCTCCACTTTGTCTTTAATAGAGACTTTGGAAAGGATAAGTAGTCAATGTCTACACATTTCTGTTTTTATTATGCTTTTTATTTAGAGATGGAAATGCACAGTATACATACATAACAAGATGTAGTGAATTGTTTTGTAATAGTTAAATATTGTTTTTTAAAGTTCTTTGAAAATGACTTCCTTTGGAAAATGTTAAAATAACTTTAGCCTAATTATCACACATCAGCTGAAAATTATGAACTTCTTAGCTTTTGTATCATACTTTGAATAAGGTGTCTCATTTGAGACCAAATTCATTCTCTCTCTGATTTTTTTTTTTTTGAAGCAGGGTCATGTAGCCTAGCTAACCTCAAACTCTTCTATGTAGCAGAGACTGTCCTGGAACTCTTGATCTTCCTGACTCTACCTCTAAGTTGCTGGGATTATAAGTGTGGTAGCCACACTTGGAAATAACTAAATTGCCCAAAACTATATGTTATTTTCTAGTTCAGTATACTTTTACATTTTATTTTGTTTAATGTTATTGTGTGTACATGCACATGTGTGCGTGTGTGTGTGTGTGTGTGTGTGTGTTTGTGAGTGTGACCACCACATGCCTGTTTGTGGAGTTCTGAAAACATTATTTGATGGTCAATTTTTCACCTTGTGCTTTGTCGAGTCAGGGTCTCTTTGGTTGTTTTTGCTGCTCCGCATACTCCAGGCTATCTGACCCGTAAGCTTCTGGACAGTTCTCGTCTCTCTATCCTTTGCACCCTTTTTACCACCATGGCAGTGTTGGGATTAGAAGTTCAAGCCACCCTATTTGGCTTTTTTTCATGTTCCCAGGATCAAACTCAGGTTTTTAGGATTATATAGCAAGCACTTTTACCTGCTGAGTCATATCACCGGCTCCTTTATACTTTTCAAATTAGCAAGCTTCGTGCCTCCTTGCAGCTACTTAAATATGCCAACAAACATTTCTGATTAAAAGAGTGTTTGTTGTTACTTAGCCTGGAATATTTCTTCTCTAAATAGCCATATGGCTTTTTCTTTCGTTACCTTGTTAGTGAGGTTTTGCCTTTGCAAGTATTTGCCACACTACCTCTCTTACTGTGCTTTTTTTCTCCAGATAGTTTTCACTTTAGCATGCTATATTTTCATTGTTTATGTGAGCCTTCCACTTTACAGAGTGGATATAATGACTTGTGTACTTCATCTTTAATTTCAACACTAAGAATAGTATCATACACATAGTAGGCATTGATTAAATATTTGTGAATATGTGAATTGCAGTATTGTTTCTTGTGTAGTACTAAATCTTACAAATGTCGGTACCAAACTTAAATTTGTGGTGTGTGTGTGTACACATATGTATATGCATGTTTAGGTTAGAGATAGATGTTGTATTTCTTCCTCTATCACTTTCCAGCTTATTTTTTAAGACAGAGTCTCCCACTGAACCTGGAGCTTGCTGATTTAGCCATTCTGGATGGCCTGTAAACTCTAGTGACCTGTCTATCTCTGCCTCCCAGCATTCAGATTACAAGCGTGTACTGTCGTGTCCAGACTTTCGTATGGATATTGGTGATCTTAACTCAAGTCCTCATGCTTGTATAGCAAACACTTTACTGACCAAGCCATCTCACTAGCCCTGATTTTAAATTTTAGTATTTATTTTTAGCCCTATCTTCCTTTGCTGTTATTTTTAATAGTGAGAAAATATAACTTTTGGTGGTAGCATTTCATATAGAAACTACACTCAAATTATACTGGCATCTTGTAGGAAAAACAAGACTTAACTATTATAGCTTTAGCCATACAGACTTATCAGGGCAGCAGGCAGTAGAAGAGATGTATCTTCATCTGTTAGACTTTTGGATGAAAATTTTACCTTCTCTTTTAGTAATTTATATAACTAGTAAATGGAAAGTTAATTAAGATGTAGAAGGCCTGAGTTACATAATCAACGAACTTGATCTAATTGACATTTATGGAATGTATTGCTCAATGACTGCAAAATATTTCAAGTATAAAGTGGGATATTGACCAAAGCAGACTACCTTATGATACATAGAACACACTCTATAAACTTAAAGTATTGAAATACATGAAATTTGACCACAAGAGAATTAAACTAGAAATCAGTAGTTGAAATATATTTGGAAAATTTCCAAGTACTTGAAAAATTATCAAAAACCCACAACTTGTAGGTGAAAGAATAATTCAAAAGAGATTTGGAAGTTATTTTGAAGTAATTGAATATGAAAATACAATTTGTCAGAATTTGTAGGATATATCAATAGTTAAAACAGTACCTAGAGGAAAATTTGAACTAAATCCAATGCAATCAGAAAGATTAGAATAGAGATGATAAGAACAGAGATGAATGAAATTAGTAACATTCACTGAAGAAAAATATTAATGAAATAAAGAGCTGGATTTTTGAAAAGATCAATACAAGCGATAAAACTCCAAGTTAGGCATGGTGGTGTGCACCTGTAATCTCAGCATTGAGGCATAAGTATCATGAGTTCAAGTCTATTCTGGATTATATAAAAATCTTGTCTCAACAACAAACCATCAACAAAAATTTTTACTTTCTTTTTATTGACCTGGAAACCATTGATTGAGGTCACAAAGTTGAGCAAAATATTGTATTAGTCTCATATTAGCTTTGCTGTAGATAACACCTTTGATAGGTAAGTTATGATAACAGTTGCCTAAGTATACTTTTCAAGGACTTGAATGTACTTTTCTTGAAACCATTGACTTTCACTTGGGGATGTAGTCCATTGGTTACCTTCTGACACAAAGGGAGCCTCCAAAATATGTCACATTATGCTAACATCATCATTTGATTTTTATTTTTTTACTAAGTTGTATTTATTCTTAATTTATTTCACACACACACACACACACACACACACACACACACACACACACATACACACATACATGCATGCAGAGGACAACTTTCAGAAGTAGATTCTTCTCTTTGACCATTTAGACCTCAGGTATAAAACTTAGTTTATCAGGTTTGCATGCTGATGCCTTTACCTGCTGAGATATCTCATAGACCCTACATTGAATTTTCTGAAGATGGGTGGGATGAGAAGCTAGGAAGTTTGATTATGCATGTTCAAGAATTGATTCCTCATAATTTAAATCACTTTTCTTTCTCATTCTATGACTATTCTCAAAACTTATTCTTGGGAAGGTGGATTGGAAACTTGGGTCTTCTCTTTTCATACTCTTGGCTATATTATGAATAAACTCTGTTCTTTCCCAATAATTTTGGTATTTGGCCTATTGTGCACTAGACAAAATGGGCCTGATTTGGTAACTTTCTTGCAGTGGAACAACTCAGCAATTAAAAAGAAATAAAGTGCTAATACAAACAACAGGGATGACTCAGAAAGCCTTATGTGGAGTGAAAAGAACCAAATTCAAATGGCTATGTTTTGTATGATTTATGTTAGAACATTCTTGAAAAGTCAAAACTATGAAAATGAAAATGAGGCCACTGGTTAGAGGAATTAAAGCTGGGAGTGGGGTTTAGGGGATTTATTACAAATGGGCAGGAGAAGACTTTTCAGAACAATGAAAATAATCTGTATGTTGATAGTGGTAGTGATCACATAAGTATGGAAGTTTGTCAAAACTCACAGAACTATACATCAAAGACTGTATTTTAAGTATATATATATACACACTATATATATATAAATATATATATACATATACATACATATACATATATATATAAATGCCACCTCAAGAAACAACAAAAAGCAAACTAAGTGCTGAATGATCCCTTGACAATTATGTTTTCTTTATCTGGTTTAAATGTTCTGTAACCTTAAGGAAAGGAAAATTGCCAAATTTGTTTAATCAGTGGATTTTACTAAAAAAATTGCCGTTGTCATCAGACTTCATAAATGAGAGTTTATTTCATGTTGTAGTATAACAGCCTTCAAAATTAGTTTTGCAATTTTTCCCCAGTTGAATTAGAGAAGCATAAGTTGATGAAGAGTTTATTAGTTAGAAACAGAATGAAATAGTTTCTTGTCTTCTTGCTAATCTTTCTTTCTGGAACATTTTTTTTTTAACCACTTTTCGCTGCTGAAGGGATGTGGACTGTGAACATTGCTGGCACACTAGAGACTTGTGGGAACTTGGTGAACTGTAGGAAAATATATTTCAGTTGCAGCCAGATAATTTCAACCTCAAAAGTAGATCAGTAATTGTATTTTATTTATTTATTTATTTATTATTGGTGGTCCTGGTGGTCGAACATTTTAGGCAAGTGCTCAGCCACTGAGCTATAGCCCCAACCTCAGTAACTTGAACTTGAAATGAATGCCTTATTTTTGGAGATGATTTATTTGTAAGCATGTCAGAGCAAATGTCGTCCCTCCAGGTTGAAGAAAATCTGATCTCTCAAACTCTTTTTTTTTGTTTTTGTTTTTCTTTCCTCATCAGTGTTGTATAACAAGATTTATTTTTTTTAGTTAAAATTTAGACCTTGGTATTTTGTTAGTGGTGTGTAAAGTCACAAAAAATCTCTTTGGAGCAGTTTATATGGAGGCACACTTTACTAATTTTTTTTTAATGTGGTGAGAAAGTACTATGTAGCACATTGAATTTTAAGTTTTTGGAACTTTGGCCCTCATGGTAGCTTGAAATATCTCAAAGTTTCAAGATGTTCAGGCTAACAACATCATGAAATATCAGGACATCCAGAGCATAGATAAGTCACAACAGGAGAGCTGGGCAGGGTTGTTCTTCCTTTGACATTTATTATGCTAACATCTCCTTAGACATTTTTTTCTGATTAATTGTACTAGGGACTTGTACATGTTTTTCTTTTGTGGTATTTATGGATTGATTTTCAACATATTTGGTTTACTAATAAAGCATATCTATTTTAAGTGTCTGTTTATTTTCCAAATGGTAGCAGATACAAGTTTTCAACTGACACATAGAGTAATTTTAAAATTAGTTATTTGAAATGTTTTCATAATTGCTCAGTTTTTTTTAGACTTCACATTTGTGACTTCTGTTTGGATAAGAGATAATAACTTTTAAGATATATATTTTTTATTATTTTAAGCTTCCATTCATGCAATATAGGTTAAATAACTTTGATACATATTCTAGAATGTGTCCTTAAAGTAAAAAATAATAAAGCAACATCATGTGTAGTCATTGGATGCTCAGCACATATTGTTAAAAAATTTAAATTTGGGCTGGAGAGGTGGCTCAGGGGTTAAGCCTCTGCCTTGCAGGCGGAAGGTCCTGAGTTCGGATCCCAGATCCCACGTATAGATGCCAGGCGGAAGCGGGGGCGGCCTGCGCTTCTGGACCTGGTAGGGCGGAGCCTGTGAATCCCGGGGCAGAAGGAGGTAGAGGCGTCCATGGTGGTTCGCGAATTCGTCCGTGGTTCTACACATACACAGACACACACAAACACAGACACACACACACACGCGCACACATACACATGCACATGCGTACAGTTGAATAAATAATAAAAAAATTAAAAAAATTAAATTTGCAATTTATTACTATATTAACTTTTCTCTTGTATATAAAAGAACTGTGTAGATATGTATATTTTATCTCCAGTTCTTTAACATGATCATGATGCCAAGTCTTACTTATATGTGAGATGTGTTATTTCAATGTTTCCAAAATAAAGTGACTCACTTTAATGTGGGAAAAGTCTTGCAACTTTGAAAAGGGATGAACTTTGGGTCATCAAGATAGGTGACATCTGAGTGCAAGCTGGAACCAGAATTTATCCCTCGAACCCACATAGTAGAAGGAGAGAACTGACTTCTGAGAGTTGTTCTGTGATTTCCTCTCTCTCTCTCTCTGTCAATTAAATAAGTGAAATATTAAAAAAAGAAAACGGAAAAAGTAGTGCTATGCTGATTGTGTTCAAATAAGCATTTTATTTACTTACTATACGCGGTCCTGGTGGCTGAACATTTTAGGCAAGCACTCAACCACTGAGCTACAGCCCCAGCCTCAGTAACTTGAACTTGAAACTTATTTTTGGAGATGATTTATTTGTAAGCATAGAGCAAATGTCTTCCCTCCAGGTTGAAGAAAATCTGATTTCTCAAACTTTTTTTTTGTTCTTTCCTCACCAGAGGCAATACAGTATTACTCTTGAAGTCACTTTTAGGTGAAATAAAATAGCCAAGCCTAGTGAAACAAGAATTTAAAAAGCACATACAATGTCTATAAAGTCTGGTGTTTCTAACTTGTCAACTTCATTATGAGAGACAAAACGGTTGCCCAGAGACCATGATAAGACAGGTTTGTCAGACTCAACAAGGAGGATTTTTGATGTCAGTTTTGCTCCCGAACATATCCTGTGTTGTACAGTCCTACATTATAGCTCTCTTCCTCCAACAGGAAACAAATGATGCATACCATTTTAGCAAACAAAACTTCACCAACATCTCGGGGTCCTGAGTCATTTGTGTTTTAGGCTTTTTGCATTTGCTAAAGGTAAATATTGTCTTCTTTTTCCATTTTCATGTGCATATGTACTGGGCATTTTGTATATGCCTGTGTGCATATTTGTGAGATTCATGTATAAAGGCCTGAGATTGATATTGGGAATCAGCCTTAATTGCTCTTCCATCTTACTCTATTGAGGTAAGATCACTAATGAAACTCGGGGTTCACATATAGGGCTCATTTAGCTGAGCAACATGTTCTGGAGATTCCTAGTATCTACCTTTTCAGATTAGAATTACAGGTAGACCACCGCACCTACCCAGTACTTTTATGTGGAATCTAGAATATTCTAGAATGTGTCCTTAAAGTAAAAAATAATAAAGCAAAACCACTGAGGCATTTCTTTAACCTCAAATATTGTCTTGATTACTACTTACCAAAGTGGGATTGTGCAAATGGAGGACATAGATAATATATTAGAGTCTGGAATAAAACACTAGAGATATTCATATTTATTTTGTAGAAAATCAAGATATTTTCCTCTAAGGAAACTAAGGATTGTTGAGCTAAAGTTAATTTAGTAAAGCACAGGTGATTCTGAATTTCCCATGTTTGCTTAAGAGCAAATAAAGAATTATTCAAAAGAGCTTTCCACTTCTCTCCGTTTTCTTCCTCCTAATAATAAAATGTCAGCTTTCCTTTTCAGGAAAAAACCTAGCAAAGAACTAGTAAGTATTTTTGTACATGTGAGAGCTTAGGCCATAGGTATGTACTACTTTGATCATGAATTTATGCAAACAATGCAATTTGTGGTAAGCATTGATTTTACCCTGACTAAAAGTCCTTTGCAAATGTTGTCATGTGTCATTGTTGAGACTAAGCAGACCCATGTAGCTCTCCTGGGAGAGGATGTATGGTACTCGAAGCTGATGTCTCTTACATTTTGCTCATGATTTTCCTGTTGATTTTCCTATGTCTTTTTGGTGTAAAATGCCATAGTTATGAGTGTTAACAACTTTTCTGAGTCCTACGAATCCTTCCAGTACATCTTTTAACCCAGAGAGGGTGATAATGGAAGACTCTGTGCACATAGGAGGCACTGATAGTAGTACAATAACGTCCATAATTACTTTATTTATATTTTTAAAGTGCCTTTTATTTTATCTCTTTATTTACAAACTGGCTTATGCCTTTGCCCTGACCCCCCATCTCCTCTCCCACACTCACCATCCACATGCCTGTTCTGTCCTCCCCCTCCCTCGTCCTTTTGCTTGTATCTCAAGACTCGCATTGGGGTGCCAGTGTTGGGAGGAAAGTTAGATTTTTGTTGAACTTTATGTGGCTTTTCAGTGGGTAAAGTTGTAGATAGGGAGGTTCTTCTTCCCTTGTCCAGAACCTGTGTCTGAGACTCTAAGAGCTGCCGTATCATCTAAGATCCTAGTTAGTCCTTGGGGAGATGTGATATGTTGGCCATTGTGTAGATCTGGTGGTGGAAGTTCTCATCACAGTGACCTTCTGGGTATAAAGCCCTGTCTGGGTTGACATGTTGGTCAGGAGTACCTTATCCCACCTTTAGGCTCTTAAAATCTTACTTCTCCCTTTTCCGCAAGATTGAGCCTTGGTGTGGGATAAGATTTCAATGATGTTATTAGGGCTGAGTATTCCAGTTTCTCTGATATTCTGTACTCTGGCCCGATGTGGTTTTCTACCTCACTAATCTTCCATGTAATAGAGTGCAACTTGATTAAGCTCTGAGAGTTTTTCTTCTCTGTGTTTCTTTGTCTCAGCTCTCTTGGGATCTTCTTTCACCTATCCCCCCAAGTTATGTTTTTTTTGTAGTTATAGTGGGTATTATAGAAATTTCTCCTTGAATATATCATTTTGAGGGCTTAGTACTAGGTTCTACTTTTAAGGGAGAACATGTGATGTCTGGGAACATTCTGTGTCTGGGATACTTCACTCACTGTAACTTCCAACTCCATCCATTTACCAACAAATTTCATTAATTAATTTTTCTTGATAGCTGAATAGTATTCCATTACACACACACACACACACACACACACACACACACACACACACACACCATATTTTCATTATCCCTTCATCTACTATTGGGCATTTAGGCTGATTCCATTGTGAATAGAGCTGCAATGAATATGAATATACTTGTGTCTCTACAGTACCACGAAACATTCTTTTGGACTATTTCCAGGAGTGGTATTGCTGAGGGCATATGACATTTCAATTTTTAACTTTTTTAGGAACTATGATATGATCTTGAGAGCAGTTATAAAAGTTTACATTCCCACAAGCAATGTATGAGAGAGTTCCCTTGTCCATGCCTCCTTTCCAGCATTGGTTGTTGTATGTGTTTTGGATTTTAGCCATCTTACTTGGGTGAGATGATGATATCTCAGGGTGGTTTGATTTGCATTTCCCTAATGGCTAGGGAGGTGGAATATTTTTAAAGGTATTTGTTAGACATTTTAATTTCATCCTGAAAAAAGTTTCTCTTAAGTTCCAAGGCCCATTTTCTAAATACCCTTTATATTTAATTTTTTGAATCTTTGTGAACTCTGGATATTGGTCCTCTATTGGATATGTGGTTAGTGAAGATTTTCTCCTGTTCTGTGGGTTGTCTTTTTGCTAGGTTAGCAATAACTTTTGTTGAACAGAAGCTCTTTAATTTCATGAAATCCTACTTGTTGAGTGTTAGTCCTGTTTCCTGTGCAATTGTAGTCCTGTAAGACACCTTTTTTATTATTGCATATTGACAGTTTTTTATGAATTCCAAAATAATTTATAATTAAAACTCAATATTTTAATTATAACTATTTAAGACTGACTAGGTTTAGCTAACAGTATTATATCAATCCTAATTTAATGGTTTTGAAATTGTACTATGATGTACTAAGTATTTTAAATAGTAAAGAGTCTTTTCTTTTTTATATATATTTTATTTTGCACACACACACACATGAGTCAAAGGGCACTATGTATACTTGTGGAGGACTAAGGGTGACTTCGGGAGTCATTCTTGTTTGTTTCTATCTCCTTTTTGCTTCATTGTGGGATTTCTCAGACTCCACTTTTCATAGCCAGAAGTGAAGGCTGCCATCATTTCCTTCTAGCATTTTTATGTGGGAATCCCAGATCTGAACTCAGTTCCTTCTGCTTTCAAGGCAGTGTCTTATTCATTGAACCATATCTCCAACCTGATAAAGATTATTTTCAATAAGTACCCATAGTAGGAGAAGTTGGGATAGGAGATCTAACAGCAACCCACAGAATAAAGTAAATTTCTTGCTTTATAGACATTAAATTACAAGGCGTGTCTCTTTGAGTTTAGCAGCTTAGTGAAGGTACTGGATAGGATACATATGGCTATTCCTCACTTACAGGGACAGCAGCTGTCATTGGACCCTAAGTTCCTAAGATGGTAACTTAGTAGAAGTAGGAGACGAGGAGCTCTGTAGTCACTTTGCAGTTTTGTGATGAATCTAAAATTATTTCAAAATAAATAGTTTTTAAAAAAGGAGAATGAAGTGGATGATTTTATGCACCTAAGTTGGCCCTGAAAGCTGGTAAGAAATCCTACTTCTTGTGTCTGAAGAAGGGATGTACATTTGCGGTATGGGCCCTCCTCCCTTTGGTCATCTCGTTCTAAAGATATTATTGAACACCTCATTTTTAAAAACATTGTTGTTCATCTTTGGAGATATACTTCTGCTTCCATATTCAAGATAAGTTCCTTTTCTGGTACTTCCCACCACCTTCAGCCCTGGGTTCTGGTTTTTAAAGGGTGCAGTACTTGGTTTGGAGTTGGATATTGGTTTGAGTCAGATCCTACTCTTGCTCATTTTAAGACCTTGAGGAAACTCTGCATCCCAGCTCTAACTCTTAGCTTCCTTGTTTGAAAAATGGGGACAATAATATCTGACTCATGGGAGTGTGGAGATTAAACGAGATAATGTCTGTAATGTTCGTTACACAATGTTTGGTGCATTTTATAAAAGATAGACATAAATTGTTAACTTCAATAGTTGCCTCATTATGTATGCTTAATATATTTTTCTATCCTAATGTTTTATAAGGTTGAAAATGCCTCAAAAGGAAAAATCATGCCTTACTCTCTCTTTTGTATCCCTTTGTGTTTTGTAGATAGATACTATTATTGCCTCCTCCATGGCTATGATTCCTATGTCTTTGGATCTCAGGCTTTCTTTCTCTTTTCCTTTTTAATTCCACCCTCAGTAATTGTGTTCAAAGCTCTGTGCTAGGCATTATGAGGTCATAAAAGTAAATAACATGATTGGCCCGAAAAGCTTCTATAAGTAAGTTAATTGTAGAGACAAATGGCTCTTTATAGTATAATGGAAAATAAAATCTTGTCTACTCTTCTTTTCTATTTCTAACAGGTAAGTAGTGTGGACCTCCCTTTGTAACTCTGGGGCTATGGATTGCTCAGAAAAAAATAAAGGGAAGAACACAAACCTTACAAGTTTAATTCTAAAATTGTGTTGCTATAAAAGTGTTAAAAATGAAAGCAAGTAACTGCTCTTAATCTTTAGCATTACTCTACATGTATTGCACAGGGCCTCAATATGCTGTTGAATTGTTCAGTTGATGATCTTAAAATTGTGACTGAGTGGCAATCTTCAGTTTTCCAGTGAGACAGAGATATAAGAAATAGAGTGACTTTCCCTAGATTGCTTTGGATAATATTGTTGCTTTTAGCATGTATTTTTATTCAGTATTAAATTTATTTGTTTTTGTGTTTTTTTTAAAACTATTATCTATCTATCTATCTATCTATCTATCTATCTATCTGTCTGTCTGTCTGTCTGTCTGTCTGTCTGTCTATCCATCAACCCATCTAGCATGCGTGTGTGTGCGTGCGCGCATGAGTGCATGCGTGCGCGTGTGTGTGTGTGCGCGTTTGTATCAGAGGGCACTGTGTGTTCCTGTGGAGGACCAAGTGTGACTTCCAGAATTATCTTGGATTGCTTCTGTCACCTTTTTACTTCTCTCTGGGATTTCCCAGGCTCCACCCATAAGGAGTCAGACGTATAGGCCTCTGCCAGCAGTTTCTGCCTGATGTTTTTACATGGGACCTGGAATCTGAACTCAGGACCTTTTGTTTTTGAGGCAGGCAGAGTCTTAACCCCTTAGCCATCTCTCTATCCCTGCTTTGCGTTTTCTGTGTAGATAATGTTATGCGTATGTACATACAGTGTTTTGTAATTTTCCTAAAGCATATCTCTGATCACATTCTCCTGTGCTCTCAAGCATTGTAGGATGTCGTATTGAGTAAAATTACTAAGGGTTGACAATTTACTTGTTTTGTTCTCAGTTGTGTCTTTTATGTCTAGGACAATGTATGACACATAATAATTGTTCCCACCAATATTTGTTGAATGATTAAATTCCTGACAATTCACTCAGGAACACCTGCCCTTCTTTCTCTGTGCTAATATTCCTTCTATTTTGTCTTTTCCTGCGTATTCAGGACACTGGTATACTCCTACTTTCAAAGTGACTCCATTTTCTTTTGTAGTACAAATATTTTTAACCTCTAGAACTTAAGTGACTTATTGTAGTGTAGTGCCATCTAAGCATTTGTATGTGTAAGTCTGAGCCTTTCCAGTTATATCATTATGTGTCATGAAAACACACCTATTGCCTATATTTAATGGTATACATACTGAATAGTATCTTATATTCATTATCTATTACATATTTTCAAAATGATTTTATATTTCTCTAATTTTGCAGTTTCTGAAATGCATCTTCAATGCCTATTTAATTCCTATACTATTTAAAGGGATAACATTCTATGATGTATCTAAAGAGTGCAAAGACACTTAGAAACTAAAACTTTGTGTCTCTCCCTTTCTTAGTTTCTCTTCTGTTGTGATAAAATATGCGGACAAAAGCACTTTTAAGGAGAAAGAGTTAATCCTGGCCTATAGTAAAGGTAGACTATCATGGTGAAGAAGTCAAGGCTGCAGGAACCTGAGGCAGCTGATTACATCCACAGTCAAGAAACAGAGCCCTTCCTGAAGAACTGTTGACTGTTAGTGGTTGCTGGAGAAGGAGGGTGCCATTTTCTTTAATGGTGTAGCCACTATGAGACTGATTTCAAAGGGAAAGGAAGGGAAATGACAGAAGGGAATAAGGGGTGAATATAGAAATAAGATTGTGTGTGTGTGTGTGTGTGTGTGTGTGTGTGTGTGTGTGTGTACATACATATATATATATTAAAGTATCAGAAATTAAAGGAAAAAAAGCAGAGATTAATGAGAACATATGCTGCTTCTCAGTTCCTTTTATACCATTTATACCATCCAGAATCCCTGTTCATTTAAGATGGGCTTTCCCACTTCAGTTAATAGAATTAAGACAATCCCTCACATACACGTTCAGAGGCTAACCTTACTCTAGATAATTTTTCTTAGGTGTGCTAGGAGACATACATCCTAGGTATCAAATGGACAATTAACATTAGCTATCACACCTCTTAAAAAAATTGAACATAGAGCATATGAACATGAACATAGAGTTGGTAATTTGAAAGCTTTGTGATAGTTAAATACACTTGTCAACTTGACAGTTGTAGATTGAGCTTTGGGCATATCTGTGAAGAATTGATAGTTAAGCCAAACCCTAAGCAAACCTGTAGGAAACTGTGTAATTGATGGGGAAGCCCATGGTGGGTAGGACTATTCCCTGGACAGGTGGATAAGATAGGGGTGGGAGGTGGGGGGATGTTGGTAAGACCACTGCCCTACTTTAGCTAGTTCAGTGAGTTGGTATTCCTTAGCATACTTGGACAGACTTGCACTCTGGCAAGTGAAGTTTGCCCCTCTCTCAGCAATGGATTTGAATTGGCCAGTTTCCTTGGCTTCTGGTGCTGGTGTGAGCTTTTCTGCCAAGCTGGGTCAACAACTGTAACTGGACTAACATAAACCAAAATAAAACCTCCTTTCCCCCCAAGCTGTTGGTTGTGAATTTATTAACAACATGCAGGCAGATTGCAGCAGCTTTGTCCTTCTAATTTAGTGTGGTGCACGCTTTTGTAAGATGTTGTCAACTAAGATTTTATTTTTTCAGCAAAGATTTTATATCTAGTGTAAATTGAGAATACAGTAATGTTCTGTACATAACATTACCCTAGTGCCTTGCTTTGAAGTTTGACAATGTAAGATGAGATTCTAGTTTGTGAATTTTGTTTATCAAAAGAAAGTAATGTAAAAAAATTATCTTGAATAGCATCTGCTGTGCATTTAATTGGTTTTTAGTGAATAGTTTGAAATACAGTGTTGGTTATATGAGGTTAAAATTTATTCTTTAGTTTTTTCAAAGACAAGTTATTTCTTTGACATTTTTCTGTATCTTTTGTCTTTCTTGAATATATGTACCACATTAATATAATGTGTATGTTTTAAGATCAGTTGGGCTACATGGTGAATCTAATGGTATGTTAAGTTACATAATGAGATCTTGTTTCAACAAACACCTCAGTCTGTCCCAAGTCCCCAAAAGGTAGGGCCCAGTGTGTCGGTGGTATTTTAATTTACATTTCAAAAGCTTTGTCTGATAAAAAATGTTTTTGTTTCTTGAAAGGAGCTTAATTTTTTGGAAATCCTAAACCTGACCTTTTTGGGGGGAACTTACAGTGTTATATCATTTCTATTTCCTCATTGGTTTATTAAGCCAATAAATTTATTTCTCTGATTGTTTATAGTTTTGATATACTTTGAAGACAAGGCAAGGTTTTAGTCTCAAAGTAGGAGAGGCGTTGAGTATTCACAGTAATTTTGAACCAGAAGAACAAAGAGAACCAGAAAAACATGCTTACTGATTTCAAACTATATTAGAAATTGTATGATATTATGTTTCTGCACTTGGATATTTAGGCGAGAGGCTCATTTGAGCTCTGGAGTTTGCAGCTAGCCTGAGAAATATAATGAGTTTGCTTCAAAAAGAACAACAAATAAAAACAGATATACTGACTGATAGAATATGGAGGTTAGAATTAAACTCATGCATTTGTGGTTGCTATGGTTTGCTATGGTTTAATTGTGTCCTTCAAGGATTCATGTGTTGGAAACTTGGTTCCCAATATGGTGATGTTAAGACAGCGGGAGGCTGGGCGTGGTGGTGTTCTCTTGTAATCTCAGCACTTTAGGTGCAGGCAGAAGGATTGCTGCATGTTTTAAGACCAGTTTAGGCTACATGGTGAATCTAATGGTATCTTAAGTTACATAATGAGATCTTGTTTCAACAAACACCTCAGTCTGTCCCAAGTCCCCAAAAGGTAGGGCCCAGTGGGAATTAAGACTTGCTGAGGGTGTTGCTCTCAGAGAGGATTAAGGTAGTTCTCAGACTTATATTACAACTTGTGAGTGGACCTTTATAACAGAGAAATATACAAAAAATAAGCCTGGCTACTGTTACCTGATGTGCTGTGAGCCCTACTCTTTCAAACGTTCTCAATGTTACCATCCTCCCCAGATACCGAACCTGTACAGCCATCTGTTCTTGGACTTTCAGCCTCCAAAAGTGCCAACTTTTTCTTAATAACCACTCAGTTTCAGGTATTTTGTATTTTGTTAAAATAATGGAAGATTCTTAGCCTAATTTCTTTTCTTTATAAAGTTACCCTACCTCAGACTTTTTTTTTTTAATTATAGCAGACTGTTTCTGCTTTAATTGTTTGAGTGATGGGTCAGAATTTCTTAAGTTTAGAGAATTCCCTTAATTTAGTCTTACTAAAAGTTTTGAAGTATTTTATGAGTGGTATTAAAATTTGTTTTAAAAATAACTTGCAATACTATCTGGTTTCTGGTTTATTATTCTAATTAAAAAATAGTCATAGTGACCCAGTAAAAATTATGAGCAACTGGAAGTAGTTGGGAGCTAGTGTCATTTTTGAGAGCTATGATGAATTCCCTTTCTATGCAGAGCAAGATTGTCATTTTGTGATAAATTAGTGTTGTAATTTAAAATAAATATTTATTATTTATGTTTTCAGAGTGCAATTTTTAATTCACCAGAACTAGTGCTTATCTTTAGATAAATGGTGTGCAAATGCCTGTGTTGGCCAGCTTTGGGCAGAATTTCCATTCACCATCTTTAGTACTTTTAACTCTGAAGTCAGTTGCTATTTGTCTGTATACTAAGTACTCCTTTAAGTGTGTTTGATTACTCTATTGTACCAACATTTTTCTAGAAAAATTACTCTGAAAAGATTACAGTGCAATCTTTTGTTTTATTGCACTTTCTGTTATTTCATCTGAACACTATGGACTAATTCGTAAAAAATAGAGATGTATTCAGCTCATGCGAGGGACTGGGAAGGCTCAGCATGACTCCAGCAGCTTTGAGGAGCTCCTGATACATCCTGATGTGCCTCACGAGGAGCCAAGTTTCCAGCAGGGGGAACTTCAGACACATTCAAACCATAGTAGTTTTTTCATGCAGTATTTTAGAAACTCACAGCTTTTGTAACCTAGGAGTTCTTTCTAACTGTAACCTGGATATTTCCCTTCAGAAGTAAAGTAGTGGACATGTAGCATTTACTCCATTTTGCAATGGAGTAAGCTATGGTTAATATAAATTGTTAACTTGACAGGTTCTAGAATCACCTAGTTAGACCTTCTGGTATGTCTGTGGGGGAGTTTCTAGACTGGGTTAATTGAGGTGGGAAGACACCCTCAATGCAGGTGGCACCATTCCATGGTTGGGGGCCTGGATTTAATAAAAAGGAGAAAAGGAACAGAACACCAGCATTCCTTTCTCTGCTGCCTGACAAGGGACATAAAGTAGTCAATTGCCTTCTGCTCCTCCCACATGCCTCCCTGCCTTGATGGACTCTGTACCCTCAAACAGATAAACCCTTGCTTCTTTACGTTGCTTTGTAAAACTATTTTACCACAGCGATGAAAAGAGTAATTAATGGAACCTGCCTTCAAGATGTCTTTTTTAGGGATATAAAATATGATTTAAGAAAATATAAATGTGATATAAAGTAATAGAGACCAAGTATTAAGCTATTGGTTATGGTGAGTGCTATCAGTTGCCTATTCAGAATTTTTTAATAGAAGTCTGATTATGTTTTGCTGGCATTGTGCCTTGCCTTGGTTCATGTGGTATAGCTGTTTTCTTTGGGTTGGACATAACCATCACCATCTTGAAGTAGCATAGCCCTACAGGAGACCATCAAGAGATTGAGTCCACTAACATTGTCTCATGGGGAAGGTAGGTCATGAGATTCACACGAGGCCTTGATAAAATCCTTCCTGATATTTAATTGCTACTACATAAGAGGGTGTGACTCTTTAGTGGTATAGTTGCCTAGGAGTTTCCCATGCTTCTGAATATAAACCCAATAAGCTTATTGGTTCACTGGGCTCAACTTGGAATTCTCTGGTTATGCCTGTGCCCTCTCTATCTAGTGTGAAAAAAACATTCTTTGTATCTCATACAACAGTTCACGGTAACACTGCATACGGCATTTTCAACTTCTGAGCCAAGTTCTGGTCAGGGACACCTGTTTTGTTTTCTATTATTGCTTAAGGTATTATTCCTGAGTATTGAACTAAACGAAAATGATCATCATTTTCCTTAGTTTCTTTGTGTCTGGAATTCAAGTAAGGCCAGTGGGAATATCATGTACTTGCTCCATGATGTCTGATGTTTCATATAGATGATTGTAAGACCAGGGTTGTAGTCTCATGAAGGGTCAATTGTTTTTGATAGTTAAGACTTATGTTTGCTTAATGTTCAACTAGAACATTCACACGTGGTTTTGATGTGATTGCTAAGTTTTGTGTGTGTGTGTGTGTGTGTGTGTGTGTGTGTGTGTGTGTGTGTATGTCGATTGTAGTATTACTGTGTTAATTGAGATTGTTTTAAGTTTCCTCCTGGTTTCAAAAAAGAACATGGCCTCTCCTCTCATAGGCAGAGATCTGCCACAAAAAGAACACGTGAGATGGGATAAATCTATTAGGGTAGCCATCTTTGGAACATATAATTGACTACATTTAAGTGAAGGTTGATTACTATGACATTTAAAGGAAGGTTGGAAAGTTCTAAGAAGACATTTACTTTCTAGATAGAAGGAAAGTTATATCACTGCTGTGATTCTTTGTTGCTTTTTTTTCCCTTGTCTTGAAGGAGCAGCAACCATCTTGTACTTATGAGGTAATAAACCTGTCTACTATCTTGTTGATACTATTGCATGCAAGGCCTGGACTATTTCCAAAGCTTTTTTTCCCCCTATGACATATAGATACATTTTAAATTGCTATATAAATTTTTTTTAAGAATAACTAGTTATAATCCTCAAATCTCCCAGTTGGCAACTTTTCATGTATAGAGTAGTCACCTCAAAGACTTGTTAAAACAGATTTTAAGGCGAGTTTCTCGGTCAAGTGGTCTGGCATGTGACCAATGAGTTTGCATTTGGACAGGTTTTCAGTGATACAGGATCTTAGGGCCTACATTATGGGCTTTAGGAGTTCAGAGAATACTAAGTGGTTAGAGCTGACCTAAAGAGAGACACTTAAATTTGGTGATTATGATTAAGGAAGGAATTGCAAGTATTACTAATATATGAGCAAAAAACATGAATGCAGAAAAGTTTTAATGTTTTGGAGGATTTGTGAGAGTTCAGTCAGTTAATTTGGAGCATGAGTTTTTATTGAAAATGGAGGATTAACTTTATAAAGAGGAAGTAAGGGAGTAAAGACTGCATTAAGGAGTTCTTTGAAGTCCACAGAGAGAGATTTCTTGCTCATTTTCAACAGTATAAAACTCCCTATATACTGTTAGTTTTCATAGAGCATAATATGGCTTATGTGATAAAAGATGATTAATTTGTTGGTGGTAGAGTGGTAAGTAGTCCTAGAGCATCTTTAGTGTCTTGGGCTCAGTTCTGAAGAAGCGAAGATGAGGAAGGAGTAGGTGCTACATCAAAGAGGTCTGATTAGTTCTTCAGCTCTTCAAGTATGATCTAAAGCTTCAGTGAATGCCTTAGACCTTTGCAAGGGCACCGGGTATAACTATAGTTTGTTTTGATATGAAGATAGTATTTGTTTCTTTTTGCTCTCCTCCTTTGCAATGGGACAAAGGAATTCTCCAGAAGCAACGTATGATGATACTATTGTTCTGATACATAATACAATAGCATATGTGATTGTAAACTCTTATCCTAAAGATTTTCTCAGTTTTATTTTTTTTCGAGCTTTAAAATGAGTTTATTAAAGAATGTTCTGGAGGCAAGTGCTTTGGATTTGTCTTTAAAAAAAGTTACATTTCCTGATGCTGCATACTAAGCTAACAAGAGAATACAGAAGTACGTGCAGCCCTCTGCAGGACATCCTCCACAGAGCAGTGTGTCGTTTGTGCAACGTTAGAGTGAATTAAAAAAAGTCTCTTCTGTGTTTCTTTTCAAAAAAGTGATCAATATCAGAATGGTGTAAAAAGCCACTTTTTCCCATTCATTCTGAAGCATTGGAATCAGTATTTTTGCCATCACAAGCTACGATTTTCACTTTGTCCACTTTAATAAGCTCTGTCATCTCTCTGAATTCAACATCATTCATGCAAGTCTACACTGTTATCACAGAATCTATATTTAGAGAACCCCTGAAATTGACTCTGTTTCTGACCCTCTGAGCCAAGCTGAGTTTATAGTCTTATCCAACTGAAGAAGGGCAAGCTGGGGGGTGATCTGCTGAGACTGCATGAACTCATCAAGGCTTTCCTGAAGACTGTTTCCTTAAGTCGTATTTCTGTAGAACTGATAGCCCAGGCTTGGGAGGAAAGGAATGGCTGCTTCTTCAGGCTTGCATTGATGTCCTGTGGAAAAGGCACTTTCCATCACTGCGTGCGCCCACTGTGGTGGCTCCTGGCCTCCGGTGTTGCCACTGCTGCAGAACCTCAATTTTAATTTAAACATGGGCCAAAAGTTTCATTTCATATATTACTTAATGAAAAGACATAACATTAAGGAAGAATTTGTCAATTACACCTTCAAAATTAATTTTTTACTATTGTATAGTAATGCATTTCATTATGACATATGTAATGCATTGGATCATAGTCACCTTTGCTTCTTGTTTCTTCATCATTTTACTTTTTTATATTCTTAGTATACCTGTTTTCACTTTCATGTCCTTTCTACATATGAGAGACTCTGTGATACTTGTTTTTTATTCCGGCTTATTTTGCCAAATATGAGAATCTCTAATTTCATCCTTTCCTGAAAATGATTCAATTCCATTCTTTATGACAAAATATAATTCAGTTTGTTACCAAACTTTTCCCCCAAGTCTTGTTCCTCCTGTATTCTCTGTTTCTTTATCCATTCATACATTAGTAGGCACTTGGACCATGTGTGTAGCTTGGCTATTGTGAAAGTGAAGGATGAGTTTACACACATTTTTGTAATAAGCTGACTTTGTGTGTGTG
This sequence comes from Typhlomys cinereus, assembly GCA_023101885.1. Taxonomy (NCBI): domain Eukaryota; kingdom Metazoa; phylum Chordata; class Mammalia; order Rodentia; family Platacanthomyidae; genus Typhlomys; species Typhlomys cinereus. The sequence goes on from JALPQD010000452.1 coordinate 750,409, forward strand.
TGTGTGTGTGTGTGTGTGTGTGTGTGTGTGTGTGTGTGTATACGAGAGGGCAGTTCAGTGTGTGTACCTGTAATATTGGGAATATCCTGGATTGCTCTATGTCCTTATTCTTTTGCTCATTGGTTTCCCAGGTTCCATCTCCCAGGGCTATAATTACATGCCACCACTTCCATATCTCATCTGAACTCAAGTCCTTTAGCTTGAGAGACAAAGGCTTTAACCCCTGGCTTTGATTCTTTTGGGCATAAACCCAAAAGTGGTATAGGCGGATCATATAGTAGTTATATTTTCATTTTTTAAGAAAGAAACGTACACACTGATTTCCATAGTGATTAGACTAATCAATCATGTCTAGGGTTTCTCCTCTTCACTCAATTCTTACCACCACTTGTGGTGATAGTCATTTTGAGAATCTTGCTATAATTTTGATTTGCATTTCCCTGGTATCTAACATTTTTGAGCATTTTTTCTTGTATTTATTGGCCATTTGCATTTACTTACTTGAAAGTACTTGTTTAATTCATTTGCCCATTAAATTATTTGTTCTTTTGGTGTTGTAATTTTTGAATTTTTTGTATTTTATGGATCAATCCCTTGTTAGATGAATAGCTGGTGAAGATTTTCTTCGATTATATAGACTTTTTCTTCACTCTGTTATTTTTTCTTTTACTCTTCAGAGACCGTTTGATTTAACACAGTCTGTCCTGTTTATCAGTCCTTGATATTGTTTTTAGACCAATTGGACTTCTGTTCAGAAAGTTTGCCTATGCTTATATCTTGAAACGTTTCAATTTGTTTTTACTTTATTTATTTGGTGTGTGTGTGTGTGTATCAGAGGGAACAGTGTGTCATGTGAAAGATCAAGGATGACTACAGGAACCATCCTGGATTACTTCTACCTCCTTTTTGCTTCACTCTGGGATTTTCCAGGCTTCGCCCAGCAGGACTGGAAGTGCTGGCTGCCTCCATTTCCTCCTGGTGGTTTTAGGTGGGACCTGGGATCTGAACTCAGGACCATCTGCCTGCAAGGCAGAGTCTTAATCCCTGAGCCAACTCTCCAGCCTGTGTTTCAAGTTTTAATGTATTTGATTTAACATGGTAAATATTGGTAGATCCAGAACATATGCACAAAAGCTGTTTGGAGTCCTCAGCTACTTTTTTTAAAACATTTTTTTATTATTATTTATTTAATTGTGCGCGTGTATGTGTGTATGTGTGTGTAGAACCACGGACGAATTCGGGAACCGCCATGGACCGCCTCCTCCTTGTTTACTCTGCCCCCGGACTCACAGGCTCTGCCCTACCAGGACCGGAAACGCAGGCCGCCCCGCTTCCTCCCGGCGTCTGTACGTGGGGTCTGGGATCCGAACTCAGGACCTTCTGCCTGCAAGGCAGAGGCTTAACCCCTAAGCCACCTCTCTAGCCCCTCAGCTACTTTTTAAGCATGTAAAGTTCAGAATATGATCAGCTTGAGAGCTCTCCTCCAGAGAATGGGAAAACACACAGAAAGCAAAAGTTTATTATAATAATCCAGGTTTGAGAATAATAAGAATTTTATCTAAGTAGCAGTAAGTAAAAAGGTAAAAGCCAAGCATATTCAGTCAGCAGTGAATACTGAGGAAAGTTTTTTTAAATTCCCAGTTAGGATGTGGGAAAATGGATATTGCTGGAGAGTATGTCGCTTACTACCAGCCTTCAGGAGGATACTTCAGCACAATGTATTATAGACTCTAAAAACAGGCCTTCCCTACAACTTATTCCTCATTTATCATAAAGAAATTAGTAAGTATGTTTTTGCATTTTCATTTATTAATGAAAATTTGTAAGAAATTTAAGTGCCTTTCAGAGGAGCTTGATTAAATTTATTACATTCATTCATTTGAATATTTTGTTCAGTAAAATGATGTTGAATATTTACAATATAAAAATTGCATTTTAAAATTCACAGTTGCCTAATAAGTTTTAGTATTTATTTCACAGGTCTTTTTATGGTTTATGGTCAGAATTTTCTTTTAAATTTTAGGTCAACAGCTAAGCATATTTGGGATAGGTTCTTTCCCCTGAAACATTCTAGCCTTTGACCTATTATGAAAGTTGAGGTCTAGCTACCCACAGCAGACATTGTACTTTTTTTGACTCTGAATATAGCAGACATTAAAAGGTACCATGTGGGTTGGAGAGAGAGATGGTTCAGGGGTTGGTTAAGACGCTTGTCTTGCAAGCAGAAATTCCTGAATTTGGATCCCGGGTCCCACATAAAAATGCTAGGCAGAAATGGAAGTGGTCTACACTTCTGCCCTAGTAGGCAGAGCCTGAGAAATCTCAGAGTGAAGCAAGAAGGAGGTAGAAGCAATCCAGGATGATTCCAAAGTCACCCCTGGTCTTCCACGTGAACACACAATGCCTGTGATACACACACACACGCGTATGTGCGTGCGCGCGCGCACACACACACACTAAATAAAAATATAAAAAATAAAAGTTACCTTACATTAATTTTGTCAGAGTGGTAGTTGCTGAATATTTGACAAAGTTTCTGCTTTAGTGGTAGATATTCATTTATATAAGCATCATGTTGCATAGAAGACACAGTAAAATGACTTGTATTTCAAGAACAATTTAGAAAGATAAAGTACTACTCTTGTAACAATATGTTGATAGTCTTTAATTTTTAATATTTAATTTCATTGAAGTTGTGCCATATTTGTGTGGTGATTTGGATTAGATAACAGTTGAATCAAGGTTGAAAAGAATAGACCCATATCTGAAGATGGTCTTGTATAATTATTTTAGGTATCATAAGAATTCTTCCTTTAGAATGTTAGTGTTGAATATTTAGAGAATATTGAGCCCAACTGTAAAGTGCTCATTTTCCTTTAGTTTGTTATTAATAGTTTGTTTTTTGAAGAGTGTCTTCTGAAGAGTGGTTATGACTGGGATGTTTGCCTGTACTTTTGTATCTGAACAAAGAAGGCTTTCTACAGAGAACACGTCATCTCCTGAGTCTTGGAGTTCTGTGAGGTAGAGAGCAACATTCTTGAGCACATCACATTTTTTTTTTTTTTGAGACAGGTTCTGATGTAGCCCTGAGTGGCTTTGAAGTCCTGATTATCCTGCCTTGATTACCAAATGCCAGGATCACAGATACGTGTCACCACACCTGGTTTATATGCTTGTGGGGAATGAATCCTGACCTTTGTATATGCTAAGCAAGCATCCTGTCAGCTGAGGTACATTCTCAGCCACGCATTCATATTTTTAGAATTCCTTTTAGAGATCTCTGATGTAATTTATGTGAATCTAATTTTGTTTGAACTAAACAGTTGATGATTGGACTGAGTTACATCCCCACATTTTTTTGGGACTTGTATTCACTATGTAGCTTAGGCTAACCTTGATTTTGCAGCCCTCTTGCCTGTGCTTCGCAAATACTGGAATTCTAGATCTGTGCCATCTTTTCTAGCAAAAAGCAGCCTTAATGAAGTGTAATTTCTATATCATACAATTTATCTTTGGAAGAACTTTTTTTAATACATTTTTTATTATTATTTCAGCTCATACAAACTTAATAGGTACACCAGTTCCCTCCCTCCCTCCTCCTCCCCCCGAACCCTCTGCTCCCCCTCCCCTCACCCCTCCCTCCCCATCCCCCAGTGCCTCCCGCCCCAATTCCCAGAGAGTCCTTTCTTGTGCATGCCTGACTTTCCTCTGGGCCCTCCTCTCCGATGACGTACAAGGACCCAGTGGCATTTCCTTGAACCCTTTCCCGTGTTCCCCTTAAGCATAGGAACACTGCTGTGGCTGCCAATCCCTTGCCTCCAAGGATCTTGGTGCCTTTAGCAGATGCTAGACTTTGTGAGGTCAATAGTGTGTTGGACATTGAGCAGGGCATGCAATGTCCAATTATGATTGCATCGGCCCTAACTTGTGTGGAGTATCTTGCAAATCATTGCTCCTCCCATCCTTTTGCTCTTACACTCTTACCGTCCCCTCTTCCGCAAATGTCCCTGAGCTTCAGGATGGGGAGAGATTAGGCTGGCCTAGTTCTAGGTGGTTGATACAGAGTCTCTGAAGTTGTGGATTGTGGTTTGTTGATTTTCTTTTGCAGTTTTGTTGCTCCTGCAATGCCCTTCACTCCATCCTGCTGGGCACTGTATGTCACCCCCTGGCCAGAGACAGAAAGCTGTTAAACTGGAGTCTTATTATAAGAGCACATTCAAGGGTAGATGTAATAAAAGTAGGAAACCTCAGTGAGGGTGGGGTCAATCACCCATTTGCAAAATGGTTACTTTTTATCTGCCAGACTATATGCCCTCCCCTTCTGTTGAGATCATACCCCCTTAGTTGTAAATGATCAGGAATGAACGTCTGTGAACTTAACCAGATGTCACATTACTTACTTGCAGTACTTGATGGAGGCCTATTTTCTCTACTGTAACATGGTCACTTCTCTCCTTGTTTCTGGTGTGGCCCTCCAACCCCATCCCTCCTGTTCATAATCCTTACACTTACTGTAGGTAATACATAGATTTACCTATGAGTGTCTCAAGGTGGGCTGGGTGGGTTTGGTACTAGAAGCCACCTATTAGGGAGTACATACGGTGCTTAATTTTCTGGGTTTGGGATACTTCACTTAATATAATTGTTTCTAATGACATCCATTTCCCGGCAAATTCCAGTAATTCATCCTTTTTGATAGCTGAGTAGTACTCCATTGTATAGATGTACCACAGTTTTCTTATCCACTCATCAACTGTTGGACATTTGGGTTGATTCCATGACTTTGCTATTGTAAACAGTGCTGCTATGAACATGGTCGTGCTTGTGCTATCGAGGCGAACCTCTGCTGTATGGGGGGTTATTCCCAAAAGTGGAATAGCAGGGTCATATGGCATTTCAATCTTTAATTTCTTTAAGAATCTCCGGACGGCTCACCAGAGTGGCTGTATGAGCCTGCATTCCCACTAGCAATGTAGGAGAGTTCCCCTCTCTCCACATCCTCTCCAGCATTTGTTGTTGTTTGTGTTGTGGATTTTTGCCATCCTGACCGGGGTGAGATGATATCTCACGGAAGTTTTGATTTGCATTTCCCTGATGGCTAAGGAAGTGGAGCATTTTTTAAGATATTTGTTAGACATTTTAATTTCATCCCTGGTAAAGTTTCTTTTAAGTTCCAGGACCCATTTTTTAATTGGGCCATTGGTTTCCTTGGTGTTTAGTTTTCTAAGTTCTTTTTGCACTCTGGACAGCAGAGCTCTATCAGATGTGTGGTTCGTGAAGATTTTCTCCCATTCTGTGGGTTGCCTTTGAGCTTGTGTTACAATCTCTTTGCCTGAACAGAAGCTCTTTAATTTCACAAGGTCCCAACTGTTGAGAGTTGGTAGCAGTGACTGGGCCATTGGATGTCTGTTTAGGAAATATTGGCCTAGCCCAATCAGCTCGAGGGAGTTCCCTATCCTTTCAACTATGGTTTTTAAAGTCTCTGGCCTGATATCAAGGTCCTTGATCCATTTGGAATTAAGTCTTGTACATGGTGACAAGTATGGGTCCAGCTTTAATTTTCTGCATGTGGAGATCCAGTTTTGCCAGCACCATTTGTTGAAGATGCTGTTCTTTTTCCATTGGATTCTTTGGGCCCCTTTGTCAAAGACCAAATGGCTGTATTTTTGTGGGCTTATATCTGGGTCTTCAATCCTTATCCATTGATCTGTGTGTCTATTTTGGAGCCAGTACCAGGCTGTCTTTATAACTATGGATTTGTAGTATAGACTTAGGTTTGGTATGGTAATACCTCCAGCTGTGTTTTTGTTACTAAGGATTGTCTTTGCTATCCTGGGTCTTTTGTGCCTCCATATGAACTGTGAGATTGTTTGGTCAACTTCTTTGAGGAATTGCTTTGGGATTTTAATTGGTATAGCATTGAATTTGTATATTGCCTTTGGTAGGATGGTCATTTTTCGGATGTTGATTCTGCCAATCCAGGAACATGGGAGGTCTTTCCACCTTCTGGTGTCTTCTATTTCTTTCTTTAGGGTTTTAAAGTTTTCATTGTAAAGGTCTTTTACCTCCTTGGTTAGGTTTATACCAAGGTATTTCATTTTTTTAGGGGCTATAGTAAATGGGATTGTTTCTCTCAAGGCTTTTTCACTTCTTTCATTATGGGTATATAGGAAGGACTCTGATTTTTGCACATTTATTTTGTATCCTGCCACCCTGCTGAACTTCTCAATTAGTTCCAGGACCTTCCTGGTGGAGTTTTTTGGGATCACTTAGGTATAAGATCATGTCATCTGCAAATAGGGATAGCTTGACTTCTTCCTTGCCGATTTGAATCCCTCTTATGTCCCTTTCTTGTCTTATGGCTTCAGCTAAGACTTCAAGTACAATATTGAATAGAAGTGGTGAGAGTGGACAGCCTTGTCTAGTTCCTGATCGAAGTGGGAATTCTTCCAATTGTTCTCCATTGAGCATAATCCTTGCTGTGGGCTTGTTGTATACAGCTTTTATTATGTTGATAAAGGTTCCTTCCATTCCTACTGTCTCTAGCATTTTGATCATAAAAGGCTGTTGGATCTTGTCAAAAGCTTTTTCTGCATCTATCGAGAGTATCATGTGGTCTTGGACTTTGGACTGGTTTATATGATGAATTACATTTATTGATTTGCGTATGTTGAACCAACCTTGTGTCCCCGTGAATAATCCTTTTAATGTGTTTTTGAATCCAATTTGCTAAGACTTTGTTGAGAATCTTTGGGTCTGTGTTCATCAGAGAGATCGGCCTATAGTTTTCTTTTTTAAGTGAGTCTTTATTAGGTTTTGGGATTAAAACGATATTAGCTTCATAAAAGGAATTTGGTAGTGTTCCTTCCTTTGCTATTTGATGGAACAGTTTAAGGAGTATTGGTGTTATTAACTCCTTAAATGCCTCGTAGAACTCTGTGCTGAATCCATCTGGTCCAGGACATTTTTTGGTGGGAAGATTCGAGATTACTTCTTCAATTTCCTTATATGTTATAGGACTATTTAAATAATTCACAACTTCCTGATTCAATTTAGGTAAGTTGTGTTTACTTAGAAATTCGTCCATCTCTTTTGTGTTATCAAACTTCACAGAGTATAGTTTTTTGAAATATGATGTTATAATTCTCTGGATTTCTTGGGTATCAGTAGTGATAACTCCATGTTCATTTCTAATTTTGTTAATTTGGGTTTTCTCTCTCTTGGTTTTGGTTAATTTAGCTAGGGGTGTGTCAATCTTATTGATTTTTTCAAAGAACCAGCTTTTTGACTGGTTGATTTTTTTTCTATCGTTTTCTTAATCTCGATTTCAGATATTTCTCCCCTTATTTTGCTAATCTCCTCTCTTCTACTACTTTTGGGATCAGATTGCTCTAGTTCCTCTAAAGCTTTAAGCTGGATTGTTAAGTTGTTTATTTCTGATGTTTCCATTTTTTTGATGTAGGCATTAAGAGCTATGAATTTACCTCTTAAAAGAGCTTTCATTGTGTCCCAGAGATTTTGGTAAGTTGTATTTTCATTATCATTCGCTTTCAGGAAATCTTGAATTTCCTTTTTAATTTCTTCCTGAATCCAGTTGTCATTCAGCATCATATTGTTAAGTTTCCAGGAGTTAGTGTATTTTCTCTTGTTTGTTGTGTTGTGGATGTCCAGCTTTAGGCCATGGTGGTCTGACAGGGCACAGGTTAGAATTTCAACTTTTTCGTGTATGTGTAGATTCGTTTTGTGGCCCAGTATGTGATCTATTTTGGAGAAAGTTCTGTGTGCTACTGAGAAAAATGTGTATTCTTTGGTGCGTGGGTGAAAAGTTCGATAGAGATCTGTAAGGTCCATTTCATTAAGGGTTTGATTAAAGTCTAAAGTGTCTCTGTTAAGCTTTTGACCTGTTGATCTATCCCATGTTGAGAGGGCGGTGTTGAAGTCCCCAAGAATTATCGTTTGGGGGTTGATTTTTTGCTTTAGATGCTGTAGGGTTTTCTTAATGAATGTGGAGGGGCCCGTATTGGGTGCATAAATGTTCAGTATTGTGAAGTCTTCCTGGTGAATTGTACCTGTGACTAAGATGTAGTATCTATCCATGTCTCTTATAATTTTCTTTGGTTTGAAGTCCACTTTGTCTGATATCATAATGGCTACCCCTGCCTGTTTTCTGCTTCCATTAGCTTGTAGAATTGTTGACCAGTCTTTTATTTTTAGGGCATGCCTATCTTTTGTGGTGAGATGGGTTTCCTGCAGGCAGCAGATTGATGGATTGTGATTTTTAATCCAAATTTGTAATCTGTGTCTCTTGATCGGTGAGTTAATTCCATTAACATTTAGTGTTATAATGGAGAAACTATTTTTTAATTCCAGACATTTTTTATGTTTAGTAGTTTTTATAAGTATATTGCTTCGCTTTTAAGGGTGTTATACTTGCCTTCTGTTCTCCTGGATATGCCTGTTTTTTTTTTTCTTCAAGCTTGAGTATCATTTCTAGCATTTTTTGAAGGCCTGGTTTGGTGGACATGTATCCCTTCAAGTTGTCTTTGTGCTGGAAGATTTTTCTTTCTCCCTCGATCATGACTGATAGTTTTGCAGGGTAAATCAACCTGGGTTGACATTTTTGCTCATTCAATACTTGAAGTATGTCTCTCCAAGCTCTTCTTGCTTTTACTGTTTTGACTGAGAAGTAATTTATTTTAATAGATTTACCTTTAAAAGTGACTTGTTTTTTCTGCCTTGAAGCTCTCAGCACCAGTTCTTTATCTTGAATGTGGAGTGTTTTGACTATTATTTGCTGTGGCGAGCTTCTGTTTTGGTCATATCTGTTTGGGGTGCAGAATGCCTCTTGTATATGGATGGGCCTCTCTTTTTATAGATGAGGAAAGTTTTCCTTGATGATCGTTTGAAAAATTTCCTCAGGTGTGGTATTTTGAGATTCTTTTTCTGGTATTCCATGAATACGCATGTTAGGCTTCTTCAGGGTGTCCCATATCTCTTGGATATTTCTCTCAAGTATCTTTTTGGCTTTAACAGCCTCTTCCATTGAGTTGGTTAATACTCCCACTTTATCTTCAAGATCTGAAATTCTGTTTTCTGCTTCATTAGTTCTGCTGATAAGATTCTCTGTGGAGTTCTGGGTTGAAGATAACTTGTCTTTTAGCTCAGTTTTAAACTCTCTTGAGTCTGCTTTAACTGCTCTATGCCAGTTTTTGTTTCTTGCACTGTTTTTCTCAACTCCTCCAAGTGTCTGTTGTGTTCCTCTTCAAAGCGATTGATTCGATTATTTAATTCCTCCTGGATTTCCTCTTTCATAGTATTGAACATGGTAATGATCATATTTTGAAGGTCGTTATCCTGGGTCAGGCTTTCTTGGCCATTTTCCATGGGTTTGTTCTGGTTGGAGTCTAACATTATGGGATTAATTCCTTCAGTGGGAGATTTGTTTACTTGAGTGTTGCTTCTCATGGATTTGCACTTTGACTTTGGCATTGTTGTTTTAACTCTTAAGATCTTTCAATTTCTGTGTGTTTTTCACTAAACTGAATTATTTGGCCTGGGGTTTTGGGGGTGGGCGGAGACAGAGCTTACCTAGGTCGAGGTGAGGCCCGGCTGGACCCTGCGCGACCCGGGCAGGCGAGTGGAGGGGAGGGAGGATAGGGCATTGGCGGGCGCTATTTAACCTGGGAGACCTGAGGGTGGGGCCCGGGCGCAGAGGGGTGCCCTCTCCTCCTCCCAGGCCAGCTCCGGCTGGGTCCCTTGGGCGGCCTGGGATTCTGGGGGTAAGCGGGGACGGAGTTTACCTAGGTCGCGCGGTGAGGCCCAGCTGGACCACGCGCGCGCGTCCCGGGCGGCAGAGTGGAGGGAAGGGAGCCTTTGGAAGAACTTTTGCTTTGATGGATCAATGAATTTAAGACAAAGTCTTATGTTGTTATTTATTAATTTGTATTCCTAAAATATGAATTTATTTTTTGCTTTACTACTAGACTAGTATAATCCTTTTGTTATTATTGTCCTTATTGTGTGGTAGTTTTAAATAATTTTAAATAATAAACTTCTAAATAGCTGGGACTATAGATGTGGTCTTTGATATTTTTGTCTTCTTCTCTTCCTCCTCCTCTTTCTCTTCCTTCTCTTCCTTTTTCTTTTCCTCCTTCTTTCCCTTTCCTTCTATTTCTCTTCTCCACCTCCTGTCTTTTTCTTTTTCTTCTCCTGTGGTGGTTAAATTGAGGGACTCATTCATATTGGTCAAGCATTCTGCCATAGAGATGCATCTCCACCTTATTCTACTGTGAATTCTAATAGATGAAGGAACATAGAAAGCCTTCTTATAGAATATAGCAAATTTTTTAAAAGATGTTTTAATTGAGTGGATTTCAAAAGTAGGCAGAAGTGAGGCAATGAATTCAGAAGTAAATGATAGCATAAGGATAGGTAAGGGAAGGAAATCAAAATGTGTTTATATTGCTTTGTATCGTTTATAGTTTTTTTGTCTTCCTTGTAAATGAACTCATGATTTTTTTTTTCCTGGGTCCTTTGTGTACTTTCCAGTGTGCATCAGGAAATCTAAATCTACCTTCAGGTTGGTCTGATTGGTTCATATGAATTAAATTCTTTACAAATCAATAGTTCAGGGATAAATACATGACAGAGTTCTGGGGAAAAAAAGACTCCAAAGAATCTTTTAAGCTTCTGGGAATGTACTTTCTTTTTTCTTTAGAGAAGTCTGTTGAATACCACTGTTTGTTTTTCCAAGACATGGCCAAAGAAGCACATGGCTGTGACTACTAAGATCTTGATGACAATGAACAATGTTATTTCTGACTCTGCCTGTATGTTTACCTGTTGTCATAGGTACAGGTATCAACTTGACAGCTGAGCTCTGAGCACATTTGTGGAGAATTAATGGTTGAGTTAAGCCCAGAGCAAACCTGCAGGAAATTGACTGGCTGATGGAGAGGGCTCAGAGCCCATGGTGGGTGGGTGTAGGCCCTGGAGTAAAATACAAAGAGCTGGTTGAGAAAGTTGGCATCTTTGTGTACACTTGGTCAGACATGTTGGTCTGGCAAGTAAGGATTGTCCCTCTCTCAGCCATTATGTGGTTGATGGTATGACCAGTTCTCTTGGCCTTGGTGTTGGTGCGTGCTCTCCATCAACCTTAGACTGAGAACTGTAACCAGATAATTATAAGAGGAAACAAACCTCTTGTTCCTTTAAGCCATTTGATGGGTATTTATCAGCAACCATGTAGGTGAACTGAACACCTGTGTATTTTTTGTGGTTTAAATTCTTGGGATTAAAGTTCTGGTCCATAGACTATTAGTGGTAGACTCTCCTATGAACTTGTGGGAATTTCAGTTTCTGTCCTAGTGCTAGTAAATCAGAATCTCTAGATGATTCATATGTGCAGAAAAACTTCAGACAGGTTATTTAAGCTGCCTTGAGTTGGATTTTTATTTGCGTACATCTGGAAGCCTTCTAATATAGCATTCTAGATTTTCTGTTCGGATGAGGTACTACCTTTTCCATGCATGCCATACAGAAGTGGCAACGAGGTTATTGTTTCTTATTGTAATACAAGTATCATTTATTGAGTCATTATATGAACACACTTTGTCATACTTTGAATGGTATATAGACTTTTATTGTATTTTTTGATGAAATCTAAAGTCTTTACTTGTGGTCAAAAGGTTTCTAGTGTTATTTTTGGCCAGTCAAAGAATGTGAGCTTATCTCTGCTGGTTGAAAATCAACTTTGAGAGTTCCATTTTTATTTCCCTAAGGATTACTCCTTCCTATTCTCTCCCCAGCTGTGTTCCTTTTGCAACTTGAGGTTTGCACTGCATTCTCGTTCCAGAATCATTGACTTCTGATGAGTGACTCATGAAATACTACGATGCATGAAAACTACTCATGCATCGTAGTATTTCAGTTGCATGAACAGAGAAAGTTTCACTCCCCTGCCTAATCTGTCTATGAAAGCTAAAGATATAGTGAATAAATTAAATCTATCTACAGTATAGGAGTTTTATTTGATTATTTTTCTTCTATCCTTTACACAGATGTCACATTCAAGAGGGCAAAACATTTTAAAAGCTTTGCTTGTTTGCATATCCATCTAAGAGATCTTAGTAAGTATCAGGCAGAATAAATTGAATTATTAATTAATAAATTAGACTCTCATTCTGTAAATAATAGATAGCTAACTATGTTACACAACTAGGTCTTCCAGAGGTCTATATTCATTTACAAAGGTCTTAGCCTTAAAACAGTACTTTTAAAGAAAATGTAGCTAAGCTGTTGATTGACTTTATTCTTGTAATTCCTTGAATTTTTACTATGTGCAAGGCATTATCATAGGGCTATGAAGCTTAAGCTGATATCCCATTTTAGATATGGTAAAATTGAAGCTAGAAAGATCAAATAACACATAGAAAACATACAGTTACAAAAAACCAAGACTGATGCTCATTGAGCTTCTCAAGGAGTTTGTATAGGAAATTGGCATTTACGTAGCTCATTGTAATATAGTACAAAATTCAGAAGAGTTTAAAAATGAAGTGAAATTTAAAAATAGGCTATAATTAGTGAATGCAAAGATTAAAGAAGGATTAGTTCTAACTAAAAGGAAAAGCTCATTTATTCTTTTCTATTTTAGTTCCTTAATAGGCTTTTTAAAATTTCTCTCATTATTTTCATTATATCTCAGTTCTTTCCTTTCACTATGTGGGCTCCAGGGATTGACTTTAGCTTACCTGGTTTGCATATAGGTGACTTTATACACTGAGCTGTCTCACCTATTCAGGAATAAGAATTTTATTTCTACAAGTTTGTTTCTTTTAGATCTTCTTCAGTTTCAAGACTCATCCAATATATCTTCTTGAATATTCCGTAGATAGTTCAAATTCATATATCTAAAAGTTCACTTCAGAAGGTATGATTGATCCCTTTTTGGCAAAGATGAGGAAATCTGAGAAACAGACAAGCAAACAAACAAACAATAGCAACAACAAATATACACACATAATTGATTAAAATATAGATCTTACTAGAGACTACTGAAGAAACTGTGACATTAATTACTTAAAGAGTAACAATTTCGCATGCCCTGTGCAATGTCCCACACACTGTTGACCCCACAAAGTCTAGCATTTGCTAAAGGCACCAAGATCCTTGGAGGCAAGGAATTGACAGCCATAGTAGTGTTCCTATGCTTAAGGGGAACACAGGAAAGGGTTCAGGGAAATGCCACTGGGTCCTTGTATGCCATCGGAGAGGAGGGCCCAGAGGAGAGTTAGGCATGCACATTAAAGGATTCTCCGGGGTTTGGGGGGGGGCACTTGGGGATGGAGAGGGAGGGACGAGGGGAGGGGGAGCAGAGGGTTCGGGGGGAGGAGGAGGGAGGGAGGGAACCGGTGTACCTATTAAGTTTGTATGAGTGGAAATAATAATAAAAATGTTAAAAAGAGTAACAATTTCAAGGAACAAAATTAAGCATTTATCCTATTTACAATTTTAACTATTATTTCAGACAAACCAAATAATAGTCAACTTTTATAGAAAAATACAGCTAATAAATTTGGAAGAAATGATAGAAGATTATTAGATCATTGATTTTCAAGCCCTGAAAAAGTAGTGATTTAGTGAGTAGTCATCAATGGGTAAGTATTGAGTTTAAGATTAGTTGTGATTCATGTTCCAGTCCTTCTCTAACTATGCGTAACATCTCTTTACCTAATGCATCAAATTATTTGACTGTTTTTGTTCATGATAAAATACAAAATATGCTCTGCTAATGGGATACCACAGATAAGTGTTCTGTCTCCTATTATATCAAAAGGCACATGTTTCGATTTGTTTTATTATTGGTGCTATTAACTATAATCACTTTCTTTAGGAAATGTTTGACCTGTTTTTCCCCTCTAAAGTCCCTGTTTTTCATTTTGGAATCAGTAAGTATTTCTCAAGACTATGTAGATATCTGTCATTCTTCAAATTTTCACTGCATTTTTAAAAGATTTATTTATGTATGTATTTATTATTTATGTATGTATTATTGCATGTGTGCCTATCTTTGTGTGTGTGTGTGTGTGTGTGTGTGTGTGTGTGTGTGTGTATGTGTGTGTGTGTGTGTGTGTGTATCAGAAGCCACTAAGTATGTCTGTGGAAGTCCAGGAGTGACTTCGGGAATTACCTTGGATGCTCTAGCTCCTCTTTGCTTTGCTCTGGAGTTTCCCAGGCTCTGCCTTCCAGGATCAGAAGTACAAGCTATTGCCATTTCCTCCTGGCATTTTTATGTGGGATTTTAACTCAGGGTATTCTGCTTGTGAGGCAGAGGCTTAGTCCTTTCACTGTATTTGTGTAGTCATTGATGTTCTTTATCTGAACTACTTGTAAGTTGAGCATCTTTATCTGAAAACCTGAAATTCAAATGATCCAAAATGTAAAACTTTTTTTTTTTCTCTCTGCCAGTTAGTTTTTTTCATCACTTTGACAAAATTCTTAAGAAAGTCTAAAGGATACTTACCTGGCAGGGGAGATACCATGATCATGAAGGTGGTTTTCCCAGGGCGAGGCTTATCCTTTGCACTCCGGATGTGCTGACCCCTGCGATTTCCCCAAATGTGGGAAACTCGACTGCATAATTTGTGGTTGTGGGGGACTGCGTTCGCACTCTCCCCTGAAAAAAAAAGAAAGTCTAAAGGGAGGAAAGATTTATTTTGACTCACAGTACCAGAGCTTCCGTTCTGGTCATTGTTTCTGGGTCTGTATTCAGGCGGAGCATGATGGTAGAAGAGTGTGGAGCAGATGTTTACCTCGTGGTCTCCAGGAAATTGGGGAAAGGGACTTGGACGGGATATAACCTTCCAGGAAATGCTGCAGTAACTTACATCTTCCACCAGATAACTGTGCAGGTTTTCACCATCTTTAAATGGTGCCACGGAATTACTTGACTATCAATATATTAATGTAGTAATTGGGCTATAGTCCTTGTGATCCAATCACCACCCAGTGACCGAACCTTCCACACATGAGCCTTCATGTTAAAACCATAATAAACACCCATGGCACCTCATCTGATTAAGAACATTAAGAACATTAAGAACACAAACATACTGGAAATATTTTAATTGGCATAAAATTAAATTCAGGTTGTGTATGTAATATATATGAAGCAAAAATGAGATGGTTCCATCTCATTTCAAGATAGCTTCTTATGTACATACCTTGAAATCCAAAAAAAAAAATTCTGAAATCAGAAAATTTTTTCTTTTTTAAATTAATTTTTTCTACTTTTACAAGCATATTGATATTGATCCTAGCTTCCCTTCCTCCCTTTTGCCTGCCATTTCCTTCCTTTCCTTCACCATTCTGTCCCACTCTTCCCCCTCTATGCTTCTGTGGACTTTAGGGTTCATTCTGGCTTGTCTACTCCTGTGTGGGTTCAGGCTTCCATAGTGTAACAAGTTATCTCCCTTCAGGCCACCATTGGTGTGTGTATTTCCCTTTGCTCATCCAGTGATTTAGACCCAATGGTTTCCACTGTGAGTTCCTATTCTATGGCTATAATAATGGCTGCCTATAGAGCAGTTTGATGTGCTGTCTTCCTACCTGTAGGTTTTATTGGCTATCTTCCCTATTGATCTATTTCCTTCCCTTTTTAGGTTCTTGTTCTAGTTTACAGTAACAGGGATGGGTATCATTCTGAAGAGTGGGTCCCAAGTCCAATCAGGAAGCTGTTGGAGGTCTCCTTGGTATTCATGCCACTATTACACTGGTGGTCACCTGTTGCCATGGTGATTTATGTTTCAACTTACAGCTCTCATGCCCTTCATGAGGCTTGTGATTATTTCTCTCCCAGCAGTGTCTACAGTATTCCTTGGTACTGTGTAAGCTACTCAGCAAGGAGAAAGTCTTCAGACCATTTTCAGTTGATATATTTTATCCATATGCTATGACCCATTTATATTGCATCTTCAGTAATAGATTCTTACTGACAGTTTTTGGAGAGCAACCAAAAACAATGGCAAAAGTCTATAATGTTTAGGGGCCTTTAAGACCTCTCTGATCAACATTTTATCAGGAAGTGCCACATTCCTGTTACTTCTAGTATAATTTTGTCTCTGGGTTCTAAGAATATCAGCTCAAGGTTTTTATTTTATTAATTTTCCCCCCATTTTCCTTACTCTATGCTCCTCTGAATAGGGACTGCTCATTCTTATTCCTTTCTTTAAAAGACATTTTTTGGACATATTTCTAGCATAGGATGTTCCTTTGAGGTTGCTTCCTACCATCTTGGGGTTTTTCTGTAAGTCCTTCTGTCCCTCCTATCTTCATGACTCTCCTGTTTCCCATCCCCTCATTCTCTGCTATGTATTTTTCTCAAGTATTCCCTCCCTCATTCTTGTCCTGAGATCCTAAATCTCCCCTTTAAAATGTTTCTTGTTAATTATCCCTTCCCACCTTCCCACTCTTAGGTCTTTTTCAAGTTTTCTGGCTCTTATAGTGCTTTCAATTCAAGTACATTGACAAGGATGTCAGCTCAATCATCCATATATTAATTTTCTGTGTCTGAGATACCTCATTCAATGTTAAAGTTTCCAGTTCCACCTATTTGCCAGAAGATTCTATAATCTCATCCTTTCTGATGGCTGAGTAACATTCCATTGTGCATATGTACCACATTTTCCTCTATCCATTCCTCTGTTGATGGGCATGTTGGCTGATTCTATTTTTTTTGCTATTGTGAATAGAGCTGCAATGAACATAGATGAACAAGTGTCTTTGTAATTAGATGTAGAGTATTTTGGGAATATTCCAAGGAGTGATATAGCTGGGTCATATGGCAGTTCCATTTTTAGCTTTCTAAGGAAACTTCACACTGACCTCCACAGAGGCTGTGCCAGTTCACACTCCCACGAGCCATCAATAAGTGTCCCTTTTTCTCCACAGCCTTGCCAGCAATCTCTGTTGTTAGTTTTTTCTTGATCTTAGCCATTCTGATTGGGATGAGATGGTATCACAGAGTTGTTTTGATTTGCATTTCTCTGATAATCAGAGAAGTTGAGCATCTTTTAAGATATTTGTTTGACATTTCAATTTATTTTTGGATAAAATCCCTATTTAGTTCCAGGGCCCATTTTTTAATTGAAGTGTTTGGTGTCTTGGTGTTTAATTTTCTGATCTCTTTGTATATTCTGGAGATTAATCCTTTGTCAGATTAATATCTGGCAAAGATTTTCTCCCATTCTGTGGGTTGTCTTTTTGCACAATTAACAGTTTCTTTTGCAGAACAGAAGCTTTTTAATTTCATGAAGTCTCATTTGTTGATTATTGGTATTAGTTCCTGGGCATTTGTTGTACTGCTTAGAAAATCTTTATCTAGGCCTATCAATTCAATCAACTTTCTTCTAATAATTTCAGAGTTTTTTGGTCTAATATTGAGGTCTTTGATTCATTTGGAGTTGACTTTTGTGTAAGGAGAGAGGCAACAGTCAATTTTTATTTTTCTACATGTGGATGTCCAATTTTAAGTGTTTAATAATTCTGTTAGCACTATTACCCCTTACCTGTGATATATTTTTGATGAATTTGCAAGTATTTTACCTCTTAGTTTTGTTAATGAAACAGTCCAGCATTGTCCTAAACATTTCAAGCATAATACACAAGTCCCTACACATCTTCTCCCTCCAAACTTTCCATCACACTGTCCTTTCTATGACAGTTAGTCTTTTTGTGAAAGTTTTTGGGTATACTTTAGTTTTATTAAAAAAATTAATACTCTGAAATAATGTGAAAAATTCACTCATGGCAATTTCATTGAAGTTTTTATTACTGTGTTAGTCATTTGGTTAGTATTGTAAGAAACACAATTGAACATATAGTCTTTCTCTCTTTTTTCAAGACAGAATTGTTGTGGATATGCTACAGTTTATGTGTGTGTGTGTGTGTGTGTGTGTGTGTGTGTGTGTGTGTGTGTTCATGGGTAACAGAAGACACTTGAATGTATTTTTGGTGAATTATCCTGGATTGTTTTACCTCCTTATTGCTTTGCTCTGGAGTTTCTCAGGCTCTATTTTCCAGGACCAGAAGTGTAGGTTGCTGCCATTTCCACATGGCATTTTTATGTGTCACCTGGGAATCTGAATTCAGAACTCAAGTTTTTTTGCTTTCAAGAAAAAACTTTAATCCATGAGCCATCTCCCCAGCCAGTTTATTAGTTTATTTGACCATTCATCTATCTATGGATATTTAGGTTATTTTCTAATAATTGGCAGTTACATATTCAGTGAGCAACCTTGTACATATGTATTTATGTTGTTGGAAATCTATTTCATGATAAATTTGTAGAAGCTGGATTATCTGGTCAAAAAATAAACTCTTATACAGTTTTCTTAGTAATTACCATATTTCTCAAAAGGTTTTCCCAGTTTTCCTTCCTCCCAGCAGTGCATGAATGCCAATAGAGTGTATGATTACATTCATTAATTTTATCTATCTGACTGAGAGATGTATTTCAGAACACTATTCTTAATATGAGTGAGGTTTGAGCACCTTTACTTGGTTAAGGATTATTTTGTACTTTTTATGTAAATTTAACATAAAACTTTGAAACTTTTTTGCACATTTTTCCTTTGTATTTCTAAATTCTCTTTCCTTTAGTATTTAAGTGTTTAATAATTCCGTTAGCACTATTACCCCTTACCTGTGATATATTTTTGATGAATTTGCAAGTATTTTACCTCTTAGTTTTTGACTACCAAATTTTTCCTCTATACATGGGTTTTTATGTAATTATCCATATTTTATTGTAATAGGTTTAAATTGGAAGAGCACATTGCATGTTTTGGCATGTCTACATGTCTAGTTGGTCTTCGTTGTTCAGAGATTGAGTATTTGTGTGTTTGTCTTATCAAAATTAATAATTTTGGCAGTTTCTGATTCTTTGCAGACATGTACAGAGTGGTGAAAAATTTGACTCATTCAGTCCATTTGACTTATTGTTCCAGCTGAGGTTGGACAGGTCTCTGCTTTCCTGTTTGAGCTCTCATTTGTGAACAATGTCTTTTTCATATTTTTGTGCTTTTTGTTAGTGGTTCTTTATTGGTTTATGCATGCTTTAGTTCTGTTAGCAGTGAGTTCCATATTTATAAATTAACTATATATCAAACAAAGTGTCTTTAGAAAAATCCAAATAGGTTGGTTAAAACTTCTTTACCAGAGGTTCATGGAACCATAACCATGCATTTCTTCTGGGAGTAACAATTCAGTATTCATTAATTCAGTTTTTGTGAAGACTTTCTAGATAATAAGCACTGTAGTAGGAATCAAGTGTTAAGGGTGAGGATGCTACAAATACTTGTGTAAAACTCTAAAAGAATATCTTTAAAAAGACAGATATAAGAAAGTAATTGACACCTGGTTAAGTTCACAGACATTCGTTCCTGATCATTTACAACTAAGGGGGTATGAACTCACCAGAAGGGGAGGGCATATAGTCCGGCAGATTAAAAGTAACCATTTTGCAAATGGGTGATTGACCCCTCCCATTGCCAAATGTCATTTGACCCTGCGATTCCACTTTTGGGTATAAGTAATACATCTACTCTTGAATGTGCTCTTATAATAAGACTCCAGTTTAACAGCTTTTTGTCTCTGGCCAGGGGGTGACATACAGTGCCCAGCAGGATGGAGTGAAGGGCATTGCAGGAGCAACAAAACTGCAAAAGAAAATCAACAAACCACTATCCAGAACTTCAGAAACTCTATAACAACCACCTAGAACTAAGCCAGACTAATCTCTCCCCATCCTGAAGCTCAGGGACATTTGCGGAAGAGGGGGCGGTAAGAGTGTATGAGCAAAAGGATGGGAGGAGCAATGATTTGCAAGATACTCCACACAAGTTAGGGCCGAAGCAATCATAATTGGACATTGCATGCCCGGTGCATTGTCCAACACACTATTGACCTCACAAAGTCTAGCATCTGCTAAAGGCACCAAGATCCTTGGAGGCAAGTGATTGACAGCCACAGTAGTGTTCCTATGCTTAAGGGGAACACAGGAAAGGGTTCAGGGAAATGCCACTGGGTCCTTGTACATCATCGGAGAGGAGGGCCCAGAGGAGAGTCAGGCATGCACAAGAAAGGACTCTGGGAATTGGGGCGGGAGGCACGGGGGGATGGAGAGGGAGGGGTGAGGGGAGGGGGAGCAGGGGGTTCGGGGGGAGGAGGAGGGAGGGAGGGAACTGGTGTACCTAATTGTATGAGCTGAAATAATAATAAAAATGTATTATATAAAAAAAGACAGATATAGAAAGAAGGTAAAAAGAGAATGAACTATCATTTTACTTTTTATGTTTTTTTTTTTTTACTGCTGAGACCTCCTACCATGACCCTTGCCACCTATTTCAGATGCCAACTGGACAAAGACAGGTTGTGATCTATATATTGGATTTACCTTTTTGTACTCTGGGGTGCCCATGACCCCCTTCTTCGTTCAGTAATTTTACTGAAAATATTTTGATGGAATCTAGGAAAATACTACTATGTTTACTTATTACAAAGAGAATTTTGAAGGATATTGAAGAACTGGCAGCTAGAATAGATGCATAAGCAAGGCATGCAGAGGAAAGAGCGTGGAGCTTCCATGCTCTCTCTAGTTAGCTCACCCTCCAACTGCCTTCATGTATTCAGCCAGCCAACAGCTCTCAGTCCCAGCCTTTTTATTTTAAATGAAAACTTTTAATTATGTAAGAAGGATTGATTACATTACTAGCCATTGGTAATCATCAATTTAATTTTCTGCTCCTTTTTCCTTTCTGGAGGTTGGGTGTGATTGCAAGACCCATCCTTGTTAGAATGTCTCAGTCTTTATTTTGAAGTTATCTGGATCCCCATCTGCCACTTATATTATCATATGTAGGATACTCTTATCACTCTAAAGATTACAAGAGTGTTTAGGAAATACATAGTAGGAAAAAATCTGTATTTTACATTTTCATGCTTCTTGTGTTTATCTTTGGAGACAATCCTGGTTTGTCTCTTACTATGACTGTAGGGATTTGTTGCTCTTTTTAGATCAGACATGTTCATGTTCTATTCCTACTTGGGGGGGGCTGTCACCTTTCTTATAACACATTTGAGAGTATGTTTATAGGAGATAGATTTCCAAATGGAATATATTTCCTAGAAGAAGGAGATGGGGGTTAAGATGTCACAGTGAGAAACAGCTTTTTACTGCAGTATCTTGGTAAAGTTTATTGGGTGGTCTTGAGTTAGTAAATGAGTAAATTGTGGTGTTTTTGAGGAAGGAAATATCCCAAATGAGTGTTTTTTTTCCATGGGGGGAGCAACTCCTTACTGCTTGCTTTCCCCACTGCTTTGGTTATAGTGTACTGTTTTCAGAACTGATTGCTGTAGCTTTACTGGCTCTGTCATCACTAGAGAGAAATGATGTCAAGTAAATAGTGAGTGTGAAGGAAAATAAGCATAAGGATCTCGCCTGCCTGCAGCGGTTGTCTCACTACCAAACTGCTGCCAAAGACACATGAAAGCATTCCTCTGGGCTTCAGGGGGTGAAATGTGTCATTCTTACATAATACATAGGATAGGTATCACATTGCATACTTGTACCACAGAAGTTTGGTTCTCTTTGTTGGTATTGTCTAAAGTTACAACATGTACAAACTACATATTGTTACTAATTCCGCCAAGGTAGGAAAAAAAAAAGAGTATTTCCTTTTGGAGCCTGAAACTTTTTTCTTCTCTAGCTCTTATTTAAAGAGAATATGTAATTTAGATGTTTGAACGGGAATAGAGGAGGTAGCCAAAAACTTTTCAATAGTCTAGTTAAAATACATAATGACTATTTCTATGAGAAGCCAAACAGAAAAGGGTAACCTTGGCTTTCTCCACTAGTCTCTGGTAGATCTGTTCATCTCAGGATGCGATATATCTCCTGGGCATCATTTTTCTGTTTTCCACACCTTTTCCTGATCATTCCTCCCTGTTTTCCATCTCTCCCTCCTCTTCCTCCAGAAAAATAAAAATCACAGAGAATCATTGCAAATCTGAGTCCCAGGAACATTAGACTCCACATCTTTATTTTAATTCACTTTTCTCCACTTGAGAGCATTGGAGCTGATCTAGTTCTGTTTTCCCAAGTGCTTCAGTTCTTTTCTTGCCAGGCTGGCTACAAACTGGACAATCTTTCCCTTTTTTTTTTTTTTTTGGCTTTGGATTTTAGGCCACACTAGCAAGTCATTTGCTTTGAGCAGTCTCCAAACAATGAGCTACATAGCTCACTGTGTTTGCCCACTTCCAAGTTCCACAGCTCAATAAAGCAGCCATCTTGGGACCAAGCCAACATCTCCACCTCTCAATCTGTTTGTCTCATTCTCTTGAAGTGCCCTTTTAGTTAGTGGTGCCAACTCCACAAGGCCAGACTCTCAAGCTTTCCATTAGTTCTCTGCCTGAGAGTTCGTTGAATGCTCCAGTGAGCTTATAACATCTTAGCAAACTCTGGGGGGTATCTGGACTTAATTGTTGGTATTCTCCCTCAATTTTTAGTACTTACTGTTCTTGCTCCCAACTGTGTACCTTAGTAACAGATACTTAAACAACAGGACATTTGCAACTCATCTTGTTAGATATGGTCATATTTAGGTCCATTGTTGCAGGTAGAGGAAAGCATAATTATATTTTTATTTATAGTGTTTAAAATGTCATTTAAGTAAAAAGATCTGTGATATTCTTCCTGTAATTTAAAATTATATTTATTTATTTTATTTGTGTGTGTGTGTGTGTGTGTGTGTGTTTGTGTGTGTATGTCTGTGTGTATCAGAGGACACTGTGTATTCTTGTGGAGGACCAAGGGCAACTTCAGGAATCATCCTGGATTGCTTTTATCTCCTTTATGCTTCACTCTGGGATTTCCCAGGCCCCACCAGGGTCTGAAGTGTAGGCCGCTGTCATTACCACCTGGCACGTTTATGTGTAGGAACTCAGAACCTCTGTTTGGGAGGCTGAGTTTTAACCCCAGAGCTATCTCTCCAGTCCTCTACCTGTAATTTTATCGAGGAGAAGTAACACAATATATTTAAGGTAAGAAGCAAATATATGTTTGAGTGCAAATCTTTGTGGATTGTCAATATTTCTAACTTACAGTTTGGCTACAGATATGAAAGGACAAGTCAGAGTACCTGATGTTGCCATGAGACCATGCTGAGACAGAAATGGAATTCATTCAGATTCCTTTTTCAGTTCCTGATACCTCAGGATAGAGATGTAAGCACTAGGTGGCGTTTTTAATTAGAAAACTGCCTACCATCCTTACTAGCAAAATCACCACCACTAGAATCATTGGGTTTGGTCTTTAAGCAGCTGCCACTGACAATAATAGCTGGTGGCAGTTCCTGAAACATCAGACAAGTTTCAAATAAAAGATAAAGGAGGAAATGAAGGCAGAAAAAGGAAGTAGAAGGGCAAAATAAAAGAAAACAGATATGAAGGAAGCCATAAAATTATCAATAATGTGGAAAAAAATGCAGTACCCTTAGTATTTAGTTGCCCAGTGTTGAGTTGGTTTACTACTTGTTCATTTACTGACACTTATTTAATGAGAGTCAGGAATTCTGGAGACTACCTTGGTGAACCAGAGGTTGTTTTTACTTTCTGGAGGCTTATAGGAAAAGAGTTTAAAAATATGACTTAGAATCTTGATATTTTCCTGTGTAGAATATATTAAATAATAAAAATACTTTTTGTTTTCTTCATATTCTCTGTTTCATTTCCCCTACGAGAAAGAAAGATATGTGGATTAAAAAAATTGTGTGGACATACTTTGAAAATTAGTACCTAGAGGGCAGGGAGTATTATTTGGGACTCTGGAGTATATGTGGTCTAATACCTATCTCTTTCTAATGGGATAATGTGTATGTGCCATGGATATGTTAAATTAATGGTATAATCAGTGGGAAATCTCAGCAAAGTGTCTTCTGATTATAGTCTTTGGCTTTCTTAGACTCTTTAGAGTTGGAGTTTCTGACTTTGGAGTCTTTCTTGACAATACCACAGTCCCCCTCTATCATGGCCCTTAATCAAGACATCCTGTTTCTCCATGACAGTGAGTTTTTTTTTTTTTTGCCGTAAAGTCTATTTATAAATATATAAATCACAGTGTTTGTCAGCACTCAATAAATTTTGGTTGAATGAGTAAATGAATTTGACTAGTTAGAATAAACCTTGTATGTATAGCTTTGTATAAGAATCCTTTCTGAAATTGCTTTGGGGTTTTTAAATATGTACTTCTGAATGTAAACAAAAATCTCATTTAGGATCATTGTGTTAAACTTTAAAGTGAGCAAAGATTTATACCTCTGTATATATAGATAGATATAAGTATCCTCTTTTGATACTAATTTTGAAAGTTATATGACTCTTGATGTCTTGATAAAAATGGCCATATGTTAAATCATTTAAATGTATTTGATTTTGTCACAGAAACATTTATAAACTATATCTTTTCCATTTCACTGAGAATGCTTGTTTGAAATTTTCAGTTTCCTTTATATTGCCAATACATGCTGGTCATCATACTAGGCAAAGAATACAGTGAAGGCAAGTAGGTTGGGAGGAGTGGGGAATAGATACTTATTTTCTTACATTTTGCCTTAAGAATAGAAAAGTGCCAGTTGGCATTTTTAATAAAGACAGTAAAGTAATTTTAAATGGAAGAAGAGATTCTGTTTTCTGGCCTTTAAGAAGTGTCTAGTAGATAGTAAGAGCAGGGAACTGGAAGTTAAGCAAGAGGCTCTTTTCTTTGAGTGTATAGTATTAAGATGCCTAGAAATGGGGGGCTGGAGAGGTGGCCCTTTCCATCCCCCAGTGCCTCCCCCTCCCATCCCTCGAGCATCCTTTAATGAGCATGCCAAACTCTCCTCTGGGTCCTCCTCTCCGATAAGGTGCAAGGACCCAGTGGCATTTCCCAGAACCCTTTCCTGTGTTCCCTTTAAGCATAGGAACACTACTGTGGCTGTTAATCCCTTGCCGCCAAGGATCCTTGTGCCTTTAGCAAATGCTAGACTTTGTGGGGGCATGCAAAGTCCAAATATGATGGCTTCGGCCCTAACTTGTGTGGAGTATCTTGGATATCATTACTCCTCCCATCCTTGTGCTCTTACAATCTTACCACCCCCTCTTCCGCAAATTTCCTTGAGCTTCAGGATGGGGAGAGATTAGGCTGGCCTAGTTCCAGGTGGTTGATATAGAGTCTCTGATGTTTTGGATTATGGTTTGTTGATTTTTTTTTTTTTTTAGTTTTGTTGCTCCTGCAATGCTCTTCACTCCATCCTGATGGGTATTGGATATCGCCCCCTGGCTAGAGATAAAAACCTGTTAAATTAGAGTCTTGTTATAAGTGTATATTCAAAGGTAGATGGAATAAAAGTAGGAAACTGCAGTGAGAGAGAGGTCAATCGCCCATTTGTGAAATGGTTACTTTCTGTCTGCCAGACTGTATGCCCTCTCCTTCTGGTAAGATCATGACCCATCCGTTGTAAATGATCAGGAAGGAAAGTCTGTGAACTTAACCAGATGTCTCATTACTTACTTGCAGTCCTTGATGGTGGCCTATTTGCTCTGCTATAACATGGTCCCCTCTCTTCTTGTTACTGGTGTGTCCCTCCTTCCCCATCCCTCCTGTTCATAATCTTTGCAATTATTGTAGGTATTACAGAGATTTATCTTTGAGTGTATCTAAGTGGGTTTGGTACTAGGATCCACCTATTAGGGAGTACATACAGTGCTTAATTTTCTGTGTCTGGGATACTTCACTCAGTATATTTGTTTCTAATTTCATCCACTTCCCAGCAAATTCCATTAATTCATCATTTTTGATGGCTGAGTAGTACTCCATTGTATAGATGTACCACATTTTCCTTATCCACTCATCAGCTGTTGGACATTTGGGCTGATTCCATGACTTTGCTATCGTAAACAGTGCTGCTATGAACATGGTTGTGCTTGTGCTATCGAAGTGAATTTTTGCTGTATGGGGGGTTATTCCCAGAAGTGGAATAGCAGGGTCATATGGCAATTCAATCTTTAACTTCTTTAAGAATCGCCAGACTGCTCGCCAGAGTGGATTGCCATGTAATTTCACCTTTCAAAATATGTAATTCACCCACCCAGCCCACCTAGAGACACTCATAGAAAAATTTCTGCAATACAGTAATTGCAAGGATTATGAACAGGAGGGATGGGGTAGGAGGGCCACACCAGAAACAAGGAGAGAGGGGACCATGTTACAGCAGAGAAAATAGGCCTCCATCAAGGACTCAAATAAGTAATGAGACATCTGATTAAGTTCACAGACTTTCGTTCTTGATCATTTATTACTGAGGGGGTATGATCTCACCAGAAGAGGAGGGCATATAGTCTGGCAGATAAAAAGTAACCATTTTGCAAATGGGTGATAGACCCCTCCCTCACTGTGGTTTCCCACTTTTATTACATCTACCTTTGAATGTGCTTTTATCACAAGACTCTTGTTTAACAGCTTTCTGTCTCTGGCCAGGGGGTGACATACAGTGCCCAGCAGGATGGAGTGAAGGGCATTGCAGGAGCAACAAAACTGCAAAAGAAAATCAACAAACCACAATCCAGAACTTCAGAGACTCTATATCAACCACCTAGAACTAGGCCAGACTAATCTCTGCCCATCCTGAAGCTCAGGGACATTTGCGGAAGAGGGGGCGGTAAGAGTGTAAGAACAAAAGGATGGGAGGAGCAATGATATGCAAGATACTCCATACAAGTTAGGGCTGAAGCAATCATAATTGGACTTTACATGCCCTATGCATTGTCCAACACACCATTGACCTCACAAAGTCTAGCATCTGCTAAAGGCACCAAGATCCTTGGAGGCAAGGGATTGGCAGCCACAGCAGTGTTCCTATACCTAAGGGGAACACGGGAAAGGGTTCAGGGAAAGGCCACTGGGTCCTTGTATGTCATCGTAGAGGAGGGCCCAGAGGAAAATCAGGCATGCACAAGAAAGGACTTTCTGGGAATTGGGGCGGGAGGCACTGGGGGATGGGTAGGAAGGGTAATGGGGAGGGGGAGCAGGAGGTTCGGGGGGAGGAGGAGGGAGGGAGGGAACTGGTGTACCTAATAAGTTTGTATGAGCTGAAATAATAATAAAAATGTATTAATAATAAAAATATGTAATTCAGTTTTTTAAAAGCATTTTTTTAATATTCTTTTAGGGCTTTGCACATATATTCATATAATTTTTATCCCTTATTACACAATCCCAATCCCCATTTTTTTCCCATTTTAACTTTCTTCTTTCCTATTATCTCCCTTCTGCTCTCATGTTTTTTTGTGCGTGTATGGCTTACTAAGTTTCATCTAGGTTCCCATTAATGACATGTGTCTGGACACTTGATAGAGTGAGGATAGTATACCAGTGCATATCCCCGAGGAGAGTTGCTCCCTTCTCTCCTATACAGTCTTAACCCTTGTTCATTTTTAAGGGAGATGTGATGCCTCTTGAGGTCTTTCTTCTTTTATGTGGTAAAGTAGATAGGCCAAATGTAGTCTTGTGGTCTTTGGGAGAAGACCCTGGTGCAGTGAGTTCATAGTTGCAGAGGCCTGGTCATGTCTGGAAGGCGCCATTGGGCTGTAACTCTCCTCACTTTCAGACTCTTACATTCTCACCGCTCCAAATTCAATTCTTAAAGATAATTACAGATTGTATATCATCACTATTTTAATTCACAAAAGAAGCTCTGTATCCAAAAGCAGCTGCTTTTAACCTTCTCCTAACCACCCTCTCCCTCTCAATTCTGGAAACATATTTTTTGCTTTGAGCCATCTCCATATACTGAGCTACATAGATAATTGTGTTTCTATGGATTTGCCTGTTCTGGAAATTCATAAAATTGAATCATAGATTATGTTGTGTATTTAAAATTTATCAGTATTGAAGCATGGTATCAGTATTTTATTCTGCCATTGCCAAATAGTATGCCATTGTATGAATATACTTCATTTTGTTTCTTCATTCATCTATTGATGGATATTTGGGTTTTGGTTTTGGTTATTATGAATAACAGCACTTAAGCACATCCATGTACAAGTTTTTGCTGGACATATGTTTTCATTTCTCTTGATTATATACCCAGGACTGGAATTGCTGGATCATGTGGTAGCTCTGTTTTTGACATTTTGACGAGCTGCCAAACTGTTTTCCAAAGTGACTTTACTATTGTACAGTCACAGTAGGAATGAATTAGGGTTCCAATTTCTCTGCATCTCAATTAGCACTTATTTTGGATTTTACTTCTATGTGTTCATGTGATAAGTGTGAGTGTGGACATAACATGTCATTGTGTGTAGGTCAGAGGACAATTTTCAGGAGTTCATTCTCTCCCACTTTTAAGAGTTTTTTAGATTAAAAATTTTATTATGATTGCATGTGTGGTTATGATGTGTGTGTATGCCATGCATATATGTAGAGATCAGAGGATTATTTTGTCTGTACCTTCCTATATGAGCTGCAGGAATTCAATGTGGGTCCAGTCTTGTGTACCAAATGCCTTTACCTGCTGAGCTATTTTGCTGGCCCTTCCTTCCACTTTGTTTTGTTCTGTTGCTCTTCAAACTCCAGGCTGACTGGCCTGTGAACTTTCCATTATTCCTCTGCCTCCATTTTCCCTTTAGGAATGATGGGATTATGGATACAAATGAATGTGGCTGGTTATTTGTGGGTCCTAGGATTGAACTCAGGTCATCAGGCTTTATTAGCATTTTGTTAAAAAAATGATGGCCATGTATTCATGGATATGAAGTGATCATTTTATTTTGGATTTTATTTGTATCTCCTAAAGACTGGTTGTGTTTAGAGTCTTCATATGCATATTGGCCATTTGATATATTCTTTGGGGAAATGTTTGCTTAATTTTTTTGTCCATTCATAATTGGGTTGTCTTTATTATTGAGTCATAAAAAGAAATTGTACATTGGCTAAAAATAATTTGTGAGATGAGATTTGATTTTCAAATATGTTCTCCCATTGCATCATTTTTCTTCCTTTAAATTTTTAAAAATTTACCTGTTGACAATTTTATGAAAGTATTTTGGTAATATTCACCCATGTTGCTCATCTTATCCCTCTCCCACTGCTACTGAGCCCTGTCTTTTCATTTGATAGCATTCTTTGAGGCAGAAATGTTTTATATCAATATGAACACAGTCTATTCATGAAGAAATATGGTGATTTAGAAGTATTATATTGAGCTCGTATTAGGTAGATTGTTACAGAGGAATAGCAGTTGATTTTTTATTGAACCTGAAAGCTGTTCCCCAACTTAGTATGAAATACAATTATAGGGAGATAAACAAGAATGACGATTGCTTAGTGTGAAGCATCATGACACCTAGCATATAAAACACCTTGAGCATACTTCATTCTTTGCATTCTTTTTGCTACAAGCTGGAGAGAGAGAAATGCAAGGATTGAGAGAGTGAGAAAAAAATTATTAATTCTTCCTTTTGAGTCAGAGGGAGGATATATTATAAGAGATATAGTTAAGAATCAAAGCACAGCAACTATGAAGGACAAACTGATTCTAGCAAAAGAAAAATAGTATTACCTTTGCCAACACCACCAGAGACATTCAGCTGATCAACACCATTATCCTCTGGTTACAGTAAGGGTAAAACTAGGCACTAAGATTCATAGTGGATGGGCAGGAGTAGGTGTCTTTGGCATGATATGAATGGAGATATTTCCCCATTCATTGTTATTTTTTTTCTCCCACATTTTATTTTTTCCCAATCATTTATTTATTATTTTTTCCCATTCATACAAACTTAATAGGTACCCCAGTTCCCTCCCTCCCTCACCCTCTCTCCAGACCCCCTTGCTCCCTCTCCCTTAGCTTTTATGAATACATGATGGCATACTGAGATGCTTGTGATCATTTGCCCACTTGTTGGTCACTCTGTCACAGTATTCTATTTTGAGGGTGTTCATAATATCCTTGACATACCTTCAGCATAATGGTGAAATGGTGACAATTAGGACATATGTACAGTTGATTAAGGAAAATGAGAATGACCATATCATGTGAGTTGCAGGCATAGATGAGTTTCTTTTCTTTCTTTCCTTCTTTCTCTTTCTTTCCTTCTTTCCTTCTTTCCTTCTTTCCTTCTTTCTTTCTTTCTTTCTTTCTTTCTTTCTTTCTTTCTTTCTTTCTTTCTTTCTTTTTTTTTTTTTTTTTTTTTTTTAAGGGAGAAAGGGAGGTTTATTCAGCTTACCGTTCCAGAGGGAAGGTACAGTCTCTCAAAAGAGAGGTGGCATGGCTGGCTGACCAAAGTTGGAGGAGTCTAAGTCACCGCAGACATCTTGGAAGCTGAGAGCTGCAAGACTGTTTGCAGCAAAGGCAAACTTCTCCTAGAGGTAGGGTGGGACTAATCCACCTCAAGGCCCACCCCTTGTGACTGCCTTCCTCCAGCAAGACTCCACCTCTCAAGGTGCCATGACCTTGCCAAACACATGAGACTGTGGTGGACACATTTCAAACCATGACACTCCACCCCTGGCCCCCACAGGCTCATTGCCATCTCATTATATAAACCATACTCAGTCCAACTTTAAAAGTCTTCATAGACTATATCACTATTCCCAACACAGTCCAAAAGTCCAAAATCCAAAGCGTCCTGTAAAATCAAAATACAAGTTACATACTTCTAACATACAATGGCACAGAATAAACATTCCCATTCCAAAAGGAAGGAATGGGGGCATATTCAGGAAAGATTGGTCCATAACAAGACTGAAAACCAGCAAAACAAACTTCAAATCTTGTAGCTCCAAGTCCAACAGGTGAACCTCTTGTTGAAATCATCTCAGTTCCAAAGGGCTTTGGTTCCTCCCCTCCAATGCAGCTGTCCATAGAATACGTTGGTCTCTTGAGCTGACTCCTCCCAGGGTATACAGGTCTCCTTGGCAGGTGTCCCACATTGTGTTTGGAATCTCTAACATCTTTATTTCTCAATGGCAAACCAGGCTTTAACTCCACAGCACAAACTGCCCTTCTTGGGCCTCTAAACTGCAGGCTTCTTGCCTCATGATGCCTGGATTCTGCCAATTTTTGAAATCTTGGAGGAGGACTCCGTGATCTCCTCCCTCTTGCATCACTGATGCCTCTAAAACCAGAACCACGTGGATGACTTTGCCAAGACTGGCCCCCTTGAATCACAGCTGATTCTGCTTCTCTAGGTTGACCATCTCTTTCACTCCTGGGCAGTTGCTTGGTAAGAGAAACCAACTCTTGCTTTGGAACTCCACCCTTTAGCTCCAGTCTTCTGAAAGGATTTGCATTCTTATGAGTGGGAGCCTTCCTTGAGGATCCTGCCCTCAAGCCAGGGCCTCTCCTATTATCCAAACTGAGAGCAGGCTTTGATTTACAAATAGAACTAATCTCTTCAACAGCCATTTTGTTCTCTGCTTCTTCCTGGTTTGACTCTTTAAGTTTGGCATTGTATTTTTCATCATTAGATTTTACAGTTTTTACTTCTTTCTGCCTGATTCTTTGCTCTTTTTCACAACTCTAAAGACAACTAAAAAGTAGCCATATCACATAGTCAAGACTACATTGCCTTGAAATTTCCTCTGCCAAGCACTCCAGCTTAACTTCAGGCAAGCTTTCAGGATTAGGGCAAAACTTCACTAAATTCTCAGCCAACACATGGCTCCATGTGTCACTCGTCCAATTGCAAACACAGTCTCTGTTCCCCTCTGGACTATCACAAGCTGGGCTTCCACTGTCTGCATCTCTCAAAGCATTGCTCTCCTCTGAGCTCTCACAAGAAAGGTCCCTTTGACCCAACCGCCAAGACGCAAAGACTTTCTCAGCACAAAGTCCCAAAGTTCTCTGTATTTCTCCCAACAAACAGTTCCAATGGCACGCTAGCCACATCACAGCATTGGCCATGCTTCTGGGTACCAACTTTTCTCAGCTTCACAAACAACTTCACTTTATGGTACCAGCTGTTCTTATCTCACAGCAATACCCCACTATCCGGTTTCTGTACTCATAGCAATAGTTAAGAGTAACCTATACAGAACACCCAAAGAGAACACCC
Organism: Typhlomys cinereus; assembly: GCA_023101885.1. Lineage (NCBI taxonomy): Eukaryota > Metazoa > Chordata > Mammalia > Rodentia > Platacanthomyidae > Typhlomys > Typhlomys cinereus. Next base: position 782,560 of record JALPQD010000452.1, read on the forward strand.
AAAGTCAATCAACTTAAGGGAGAAAGGGAGGTTTATTCAGCTTACCGTTCCAGAGGGAAGGTACAGTCTCTCAAAAGAGAGGTGGCATGGCTGGCTGGCCAAAGCTGGAGGAGTCTAAGTCACCGCAGACATCTTGGAAGCTGAGAGCTGCAAGACTGCCTCTTTCTTTCTTTCTTTCTTTCTTTCTTTCTTTCTTTCTTTCTTTCTTTCTTTCTTTCTTGCTTCTTTCTTTCGGTATTTCTTTCTTTCTTTCTTTCTTTCTTTCTTTCTTTTTCTTTCTCTTTCGCTATCTCTCTCTCCGCCCTCCCTCCCTCCCTCCCTCCCTCTCTCTCCCCTCCCTCCCTCCCTCCCTTCCTTCCTCCCTTCCTTCTTCCTTTCTTCCTTTCTTTCTTTCTCCTTCCCATCCCTTCCCTTTCCCTTCCCCTTCCCCTTCCCCTTCCCCTTCCCTTCCTTTCCTTTCCTTTTTTGTCTCTGGTGTGTGAAGAAGAACATCAACAGCCTTCTGAAAAAATTGTCTATTTTCCTCAAGGATTTTCGCTGAAGTTGGCTCATTAAGATGAAATCAGTGTAGATTATTGACTTGGGTTCTCAGCTGTGCTATGTGAAAGAATGTGGGTTTTGTAAAATAGACTGGAATGCACTGTAGTTCTTTGAAATATTTTTTTCATAATATAAGAACTAATTCCAGGGGCTGGAGAGGTGGCTCAGGAGTTAAGCCTCTGCCTTGCAGGTGGAAGGTCCTGAGTTCGGATCCTAGACCCCACGTATAGACGCCAGGCGGAAGCGGGGATGGCCTGCGCTTCTGGTCCTGGTAGGGCGGAGCCTGTGAACCCAGGGGCAGAGTAAACGAGGAGGAGGTGGAGGCGTCCTTGGTGGTTCCTGAATTCATCCGTGGTTCTACACACACACAGATACACATGCACACATGCATATACCCACAAGTGAATAAATAATAAAAAGAAATTAAAAAAAGAACTAATTCCAGAGTACATTTATCAGTTCTCTAATTTTTATTCTCTAAAATATGGCCATTAAAATATTTAAATAGCAATCCATTTGTCCTTTAAGAATGATACCTTAGCCAGGCATGGTGGTGTGCCTGTGATCCTAGCTACTCAGGAAGCTGAGGCAGGAGAATTGTGAATTTAAGACTGACTCGAACTACATAGCAAGGCCCTGTCTGAAGAGAGACAGAGTGCAGCGAGGGAGCGGAGAGGGAGAAGCAGGTCTGGGGAATCCTCTTGATTGATGTCTTATGACTAGTCTAAATTCTTCAGGCACTTTCTCCCCTTACTCGTCTCCACACCCAGAAAGATCTTTTAGATCTTGATCTTAATCCGTTGCTTTGAGCACACTGAAGAGATGAGTCAGAGACATTTCCATGCTAATGCTTTTTTAGGGGGAGACTGAGGAGATCATACAACTTTTTTTAGAATCTGAAGTGCCATTGACTGTCAGTTCTGTTTCTTTGAGCTGATGCACAATTTGTAACCACGAGAGTACTGCACAATGCTCACAGAAGTGAGGGTGTAGCCTTATTCTCTAGAACACAGCCCCCAAGAGACTCTGTTTAGTACAGAACGTAAAGATGTTAAGATGATTGTGAAACTCCTTGTTGCCAAGGAGCAGGACTTTCCCTTCAGCTTGTATGGATTTGGCTTCATAGGTGATGCTGTTCTTGAGTAGGAGATCGTTTTTGATACGATGTCCTGTTGGCATTTGTGTCTAAGAATAGCTCAGATCTATTAAACTAGACTTCCTTGTGTGCTCATGTCCTTGCCCCAGACAAAAGAGTCAGCTGTGTATGATTAAGGAAGTATTCTCATTAGTTGAAAAATAATGATTTGAAACTTAGCACTCTCTGGTCATGGGCAATTGGAACAACTAAGACATACTTCTTTGTCTTGAGGAACTTATATTTATTGGAAGACTATCTAGGCAGGTGCTTTAAAAAATACATTGAGGTAAAGGCTGTACTGTTCTTTTTTTCCATGTGGAAGCACACACAAAGGGAAGCACAAAAGAGGGTGCCAAACTTATTTCAGGTACATATTTGTTCCCAGTGTGTGATTTCTGATATCTTGTCCTAGGATATAAGCTTTGGAAAGGTAGAAACCAAACTCTGTGTATGTGTGTGTGGTGTGTACATATGTGTGTGTTTTAAAAAGCAACAGGTCCTTATATAAATTAGGTAGTGAATTTAAAACTGATGGTAAAAGAGGAATGTCAAGAATGTCTAAAAAAGAAAACCCCAGCAACTGCAAAAACAATAAAAAAAAGGCAAAAATGAAATATGTGTATAATTCAGAATCACAGTGACTATTGGGAGGTGACAGGAAGATGGCCCCTGCCAGTGATACTGTCTTCCGCAGCTGGGCAGCTGTAGCACGGTGGATTGGGAAGCTTAGGCAACACACACTGATTACTCACAGTTGTGCACGCTTTAAGTGTAAGATCAAGATTCAGCTTTGTAAGGTTCTTATTCACTTCTTTCTTCCTGGTTATGTTTTTAAATGATTGTTCCTATCTCGGGAATTCAATTTTCTAGACCTAATCTTAACCAATCACCTCCCAAAGGCCCTATCTACAAATAGTTTACATTGGGAGTTAGGGTTGCAGCATATGAATTTGAGGAAATGCAAGCATTTATTCCACAGAGGATTAGCAGATTAGAAATATTCTTCCCTCCCCCCTTTCATTTCTGGAGATTGAAACCAGGGTCTTGGGCATGTTAGGCAAGTTCTCTACCACTGAAGTACATTTCCAGCACTTAACTTTGTAAATATTCTAATTTATAAATTTATTGGAAGGTTCATAAATATATCCGTGTTTCATAACCTACATAGTATACACTCTTTTTCACTTATTGAATGTTGTATAATTGAAAAAATATAATGTATTTCAGTAATTGAATATTTTTTCAACTTGAATTTCACCTAGTTAGCCAAAGTATTTCCTGTCTTTCTACTTACTTATCTACTCATTTTTTAAACTTTAATTTTTTGAAGCAAAGTTTGAGTTATTAGGAAGAGATTTAAGCAGAGGGAAAAAGGGTGGGTGAGAGACACACACAGAGCCTGAGAGAGACACAGAGAAAGATGAGAGAGAGAGAGAGAGAGAGAGAGAGAGAGAGAGAGAGAGAGAGAGAGAAAGAGGTGTAGTTGTTTCTTTCATGTTACTTTTTGAAACATGAAAACAATAATGTAGAAGTCTGTTCACATTCCTGACTGACCTATTTTCTCTGTCCCCAAGTTTACATGTGCCCTAGTTTATAGCTATATCGGCTGGCTAGCCAGACATTTAAGTATTCATTACCTCAGTGAGTATGTGTATCTGTATTTAATAATGTTTGTGCTGGCTTACTTAAGGGTTTTGAAATCTTTGTAGGGTTTCTCTGTTTAAAGGCAGTTTTAGATATAAGAGTCATCATTAGGAAAACAAAACAGAAAGTACCGTTCCTGTTTCATCCGTGCCTCATATTATGCAAAATTCCCTGAAAATAGCAGCACTTTTCTGGGAAGAGTCTTCACCGAAGCTGTTCTCACCCATTACCCCTGCTTATCAATTCCTGTTTCCATTTTACAGTGTGGTCATGTGCTTGCTCAAGCCTGGCTTATGAACCGTGTGGACTATTTGTATGGTTTTGTTTTTTAAGCCATACACCATGCACATGATGCAGTATTTAATTTGGAATGAACTCTGAGTTTAGTCACACGTGGTGTTTATCTTGGAATCCACAAGTAGGAGGACAGTATTTTTGCATTTTATACATCTGGACATTGTTCATGGTCTTTCTGTGACTTGGGAATTGTGTGTGGGTCAAAAATCCAAGGAACAGTATTAAAAATAACATGGGGTTATAATGAGAGCTGAGGAAAAACCCTTGGGAATATCCTTCTGATCCCAACAGAGTTTGATTTTTTGAGGTGGTAAACTCTTTTATTTGTGTGGCAGGCACACTGGTGGCCTGAGTAGATTGATGAGGTTATAAAATTACCGGTCATCTTCCCATAGATGTTACTGGACTACTGGACTGCATGGTGTATGATGTATTTTGGAAATCCATGGCAAGTTTGAATTTTGAGGATTTTGCATGAGCAAGAATGACAAATCCTGATTATTGCTGCTCTGTCACCTTGCTGATCTGTAATATCTTATGACACCTGTTAGGGTCTTTCCACTTGTTCTTTTGATTCTGCCTCAACTCATCCGTCTTATAACTAGACTAGAATGATTCTGAGAGCACCTGAGCACGTATGTGTGCAAGTGCTGAGGGTGGTGTGGCAATGTCTGCTGACCGTAGCCTTTCCCTGATTTCACACAAGCTGTTGTTTAAAGCAGGATTAGACACGATATACTACAGTTCCACCTCCATTTGGATAGGGATATGCTGCAGTTGAAAGAATGGGCAGGATCACCGAGAACTCTCCTCTCAGAATACTTTTGCATATGGTCAGTATTGCTTTTTGGCCTCAGCCTAGTTTTATTCCCACATCTTATCTTTACTGCAACTACAGAAAGCAGGCGGGAAAGCAGAATAAAGCTTCCAACATATTTGCACTTGAATGAGAGTAATTTTTTCTTGTTCTCCAAACAGACCAATTGCTGCTTGTTATTTTTACTGTCTACCTAAGGATTGTTTTTTTTTTTTCTTTCAGTGCAATAAACAGAAGAAATTTTTAATAAAATAATTGGGGCCTGCTGGTTATAATTCATTTAGAATTTTCAAATATGTTTAATAAACTTCTCCTATATGATTATAAAGGAAATAAGTTAGTTGAAAGGTCAAAAATCTGTTGAGAATCAGATGAGTCTGAGGTGGTTTGAGTGCTGGAAAAATAATTCAACTGGGAATTACTTTCTCTTTACAGGTTTCTTTGGCTTTTCTTTTGGTATATTCCTCCTTTCACAATGTATTTTGCAAATTTTGAGTTAAAATATAGCTATTAAAATTTAAACTTTCAGCACATAAACACATGCTAGTTCAGTAAGTGAATTGTGGTGCAGCAGAGAATGGCTTGTCTTCATCTGGAAAGAGGTACATGGAGTTAACCCCAAGGTTGACACCAAGACCAGGCTTGTTTAATGAGTCCAGAAAGAAATGGTGAAATCTACTGAGGACACCAGACTGTTTTGCTGATCCTAATAAGGATTTCTGGGAAACCGCTTCACAGTATTTGAAATAGTGGAAAGATTGGGCAATGTGGAGGCAGACACTTAACATTATGTGAAGGTTTATGTGAAGTAGCAGGATACAACAGTGTTTTGAAGTCACAGAGCCTGTCAAGTTCTCTGGGAAGATCAGACTCTCTAGAAAGCACTTGGCTTTTATTCCTTTCATGAAAGGAAAACCCAGAGAACAAGGGACATTTTCATATATAGAAAGCAAAAACCATTATGGCAGTAGTTGCAAAGTACAGTGATTTTAAAATATGGTGCCTCAGTTTCTCCTTTGCTGCCAGCAGGATATATCCAACTGGGGTTTATTTCCCCTCAAAACAACTATGGAAGATTATACACTTACATATGCATGCCCAATTGGGGGGAGGGTCTAATTCTTTCTACATTCTTTTGACTATTTTCTATAGCGATAGGTCACTTATTTTTGTAACATTGTTGATTTCTTTATTATTCTTTGATACTTTTATGCACAATTACCATTCAATTTATGTGATTTTCATCTATTATTACTTGACCACATCACCACTTCTCCTTTTCCACTACATTCTTTCTCTTTTCCAGTTAGTCTCCCTCCTACTTTCACTCTTTTTGCTTGTGTGATCCACTGGGTTTCATCTGGGATGCCTGATGGAAAGTGCCTGAGTACTTGCTGGGGCGCGGATGACTCAGCAGTGGGTGAGTCACTGGGGAAAGCAGCTCCCTTTCCTCTGTCTGGCTTTAGCCTTCACTGGACTCTTAATAAGCTGTAGTATCTCTTGATATCCTCCCCCCTTCTATGGCGATATAGTAATAGCCAAATATTGTGCAAGTTTTGTGGAAATAGACATTACTGAAAGTTGGATTTTTGGGTGTAATAATCCTATCATAACCAGAAGATCCTATGTAGTAATACCCCTCCCCACCTTCAGATTCTCACCTTCTCCTCTTCTAAGAGGTTCCCTGTGTCCTGTAGTTGGGGTAGTTTTGATGTTATGTTTAGAGCTGAACTCTCCAGTCACTTGTTTTCTGCACTGTTAGTTGTAGTTCTCTGCATTAAACACCTTCCATTGCAAAAAGATACTTTTTGGTTGAGTGTTGAGAGTTTCTCTAGTCTATAAGAGTAATAATGTTTTGGTGGCAGTTAGTTATCAAGTGTTCATAATTAAACCTTAGAGGTTTGTTCTCACCTAGGGCTTATGGTCTGTCCTTTCATGGGTTCATGGCCTGGTTTACAGTAACAGACATATGTTCCCTTCCAAAACAAACAAACAAACAAACAAACAAACAAACAAACAAACAAACAAAAACAGACCTTAAATCCAATCAGAAAGTGGTTTTTACCCAGTACCATTTATGTCACAATTTCACTAATTTTCACTTCTTCCCAGAGTGGTTGTTCTAGCTTGCAGCATTCATAGACGGATGAGACAATTAATTGATTTTTTTCTCCCTGGAAACCTGCATCATACCTTTTGATAATGTTAATGCTACTATTGATTTTTTGAAATAGTCAACTGTCATTTAGAGACAAGGTGAGATGAATAAGGTGACAAACCAAACAATAATTTAAAATACAAATGAAATAGAAATTAATAATGTGATTTTATTATTTACAAAATAGATTTCAAATTACCATTAAAAATTGCAAGGATATTTGTGAAATAATAGTAGTAAAATAAAATTTTAGTCGATATATTTCACAGATGTGACTGTTTAAGTGTATAAATTATGCAGACTTATTCACATACCCTTTCATTGTTATAGCTTATCTCCTATGTCTGTCTGTCTGTCTGTCTGTCTATCTATATCTAGCTATTTATCTATTTTGCATATGCCACCATACGTGCTTGGGAGGTGCCTGTCTGTCTATCTATATCTAGCTATTTATCTATTTTGCATATGCCACCATACATGCTTGGGAGGTGCCTAGGATCTCAAGTATGCTAAGAATACATTCCTTGTCATTGTAAATCACTAAGCTATACCAATAGCCCACCCAGCACATCATATTTACAAGTGATTACCTTTAATTTTTTTCCCTCAGTCCTCAGGGACTTCCTCCTTAGGGAGGAAGTAGAAGTTCGTATAGTAACTGGAGATACCATTCATGATTGATTGTTTTCTATCTAAAGTTTATCTGTGCACTAAAAAGATTCAGCTGGACTCGGGAAGCAGTTCAGTGAGTAAAGGTGTTATGCAAAACTGCTGACCTGAGGTTGAATTCTAGGACCATGTAAAAGCCTGGAGCAAGCAGCATGAGCACCTGTGTCTCTGTGGAAAAAGGGAACATGAGAACTCTCCAAATGCTCACTGAAAGGTAGGTATGGTGTAGGTAGAGGTGAAAAGACCCTGTTTCAAGCAAGGTGGACTGTATTGACTTATACTCAAGGTCGTCTTCTATCTTACACACATGCACTTCCACACATGCATGGAGGCATAAGCATGGGACTACTTTCTCTTTCTCCCTCTCATAAACACATGCACATGAAAACACACATGTGCGAATATACTCATACACCTAAAGAAGGAAAAGACCACAGTTAAATAAGTAAGATAGGCATTGGTACAGACACTGTGGATTTGCAAGCTATATACATCCACTCTTTGTAAAAGAACAGTGTTTTTGTTTGTATGGTAGTATTCTCATGTGGAAAAAAACATCAGAAATCAATGGCACTGATGCTAGAGGAGAAAGTCAATGGTCTTCAGACTTTATTCATGTGCCGTGGCTTGAATTTGAGTTGTCTTCCATGGCTTATGTGTTTGAATCCTTGGTTGATATTTGGGAAGGTCATGACACTGTTCCGGGGTGAGCTTTGCTAGAGAATAGAATGTCACAGGGGGTGGGCCTTGAGGTTGAATTGCTGGTGGTAGGGTTCAGTAATAAAACTCTTGGTTAACAAGCACAAGGTCAGGGCTTGAGTCCAGCAGTGGGAGGGAGTAGGGGAAGGGAGAGGAAGAAGAAAGAAATGAAGAAAAAAATAATAGAAGCAAAGTATTTCAAATTCCAGTTTGGACAATTGAATTGGAACCTACAGACTAGTGCCCAGGTATTTAGTTCCTTGCAAGAAACAATATTTTCTAGGACTGTCTAGATGGCTCAGAGGGTAAAAGTATCTATGTGCAAACACCTTCGATTCCTGGAGCCTGAAGAGTGGAAGGAATGAAGCAACTTTGAAAGCTGTCCTCTGACCTATACAGACACCGTGGAATGTATGTATTGGTTCTCTTTCTAACCTTCCTTGAATAAATAACATTTTTTATAAAACTAAGCCCAATACTTTCTAAAAATAGAAGTGTGCCATTTCCCCTTCACTCAGAATTAATGAAATTTTGCAGGTAGAGTAGGATTAGAATGTATGGAAATAGGCTGGAGATATGGCTCAGAGGTTAAGCCTCTGCCTCAAAAGCAGAAGGACCTGATTTTTCAGGTCCAGGATCCCATGTAAAAAGCATTAGGTGGAAATGGAAGTGGCCTATACTTCCAGCCCTGGAAGGTGGATCTTGGGAAACTCCAGAGGAAAGCAAAAAGGAGGTAGAACAATTCAGAATGATTTTGGTGCCCACACACACTCAAGCCAAAAAAAATTAAAAAAGTGAGATTAAAAATAATGTATGGAAGTAAAGCATTGGGTAGAGTTTGTTCTATGAAGTTCTAATGGCCAAAAGATAATTAATATTTTTTGAATATACTAATAGTAATAGAAAGCTTAGGTATCATGATTAAGAAATAGGTTTTGGAACTGGAGAGATGACTCAGGTTAAAGCTTTTGCCTCTGCCTCACAAGCAGAAGGACCAGAGTTCAGATCCCAGATCCCATGTAAAAAATGTAGGGTCAAAATGTTGGTAGCTTGCAGTTTTGACCCTGGAAAGCGGAACCTGGGAAACCCCAGAACAAAGCAATAAAGAAGTAGAGCAATCCAGGATGATTCCTGACATTACTCACCTTAGGCCTCCCCAGGCATATACAGTGCTCTCTGATACACACATGTACACACACATTTACACATCCCCCTCCGAAACAGAGTCATTCTGAAATCAGAATATTTGATTACCTACTAGATGTGTAGCATGAACAAAATCCTTAATAATCCTTCTGTAGTTAAGATTCTTTGTCTGCAAAATGGGAATAATCCTGAGGGCATTTGCCTCAAAACATTGGAAAGACTAATTGAGTTATGGAATGAATGATACTTGGAGCACTATTTGGTATAGAGTAAGCCCTAAATAAAAAGTGTGTTATTAAGAGTAGAGTGAGCTCAGCAGTGGAGGCTTGCCTAGCACATGCAGTTTTAGATTTGATTCCAACACTACAAAAACAAAAAATTGTCATATTACTGTCCCTCCAACTTAAGAGGAACGTATTTGGTCTCCACTGCATTGCATTCTTTTATAATTAGGCCTTCTTAAGTAAAGACAGTGAAAAGGAAGGCCCAAGTTGTTATGCTAAAGTATTAGATGGGGGAGAAAAGTGAGCAACTTTTTTCATTTCTTAGGGGTAGAACGTTAAGATGACATTCTTAACCTCCATTTCTGCAGCACTTTCAGGTAAAACCCATGGAAATGATATGGTCAGAAGACACAGTAGATGGCGCTTTAGACTTAGTTTTTGGAGAAACTAGTGTTTGGGGAGTGATGGAATTAAAGCACATTTTATAACTCTCCCAACACACAAAGACAATTTCATCTTGGAGTATGTGCCTGTGAAAAGTAATATTATTTTTTGGTAGATCTGGTGAATAACTTCAGCAAAACCAAACCAAAACAAAACGTACCCTTTCCATTTACTTTATTTGTGTAAGTTTTGCTATTTGAAAATTATTGAGTTTTTAAGTCACAAAAATACGAGAAAATTATTTTCTTTCAAAGCATCGCCTTATTTTTGACGGTCCCCTTTTTCCTATTTATTTTAGTATTTCTACTGCTTTCAAGGTTTTTCTGGCCTTTTATGCAATGAAGATGTTATAAAGTTAATTAGAATGAAATATCAATTATAAAGTAGTCCTGTTTTTAAATTCAATTACTCATATTAAAATATTCAAACAGATCTTGAATATAGGTTTATAGTTAAGGAGTGTATAGTATTTTTGATGCGTGTGTATAGTGTTTTATGCACTTGATCTTATTCAATCTTTAAAATAACTATGAGAATTTTCTAGATAAATTGTCTCAGTAATACTTAGTAAATTGCCAAACTCTCATACTGAATGGTTGAATCATAGCTTTTGTAAGAGTTTTGTCAGGGCATTAAGACTTATCTTTTTGAACATGTGCTATGTTGCTGAATACATAACATAACTAAACTAGCTGGACACCTAACACAGAGACTAAAGTAAACCTGGACTTCAGCCATATGTACCTAACAATTATTAAATGCTCAGTAGGATTTATTTGAAATTTCATGTCTTGAGAATAGGTAATAAAGAAAAAGGAGCTGGGGTGATAGTTCAGTGCAAAAGCATGAGGACTTGAGTGTGATCTCTAGAACCCATAGAAACAAACTGGGTACAGTACACACTTGTAATCCCAGTATTGAGGAGGCAGAGACAAGTGGATCATTTGGGATTGCTGGCTGGATAGTTATTTGTCCAGGCCAAATAAAACACCTGTTTCAAAAAACAAGGTGGATGACACCTGAGGAACAAAACCTGAGGTAGACTTCTGGCTTCCACATACCTGCACATATACATACATGCATACCAACATCCGGCGTACACACACACACACACACACACACATATGTACACACAAAGGACAAAGACCTATGTTAGAATCACTGATTAGTGACTAGATAGAAGAACAACGGTGCTTTTACCAGTATACAAAGTGTAATCATATCTAACTTGAATATGTTATTTATTTATTAAAAAGGATTTTATTTATTTATTTTATGTGTGTGTGTGTGTATGTGTGTAACGAAGGCACTGTGTGTTCCTGTGAAGGGCCAAGGGTGACTTAGGGAATCATCCTGGATTGATTCTACCTCCTTCTTGCTTCACTCTGGGATTTCTCAGGCTCTGCCCACCAGGGCCAGAAGTGCAAGCCACCACCATTTCCCGCCTGGCGTTTTTATGTGGAACCTAGGATCCAAACTCAGGATCTTTTGCTTGTGATGCAGAGTCTTAACCCTTAGTCATCTCTCCATTTTATTAAAATATTTATTTAGGTGTAGTTTTTGTATCAGAGGGAAAAGCAAAACTTTCTTTCTTTTTTAACTCTGAAAATTAAGCCATGAAATCAACAATAAAAAATAAGGTAAGATTATTCTAGAAAAGAATTATGGAGAATTCAGCTATATCAGATTATCTTAAGTTGTCCCCTGACTAAATGACATTAAAATATTTTTTAAAAGGTCTTGGTTGTGGGAATATGCAATATTAATTTTTGAGTTTTAAGATCATTATAACTTGTAGATTTTTTAAGTGTCAGTTGATGAGATTTTTGGTACAACCAGCCTAGCGGTACGTTAAGTTACATGGATCCCTTTCTTTCATCTTTGAATGTTTGACATAATTCTTTCAACTGGCTTTTCTTTAACAAGTTTCAATTTATTATTTTTAAATACTAGATCCTTTGATATTGAAGGAACCATGATTGATGATGAAACATAGACAAGAGTTTTAAATTGATGTCTATTGCCAGGCTCCAATAAGTCTATGGAGCTTCTGAATTATGCAAAGTTTTAGATTTTGTGTATTTCTGGGAGGAAGCCCACAGTCTTTGTAAAATTCCCCATGAGCTCCATGACCCTTAGAGGGTTAAAAATTGTAATTGTAACTTTATTCAAAGAGGTCTTTAAGATTTATTCTGGTTAAATATCATGTAAAAAGAAATCTCTTCCCAAACAGGCTTCTTAGAGATAGCACTGTTTTGGTTCCTTTTCAGGAACCTTCAGTCTGGACATTCCGAGTGAATTTGGGATTTCAAAGAATCTATATAACAGTAGAATATATGTCAAGTCTCTGGATATCCTCTTTTGAATTGAGTAAATATCTTTTTAGAGCATTTGAAAATATTGCTTTCTAGCTCATACTTTTAGTCAGATGAAAAGTAATTTTTAGGAAACGAAATAGAAAGTAGGAAAGGGAGAAAATTGTTTTTAATCTTCTCAGAGATATGAACAACTAAAGAAATTAATTCCTAAATCATAAATTTTCTTGCTGTCTATAAGAATTCTTTTAGCTCAGATAAGTCTTTAGTGTAAGTAATTTGGTAATACAAATTAATATTGTGTTTGTTCTTTTTGACATAGGTTTAAGTAAGGAGGGAAGATGGTATACTTCAGTATACTTCTCCATCTTCTGCCAATTTCTAACCTTTATCTCTATCTACAGAATAGTTATAATTTATTTAAATCTGAAGCTACATATTTCTGATTTAATTGTTAGCTGTAGCTTTAGATAGATTTTCGAAGAATCAGGAAACAAAATTAAACTTCTTAAATTGGTGTATTTAAATCCCTTATTTCGAAATATGGTTTTGATCAGTGACCCTATTTTGAATAAGGGTTAAGTAGTAGTGTTATCTGTAAGACCCAGTCACAAACAAACGAACAGTGGACAACAAACCACAGTGATCTTTAAGTATTATCCTTGTCACATATTGTAACAGTACCTTCCAAATTGGATTGTGATGACGATCATACTGAATAATAAATAAGTAGTAAATGTTGCTATCATCATTATCATATTATATATCTAGCATACATAGTAATCTCAGAGATATAGTATGTCTAACCATCCCTTTCAACACACCAGATAAAATCTCACTATGTTTTCCAGGTTAGCCTGGAACCCATGGGCTTAAGTGATGTTCCTGTCTTAGACTCCCAGGTAGCCTGAGACTTCAGACCCACAATTCTGTACCAAACTTTCATTAAATATTCAAGAAACTTTTTTAAGCCAGATGTTGTGGCTACAGGTTGCATTTACATGGAAAAGAGCAGTTCTCAAATATTTTTTCAAGTTTGTTGCAGCAGTGTGGTTCTGAGGCCTCAGCTGTTTGCAAGGCTGAGGCAGGAAGACTGTGTGAGCTTCCTGTTTTTAGACCTAGGGCAATGTAATGAGATCTTCCTAAAAACAAACAAACACCTAAAGAAATATTTTAAAAGAAGAGTACTCTTTAGTCCTACATATTAGATAATTCTATATTGAGAATTCTATATTGTATCTAAATCTTCTTGGCCCCGTAAAACACGTGGAACTACAGGAAACAGAACACTGATCATGAAGAAGCATAGCTTCTCTAGCAAAATAGGCAAATAGTTGTTCCATACATTAAGGAAACTATTTGTCTTTAGGACTTGTTTTTAGAATCAGTTTTAAGTTGGGTATATAGTGTAGAATTCTTATTCCTCAGTAGATGTATGTAGGTTCAGATAATTTGTTATAGTCCCAGAAATGTATAGAGAGATTGTCCTATTTTAAAAAGACCTTCTTGAGGCATGGTTGGCTTTAAGATCATCCAAGATTGAGTTGAGAGTCGGCTGCAATTTGAACTTTTCTTGTAATAGAATCAATCTTTCTCCATTTCCTAAAAATAGACAGTGAACTCAGGACATCTGGATAGGGTAAAATACTGTCTTGTAAATTGAATCAGGGTCTAAGGATACCTGCTATAAACCAGTTTTAGTATCTTTGTTTTGGTAGTGATTTTTTGAAAAAAATATATTGTTTCTGTGTTTGAATGAGTATGTGTGTATGTGTATAATGTATGTATTTTGAGTGAATGTGTGTGTGTATTTGAGTGTGGTTGTATGTGGGCCTTGGCATGCCTGTGGATATGTGGAGATCAGAGGACAACTTTGTGGATTGAGTTTTCTCCCTTCAACTTTATGAGGTTTTTGAGGACTGAACTCAGTTCAGGAGACTTGAATAGTACCTATGGATCCAGCTTGTTTACTCCATAAATTTTCTTATTGTATATGAGTTTGGTGGCCTGTGATTTGTAAGCAATTGAAATGTGTTATGGCACATTTTGTCTGGAGTTGAATAAGGGTTAAAATAGTAGTTATCTGTTTATCAAAGAGATTTTGAACTCTTTTTTTTCCTGTGGTAGTTTGATATTGTCAAGTGAAATTTTTATGAACCTTTAGAATAAAAATTAAATATTAAGTGGCTTATTAACCAAAGCAAGGCAATTACCTTTAACTTTTAATACAGTATCCATTTTTTCCCTAAGGCTTATTGTCCTGTGGTTTAAAAGATTTGGACAGAAAGGAGTAACAAGATAGTTAAAAATTTCAAAACTGGAAAATTGGAATCTGTCTCTTGATCCTACAATCCCAAGAATCATAAAAGATAAGGCAGAAAGAGCAATACTTTATCAGTGGTGAAATTCCAAGTTTATCTTAATTTATGTATATTTTAGCAAAGCTAGCATGTTTTAGTAACATCCATAAATAATAGTTGACATTATGCTGTTCTCATTTGTGAAGTGGTCTCATGTGGTTTCAAAGTTGTTTATAGTTAACCCTGAAGGTACCTCAGTCTTATTAAGGTCATCTTTTTATAGCTTGGTGTTCATTTGTAAAATAAACCACATTTTTCTCTTGTCTTATTAAACTGATGGAACCATTTTCTAGCATATGGAAACATTTTTGCACCTCATGTTCTTTTGAGCAAATAATCCCATGTGACTTACAAATGTTGGAAAAGCAATGGGTATTTCCAAATACTATTAGGATGGTTAAACTAATATATTCTTTAGGTACTGAAAAGATTTTCACAGGGATAAATGAAGACCAGAATGAAGCCTAGTCATTATTTCCAAGAATTCCAGTCCCTCTTCCACTGTAATTCTTGAATCATTATTTTTTTTATTGTTTATGTCATGCCACTATTTCACAAAGGATTCAAGAGCCATCTCTTTAGGTAACCAAATATTGCACAAACTAAATGTAGAAAAATTTCCCTGACTTCATTATGGAGAAAATGATAACTGGAAGTTGAAAAGTTGCAAAATTTGAAGTGATTGTCAACAATAAAGTGTTCTGCAGTGTACAGTTTTAAGCAATAAAATCTGTGCCTAGAAGAGTAAATGCAATGAGTCTGTAATCCTGAAAATGTTCAGGAACAAAACCAGAACACTTACAGAAAATAGTAACATTCCAGTGAAATTAGCTGTGTACCCTATGGTCTAAACTTGGTACTAAATAACATCTTAAAGTTTTTCCTTGTCTAAAAACATCTTTTGAGGAAGGACAGACATTAGATAGTTGTCTTCATGATGGGGGTTAGTGACATCACAATTTTATGTTAAATTTAATGAGATGGACTAACAATATCCTCTAAACAACAGGCTCTAAAAAATATCCTTTAACAAAGGAGTAGTAGGAGGGTATAAGAAACTTCTTAATAAAGAGAAATAGTTTAAAATACTAGGATATCAAGTATTGTTAGTAAAACTGCAAGTAAGAGATTTTTGGTGGGTTGCTACAATGAGGATTCTAAAAGAAAAAAAAATTTTTAACACTACTCCTGAATCAGTTACTCTTTTTTTTTTTAATCAGATGTTCTTTAGTATCTCAAACTAAGTACTTATAGTTTCATTGGCTGTTTTGTGA
Organism: Typhlomys cinereus; assembly: GCA_023101885.1. Lineage (NCBI taxonomy): Eukaryota > Metazoa > Chordata > Mammalia > Rodentia > Platacanthomyidae > Typhlomys > Typhlomys cinereus. The sequence goes on from JALPQD010000452.1 coordinate 798,285, forward strand.
ATTCGTTGCTTCTACGTGTATTCTAAACCTGCCTAGTAAAGAACATTATGCTAAGCATTGCAGAAATGAATAAGATACTGCATCCATCACTGGAGACATTATTATCTAGCATGGTGAAAAATGCAAGTATTCAAGCAATGATAGAATAAATAAGATTTAACCACCTAGAGGATAGACAGAGCCAATTCTTTTGTTAACACAAATGCTTCATGGAACTGGGCCATGTGCACAATGTGGGCAGATTAAGATGGGTTCAGATTAAGAGTTAGCTTTTGGGTCTTGTGGGATGGCTCAACAGGTAAGGGTGCTTACCACGCAGGCCCAGTGACCTGAATTTTATTCCCAGAAGCCATGTAAAAGAGAGAGAGAACACGTTTCACAAAGTTGTCCTCCAACTTCCACATGCACACTGTGGTATGCTAATAGTGAATTAATAGTAAATTAAGTAATTTTTTAAAAAGTTAGGTATTGGCAAAGAAACTACCACAAGCAGAGATGGAGCAAATGTGGACCTTGGTACTGTGGAGGATATTCAGTCCAGATAACATGACTTCTCTTTGCTTCCTTTTAGTTTGCTCTTGTCTTTCTGGTTTTGTTGTTGTTTTGTTTTTATTTGCTATCTCTAATTTAGGAAGAAAATAAACAGTCAGTAGATTTAAATTTGAACTGCCAGCATCTCCATTCATTTTAATGGAATATTCATTGTTTTAAAAATGTTCAGTGTTTGTTGTACATAGATGAGGTTTAACAAGATAAAATTCCTCCCCTCAAAATGTGCATAATCAGTTAAGAGAAATTTTATTTATACAGTTTGAATTCTATCAGCAAACTGTGCTTTCAAGTTCAATATATTCTACAATATAAGCAATCAAGTTGTGCATGTTTTATAGTTCCATATGGCTCTAGAGTTACAATGTTCAATATGTTAATCACTGGCTATATGAGGCTAATGAATGAAAATTATACACAATTAAAAATTCAGTTGTTGGGCTGGAAAGATAGTTCACGGGTTAAGACTCTGTCTCACGAGCAGAAGGTCCTGAGTTCTGAACCCAGATCCCGCATAAAAACTGGCCAGGTGGAAATGGCAGCAGTCTGCACTTCTGGCCCTTGGGTGGAACTTGGGAAATCCCAGAATGAAGTAAGAAGGAGGTAGAGCAATCCAGTATGACTCCCGAAGTCAACCTTGGTCCTCCACAGGGACACACAGTGCCTTTTGATACACACACACACACACACACACACACACACACACACACACAAGTAAAAAAAAGTTTAAAAAGTATTTATTTCAGTTGCACTAGTTGCAGCTTTAGTGGCTACATGTGACTAGTACTAGAGTATTAGCTGTTAGTAGTATTGCAGAAATCTCTATTGTTCAGTGGTTTTCTAGGATAATTTTAATTATTTCATCCAGGCAGGTGGATTGTCATTTATCTGTTCAGCTAATCTTCATTAAATGCCTACTATGTGCCATGCATTTTTCTACAGTCAAGTGGGGGATTCCTTTCAGTTCTATGGGGGATTGAGGCAAGAGAATAAATGAATAAACTAGGATATGGTAAGCACCACTACATGATGTTATAAAAGTACAAAAGCAAAACTCTCTCCCCTAGGGAAAGGTGAATAAGTCTGGGATGGTTAAATTTGACATGGAAGTTAAGAGAAAGTAAGAGAAAGCATGATTCAAGCAATGTGAAACACCTGAATGTGAAAGAATGTGGTATATGAGGGTTTGGTATATGTGCCTTGAGCCTAGACAAACTTTACTGCAAAATCCTTTCCTTTTCTCTTAATATTCCTTTCCTTGTCCCTTTCCTTTCTTTTCTCTGCCTGCTATCTCTGTCTCTCTCTCTCTCATTCTGTCTCTCTCTGTCTCTCTGTCTCTCGCTCTCGTGAGTATGCGTGTGCGTGTGCATGTGTGTAACTGTGAGTATGGTGTATATGCATGTAAGCAGTATATATGTTTGCTCACCTCTGTGTTTTGTGCATGTGGGGGGTGAGCATGCATATATGGAGGCCAGAGGAGGTTGTTGGAATTCTCTATCACTCCACCTTATTCTTTTGAGACAGGGTTTCTCACCTAATCTGGAGTCAGGCTGAGAGCCAGCAACCTCAGTGATCCTCTAGCTTCCTTGCACAGTGCTGGTGTTATAGAGGTGTGTGTGTGTGTGTGTGTGTGTGTGTCCATGCCTTTTTTTTTTTTTTTTTTTTGTGATGGTGGTGGTGGTGGGAATTAAAACAGGTCCTCATACTCACACAGCAAGCATTCTTGCTCACTACACCATCTCTCCATTCCCCAACTTCCAAAATCTTTCTTTATTATGCTGTATATAACAGATTCTTTTTCAAAACTGAAGAAAAGATTGGGCACAGTGGTATGCATTTATATTTCGAGTTATTTGACTTAAGTTATTTGACCATAAGTCTTAGTATTATGGGTCAGCTGGCAACAGTAGAGTACTGTTTTTATATTTTTATTTTTTCAAACATTAACAGAAACATAAAACCTGTATGAAAAAAGATATAGAATCTTTCTTACTATTTGTACTGCTTATATTTATTATTTATTTATCTTATATTTGTGGATCCCACAGTCAAAAAAAAAAAAGTACAAGAAAAGGTTGAGAGAAAGCCAAAGAGAAGATAGTCCTGTAAAGGTTCAGAGAAAACAGGTAACGCGATGTGAATGGCAGTACCATTTATAATATCTATATTCTCTGTCTGAAGTGCTGGGCAGATGGCTCATGGTTTAAACCTCTGTCCTGTAAGATGGACCTGAGTTTTGATCCCAGATCCCACATGAGAGCGCTGGGCAGAAGATGTGGCGGCCTGTACTTCTAACCCTGGAGGATGGAGACCCCAGAGCAAAGCAATCAGGAGATAGAACAATCCAGGGTGATTCCTGATGTCACCTTTGGCACACACACTCAAGTGCCCTTTGGTAGGTACACACACACACACAGATTCTCTCCCTGATCACAATTTCCTGTCAGCCATTAGAAAAGTTAATGATCTCACATGGTATAAGGAGACTTGGTATTATGAAATATAGTATTTTTGAGACAAGATTTAAAAATTGAATTTGTCTTGGCTTACTTCAACAGAAAACATAGTAAGATTTACTATGTTCTCTTTTTATAGGCCATCCTTTTATTGTCAATGCAACCTTTAGGAAATTTAAATGTCATTCTATTTTACAAACAAAAAATAAGTCCCCATTCAGTTAGAACCTAAGGTTTTAAGATAGTTAGATATAGAGTAGGAGCAGGAAGGAAAAGAATTGTATCTTTTCTCATCCATCACTAGTGGTAGAGACTATGCACGTATTATATACATGGCGCATAATAAATCTCTCACATGTTATAAATATTTAGCTGTTCTTGATCTATTTCTGCCCTAGTGGCAGTCATCATGTCTCAGTTCTACATTGCGAACATCTGTTTATATGTCATGTCAACATCAGCTGTCATATCATGGATGCTCCTAGGAGGCAGGGATTATGTCTATTTATTTGCCTAATGGTTAGCACAGAATCTGAACCTAAGGCTCTATTTTTGTTTGATAATAATGACTATGATTTTCTTCCTTTTTTGTCTTCAGGAAAACAGGAGGCTTTTCATGTAGTCATGGATCTATGCCACAAAGAGCCACTCACTTATAAAAGGATGAAAGTCACTTGGGACTGGAGAGATGGCTCAGGGGTTAAGACTCTGTCTCACAAACAGAAGGTCCTGAGTTCAGATCCCAGATCCCACATAAAAAAAAGTTGAAAAGCTACAGAGATGCTACTACACATACCAGTTTTTATGATGAAAAAGTTTGGTGTCTAGCCTTACCACCAAGAAAGAGCTTATTGAATAAATTTGTTTTGGAGTCAAGATTGAATAAAATACACAGAAAACTCAGATAAAATTTGCAGTGAGGGATTGGAGAGATGGCTCAGGCATTAAAGCCTTTGCCGTTCAAGCAGAAGGACCTGAGTTCAGATTCCAGATCCCAACAAAAACAACCTGTGAGAATGGCTGTGGCCTGTACTTCTAGCCCTAGAGGGCAAAGCAATGAAGAGATAGAGCAATCCAGGGTGATTCCTGATGTCACTCTTAGACCTTCCTGGGCACACACACTCAAGTGCCCTTTGGCGCGTGCGCACACATGGGATTTGTGCACACACACACACACGCGCGTGTGCACACACACACACATACCAGTAAGAAAATATCCTTTTTCATTTTTATCCCATGTCTTGTTTAAGACAAGGTCTGGAACAATATTGAATATAAATTTGATTTGATGAAGCTGTAACCAAGTGAATTAGGTTTCAGTACTCTTTGAAGGTACCTGTAAACAAATTTTAGTAGTGTACCTCATTTTCAAAATGTCCATTTTTAAACTTGCATTATTAGATTGCAAAACCTGGCATTCAAAGTCATTCATGTGAGTAAATCTATTAAGCTTGTTTTTCTTTATGAGAACATTTCAGATACTGAAAAGAAGCTTCCTAGACTGATAAAGTAGCTTTTAGTATGTGTCTGAAAATCCTTTCCTCCCTCACTTAATGCCTATTCTGCTTTTTTTCTAGTGCTGTCATTGCATTTTATAAGTTTAAAGAATTTTTAGGGTTACTTGCCAGGTCTTTTATTGTAGTTAGATTTTCATATATATATATACCTTTGAGGACCAAGGGTGACTTCAGGAATCATCCTGGATTGCTTCTACTTCCTTTTTGCTTCTCTCTGGGATTTCCCAGGCTCCACCCACCAGGGGAAGTATAGGCCACATGCCACCTGGCATTTTTACATGGGACCTAGGATCCAAACTCAGGACCTTCTGCTTGTGAGGCAGTATTAACTCCTAAGCCATATCTACAGCCCTTTATGTTTATTCTATAACCTACTGAAGTTTATACATGTAAAATAGGAATCAACTGTCAAAGTTATCAATTCTGAAGTTGAGGTATGAATTTTGGATACTCACAAAGTTTCTGCTTAATTTTAGTATTTCTAATTATGTAAATCTACAAATATAAAGTTTTACTATTCCATATTAAGTGTGTAAATATTCCATATTAAGTGTGTAAATATGCTACTTGACAGAAATAAACACTATCATTCCTATTGTGGAAATAAAAAATGTAAGTTTTTTATTTTTTTAATTATGTAATTATGATCTTGCACTTTAGAAAGATAGGTTTTTGTACCAGGACCCTGTTCCAAGATTTTAGGGTTTGACAGCATAAAAGTAGGTGTATGTATATCAGTGTGTTTATAGCACACTTAAGAGAAAATAAATTTAAGGTGAATATATTTGTAAGAATACTGGGTGGTGCCTAGACCTGTTAACCAACAATTTGCTAGACTCTTGGAATTTTCTTCATTAGATGTAGTTTTGAGGTGGAAATTTTTCTGAGACCTATATTTGCTTAATGTCTGAAATGGAAGAACAAAATCAGTGATGAAGAAATGAAGCTGTCTTCATTCACATCCATTGTATATCTGTGTTGGACACATGCTGGCATGTGGCATGGATTACTTTCCTGTTTTTCAAAGACTACACTGTACACATAACTTAAGGAAGAATATTATTCTCAGTAAGTTGTACATTGTAGATGGTTGATGTAGAGATGCATAGTCCTTGGGTGTATTATTTAGTTCTCTTAAAACATATAGCTCTTTTCTTGGGTTCTGGGAAATGCCACTGGGTCCTTGCATCTCATCGGAGAGGAGGACCCAGAGGAGAGTTTGGCATGCACATTAAAGGATGTTCCAGGGATGGGAGGGGGAAGCACTGGGGGATGGGGAAGGAAGCGAGAGGGGAGGGAGGCACAGGGAGATAGGGGGTTGGAGGGAGGGGGGACCGGTGTATCTGTTAAGTTTGTATGAGTGGAAATTTAAAAAAAATTCGAATCCTGAAAAAAAAAACATTTAGCTCTTTTCTCAAGCAAATATCTTATAAATAGTATCGTTTAGTTGAAAGAAGCAATTATAACTGACCACCTTGGAGAACTTATTTCATTGCTGTTTTCAGTATTTTTAAAAAATATTTTGTTTCTTGAAACACACAATGTTTACTTAGGTTTGTGTGATTATTTCAATGAATAAATAATGGATACTCTTACATGAAAAAGCAAATCAGGAAATTCAGGAAAGAAATCACTGGCAAAAAACAGAAAACTTTTTCAGATTTTTCAGCTTTTATAGTATATTTTTCTGCATATTAACATGGAACCACATGTATACATGCATGGCAGTACATACATATACGTACATGGAAGTAATAAGTAAAAATTTAAAAATAGATTTATATTGATGAAAAATAAAAGTTTAGATCTCAAAAAACAAATCAAGGCACAGAAAACCGTTGCTGGAAAAGTAAGTAGTAGAATGGTGGGGGAGGGAGGGGAAAGTAGAATATTTTGGAACAAAACCTTGAAATTGTCACTATAATGTCAGGGGTAAGAGACAAGCAGTTAGTTAATAGTGATAGACATGACAGAGGACCAGTCAATAAAAGGAGAACTTCCTATGAGGAAGATGACCCAGAAAACAATAAAGCTAAAATTATAATTTAGAAAGGTGCTACCACTAACTCTGTGGGAATGAAGAAGTGAATCTGCAGAGCAGACAGATGAATTCATTACTGAAAAGTGGTAGACAAATCTATGTGAAGTCATATACTGTTGCCAAACAAAGAAAAATGACTCACTCATGTAAGCAAAAGCAAAAGGCTATGCACAGAAAAAGAGTATGCAGACATCTCCACAGCAATGTAGTATTACAACAATGTCAATGCAGACTTGAAAAAAGTATGACTTAGGACCATTTTCCCAGCCCAAGTATTCATGAGACACAAAGACGTGTGGCATATATATTCTCAAATGTGAGAAAACAGATTTTTCACAGTTAATGTTTCTTGAATGAAAAATATTTTAAGATTTAAAATTTTTTCATTTTCATTTTAGCTGTTAGAGATATTTATGTTTTTGTTTCTCCGTATAGTGTGTGTGTGTGTGTGTGTGTGTGTGTGTGTGTGTGTATGCAAATAGTTGTTTGGAATGATGTTCACTGATGATTGCTATTAGATATTTCTTAGTAAGATTTTGAGTGATGTGTTGCATTTTGGGATTCATTTTGTATAATTTGAGTATTTAAAATGAGAATGCATTAAAATGTTACAGGGAATTTGTTACTTTGAAAAATGAATTTGTCCTTACATAATTTTATGTCTTCATTTCTTTTAGAGTTTATCATGATCTTTTCTCTTGACATCATTTTTAGTAGCTGTACGATATTTTTGGATGAACTATATTTCTTCCAATCTTGATCAGCTTCTTTATTTGTAATGACAGAACTGAACTAAATTAGTCAGCACAATCTAACCAGTAGGATCTTTCCAATAAGTAAAACGAATTCTAACTCTTGACTGGATCACCTCACACAGCACATCATTTAAAAGCTACACATATTAGAGAATTTTTAATTAGGTTCTTGCCAGAATTTTTTTCTCTTTCTGTTTCTCTGTCTCTAGTTCTTCTTTCTCTTTTTTTCTTCTTCTTTTATCTTTCTTTCTTGAGCTGGGCATTGAACCCAGCTACATTCTGACTAGTAGTTGCTCCACATTGAACCAATTCCCTCAGTACTTAGAATTAATATTTTAAAGTTATAAAGAGGTCTTTGAAAACCATCCGATCCCCTAACTTTAAGTTACTTAACAAACATCATATAGCCTACTGAAATGAATGAGAATGGAGTTTAGATCTCCTCATTTCTGATACTCTTATTCCCCCTTGCAGTACATTATAAATAAGCATATTTAAAAAATACAACTTAGAGAAAATGAGACTCTTAACTCATGTCACATGTATAGTAACATGTAAAGTCAGGGACTGTACTTAGTTTATTAATATTTCTTCATCATGAAAAGAGATCAGCAGTCTAATCAACAGACTTCAGGAATTAGAAAGGAAAGTGAGTGGGATTCTGGCGAGGAATACAGCAATTGCTTGTCAAAAATTTGGAATTAACTGTGGTTTCTGAGATTAAAATAAAATTAAAACTTAGGTTGGCAGAGGATTAAAAACGAAGCAGCTCCCAGTGTGTGCCATCATGGAAAAGATGCCATTATTTTTTCAGGCATCCACGGGGAAAGGGAATATTGTTTCTTTGTGTTGTGGAGCTGATTTATTTAGTTATGATTTCAACATGCCTGCAAGGCAAACCCCAGAAAACATTGCACAACAACATTAACCAGAACAAATGGTGTTCTTTTTTTCTATACCTCCTCCAAGGTTTTTAAAATGAAACAGCAGTGGGTTTTCTACACCCTCTCATCCCCCCCCTCAAATTGTTTAAATGGCTTAGATTATTTTTGACTCTTGGGTGTGACAGGCTTTAGAATCTTAAGTTGTACTACAGGTTCTTGAACAAGAAAGAGAATGAAAGGTGATATGACTTGATTATTGGAATGTGTAGAATGTAATGTCAGGAAAGATGCTATAGTCTACCAGCCAAGCTACTCTTAGCAATAGACCTTCTTGTTAAAAGTTCTACTTTTGGACATTTATTTTGGAAACTACTAAAGAAATTTGACAGAAAAGTAAAACAAACTATCTTGTCTCATATTTCCTTTCCACACGGGCACTTTGGAAGACAGCTATGCTCATCAGTATACCACCAATGCAGATCCACATGGGCACTTTGAAGAGATATCTTAAATACTGTAAAGTCTCCATTCTTGTGGCATAGGTTAGCATTATTTCCACTTTCATAAGTTTGAATTAAGTGCATATGGCATTACACTGGGTACAGTAAAGAGAAAATTAGCAAGCAAGGCTATTCATCCTTTTGGAGCTTAGTAAGAGATAATAACACAGAAAATAGTTCAACAAATTCCAAACTCATTTTTCCATGCACATCCCGAACACCAAAAGCTCTTCCTGCATTCTCAACTTCATTAATGACCTCCTTATCTTTTCAGCTAGAGACCCCCTGCTCCTCTTGAATTCTTGTGCTCTCTTAGTCTTCACAGCCAGTCTATCAACAAGTCCTGTCACTTCTGTCTCAGAGATTGCTTTTGAAAACATTCTTTTCTTCATTCTCATGGCATTGTCCTGGGTAGGACTTTTTCACCTTTCATTTCAGTTCTGTGGACTTTCTGTCTTTCTGTTTTCTAATCCATTTTCTATACTGTTGTCCAAATTTCATTCTGTAAAGACAACTCTAGTCATCTTCCTGTGGATATGATATGACCAGTCCTCTCAGAGTTTGATATTAGTATGAACTGCCCTGTCATTGCTGATGAATGTAACTGAGACTTGTAAGCTAGAATAAGCCCCTTGGTCACAAAAGTTGTTTTGGTACTGGATTTATTCAGCAACAGGAAGATGAAACTAATAGAAAAACCTGAAGCAAAACAACAGCAACAAAACTTGGATGAGGCAGTGTCAGAGATGTTAAGTTTCCAGTAAACTAAAAGAAGGAAATTGAGCTCTTTACCTCAAGTTAGAGAGGAAGCAGATCTTTTTCATCCTGTGGCTTGTCATGCTTCTCCCTGACTTGTTTACTCATGTTCAGCTTTTTTCTTTGTGTCTATGTCTGATTCTTTTGAAAAAAAAAAAACCCAATTTTATTATATAAGTAGTAAGTTAGCATATTACTAGAAAACATCCACAATATCTATAAATCCTTCTTTAATATTCCCTCTTACCATCACTCCCAATCTCTGTGGTCTCCCCAGCAACCCCTACAAAGGATGACTCTTCTTCATTTGGTTTTGTGTCCCTGTAGATGTTTGCCTATGTATTATCTTGACAGAGGTGTTACAGATAAATAAATGGGTTCATACAAGGCATGTAATATTGCCTTAATGTGGATTTTCCTCACAGAAATTTACTCTACCTCTCCTGAACACTAGCTTTTTTTAAAAAATTTTTTATTTTATTTTATTCAATTGTGCGTGTGTGCGCGTGTGTATGTATGTGTATGTGTGTGTGTGTGTGTGTGTGTGTGTGTGTAGAACCACAGGCGAATTCGGGAACCACCATGGACGCCTCCACCTCCTCCTTGTTTACTCTGCCCGGGATTCACAGGCTCCGCCCTACCAGGACCGGAAACACAGGCCGCCCCCGCTTCCGCCCGGTGTCTATACGTGGGGTCTAGGATCCGAACTCAGGACCTTCCACCTGCAAGGCAGAGGCTTAATCCCTGAGCCACCTCTGCAGCCCCTAGCTTTTTTTTTAAATGGTTACTTTTTTAATTATTATTTATTCAATTGTGCGCGTGTATGTGTGTGTGTGCGTTATATGCATGTATGTGTGTGTAGAACCACGGACGAATTCGGGAACCACCATGGACTGCCTCCTCCTTGTTTACTCTGTCCCAGGACTCACAGGCTCCGCCCTACCAGGATCAGAAACACAGGCCGCCCCGCTTCCGCGCGGCTTCTATACATGGGGTCTAGGATCCGAACTCAGGACCTTCCGCCTGCAAGGCAGAGACTTAACCCCTGAGCCACCTCTCCAGCCCCAACACTAGCTTTTTTTAAACCTCATATTACAAATAGATAATTTCTTATTGCTATATGCAAATATTTTAATCATACTTTCTTTTCTTTTGACACAGTGTAATCCTTGGGACTTACTTAATCCTATCTATCTCCTTCTCATAGTAATTGCATGTGGACAATTAAAAGGTTAAAAAAACAAACAACAACAAAAAAAAAAAAGGAGAAAATTTCCTTATTGAGCTAGTATTGGATCAATACTAATACTAGCTTACAATTAAGTATGAAAAAGCTGTTAATTGCTGACTTGGTGAGAAACATTTTCCTTAAAAATTAGACTATCTCAGAAACATTGTTGGATTAAATTCAGAAAATATCACTAGCATTTAACACTTTCCCCTACTCTCACCTCCAATTACTGGAGGTGCTAGAAGTATATATAATAACAATATATAGCTGAAACTTTTTGTGATATATATACACATCTGCTTTTCCCTTTCCCATATGCCTTAAGTCCTCCTCCCTCCTCAACTGTTTTTGTTAAGCACCAAAATTCCAAAGTTAACTCAAGAAGTAAAAATTGAAATCTAAATAATGAGAGAATTTGTTATAGCCTTGGGGTCTAATTAAATTTTTGAATTGATTTATTTTGAAATACATTTGTGCTTGATTTAGGTCATAGTTAATTGTGAATAAAATAATGAATTGATCAAACCTTTACTACTGATTTGCCATTCTTTCTTGAATATTGATGATTGTAATGGTTATTCTTAACTGTTGCTATGAGAGAGCACCCAAAGTCAATCAACTTAAGGAAGAAAGGGAGATTTTATTCAGCTTACAGTTCCAGAGGGGAGATACAGTCTTTCATGGCAGAGGTGGCATAGCTGGCTGGCCAAAGCTGGAGACAGACTACGTCACTCCCATCTATGAGCTAAGAGCTGTAGACTGCTTGCTGTCAAGGTAGACTGCTCCTGAGGGTAGGGTGAGTAGTCCACCTCAAGGCCCACCCCTTGGGACCACCTTCCTCCAGCAAGGCTCCATCTCTCAAGGTGCCATGACCTTCCCAAACAACCATAGGGGACACATTTCAAACATGACATGTGAAGATTATTTAATGTTCAGAGAAAACTTGTCAAATGACCTGATAATTGTCATTTCTATTTCCAGCAAATAATTGGCTTACTTAGATTAGACGACAGTATCTAATTTTTTGAAAAAGTATCTGGAAATTATGTTTTAGTCAGAATGAACTGAGAAAGCACCTGTAAGATGCTGGCATGTTTTTAGGAGTTACCATCCAATACCAGAAACAGGGCGAGAGTCAGGAGTTGGGGGATTACTCTTACCCCATCACTGTCTTAATTTGTGATTGCAAGTCACTCCTTTTTAGTGTTCTCATCTCCAGTATGTAGTAGTTTATTTACCTTAACCGGTCTAATGTATTTTATGAAACAATGAACACTACTATGTGACTTATTTTTGTGACCCTCAATAATACTCTGTGCAAGTAAATAAAGAGGTAGATAGTTGTACTATTTAAGATTGTTCTTGAAAGCCAGAGAAGTACTCAGTGTCGGCCACTTAAAGTTTTTTTTTTTTTCTTTTTCTATTTTCTGACCCATCTAGGACCCAGCAAAGTATGTTTTGTGTTAGAATGATGATATAATCATACACAAAAGCAAAGCTTTTTGGTATTGTAGAAACCAATCCATGGTTAAATTCTTTCCAGCTCCAATGTCCTGAGACATATGCTACTTTTTACAAATTTTATCTGTTCACCTTTTGGTGTCTTTTAAAGATGTATTTGTCTGGTTATGTTTACTCATGAGTCTGTCACTTTCTAGAAATTCATATGAAATTTCCTCTTCACCTGAATCATAACACTTAGTTTATTTTTGTTGTGTGTATGTGTGTGTGTGTGCGCGCGCACGCGCCTAACACTTTTTTATGTTAGAAATCCTGCCAGATTTTCTTTCTGAATCATGTTTTGCATCTACTTATGATTGGTTGTGGTTATATTGAAAGTAAGAGACTTTTGTCTCCTTGAAAAATATATGTTTTACTTCTTTTTAATGAGAAATACCAGTAAACTTTCTTGCAAAGGAAAACAATTGTAGGTAAAAGTAGATTATTTATTTGCGGGAACAGCTTAATGAATTTCCTTCTTTTCTCTCTGTTCTTTCCAAATGGCTGTCACCCACCTAGTAATTCTTTCAGTGTTTGGTGTCCACTAGTGAACAAAGCTAACACATACAGGCCAGCAGTTCCTACTGTGTATTTTCTGCATCTGTGGACTATTCTGTTACCATGTAAAAATATTAAACTTTGCAATTTTTCAACTACAAGTTTCACAAAGTATTTATAAACACATATGAAATTTGTCATAAGTATAACCTATACTGAGATGAGATGGTCCTGTTTATAACTCAGCAGGTAAACTATTTTGGAATGCTTCAGATCAGCCCAAGGGAGGCAAGACTTTTGAGCAGATGTTGTAAATAGAGTCTGTTTCCTTACTCAGCAGTTTCATATGAACTTTAAAAAAGATAGCTTATGTTTGGGTAGTTTCCAGCTCATGTTTGTTATACTTATGTCAGTAGAACTTTTCTTTTCTTTTATTTTTTATTATTATTTATGCAATTGTGCGTGTATGCGTGTATGCGAGTGTGTGTATGTATGTATGTGTGTGTGTGTAGAACTACGGCCGAGTTCGGGAATAACCATGGACCGCCTCCGCCTCCTCCTTGTTTACTCTGCCCTGGGATTCACAGGCTCCGCCCTACCAGGACCAGAAACACAGAGCCGCCCCCGCTTCTGCCCAGCCTCTATACGTGGAGTCTTAGGATCCGAACTCAGGACCTTCCGCCTGCAAGGCAGAGGCTTAACCCCTGAGCCACCTCTCCAGCCCGAACTTTTCTTTTTATCTACATTTATAGTAGAGTCCCTAATGGAATATGGTTGCATGGATCAAAAAAAAAAAGTTTTCCTGTTTTGATTTCACTTGAACTTTAGCAATCAAATCAGTCAAGTAACCCTGAAGGGCAGCTGGAGAGAATGCCATTGATTTGCTTGCATCCTTCTGTTTTCTTTTGCTTGCACGCGTAAACTGGTTTATAGCTTTGTACTTTAAAATAAGTTACTATAAAGACAATAGTCTTATAGAAAATTTGGAACATTTAAACTGTGATAGATAGAATGTGAGTTTGAACTGGGTCTTGAAGAATACATAATACTTGACATTTTCCAGACTTTTTATGATTGTTGAATGTTGTGTGACTGTTTCATCCTGCTTTCATGGAAAGAGTTGGATGCTTGCTTAATCGCTAGCTACACTGTCATCTTAACGCATTGCTTGGGGTGAGTCACATCACTTTGTTTTGTCTTAATTTCACCATCTGTTAAATGATAATGGCTGTGTAACTTGAGATTTACTTAATTTATTAGAACCAAACTTTTTAAAGTTGTGTAGAATTGGTTTTCAATGTGAATGAATTTAAGATATATGGTTGCTTTGCAGCAATAGTTCATTCCTTGATCTTAAAAAAAAACTTCTATCTATATATTTGGAATAAAACCAATGATTAGGCAGCTGAGATTGTTTACATGGCTTATGCATGTTCTAGCTATTAATAATGTTAACTATCTTGTACTCAGCCTCTAGTTTATTTGGAAGATTCCTGTAATTAATTAATTAATAGTGCTTCTGAATCTTGTCTTTTAGCAAGATTTATCATATATTTTAGATGTTACTAGATAGCAGGTAGAAGATTGAGTAGCTGAATTCTTAACTAAGAAATTCTTCTCCATGATACAATATTTTAAAAATAAAATTACTTTTCTTCTTCATTTGACATTATTGGTAATTTTATTGTCTGAACAACCTAAGAAGAGTGTGACTTCAGAGTTTTAGAAGAGCCTGGAGTGTATTCAGGAGTATTACACAAGGAAAAGTTATTAGTCTCCCTTGTTTTCATGTCAGAGTGAAAACTATAGAAACAAGAGTTTGTCTCAATAAAATGTTTCAGTTTTTGCTTCCCAAGGACAAAATGACTTTATGATACATGCAAGAATCCAAATACTTCATATATAATGAATATCAAATAGGACAAGTCTGTTTTTAAATGGTTATCAAATTAAGTTGATACATACATTCCTAAATTTTTTAATTTTTTTATGGATTACAGATCCAATCCCTATGCCTTTCTGCATATTAAGAAAGTACTCTGCTACTGAGCTCCATCTCCAGTCTATGTTCTTATGGCTGTGTTTTGTTTAAGGTGTATTTATTAGAGAAATCTTGTTAAATAAAAATCTTCTGAAATGAATCTTGTTAACTACATTAGACTCCTTTGATTGGAATTATCATTCTGTTAACAGTTACTTGGTCATAATTTACTTATATACAAAATTCTCAAATTTTAATTGCAACTCATGACTTCTGATTGAGAGTCTCATGAGGGACAACACTAAATTTCTAAGCCTAGATAATCCATCCTAAATATCCCTGTAGTCTAACTGACTTGCGAGTAGATCCTACCAGAGGTTAAGAGTTGGCTAATTACAAGGCATTTTAGCTAATCATTCTTTCAGGGGTAAGTTTATGACAGCTAGAACCATAGAAATAAAAAAATGTATATCAGCATGGTGATGATATAGTAATTAACCTTATCTATCAACTAAAGATAATCAGCAGTATCCAAGGTTGCCGAAATGTCTGTCCACTGTAGTAGTATCCTTGACTCTCATTAATGATCCTGAGGATTTTGGATTAAAGCCTATAAGTGGGTTTGCATCTGACCTAGAATCTACTTTGTATTTATAGGTAAATAATATGTTAGTTATGTTATGGAACCAAACCCAAACGGAACTTCCAGATAAGATAGATTGTGAAAGTGAGAAATTGACAATAATTTCTAAGCTGTTAAAGTGGGTTTTATGTAAATTATTCATACGAAACATTTTCATTATATATTCCTGTTCCTTTGTACTTCTTATTTGATGAAATTTTCAAACTGTGGTTTGCTGGAAGGGGGGGGGGACTAAACCCAAACCACATAGGACAAATTGAATTACAAACCTGGTGTGGTCCTTTAACTCAATTACATCTAATTTGTGTTATTTTAGTCATCCTGGGTGGCAACTGTTCTGTGTAAAAGCCCCAAAACTTCTCAGCGCAAGAATTTGTCCTGATTACAGTTCCTTAAGGTTGATAGTAGCCTATTTATATTTTAAGTGGCAAATTTGTATCAGGAGCATTTTTTAAATGGAAAATTTTGTTGTTCTTTGAATTAATTTTAAAAAATTGAGCATTCAGTGTTCACTTTAAATGCTAGTTGTCTTAAAAACTCCATTTTATTCTACTTCTTTTATCTCTTGTAAAGATAGCTTCTTAATTTCTGAGGCAGTTATCAATTAGAGGGCAAGGGAATGTAGGTTTTTAAAATCAAATGTACTTGAATAGACCGTGTGGTATTTTAATCCCAACTTTAGGATGATTTTGAAAGAAATAAATGAAATTTGATTTGTTTATGTCAGGATAATGAAGATGGAGGGTTGAGGTGGGATTGAGTCAACTTTGAGTGTAAAGTATGGTGAATTTACAGAAACAAGACATTGAAATCCAAATGACCAGTTTGTAAAAATACACAGCAGCACTTTCTTCAGTGGCAGTGTACTTCCTGGGCTCTTCTGCTTTTCTTCCCTTCCGTGGTATCCTCTTCATTGCCTTTGCATCTGTGTCAGTTATCTATTGCTATAACAAAATTACCCTGAAGTTTAATCTTAACACAAAGAACATTTGCTCTCTGAGTTTCTGTGGATCATTAATGCCCTGCACACCCTGCTCTCGTGTGTACGATGAACATGGAAACAGGTAACAACTATAAAACTCTGACAACTTCTTTACTGGCCACCAATGTGTACCACATATGGTTTATTTTATTTTATTATTTGATTTTTCTAGTTTTACAAGCATATTGAGTACTCATCCTCCCTGCTTCCCTCCATCCTTCTCCCCCTCCCTTCTTCAGTCCAACCCACTCTCTCCCACTCTCCCACCAGTCCACTCTAGTCTGTCTACTTTTTAAAAAATTTTTCTACTTTTACAAGCATATTGAGTACTTATCCCTGCTTCCCTCTATTGTTTCTCCCTCCATCCTTCCATCAGTCCCACCCTCCTGCCTGTCTGCTTCTATGGGTCCCAGGGTTGCCTCTGGCCCATCTACTCCTGTGGGAGTTCAGGCCTCTGTGGCACAGCAGGTTGCCTCTCCTTGGACCACCCCACTGATAGGGGCATTTCCCTCCACTCATCCAGCTTCAGTCCCCAAGGTTTCCATGTATATTCTTATCTCTCTTGAGTTCCTCGATATTCTATGGGGGCATGTTGGTATGTCAGTCACTATGCAGGTCTGGTAAGGACAAGTCCTACGTGATTCTTGTTGCTTCCCTGTAATAATTGTGACTCTGATGTGCTTGCCTCCTTGATACTCAAAGCTTTCCATTAGCCATACACTTTCCTATTTATTAAAAAAGGTGATGCTTGTTTCTTAACAAAAATCACTTGTTAGTAGCTTACACCTTCAAGGAAACCTTATCTTCTTTACTTATACCATGTTCAGAATTTTATTTTCTTGCCTCATTCCTTCATTTGTAAACTGCTCCTTCTGGTTTTCAAATCTTGCTATGTCTGCTACTCACATCTCATATGTTACTTCCACCTCTTTCATAAAGGCACTTTGGCCTTTTCTGGTCCATCTGGTTTTTAAACGTTGAATTCTTACTGTATTAGCATACAATGCTAAACAGTTTATCCCTTCATTTTTAATTAGTTTAAGTGATTTAATTTTCCTTTCCATCAAAAATTCCACTTTTCTGAGAGTAATGTCCTTGTACTTCACATGTACCTTTTATAAAGTGCTTTGAGTGTATGTTTTTTTTACTGAAAAACTAAAAATCTCAATTCAGCTGTAAAAACTTCTCTTTGCCATGCTGCTGAAGGAAAACTAACTCTGAGTCATTCATGTAAATCAGCTGACTTCAGGACAGTGTGGGGCTGCATTTCATCATTTTCCTGAATTATTGCTGTGTAAAGAGATTAGTTTAAAAAATTTTCCCTCTGGCCAACTTTCAGAATTGGCATTTATCCTTGATTTATCAAAGCAAAACTTTCAGAGTTGCCTGGAGCAGAATAGATACTGACTGGCAAGAAGTTCAGGGTCTCTGATCCCTACCTTGCTTAGACTGTGGTTCTGGCCTTGCCCTTTGGCTTAGATAAGCAGAACAAGGAATTTACTTTTATCTTTTTTTGAAAGCTTCATGGATTTGATTTATAAAGAAAGGGCAAATAATTGAAATTTTGTGTCAACATCTTCTCATTCACTGAGAAAACCTAAAATAAAGTGTTCACTTACAACCTACAATACAGCCTGAAAATAATGTGGTAATTGTGCTCCATAGCATTCTTGGTATATTTAGTGCAGCCCCTTAGAATGAGGCTGTGAGCTGCTGGGAAGTCAGGCTCCAGTTCTGGCGACTTTAAGCTCGGTTTGGTGTCTTTACTTAACTGTAATTCTAGTTTCTTTGCTAGCTTCTACTAGTATTTCCTTCTTTTCTCTCTCTTTTTTTTTTTTCTTTCTTTTTGTCTACCTTTCTGGTTTTTAAAATTTACCCCTAAAATCATAGGTAAGTATTTGGTGGAAGTGAGAATTCACTTTTCATTAGGGCTATCTTGGATTCTACTTAGGCTTGCTTTTAGGATTACTTCTAATTTTAGTGTGATTTATGTAATTGGCATATTTTTTGGATTTCCTTATGGCTAAATTACTGGTGTTTTTACAAAATGACAGAACAAATGCCAGTTTCTTCATGCTATTTGTGCCTATATTGTTTCAGCTAAGACTCCTGCCTTCTGTGCTAGAATATTTGAATTAGAGAAATTGAAGTGAAAAGGGGTGAACCTCTTGCCTCTTACCTTGCGTCTTGTAGCTAATGACTTTTTTTTGGAACATTTGCTTGAGAAAACAGATCATACCTGTTCACTGTGCAGATCAGGGTTAGCTTGACTCATCCCATCTGCATCCCAGACTCCGCATCTCTTGTCTGCAATAGCCTTAATAAGCCACCCTGGCGACTTCAGCTGTATGACATCTTAGTTTGCTCCTCATGTGTCCACTTCCTTGGTGCTTGGTATATGTAAAAGTAAAGGAAGTGAAGAAGCCAGGAGGTTGGGGGGGGGAGCTTGGAAATGTCAGGAAGAAGCATGGGTGTAGCCTTCAAAAGATTCCTGCCTTCTCTAATAGAGGTTTCATTCTGTGGAAGTCCTGTTACCACCATGTCAGCATTTGTATAAGGAGTTTAAAATAAAAACAAGCAAATTAATCTGAATTGTGTACCAAACGACTTCTCCAGTAATCACTCATGATGTCTTTAAGATCAAATCTTATAGTTTTTATTTGATTTCCACCTTCCTCCGTTGTTGCATTTTCTACAAATTCGAACATTCTCTGTGGAAAAAAAAATATTTATTGAATGCAACTTTTGCCACATGAAACTTTGTCTAATCAGCCACACTTGAAAGTTTATGTTTCAATGAATGGCATGTGCAAGTTGTTCTCCTCCTCACCCACCAGACCTGACAATATGAAAATGCTTCCACATGCTGAAAGCAACTTTATTCATTTTGCTAAGAGGGTATGGGGACAGGGGAGGGCTTTACTTGCTAGCCATTGTGTAAACATGAGGCTACAATGTGGGCAGATTTGGCACTGGAAACATCTCAGAGTTCACTGTAAACAACTCTGAAGCCCCGAGGCTTCTCTCTGCTCAAGATATATGTGAGGAGTTGTTTTTAACCTCACAGGAGTAAAATTTTGAAAGTGCAATTATGATTTGAATATGGATTAAAAATTTTTAATTGAGTGCAGTTAGAATAGAGCATTAAACTCTAATTCTGAATGCTGTAGATTTTAGAATGTCTGGTTTGAAGCATTTCAGCAGTCACTAATCTGGGCTGCTCCCCAACTCTTCTTCCTGCTTTCCTAGCATGAGAAGTCCATCAGCTCATGCTGCCTGCTGCACTGGTATAATTTTAAA
Organism: Typhlomys cinereus; assembly: GCA_023101885.1. Classification (NCBI taxonomy): domain Eukaryota; kingdom Metazoa; phylum Chordata; class Mammalia; order Rodentia; family Platacanthomyidae; genus Typhlomys; species Typhlomys cinereus. The sequence continues at coordinate 817,878 of JALPQD010000452.1, forward strand.
TAGCATTGTTTTCCTTTTCCTGAACCTCACTTGTCTTAATCCTATCACCATTTCTGTCAAAGCCTGGTTTACAATTTCTTTTAGGGAGTTTTCATAATAATCCTACCTGGCCTTATTTTTTTTATAATATTTTTGACCATGTTCCTCATCTCTTGATTGCATGCAGGATTTATATCAGCTATATAGTATCAAAAATAATGTCCTTTATATTTTTAAACTATGGAGGACTATCTCAATTTTTATCTAAATGTTGATGTTTTCATTCCTATACTTTCTTGATAAACTTTGCATTTTTCTCTTCTTAATCAAAATCATTGCTTACTAAACAAGAAGTGAATCTGTAGGAACCATGTGGTGCCGTCACTGCTGTATTGGTTAAATAAGTCATTTACAATATAGTCTGGGGAAACAGATCTTTACATTTATTATAAGTGAACACTCAGATGTAAACAATGTAATAGTTATGGTAAGAGTCTAAGCCAAGTATAGTGTTAACATTCTCATTGTATTTTGTATATTAGGCTTAATTATTCCATTATGAAAGTAAGTACAGATACATTGTATTCCTTACTAAAAAGAAAAGCCAAAAGGAATACTGTGTACAGCTCTTAAGGCAGCATCAGTTGAAGTGAAAGAACAATGGATTTATGTAGAGATAAATGATGCCAGTTGATGCCAGTTAATACCCATAACAATAAAAAGTAGGCAACTTTGAAGTTTTTCTTCTTGAAACTATTATCAAACATTTTTTACTCTGTATATGATGGTGTTTACTAAATACTTATGGGTGCTAGAGGCATGTGTAGCTTAGTGGTACAATGCTTCCCTAACATGCACAGGCCTTGGACTTAATCAATAGCAGCAGTACCACTACAACAAACAAAAAATGCAGAGAGGTGATTACATTTGATTTAAAAACTGCATTGATTGTTTCTAAGATGAGCTGGCAGAACTTACAGTCTGTCTCCCTCCCGTCCTTTCCTCCCTCCTTCCCTACGAGGCGTTCGGGCCATACCGGCACGGCCCAACGAGGCGAGGAAAGAGAGGTCAGATAGGAATTATGACGGAAGGGCGGCCGAAGCTCGGGGGAGGTGAGATGGGCGTGTGTGACGGAGGGATGAGGGAGGGAGGGCGGAGGGGCGGGAGGGAGGGGAGCGAGGCGGAGTGGAGGGGAGGAGGAGGAGCGGACGGATAAGGGGAGGGAGAGAGGGAGGGTGCAGAGGGAGGGAGGTGGAGGGAGCGGGCGGGAGGGACAGGGAGGGAGTGGGAGGAGGGGGAGGGGGCGGTGATGGGGGGGAGGGGAGGGAGAGAGCGGAGAGAGTGAAGGAGGGAAGGAGGGGCGGAGGGACGGGAAGAGACGGAAGCGGGCGGAGGAGGAGGAGAGGAGGAGGGACAGAGGGAGAAGACATGGAGGAGAGCAGGTAAGTAGAATAAGAAGAAGGAAAGAAAAAAAGAACAAGAGAAAAAACAAGGACGAAAGAAGAGAAAGGACGAAAGAGACTGGAAAGGAAGAAAGAAAGAAAGGAGCATAGAAAGAATTCCTTCCTTCCTTCCTTCCTTCCTTCCCTTCCTCCTTCCTTCCTTCCTTCCTTCCTTCCTCCTCTCCTTCCTTCCTTCCTTCCTTCCTTCTTCCTTCCTTCCTCCTCTCCTTCCCTTCCTTCCTTCCCTTCCTTCCTTTCCTTCTGTCCTTCCTTCCTTCCTTCCACCATATTTGCCCAATGTTTTTATGTGGGATCTGGGGATCTGGACACAGGTCCTTTTGCTTATGAGGCAAAGGTTTTAATCCCTGAGTCATCTCCCCAGACCTCCTTTGTTATTATTAAGTTAACATGCAATGTAATTGATTTCAGTATGGCATTTTCATACATAACTGTTATTTCATGTTCTTATTTGTCAACTACCTTGGTTTTATATTCAAACTTTTCCAAATTTGTCACAAAGTATCTCTTTTGTTTCCTTTATGGAAATGAGTCCCACTATTTGTTCTCACTGATCTTGAACTTGTTACCTCATGTGGTCTTCTTGCCTTAACCTTCTGAGTAGCTGGAACTACAAGCATACAGGATCCAATCTCATCAATCTTAGCTTAAATGTTTAGTCTTAGCTCAATCAATTTGAGACTTAAATGTTCATGAAGATAAAAAAAACCTATTTTGAACAAATTAAACGCTGTAAGTATAGCACAGTAACATGTTCCTTTCACATGGCTTTATGCACTGCTAGCATTTTTCTACATTTTCTTTCTGTTCTTAAATATACTTACAAATACATGCACATATATAAATATTATAATATTTTTTTCTGAACCACCTGTTAGTAAATTATAGAAGTTGTCATGCTTTGTCTAATGCTTCAGAATGTATCCCTTAAGACTAAATGTTTTCTCATATATTCATGGTATAGTGATGAAATTCAATATTATATTATTCAATATAGAGTCCATATTCAATTTTTACCTCTTGATCCCATGGACTCTTTGTAACAGCATTTCATCAATCTAAGGATTGAGAGAAAAAATTCATTGTTATATCTTTTTAGTTCCTTTATAGAGCAGATTCATGCTTTTCTACATATCTCTTGTAACCAGTATAAATTCTGCTCTTTGTACAATGCCTCATTTAGAGTTGCATAGCAGTTTCCATGGTACCTTGATTTTTTTATTTATGATATTTTAATTTTGTGTATGTGCACCTACAACATACTTATATTGAATCTTCTTTTCCAGATATATATTTGTGGATAGAGATAATTCATTCCGTTAACTTTTATTCTCTATATTTCTAAGCACATGTACACTTAATTTTTATAACAATATATCTTAAAATTTACTTATGTCAGGTATCCATACATATTCTATAGATTGAGGTAATAATTTAAAGCACATAGAGACTATAGTAGATTGATGAGCTCTCAGAAATTAGAACTATCAAAGAATGTCACAGTAACAGTGGAAAAATCATGTGTTTTGTTTTTTTTTTTTGTTTTTCATTTTGTGTAGTGAAGAAAATGGATAATCCAGAGTATAAAACTAGGAGCATGACAGAACACTGGATTTGTGTTGATTGAAATGCCATGTTTTTCTTCGTTCCTCTGAGGAAACACATACCAATACTACTTGACTTTCTTCCCTTATGGAGATTCCAAATCAACATTTCCACCTTATATGGTATTTTAGTAGGCAATGAAATTAGTTTGAAAACTTTTGACTTTTAAAAACATGTTTCTTAAGGCAGAATCTATCTTAGGTTGTCAAAAAAGGATTTTATTATCCTTTTATTATCAAATGAACATAGTTATAAGAAAGTGACCTATTCAAAGTTTTAAAGACAAACCCAAGTTTTCCTGTGGAAATCAATGTTTCTGAAAAGGTACATCGTAGCCTTTTAGAGGCACCAATTTCCCTGAAACCCTTCACTTACTCGTAAAGGTCTTTATTGAGCTTAAATTTATTATTTAAGATTATTTAGAATTTTAAGTCTGTAAGCTTTTAGAAACTTTTATGACTTTTTTTTTCTCCTATTTCAATGAAGAACATTTAATTTACAGGTTCTTTTTAACACTAACTTTCGTAACTGTCTTCTAGGGAATGTTCTTATATGAGTTGAATAGTTAAATTGGAAGGTCTGTTGTAACTCTGCATTTTCATGAACTTACTGAATAACTCTTCATTACTCAGCACATACTTTAGTTGAGAGATTCTTAGGAGTAACGGCTGAGATTCTCCATATTGTGGTTTGTCTGTGTGTATGTGCCTGTGGATAACTTGGCAAATGCTTCCTCAGTGAAATAACAGTGTGGTTCAGCCAAAGTTTAGAGGACTAAAGTAACTGAAGTGAGAATTTTTATTTATTTATTTATTTATTAGAATAATGCCAAGTGATATTATCCTTGGTTGGTTTTCATTGAATTGCTCAAGTAGTAGGTAGTGTTTCATGGCCCTGGCAGGTATTAAAGCAAACAAAGCAAGCAAAGAAAGAAAACACCAACAATGTGGAGTGGGGGGTGGGTGGGAGGGTAGGTAATTCACATGTCTCTTTTCTTGCTGTAACTCAGATCATAACCTGATTTAAAAATGAAAAATAGCAACTTGTGTATTTTTTCCAGGATCAAATTTAATAGAAAAAATTTTTCCCACAGATGTGACTTGCAAATATTTTATACGTTTGTAATTTTTAAAACAGGGTTCTTTGGGATTATTTCTACTGCAATAGAGGAGTCAATGTGACTCACCAAATTGTTTGAATTAAAAGCATGATCAAGGAGCAGACCATTGAAAATGATGGTCCTGCTGAATTAAAATGCTTTGATCTTTTGTTTTGACACATCAAATTTATCTTTAATTATATGTGATGACATTTGATTACTATACACTTAAAACTATTATAATGTGGTTTGTAAGATGTAGTTTATAGTATGTAATAACTTCAACACCCATTTTTTTATACTTTTGAGTTTGCAGAGTGATGTTCCAGTTTTTGTGTAAGTAAAAATCTATTAGACTTTTGAATTAGTAGACACAAATGGAAAATATTCAGCGTCAGACAAGGTATGGATCTTGTGTAGTAGGGGTTATGCACATGCATGTTTTGTGGGACCGGATCTTATTTCACAGGATGGAATTCTGTGTGGTGTTTTCCTAATCTGTACACTAACTGGCTGCTTTACTTCAGGAAAATCACTTAAGGGTCCTTGAACATTTGAAAACTGAAAGCCTTCAACTAGATGATATTCAAGGTTTCAGTTATGAAAATCTATTATTCTTCCATTATTTCTGTGGTAGACATACTGTCTACATACGTGATAGCTATTTCAGACTATTTTAGTGTAGAAGTGAGGAGCTGAAAACATGAAATGCACAATGACTTTTTCAAGTCCAAGTGAGATGTACAGTAGGCAACTCCCCGTGAGCCTTGGTTGTAGAGTACACTTTCACTGGGAATTTCCTATGTTATGCCAGTAACATAGCCTGGAGGAGATGCTGTTTTTCTTTGAAATTTTGCTTGCATTTACTTGCTCAGCTTTGGATTTATCCCACTCAAGGCACTTATGTGTCCTACCTGGGAAGAGTGTTTAAGATTTTGTACTTGATTCTAATTATCTAGGGGAAATTATAAAGTTTTTCTATTTAAGTAGTATCCATATGTCCTACCTGGGAAGAGTGTTTAAGATTTTGTACTTGATTCTAATTATCTAGGGGAAATTATAAAGTTTTTCTATTTAAGTAGTATCCATATGTAGTGGTTTGACTTTTAACACTAATTAATTTTGCAACTGTATCTTATAGGAAAAACAGACAAAATATGTAAAATATGCAAAAACAGCTACCAAATTTGACAAGTCCAGCAGCAAGTTACGGAATATTATCTAGGAGCTTATTTATCCTTGCATTTTTGTCTCGAATCCTGTTTATCTTTGCTATACAGCTAGTTCTTTCTTTGTTCATGGGTAATCTTTTGTTGTCAAAGTCTGTTGCATGTGATTATTAGGTGTGTTTATTTGCTTCTTAACTAAATAATGGTGTTTGGACTTGAGTTTCCTCACTATATAGTCATAGCATGTTTTGTTCACAATAAATACTCATTTGTGACAAGTAGGTGATAAGTGAAAAGCAAGCCCAGAAAGGTGTTGACCTCGACTGAATATCAAACTTCTTTTTTATTTGCAGATTATTGCTGTGTTGATTTGAGCATTTGTTTCTCTTTAAAGAAGTAGGAAACATAAAGGCTTATTAGAAACCATTTCGAAATTAATTCTGGATAAGGGAGAAAAAAGTAATGTAGACAGGCCACAGTATTAGATAAACTTATTTGATATGTAGCAAAACAAAAACAGAAATATGGGGAAAGTAGTTAGTAATAGGATCTGGCAACTCAACTCTAAAAAAACCCCACATTTATTAGTATACATTAATTATACAGAATACTGGGTTTCATTCTAACACTTTCATTTTCATGTGTTTGAAATAATCATGTTTGATAGTACAGATCATTATTCATATTGATCCTTGTGTTCCACTTGCTGCTAGTCCCTTTTTATTTTCTAAAATCCTTCTAACCTTCATTTTATTTTTTTGATGATCACACATATGAGAAGAAGCATTTAATACTTGTTTTTCTGAATCTGGCTTATTTTTCTTAAAATGATGATCTCGACTTCCATTTTCTTGATATAATTTCATTATTTTTATGTCTGAATAATAGTATATTCATACACACTACAATTTCTTTATTTATCTGCTGATGGGCACTTCAGCTGATTCCATGACTTAGTTATTATGCATAATGCTGAAATAATCATGGACCTGCAGGCATTTCAGTTTTATTTAGATATTCATAGTGGCTTCAGTACATTCTAACCAGTAGTTTTTAAGGATTCCTTACTCCCACATCCTTGATAATATTTGTTGCTTTTCTGTTTTCTTGAAGCTTGTCATTCTGATGGGTTCGAGGTAGAATTGCAATGTAGCTTTTAAAATTAATGTGTATGTGTTCATTTGTATGTGCACATGTATGCAAGTGGAGACCAAAGATCCATGTCTAGTGTCTTCCTCAGTAGCTCTCTACCTTATTATTTTGAGACAGTCTTTTACTGAAGATGGAACTTACTGACCCTTAAAGCCCAGAGATCCTCTGTCTTTGACCCCCTCTCTTCCCCAGTATGGGTTCATAAGCCTGCTCCACAATGTTTGATGTTTCTGTGTAGGTACTGTGATTGAATTTACGTAATAATCATTTCACTGAGTTATCTCCTTGCTTCTTGGTGTCATTTTGATTTGCATTCTCTTGCTGGCTAAAGATTCTGATTTTTTTGTCATGTATTGGTCATTTATATTTCTTCAAATAAAAAATTCTGAGTTCATTTACCGGTGTCTTGATTGGATTACTGGGGGTTTCTTTTTGTCATTTTTAAAATTTCCTTCATGTTCTGGATATAATTTCTTTGCTAGAGTATTTATTATTATTTAAGAGTCATTGCTTTTTTCCCTCCTTTTTTCATTTGTGTGTGTGTGTGTGTATGCGTGTGCGCATGCATGTATATTTGCTGGTGTGTGGGTACATATGTGTATATAGGGCAAGGTTGATATTAGCAATGATCTTTGATCACTCTTCCACTGTATTCTTTTTGAGACAAGGACTCTAATCAAATTCAGAGGTCACTAGTACGTGTAGTGTCAATAGTTAACTTGCTCTGGAGATTCCCTGTCTCTATCTTCTGAAGTTGAAAGTCAGGCAGGCTGCCAAACTCACTTGGCATCTTTTGTGTGGATGCAACTCTGGCCCTTTTGCTTATGTGGCAAGAGTTTCAATCATTGAGCCTTCTCCCCAGTTCCAGTGTCATTGCCTTTTATTGATTTGTTTGCATATTTATATATATATTATATATATATGCACATTTTCTGTGGACCCAATGATATGCTGCCTGAAAGAAATACACCCCATCAGCACTATTTAACGTAGTATGAAGGAAAAGTATGACAAATGAAATCTGAAATCAAATATGAGAATATTCACATCTGATAAAGTAGACTTCATAACAAAATTTATCAGAAACAAAGAAGATCACTTTATAGTGATAATTGGAATAACCATTCAAGAGGATATGAATTTACATCCAAAAGATTATGAATATTATATGTACTGGACAATGGCACAGCCATTATAAAAATATAACTATTGGATATAAAGGCCAATTATTAAATAATGGGTGACTTCGATATCTTATTTTCACCTATAGAAAAATCATCCAGACCTTCCTCCAAAAAACTCAAGAGTTAAATCATGTTATAGATTAAATGGACTTCATAAATACTTATAGAATATTCCCAACAACTGCAAAATGTACATCATTCTCAGTAGCCCATAATACTTTTCCCAGAAGAAATTTTAGTTTAGATTTAAAGGAAGTTTTGTCAACCACAGTAAAATGAAATAACATGTATTCATTTAAGTCGCAGTGGAATAAAATTAAATGGCAAGAAGTTGCAGAAAATGTTCAAATGAACAATAACCTCAATGATCAGCAGGTCAGTGAAAAAATTGGGCAATAAATAAAAAGTCCTGAATCAAATAAAAGCCAAAATACAACATATCAGAACCTGTGGAATATGGTGAAACTGGTATAAGAGAGTAGTTTATAGTTTTGAATGGTTATATGAAAAAAAAACTGGAGATATTTCTTTTTTTTTATTTCCGCTCATACAAACTTAATAGGTACCCGGGGCCCTCCCTCCCTCCACCCCTTCCTGGACACCCTTGCTCCCTCCCCCCTTTCCCCTTTCTTTCCCTCCTTCCTTCCTATCTCCCAGTGCCTCCTCCCCCCATCCCTGGAGCATCCTTTAATGTGTATGTCAAACTCTCCTCTGGGTCCTCCTCTCTGATGAGGTGTAAGGACTCAGTGGCATTTCCTAAAACTCTTTCTTGTGTTCCCCTTAAGTATAGGAACACTATTGTGGCTGTTAATACTTAGCTTCTAAGGATCCTAGTGCCTTTAGTCCATGCTAGACTTTGAGGGGTCAATAATGTGTTGATCATTGCGCAGGTCATGCAAAGTCCTATTATGATTGCTTTAGGCCTAACTTGTGTGTAGTATCTTGCATATCATTGCTCCTCCCCATCTTTAGGCTCTTACAATCTTACCGCCCCCTCTTCTACAAATTTCCCTGAGCTTCAGGATGGGGAGAGATTAGGCTGGCCTAGTTCCAGGTGGTTGATATAAAGTTTCTGACGTTCTGAATTAGGTTTGTTGATTTTTTTTTTCAGTTTTGCTGCTCCTGCAATGCCCTTGGCTCCATCCTGATGGATATTGGATGTCACCCTCTGGCCAGAGATAAAAAGCTGTTAAATTAGAGTCTTATTATAAGAGTAGATTCAAAGGTAGATGGAATAAAAGTAGGAGACTACGGTGAGGGGGGGGGGGTCAGTCTCCCATTGCAAAATGGTTACTTTCTATCTGCCAGACTATATGTCTTCCCCTTCTGGTGAGATCATACCCCATCAGTTGCAAATGATCAGGAAGGAAAGTCTGTGAACTTAACCAGATGTCTCATTGGTTACTTGCAGCCCTTGATGGTGGCCTATTTTCTCTGCTATAACATGATCCCCTCTCTCCTTGTTTCTGGTGGGGCCCTTCTTCCCCATCCCTCCTGTTTATAATCTTTGCAATTACTGTAGATATTACAGAGATTTATCTTTGAGTGTCTCTAAGTGGGTTTGGTACTAGGATCCACCTATTAGGGAGTATATACGGCGCTTAATTTTCTGTGTCTGGGATACTTCACTCAATATAATTGTTTCTAATTCCATCCATTTTCCGGCAAATTTCATTAATTCATCATTTTTGATGGCTGAGGAGTATTCCATTGTATAAATGTGCCACATTTTCCTTATCCACTAGTCAACTGTCGGACATTTGGGTTGATTCCATGACTTTGCTATTGTAAACAGTGCTGCTATGAACATGGTTGTGCTTGTGCTATCGATGTGAATTTTTGCTGTATGGGGGGGTTATTCCCAGAAGTGGAATAACAGGGTCATATGGCAATTAAATCTTTAACTTCTTTAAGAATTGCCAGACGGCTTGCCAGAATGGTTGTATGAGCCTGCATTCCCACCAGCAATGTAGGAGAGTTCTCCTCTCTCCGTATCCTCTCCAGCATTTGGTGTTGTTTGTATTGTGAATTTTTGCCATCCTGACCGGGGTGAGATGATATCTCAGTGAAGTTTTGATTTGCATTTCCTGATGGCTAAGGATGTGGAGCATTTTCTAAGATATTTTAATTTCTTCCCTGGTAAAGTTTCTTTTAAGTTCCAAGGCCCATTTTTTAATTGGGCCATTTGTTTCCTTGGTGTTTAGTTTTCTAAGTTCTTTGTGCACTCTGGATAATAGAGCTCTGTCAGATATGTGGTTAGTGAAGATTTTCTGCCATTTTGTGGGTTGCCTTTGAGCTCGTGTTACAATCTCTTTATCTTAACAGAAGCTCTGTAATTTCACAAGATCCCATCTGTTGAGTGTTGGTTGTAGTGACTGTGCTATTGGATGTCTGTTTAGGAACTGCTGGCCTAGCCCAATCAGCTTGAGAGAGTTCCCTACCCTTTCAGCTAAGGTTTTTATAGTCTCTGGCCTTACATCGAGGTCCTTGATCCATTTGGAATTAATTCTTGTACATGGTGACAAGTACGGGTCCAAAAACTGGAGATATTTCTAATGAATAATGTAATGGTATGCCTCAAGTGTAAGCAAGAGTAAGTGTCAACAACGGTAAACCAATCTTAAAATTAGTGGTAGGAAAGAAGAAAGATTAGAGTTTAATGGGATGGAAACCAAAAGAATATTACAAATGGTCAGTGAAATGAAGATGTGCTTCTTTGAGAGGATAAAGAAGATCAAGACTTTAGCTAATCTAATCAAAGGCAAGAAAGGAGAAAAGGGCTGGAGATTCAGGGGTTAAAACTCTGTCTCCCAAGCAGAAGGACCTGAGTTCAGATTCCAAGTCCCACAGTAATCATGCTTTTAATATTGTCTACCTCAGGTTTGCAAGTTTTTGTGATCATATTCACTATTCATTAGGGAGATAAATTTCTTACACCAACATCTTTCATATTGATATGTGCTTTTGATGAAGATGGGTACCTAGTTCCTACACCTGTTGCATTATCATCTCGTTTTCACAGCCCCCTAGATGAGCGAGGATGTCACCTTAGAGTTTGTATGACATATGGTCCATTACTCAAACATGTATTTAGGATTTTTTTGTTTTTATGACTTTATTACATAAACAAATTTCTATACAGCTTAGGATGTGTAATTGAAAATAGATGTATTTCTGTTTAAAATATTTTTTGCTTAAAGCATTTTTAATGTCAAATATAGTATGCTTCATAATTTTAATCCCTGTAAATTCACCCCTGAATGTATTTTATCTTCAAAATAATTCAAATTTTGTTGGTACAGTTTGAATTTTTTTATTGAAACAAATGTCAATTCTATTTCCATTTAGTATATTCTATATTTTTTATTTTGAAAAAAAATTAGCAAATTTAAAAACAAAACAAATTGCCAGGCAGAAAAGACTTCTGGCCCTGTGAACAGAGTCTCAGAAATCCCAGAGTAAATCAAAAGGGAGGTAGAAGCAGTCCAGGATGATTTCTAAATTCAACTCTATCCCTCCACAAGGATCCACAGCGCTCTTTGATACACATGCACACATGCATGCACATGCACGCATACACACACACTAAATAAATTGTAAATCTTTTTCTGTCTTTTGGCCTCTAGCTTAGACAGAGATAGAAAGATGTTGGGGAGAAAAGAGCATCTGAAGGTTGTCTCTCTTGTATCTTGGAACTAGTAAGTATAGAGTAAGTCTTCAATAAAACTCTAGTTTAGATGATTTAATACATTTCTAGTATATAGAAAAAACAGTGATGATCTATCTCATGAAGCTAGCCCAAGTGCTATGATAGATTAGACTAATTTTATTCTTCTTTAGATGAATACTATTGCTTACACTCTTCAAGTCTAAATTTTATGAATCTTTTTGATTTTGTCTAATGCAGAGTATCGGTATCACTGTGAGCAATGAATAAGAGTGATATAACAGTATATTTTTATTGATATGTAAGTGATTGAGTAACCATCAAAAAGAGTGTTAATTACTGGATATATTTTAACCTAGAAAGAGGACCTTGACCTATCTTCCTGTTACATATTACATAAAGAATTAAGGATATATAGCTGGCATGTGATCAGATTTGTAGTTAATATGCAGTTAGGAAGGATGGATAATTTATTAAATGATAGAGACAAGAATCAGGAAAAGTCAAACATGCTGGATGATGGACTCTTAATATAGTAAAATTTATTGATGATAGATTTATAATATATAATGCAATGTATTTTGGGATTAGGGAGCTGTGACTGAGTTATACAGGGCAGGAAGAAGATTTAACATTTTCAGTTAAAACACTGCAAACGTTTAATAATATGAGCAACGTTGTCATGTTTCTTTCTATTATGATCGTGAATTGCCTTGAGAGAATGTCTAGACTAGGATCTTAGACAGATATGATAGCCTGTCTAAATTTTTGTATCTGATTATTTTGATTATCACACTGCAAGATTAATGAATTTTAAATACATTTAGGAGAAAATGGCTAAGGCATTTAGGTGATTTATTTTTCATATTACCATATATAAGAATAAAGGACTAACCTATAAAGGATTATGATTGCTTTCTCCTAATAATTAATGTGCAACTGTATGGAAGGGAGGTTACAATAGCCTGTGAGGTTCCACAAGTCAAAATGATAACCAAATATCTGATGTAATAGATAGATACATTCTTGGCCCCATATAAAGTATATTGTAGTATATAGAATCATCAAAAAAGAAATAAAAAAATTACATATGGATTGTGTTGAAAATTAAATAGTGAAAATTTCAGGGTGTTGTCAAACTACTTTTTGAGTATGAGGCAATAAAAGAATTTTATTTACCAAACAGGGAGTAAAGCTAGTTGAATTGTATTATCTTGTATTATCTTTTGGTGGTACTTGAGTAAGACAAGTTATACTCCCTATCATTTGGATAAGAAGTAGAGAATGTCTTTGGCCATAAATTGATAAACGGGAATCATTTGTTGATGCTATTATCAAAACACGCTTCTTAATTTATGCAAGAAGCTTGATTTGTGTCTTCTCATTCTTAAAATGTCTTCTACAATTAAAAAGACAACAAAGGAATTTAAAAGGGAAAATAATGTTGAGGAAAAATTATTCATGAGATGATCATATTGCATCTGTAAGATGTTAATGCCATGAAATGACTAAATATAAGGACACCAGAAACTCCTAGTTCATCAGTTGGTTTAGTTATTCATTATACTGTAAATATTGTTTTGTTACCTTGTGTCAGTCACTCTGTTAAGATAGTAAGGGAAATTAATATAGTGTACATTTTCTCTCACAACTTAATTTTTTTTACCTAGGCCTATTTTTTGTAGCCATTAAAATATTTTTAAAATGATAGCTATTTTTATTTCCATTATGTACAGTATAAGGTGTAAAGTAAACATTGGAAATCCTATTCTTAATCCCATATACTAGTTACTATGTGTATCCATACAAAAACTCCCTGTCATGCTTCTTCAGTATTATTATTTCAGATTGTATTTTGTGGTAGAACTTGGTTTTGCAGGATTCAGAAAATTCAGAATATCGCGATTTTTCTACCTTATATTATTAATTTCTGTGTTGTTCTTTGAATGGAAAGTGTTGTTTAAGAAGTTTAAAAGTACAGAGTAACCACTATTATTTTCAGGAAAAAAAAAACCAAATTATTCTTGCTCTTTTGTTTTCAGTCAGATTTAATTTTAGTGTGCATCATTGCTAGGTAGACAAGAATGATCTTGAAATGAGAAAGCTTTTGAAATATTAAGCCAACTAAGACATTGCCTGCAGGAAAGTTGATAATTGGACACATTCAGTGGTTACATGGCCAAGTTTTATCTTTATTTTTTTTAATATAAGACAGTTACTGTCTGTCTTTCATCTTAAAGGTACACCCTATTAACAGTAGCTTATAAATCATTACCACACTTGGTAAACTAAGTTGGTAGTTTCTAGCTTTACAATTAGAAATATAAATGAGAAATCAGTACTCCACTCTGTGACAGTAGCCAGACATGGTTTAAGACAGGGAAAGATCTTCTTTCTCTTTGATCTTGAAGTCTGATCTAAACTTATCCAAGACTCTTTCTACTACCATCTGTTTTTTCTTTAATTTTCCTGAATTGTTGGCCCAATGTTAACTCATGAATCAGTCTTCCCATTCCTAACTCACAGACTTTTCTAACATTACCTATAATATCTCAAAATTGTAGAAAAGTGAAAGAGGTACACCTGGATTCATAACAGTTTATTCACAATAAATTAAAGTTTATGTCAGTTTATTGTTTATCATCACATGAACAGATAAACAAAACATGGTATACAAGTAGAATGCAATATTATTCTGTCTTAAAAAGGGAAAAGAAGCCTGTGAAAATTGCTTAGTCAGTGAAGTGTTCATAGTGCTATATAAGCAACTGAGTTTAGTTTCCAGAATGCATGTGAAAAGCCATAGTGGTACATACTGTTTTTGTTGGCCAGCTAGCCTTGCCAATCAGTGAGTTCTAGGTCATTGGAACTTTGTGTCAGAAAAGCAGATGTATTGTGCCTGAAGAAAGATGTCTGAAGTTGACCTCTGTCTAATCTCCTTGTGCATCCCCACCCCATGAACACACACACACACACACACACACACACACACACACACACACACACCACACATGGTGGGAGAGAGAGACGGAGATACAGAGATACAGAAACAGAGAGACAGAGAGAACAGAGATTGAGAGAGAAGTGAAAACAAACACAACTCATTTGTAGCTAGACATGTTGATTCACACCTGTAAACTAATGAGGCTGAGGCAGGAGGATCACTGTAATTTCTAGCTACAAAATCAGACCCTGTATGAAAAAGAAATAAACAAACTACAAAAAGAAAACAAAAGCTTTTTAGAGGTTGAAAAAAATCAAAGTAGTAGAAAAGTAAAAATGAAAAATGGAGCAAACAGGAAATTGAACATACAGTCAAAGTACACTTCCTTTGGTCATCTTGATTTATTGTCATGATCAACAAATCTGGTAAGACCTGTGGACAATTCCTGTAGGTTGATATTTCCTTAACCATTATACAAGGTTTCTTCAAATTGGTATTCTAAGCTGATGATTTTATTAATTTTAAGCTTCGGAACATGTGCTCAAGTTTCTAAGAGTTGAACTTTCTCTTACCTGTTTCTTTCCCTTTGTTTTGTTTTTCCTCTACAAATTAGCTTTCTAGGTTTTCTGAATGATTGGTATGTGAATCCTACTAAAACCTTTCTTCACTCTGGTATATTCACTTTTAGTATGGATTTAGTTAAGGGCTTTAAAAATATTTAGTATGCTTTCTATATTTATTAGAGTATGACATTCTAAGGTTAAATATTTTCATTTTCAAGATTTGTCATACTAAATTTTTTTTTTCTTTTGTCTTTTGAGGATGTAGCTCAGAGGTAGGACAATTTCCTCGAAAGCTAAGACCCTGGGTGAATCCCTAATATTCAAAAATATAAACAAAACCAATCTGGATTTTTCTTTTTTAAAATTATCCTTTTTTGTATTATTAACAATCAAATGGATCCATTTGTCCAATTGGTACCTGATTGGACCTTTGGGCCTAACACTGTTTGGTTTGTTTTCTGACACTCTCGAAAGATCACTGGAGTAGGACTGTCTGTCATCCTTTACACTAATGAGACCATACACAGGACACACAGCTTTGCAGTACCACACTCCAGGTATGGATTTGCAGTTTCTCAACAGTTCTTTCAGCTATCTGTAATTCTGCTCTTTTGCTAATCCATCCCAATTCTCTTTTTTTTTTTTTTTAAAAAAAAAGCAAACACCAACAATAAAACATTCTTGTGTTAGAATTACTTTGAATTTGTTAGGTTGAGGAGAATGCATTTATAACATTTGTAATAGTCAGTCTCAGTCATGAAAATGGTTTATTTCTCTATTTGAAGATTCTTTCATTATCTAGAGCTCTATCACCAAAGATTTTATTCATTATTTTCTTTTTGTTGCATTTATTCATGGGTCTTAATATTTTTAAAGTTTTTTTTTAAACTAATTTACTTACAAAGTAACTAGGTTTTATATTTGCCCTGATCCTCTCCTTCACCTGCTTCTCTGCTGGCACCCTCCCTGTTCTCACACCCTCCCCCTCCCTTCATCCATCTGTTCTCCCCCACCCTTCTGTCCCTCTGTCACAAGACTCCTTTGGGGTGCCTGTATAGTTAAGGGAGTTAGATTTCTGTTGAACTTTATGTGGCTCTTCAGTGGGTAAAGTTGCATGTGGGGAAGTTCCTTTTCCCTTGCCCAAAACCTATCCATGAGGCTCTCTCTGAGAGCAACCGTTTCGTCTAAGATCATAGAGCCCTTTGGGAAAATGTTGGTAAGTTCGCCATTGTGTAGGTCTGTGGTAGAAGTTCTCATTGCAGTGACTTCCTGGTTACATCAGTCCTATCTTGGCTGGGGTGTGTTGGTCATGAGTGTTTCATCCCATCTTTAGGCTCTTACAATCTTACTGAGCACTCTTTCTGGAGGTTCCCTGAATCTTGACGTGGGATAAGATTTTTGATTGGCCTGTTAGGGCTGAGTATTCCAGCTTCACTAGTATTCTGCATTCTGGCCTTATGTGGTTTTCTGCTTCACATATCTTTTGTTGTAATAGGAAGCAACTTGATTGAGCTTTGAGAGCTTTTCTTAACTAAGGGTTAAAAAAGGGAATATTTAGATGATGTTATATCATCAATCTTATAGTTAGCAGTAGGATATCTGTTTCTGTCCATTTATTCTCCTTCTATTGCTTTTGGATAGCTTTACAGTATCAGGCATGGCTTCCCTGCAATTAAGGGGATAGGAACCCACTCAGAGTAATTGCATTCTCATGAGTCTTACATACCTCTGTTGCTCCTGTAGATTCTTTTTACCAGAGTTGTAGTGGCTTATAGTTCACTACTGGGATGGGTCCTTGATCTCTATTTCCCCTGAGCCACTTTTTTTTCTTTTTCCTCCCTTACCATTAAAGGGGATTATTTTTTATTACATACCCAAATTGATTGGTGTATCAGAAAATTGTTGTTTATAATAGATTTTGAGTCTAGGAAATTTAACTTTCTATGCTTATTAAAGTGTTTCGTAACTTACATTTTTCATGGAGAAAGTGATGTATGCAATGGTAATTTTTCTTCTTCTTTTCCAAACCTTATACTTTACAGTGACAACAAGAACTTTTTTTCCTGATGTCAAAAAGACTTCTGATATATCATTTTACATGCTAGAAAGTTTTATTTTGTTGTAGGATTGATGGGAATACCTTCTTTAAGTAATAAAATCAATATGCAATTTTATAAATGTTTTTCTATAGCTACAGAGAGACATTGCTTTTATCTTTTAATGTACAAATTATGTTAATAGGTTTTTGGTATGAAACCAATCTTACATTCTAGTAAACTCTATATCACTTTTTCAAGAATAATTGCTAGTGGATTTCTACTATTTTAGGAATGTTCTTTGTATTTCTTTCTCATATTGTACCTTCCTAGGTCATACACTGATTGGTAGTCTTTCTTCCTTTTCTATTCCTGTGTGTGTAGAGTGCATGCATGTGGCGTATCTCTGGATGTGTGTGTTCTGGTATGCGTCTTTGAGCACATGTGGAAGCCAGAAGAGGACACTGGATGTTTTTCTGTATTACCGAAACATTCAGCTAACCTGAAACCAGTAGTTTACCTGGGCAGGTTTGCCGGTGACCTCTCTGGATTTCCTACTCTCTGTCTCCCACACCCTGTCCCCTCCCTTCCCAGCACTTGGCCATGGACTTTACACGAATGGTGGGGTTTTGAGCTCAGGTCCCCATCCTTGCATAGCAAGAACTCTGAAGCACTGAACCACCTTCCCAACTCTGTCCTCTTTTAGTCTGTGGAAAATTTGTATAGTTTGTAATTTCTTTTCATGAAGATACAGATAAACCCATCTTTGAGTTCTTTGTATCTTGTACAGTGTTTAGGTAGGAATTTTTAAAATAACATGCATGAAAAAGAATACATAGTAATAAATAATTATGCACATCTCTAGTGACCTGCTTCTCTCATCTTTTTTATCTTTGTTTTTATAAGCATAGTGAACTTATGTTTTCATCCTCTACTGCCCACCCTTCCCCCCTCCCATCCTACCCACACGTTATTCCTTCCAGCCAGGCTTCCTCCCACTCCTGTGTTTCCTTGTATGTGTGATCCACTGGGCCCTATCCAGGAGCTTGCATTGGTGGGTGCCTGGGCACTGGCTGGCGTATTGCTCACCAGTGGGCAAACCATCAAGTAAAGGAGTTCCCCTTCTCTTCTCCCACACCAATCACAAGCAGTTTCTTAGGATGGCCCCACATTTCTTGAAATCCTATAGTGGAGGCTTAGTGGAAGTATACAGTGCTGCATTGAGCTATGAGGTACTGGCCTCTGACATGAACAGCGTGTACTGTTTGGCAGTACCCCTCCGCACCCTCAGGCTTATACATTCTTACCACAAGGTTCTCTGAGCCATGGGTTTAGGACCAAGATGTTCATGGTTGCTTTTCCTTTACAGTTTAGTCAGTTGTGATTCTCTGCATTGTACATCCTCCATTGCAGAAGGGTACTTCTTGGTTGAATGCTGAATGCTTCTCTAATCTAAGTTTTATATAATAAATATTTAGATGTAGCTTACTGTCAAGTATTTATAGTGAACACTAAGAAGTTTGTTCCACTTAGAGCCTATGGTCTCCCCTTCCCAGGTATTTATTAACTTGTTTTACAGTACGTGGCATATGTTCCCTGCCATGAAACAGTCCTTAATGTCAATCAGAAAGTAATTGATTACATCTTCTTGCCCCCTGTGTAATAATTTATCCAGTCTCATATTGATGGTCATTTGGATTGTTTCTAGTATTTTTCTATAATAAAAGTGAATTGATGATTCATAACATAAAACTAATGGCTTCAAAAATTCCTGGGCTGGCTCCCTCTTTCGCCCCACCCCCCGCTC
This sequence comes from Typhlomys cinereus, assembly GCA_023101885.1. Classification (NCBI taxonomy): domain Eukaryota; kingdom Metazoa; phylum Chordata; class Mammalia; order Rodentia; family Platacanthomyidae; genus Typhlomys; species Typhlomys cinereus. The sequence goes on from JALPQD010000452.1 coordinate 836,543, forward strand.
CGCCGGTCGGGACGCGTAGGCGAGATCCAGCCGGGCTCTCACCGCGCGCTCTAGGACCCCAGGTCAGCCCACGGGGACCCGGCTCCGACTCCCGCCATCCAGCCGGAGCCGCGCGGGGGCCGAGGGAACGAGGAGGACCTCCCCCTGCGCCCGGGCCCCGCCCCAGCTGCCCTCGGGTTAAATAGCTCCACGCCGACGGGCCCATCCTCCCTTTTCGCCCCACCCCGCTCTGCCAGTCGGGACGCGCACGCGGTCCACCCGGGCCTCACCGTTCAGGCCCCGCCCACCAGTACCCCAGGCCAAATAATTCAGTTTAGTGAAATTGAGAGATCTTAAGAGTTAAAATGACAATGCCAAAGTCAAAGTGCAAATCCATGAGAAGCAACACTCAAGTAAACAAATCTCCCACTGAAGAAATTAATCCCATAATGTTAGACTCCAACAAGAACAAACCCGCGGAAAAAGGCCAAGAAAGCCTGACCCAGGATAACGACTTTCAAAATATGATCATTACCATGTTCAATACTATGAAAGAGGAAATCCGGGAGGAATTACATAATCGAATCAATTGCTTTGAAGAGGAACACAACAGACATCTGGAGGGGTTGAGAAAAACAGTGCAAGAAACAAAAAGTGGCATAGAACAGTTAAAACAAACTCGAGCAGAGTTTAAAACTGAGCTAAAAGACAAGTTATCTTCAACCCAGAACGCCACAGAGAGTCTTATCAACAGAACTAATGAAGCAGAAAACAGAATTTCAGACCTTGAAGATAAAGTGGGAGTACTAGCCAGCTCAATGGAAGAGGTTGTTAAAGCCAAAAAGATACTTGAGAGAAATATCCAAGAGATATGGGACACCCTGAAGAAGCCTAACATGCGTATTCATGGAATACCGGAGCAAGAATCTCAAAATACCACCCCTGAGGAAATTTTTCAAACGATCATCAAGGAAAACTTTCCTCATCTAAAGAAAGAGAGGCCCATTCATATACAAGAGGCATTCCGCACCCCAAACAGATACGACCAAACTAGAAGCACACCGCGGCAAATAATAGTTAAAACACTCCACATTCAAGATAAAGAACTGGTGCTGAGAGCTTCAAGGGAGAAAAAACAAGTCACTTTTAAAGGCAAACCTATTAAAATAACAAATGACTTCTCAGTCGAAACAGTAAAAGCAAGAAGAGCTTGGAGAGACATACTTCAAGTATTGAATGAGCAAAAATGTCAACCCAGGCTGATTTACCCTGCAAAACTATCAGTCATGATCGAGGGAGAAAGAAAAATTTTCCAGCACAAAGACAACTTTAAGGGATACATGGCCACCAAACCAGGCCTTCAAAAACTGCTAGAAATGATACTCAAGCGTGAAGAAAAAAACAGGCATATCCAGGAGAACAGAAGGCAAATATAACACCATTAAAAGCGAAGCAATATACTTATAAAAGCTACTAAACATAATAAATGTCTGGAATTAACAATAGTTTCTCCATTATAACACTAAATGTTAATGGACTTAATTCACCGATCAAGAGACACAGATTACAAACTTGGATTAAAAATCACAATCCATCAATCTGTTGCCTGCAGGAAACCCATCTCACCACAAAAGATAGGCACGCTCTAAAAATAAAAGGCTGGTCAACAATTCTACAAGCAAATGGAAGCAGAAAACAGGCAGGGGTAGCCATTATGCTATCAGACAAAGTGGATTTCAAACCAAAAAAAATTATAAGAGACACGGATGGATACTACATTTTAGTCAGAGGTACAATTCACCAGGAAGACTTCACAATACTGAACATATATGCACCCAATACGGGCCCCTCCACATTCATTAAGAAAACCCTACAGCGTCTAAAGCAAGAAATCAACCCCCAAACGATAATTCTTGGGGACTTCAACACCGCCCTCTCTACATGGGATAGATCAACAGGTCAAAAGCTTAACAGAGACACTTTGGAACTTAATCAAACCCTGAAAGAAATGGACCTCACAGATCTCTATCGAACTTTTCACCCACGCACCAAAGAATACACATTTTTCTCAGCAGCACACGGAACTTTTCTCCAAAATAGATCACATATTGGGCCACAAAATGAATCTACACATGTACAAGAAAGTTGAAATTCTAACCTGTGCCCTATCAGACCACCACGGCCTAAAGCTGGACATCCACAACACATCAAACAAGAGAAAATACACTAACTCCTGGAAACTTAACACTATGATGCTGAATGAGAACTGGATTCAGGAAGAAATTAAAAAGGAAATTCAAGATTTCCTGAAAGTGAATGATAACGAAAATACAACTTACCAAAATCTCTGGGACACAATGAAAGCTGTTCTAAGAGGTAAGTTCATAGCTCTTAATGCCCACGTCAAAAAAATGGAAACATCAGAAATAAACAACTTAACAATGCAGCTTAAAGCTTTAGAGAAACTAGAGCAATCTGATCCCAAAAGCAGTAGAAGAGAAGAGATTAGCAAAATAAGGGGAGAAATATCTGAAATCGAGACTAAGAAAACGATAGAAAAAATCAACCAATCAAAAGCTGGTTCTTTGAAAAAATCAACAAGATTGATACACCCCTAGCTAAACTAACCAAAAGCAAGAGAGAGAAAACCCAAATTAACAAAATTAGAAATGAACATGGAGTTATCACTACGGATACCCAAGAAATCCAGAGAATTATAACATCATATTTCAAAAACTTATACTCTGTGAAGTTTGACAACACAAAAGAGATGGATGAATTTCTAAGTAAACACAAATTACCTAAATTGAATCAGGAAGTTGTGAATTACTTAAATAGTCCCATAACATATAAGGAAATTGAGGAAGTAATCTCGAATCTTCCCACCAAAAAATGTCCTGGACCAGATGGATTCAGCACAGAGTTCTACAAGACATTTAAGGAGTTAATAACACCAATACTCCTTAAACTGTTCCATCAAATAGCAAAGGAAGGAACACTACCAAATTCCTTCTATGAAGCTAATATCGTTTTAATCCCAAAACCTAATAAAGATTCACTTAAAAAAGAAAACTATAGGCCGATCTCCCTGATGAACACAGATGCAAAGATTCTCAACAAAGTCTTAGCAAATCGGATTCAAAAACATATTAAAAAGATCATTCATGGGGACCAAGTAGGCTTCATCCCCGGCACACAAGGTTGGTTCAACATACGCAAATCAATAAATGTAATTCATCATGTAAACCAGTCCAAAGTCCAAGACCACATGATACTCTCGATAGATGCAGAAAAAGCTTTTGACAAGATCCAACAGCCTTTTATGATCAAAACGCTAGAGACAGTAGGAATGGAAGGAACCTTTATCAATATAATAAAAGCTGTATACAACAAGCCCACAGCAAGGATTATGCTCAATGGGGAACAATTGGAAGCATTCCCACTTCGATCAGGAACTAGACAAGGCTGTCCTCTCTCACCACTTCTATTCAATATTGTACTTGAAGTCTTAGCCGAAGCCATAAGACAAGAAAGGGACATAAGAGGGATTCAAATTGGCAAGGAAGAAGTCAAGCTATCTCTATTTGCAGATGACATGATCTTATACCTGAGTGATCCCAAAAACTCCACCAGGAAGCTCCTGGAACTAATTGAGAAGTTCAGCAGGGTGGCAGGATACAAAATAAATGTGCAAAAATCAGAGGCCTTCCTATATGCCCAGAATGAAAGAAGTGAAAAAGCCTTGAGAGAAACCATGCCATTTACTATAACCCCTAAAAAAATGAAATACCTTGGTATAAACCTAACTAAGGAGGTAAAAGACCTTTACAATGAAAACTTTAAAACCCTAAAGAAAGAAATTGCAGAAGACACCAGAAGGTGGAAAGACCTCCCTTGTTCCTGGATTGGCAGAATCAACATTGTAAAAATGACCATCCTACCAAAGGCAATATACAGATTCAATGCTATACCAATCAAAATCCCAAAGCAATTCTTCAAAGAAGTTGACCAAACAATCTCAAAGTTCATATGGAGGCACAAAAGACCCAGGATAGCAAAAACAATCCTGAGTAACAAAAACACAGCTGGAGGTATTACCATACCAAACCTAAGTCTATACTACAAATCCATAGTTATAAAGACAGCCTGGTACTGGCTCCAAAATAGACACACAGATCAATGGATAAGGATTGAAGACCCAGATATAAGCCCACAAAGTTACAGCCATTTGGTCTTTGACAAAGGGGCCCAAAGAATCCAATGGAAAAAGAACAGCATCTTCAACAAATGGTGCTGGCAAAACTGGATTTCCACATGCAGAAGATTAAAGCTGGACCCGTACTTGTTACCATGTACAAGACTTAATTCCAAATGGATCAAGGACCTTGATATTAGGCCAGAGACTTTAAAAGCCATAGTTGAAAGGATAGGGAACTCCCTCGAGCTGATTGGGCTAGGCCAACACTTCCTAAACAGACATCCAATGGCACAGTCACTGCTACCAACTCTCAACAGTTGGGATCTTGTGAAATTAAAGAGCTTCTGTTCAGATAAAGAGATTGTCGCACGAGCTCAAAGGCAACCCACAGAATGGGAGAAAATCTTCACTAACCACATATCTGACAGAGCTCTACTGTCCAGAGTGCACAAAGAACTTAGAAAATTAAACTCCAAGGAAAACACTGGCCCAATTAAAAAATGGGCCCTGGAACTTCAAAGAAACTTTACCAGGGATGAAATTAAAATGTCTAACAATTATCTTAAAAAATGCTCCACTTCCTTCGCCATCAGGGAAATGCAAATCAAAACTTCCCTGAGATATCATCTCACCCCGGTCAGGATGGCAAAAATCCACAGTACAAACAACGACAAATGCTGGAGAGGATGTGGGGAGAGGGGAACTCTCCTACATTGTTGGTGGGAATGCAGGCTCATACAGCCACTCTGGCGAGCCATCTGGAGATTCTTAAAGAAATTAAAGATTGAAATGCCATATGACCCTGCTATCCCACTTTTGGGAATAACCCCCCAAGCAGCAGAGGTTCGCCTCGATAGCACAAGCTCGACCATGTTCATAGCAGCACTGTTTACAATAGCAAAGTCATGGAATCAACCTAAATGTCCAACAGTTGACGAGTGGATAAGGAAACTGTGGTACATCTATACAATGGAGTACTACTCAGCCATCAAAAATGATGAATTACTGGAATTTGCTGGGAAATGGATGTCATTAGAAAGAATTATATTAAGTGAAGTATCCCAAACCCAGAAAATTAAGCGCCGTATGTACTCCCTAATAGGTGGCTCCTAGTACCAAACTCGCCCAGCCCACATTGGGACACTCAAAAGTAAACCTATGTAACACAGTAATTGCAAGGATTATGAACAAGAGAGATGGGTTAGGAGGGCCACACCAGACACAAGGAGAGAGGAGACCATGTTACAGCAGAGAAAATAGGCCTCCATCAAGGTCTGCAAGTAAGTAATGAGAAACCTGGTTAAGTTCACAGACGTTCTTTCCTGATCTCACCAGAAGGGGAGGGCATATAGTCTAGCAGATAAAAAGTAATCATTTTGCAAATGGGTGATGGACCCCTCCCTCAGTGAGGTTTCCTACTCTTATTACATCTACCCTTGAATGTGCTATTACAACAAGACTCCAGTTTAACAGCTTTTTGTCTCTGGCCAGGGGGTGACATACAGTGCCCAGCAGAATGGAGTGAAGGGAATTGCAGGAGCAGCAAAACTGCAAAAGAAAATCAACAAACCACAATCCAGAACTTCAGAGACTCTATATCAATCACATAGAACTAGGACAGCTTAATCTCTCCCCATCCTGGAGCTCAGGGACATTTGCGGAAGAGGGGGCGGTAAGATTGTAAGAGCAAAAGGATGGGAGTAGCAACGATTTGCAAGATTCTCAACAATAGTTGGGGCCAAAGCAATCATAATGGAACTTTGCATGCCCTGCGCAATGTCCAGCGCACTGTTGCCCTCATAAAGTCTAGCATCTGTTAAGGGCACCGAGACCCCTGGAGGCAAGGGATTGACAGCCATAGTAGTGATCTTATGCTTAAGGGGAACAAGAGAAAGGGCTTATGGAAATGCCACTGGGTCCTTATATGTCATCGGAGAGGAGGACCCAGTGGAGAGTTAGGCGCACACAATAAAGGACTCTCTGGGAATTGGGGGGGAGACACTGGGGGAAGGGGAGGGGGGAGGGAGGGAACTGGTAAAAAATTTTAAAATGTATAATTAAATTTTTAATAAAAAAAAAATAAAGTTGGCATAAATAGAAAAAAAAATTCCTGGGCTGGTATTAACTTCATGCTTATTCTGTTTCTTTTTTTTTTTTTTTTTAAGGCTCCTTATGTTACATAGGCTCATAGTCCTCTTGTACACACACACACACACACACACACACACACACACACACAAATTGCTTTGTTTCTAATTTTTTAACCTTTCAGAAGTTGATTATAATTCACGCAAAATAAAATTTATCATTGTAGGGGCTAGAGAGATGGCTCAGGGGTTAAAGTTTTTGCCTCAAAAGCAAATGGATCTGAGTACAGATCCCCGGATGCCACGTTACAAACACTGGGCCGAAATGTCAGCAACTTTTACATCTGCCCCTTGAGGGTGGAGCCTGGGAAACTCCAGAACAAAGCAAAAAAGAAGGAAGAACAGTCCAAGGTTGCTGAAGTCAATCTTGGGCCTCTACAGGCACACATAATGTCCTCTTGCACACACACACACACACACACACACGCACACCTCTATATCTCCCCCCACAAAAATGATAAAGTATACAACTCACAAACATATATAGCTTGTCTTTTTACTTCATTCACATAGTTGTACAATCATTATTACTTGTTATTCCAGAATATTTCCATCATTCTGAAAAGAAGCTTCATACCCATTCTCAGCCAATCTATGCTTCTTCTTTCCCTAAGCCTCCAGACACCACTAATCTATTTTCTTCCATATGTGTTTGTCTAATCTGGGTAGTTTATATAAAATGGAATCCAAAATATTTTGGGCTTTCACGTCTGGCTTCATTTACTTCAACGATTTTTAATCCATTTTATGTCCAAATAATATTCCACAGAATGGATACATCATATTTTAGCAGATTGATGTTTGGCTTACTTCTACTTTTATTATTATGAATAAAACTGTTATAAATACTTATGTGAGTTTTTTTATTTTTGGACATATGCTTCTAGTTCTGAGAAGGCTATTCTTTGGACTAGGAGTCTGGGTTATATTGTAACTGTGCTTAACTGTGGAACTGCCAAGCTGTCTTTTTCAATACCTTTACAGTTTTACTTTCCCATTAGCATTATCTCCATTTTTGTCAGTTTTTAATATCTATTTTTTTAATTTACCTTCTTTCTTTTCCTCATTTTTCCCTCCTTTCCTTCTTCAGAGCTCTGAACATGCTAAGCAAGTCTTTGATCACATTAAACTACATTCTCAGCTCCTAGAATTTATGTTTTTTGAAGTTGTAGTTTTTACCTGTGTGCAGTGAATCAAACCTGTAATCCTAGCACTTAAGAAGCTGAGTTGGGATGATGCTTTGGGTGTTTGAGGCTAACCTGGGGTGAGCAGCATGGAGAGATACTGTCTCATAAGAAGAAAAGGAAAACATGGCCAGATATGGAACTGTAATAACAGCATTTGAAAGAGGCAAGGAGGGTTGTCATGATTTTGAGGCAGGCTTGAACTAGTGATTTCCAAGTTGGCTGGGGTTAGAGTGAGACCCTCTCTCAAACAAAACAAAGCAAAATAAAACAAAACAAGAATGGAACCCAACCAAGAAAAATCACTACCAAAAGACAAAAAATAAAGGAATAAAATTGTAACTGCTATCCTAAAGCTATGAAGTATTGTCTTTTGGTTTTGGTTTATATTTTCTTTGTGACTAATGATGTTAGCAGATTTTTAGGGCCTTAATAGATATTTGTATATCTTCCTTGGAAGATGTTTATACAGGTCATTTGTCCATTTTATAATTGGCTCTTTTGTCTTTTATTATTGAGTTTTAAGCATGCTTTATGGAAATATCTGTGACATGTATATTAATAGACAAATACCTCTGTATGAAGTATTCTTTTAAGGCTGTGACAAAAATAATCCTAATACATAGAAAATGGTTAAATGATATAAAAAATCATGGAGTATAAGTGGCTAACAGGGAAAAAAACGAAAAAGGAAATTACACTAATGAAGTGAATGCATAGTGAAAAATTTTAATGCTTTATTTAAAAAAATAATTTGATGCCTTTTATGGGTATAAGAATATGCCTTCAGAATACCTAATAGTAGGGATGTAAATGAGCACTGACTTTGTGGAAAGCATTAGAAAAACCTGTGAAGTTTGATAGTAATTTTAAGCTGCATTTTTACTATCTATTCAGTCTCTCTCTCTCTCTCTCTCTCTCTCTCTCTCTCTCTCTCTCTCTGTCTTCCCGACTTTCTCCCAATGATAGGAATAAACCCAGGGCAATTTGCATGCTAAACAATTGGTTTCCCACTGAGCTACACCCTTAGCCTTGATTGAAGTTTATCTTTAAGAAATAATATTAATGGGCTGGAGAAATGGTTCTGGGGTTAAGACTCTGCTTCACAAACAGAAGGTCCTGAGTTCAGATCTTAGATCCCACCTAAAAATGCCGGACTGAAATGGTGGTACTTCCAGCTGTGGAAGGCAGAGCCTGAAAAAAAAATTCCAGAGCATCTAAGTAAAAAGAGGTAGAAGCAATCCAGGATGATATCCGAAGTCATCTTTGGGCCTCCACAGGCATACACAGTGCCTTGTGACACGCACACGCGCGCACACACACACACACACACACACACACACACACACTCTTAAAAAAGTCATCATTTTTGCATTTAGATTAAGTACAATGACATTCATCTTCGAGTTTTTTATAAATCTTGAGTCAGTAGAGGGTGGTTAATTCCATATAGTAACTATTTTTTCCTTTATTAAATTCATACCTTAAAACAAATTGTTCTTCAGTATTAATCACAAGATACAAGGCTTTGTAAAAAGTCTAATAAATGTGGTGATGAATTCCCAGCACACCACAGACTGAGGCAGGAGAATTATGAGTTCAAGACCATCTGGAAAAAAAACAAGTATGGTAAAATGTATTAAAAAATAGCAGTCACATAATCAAAAACCAAACACATCATTATATTTTCAAGGATTTTCTTTTGAGGGTGGGATAAAATCGATATTTTTTCTTTTTGTATTCTGAAGTTTTGTATTTTTAAATATATATATTTTCTCATTAGGAAAAAGGTATAACATCCTATCTTTCTCATAAATAAATAAAAATATTTTAAAAGTGGGTTGGAGGCCTCACAAGGGGTTAAGCCTCACAAGCAGAAAGATGGATCCTACGTAAAAATGCCATGCAGAAATGGCAGCAGCCTTTACTTCCTATCCTGGAAGGCAGTGCCTGGGAAACTCCAGAGCAAAGCAAATAGGTAGAAACAATCCAGGGTGATTTCCGAAGTCACCCTTGTGGTCTCCACAAGTATACACAGTGCCCTCCCTCTGATACACACAGACACACATAGAGAGACACACAAGCACAGACAAACATGCAAAAAATAATACATTAATTAAATAAAATGGGTTAGGAAAATAGCTCAATGAATAAACATTCCTGCACACAAACATGGCTGACCTGAGTCTGATCCCTAGAAGCTCATGTGGTGAAAGGAGAAAATTGACAGAAGGTGTTTTCTGACTTGTGCTCTGTGGCATATCTGTCTGCACACACACACACACACACACACACACACACACACACACACATTCTGTCGCTGTTGTATATAAATAAAAAAACCGTAAAATGCATAATAATTTTGAATAAGATGTTTTCATAGAGATGAAACAGATTATTTTGGCATGATGAGAATTTTTCCCATATGGCTCTGGCATTATGTTTATTTGGCTTATGAGCTAAAGCGTTGACAGTTGTGAACTAGCTTGTTAAGTGATAGAAAGCAGCTTTGAAATTAAGTATTTCAAGTCCTAAAAGTTATAGTGAGGACTTAAGCAGATACTGCGACTAAGTTCTGATGTGTATTAATAACTTGTCACTAATTTTTTGAAAGGATAACTTTGTTTTTCTTTTGCCAGTGAGTATAACCTTTCATCTTACCATTTTACAAGTCCAACTAGATAGTTCTCTACTGATGGGATAAGCCCTGGATCCGTTTAAATAGTTCTTCCTTTTTCTGATCCCCTTTTGAAAACTTTTCTTTAAATTGCACATTCTCTTTGTTGTTATTGAATATTAAAAATGATATTTCTACATGAATATAGTAATACCCTAGTTTTAGGATCATGATCTCCTTTATTTAATGAATCTTTCAGATTTAGAGTGGATTCACTGACTTGATTCAATCTTGTTTCTCTCTCCTGTGAGTCATTGTACTGTCGTCATTTCTGAGGATTGACTGGAATCCTTACCATCCTGTGGTTCCCAGTGGAAACTTTATAATATAAGGGGCAAGGATGGTATATTAAATAAAGAGTAAGATTAGGAGTCAGAGTTGATGAGTTTGACTACATTTTCTGTAATTTTCCAGTTTTTCCATATAATTTTCAGTATTTTTATCGATAAAACTAACAGCATTTTCTCCTTCCTGTCTATCACTGTTTCTTTAATTTTTTTTCTCTTTTCTTCAATGAACTTCTTTTTCCACTAGAGTATGATATCTGTGAGTTCAAAGACTGTTATGTTTACTCCCTTTTCTCTAGCTTCATATCCGATACACACAGCCTCTGAGTGAACAGACGAATAAGAACTGCTGAGGGTATGGAATGTTGCTTCCTTTGTAATGTTTCTACTGGAATGTTATGGAAAATTTAATGTTATCTGTTGTTAACTTTCTTGATGACATGACAAAACACCTTAAAAAGAAGGAAACTTATTTAAGTCAAAAAAGGTTTATGGTTTGAGAAGTTTCAGTCTGCCATTGCAGGGACAGAGTGCTGGAACAGCTCACGTCACGGTAGCAAGGAGATAGAAAGAGGGGCATGGTGGTTTTGGGCTCCCTCCCCCTTTTTAAAAGGTTTATTTATTTAGTAACTGTGTGTGTGTGTTGTGTGTCTGTGTGTATCAGAGGGCACTCTGTATGCCTATAGAAGTCAGGGGTCACTTCGGGAATCATCTGAATTCCTCTAACTCCTCTTTGCTTTGCTCTGGAGTTTCCCAGGCTTTTCTTCCAGGATCAGAAATACAGGCTGCTGCCATTTCCTTCTGGCATTTTTTCGTGGGATCCGGGATCTGAACTCAGGACCTTCTGGTTGTAAGCAGAGGCTTACCCCCTGAGCCATCTCTCCCATCCCTCCCCTTTTTTATTCTGTCTGGACCCTTCAGCTCCTTGGATGGTTCCACCCACTTTCAGCCTTGGGTCATCCCAACTCAGTTAACTCTCTTGAAATGCCCTCATAGACATACTCAGAGATTTGTCTCATCAGTCTTTTAGATGATTTTAAATCCAGTCAAGTTGACAGTAAAGATTGACCATAAATCTTTCCATAGTGATTGATAGAAGTTGATAATAAATGTTACCTACATGATAAGGTGTTATTCAAGATTTCTAATTCTTACAATGTATTTTCAAGATTAATATTTTTGCTATTTTATAGATGAGAAAATTAAGATTCAAGATTTGTTCACTATTTGATTTTGTTATAGAAAGAGAATGCTTATGTTTCAAATGTTAATTTTCAATGTTCTTCACCTATGCCCCCATTTACCTTGTTATTCTCAAAGAAATAAAATGAAGCTTCATGGAAAAGATAATTTGGCTTGGGAAGATGGGTAAGAGTTTGGCACATAGTATGTAGTGGGAAAAGAAATCTAGGAGGAAATGCCTTGAGTCATATGACTCAAGGTTGTGTGTGTGCATTTGTGGGAAAGAATCTCTCTGAGGCACACTTGCTATAGATCTGAGTTATTCAAAATGGAGTCATGTTGACACATGTGACCATTTTAAATTTAGCTTAAGATTCAATAAAAATTTCATGCTTCAGATGTATTATGTGTTTTGCAGAATCTCTCTAGCTATAGGTAACTAGTGGCTACCATGTTGGACAGTACATATCTGGAGCATGTGTACTTCTTATTATAGAGGGTCAAGTGGACAGCATTGCTATAGGCAGTTAATATACATAGGGTAAGAAGATCCTTATAACCAATAAGTGCATACAAATCTTTTATAGGATAATAGTGAAAAAAGAAGCTTAATTTCATAAATTATGGATGCTTAAATAAAATAAGAATGGTTACTGACATTGTAAACTGATTAATCTTAAAAGGTTGATTAGCAATGGCTTTTGCTTAGAGAAAAATTTTAGTTGACTTGGAATAGGATATAAAATCACAAGTCTCAGTAATATTAGAAAATTACTCTATGAATATAGATTTTAAAAAACCATCCAGTATCCTTTCTCCCTTCTTCTGTCTGGACTTTTGTTGCATTACTCTGCATTGTTCCTGATAAAATCATGACAAACAGCTTAAAGTCACAAGGGGTTTATTATTTCTTATGATTTGCCTGGTTACAGTCTTAGTCCAGCTTGGTAAGAGAACCACACCAACGGCAAGGGCCAAAGGAACTGGCCACATCACATCCACAATGTGGTTGAGAGAGGACCAATTCTTACTTGCCAGACTAGGTCAAGTATACAGGACAATGGCAATTTTCTCAACCAGTTCCCTCCATCTTATTGACCTGTCCAGAGATTAGTCCCACCCACATCAGTTAGATAATATCTTGCAGGATTTTTCCGGGCTTAACTACTAATTCTCTGTAATATGCCTAAGCTTGAACCTTCAATCATCAAGTTGACACCTGTGTCTAATTACGACAACTTTGAACCAATTAATTATGTTGATCATCCATTATGTAAAGTTTTATTACCTCATTGGATCTATAATTATCATCATAAAATGTACAGAAATTTATATGCTTATCCTTCTCACTTACAAAGTTTCACATACATTCATTCCTGCATTATTCCCATGACAGTGACTTTCTTTCCCCATATTGCAGCAATATGGGGTCCAATTGATACATACAATGTTAAATAATGGCAAGGTGGCAGAGCCAGTGTGGAATCTCAGATTTTCTTTTTTTTAAACATATTTTTATTTATTTTTTATTATTTATTCAATTGTGCATGTATGCGTGTGTGCAGATGTGTGTATGTATGTGTGTGTATGTGTGTGTGTAGAACCACAGATGAATTCGGGAACCACAATGGACGCCTCCACCTCCTCCTTGTTTACTGTGCCCCGGGATTCACAGGCTCCGCCCTCCCAGGACCAGAAACACAGCTGCCCCCGCTTCTGCCAGGAATCTATGTAGGGTCTAGGATCCAAACTCAGGACCTTCCGCCTGCAAGGCAGAGGCTTAACCCCTGAGCCACCTCTCCAGCCCCATGATTTTTCTGGCTCAGTAAGTCAAATACTCCTCAAATGATCTTTGTGATAAAGTTTCATCTCTTTAATTAGGATAAATTTTATTTAAAACTCATGCCAAAATCGAGAACTCAAGTTCAAGATAGGAGAGACCTTGTGGAAATGATTGTTTAGAGAGCAAAGGATTGATTCTCAAAGTTATTGTAAATCTTCAGAGTTCTCTAAGTGGTAAGAAAATGGCACAATGAAAGAAATCTGCTCAAACTCTAGTAACTAACTTGATTTCTTTAAGTTAGAGGTTATGTTTGATGAAGCATTACAGGCAAAAAATGACTGCGCTTCGACATTGTGTCTATAAGGAGGACATAATGAAGGTAGACTAAGATACATTCTGAAAAAAGAATATATTAACAGTCATTCAGTCTTAAAATGTTCTAACCTAGATCATGGCTGATTGCTTCCTCTTCTGAACCTGTAACATAGTGAGTGCATATACCTATACTATAGTATCTACTGTGGTCAAACTTCATTTTTTTTTAGATTTTACCCGAGTTACTAAGTTTTGAGCACCTTTAGAACTTATTAGTTTATTATTTTTAGTGCTTTGCACAGATTAAGGATTTTCATAATTTTTTATTGTACTGAACTAATTATCTTCCGTCATTTAATCTTATTATCATATTTAACAAATTATCAATGTGGGTTTGTGTGTGTGTAGGGGTGCATATGCATGTATGTTTGTGTGAGATGTATGTCAGGTTTCTCCTTTGACCACTCTCTATACATATGGTCAGTTTTTGATTCTTTTTAATTTCTCAGCTCCCTTTTTTAGAATGCAACTATTAAAGTTTTAGAATTGTGGACTCTGTTTTGTCAATATCAAGTATTTACTTTGATAAAATAATTCAGATGCTTATAGATCCTTGCTTAAATATTATTTTCTAAATGTGGTTAAGTTCTTTTGCAGCACTTTGAGTTAGTGTCTACTTTGGGTTAGTATCTACATGAGAACTGAGTCTGAAGTTACATTGGAATAATTTCAGTAAAGTACAATTTGGCAGATATTATAGTGTTTATATATTGCAAAATTTAAGTTTCATGAAGGGAATGGGCTAGTTTAAGCCCAATTTGTACACATAATTGGTCAGTTTTATAGTAGTATATATTTAAAAAGTGCTGTTATATGAATGATAACATGTTTTATGTTTAGCTTTTCCATTTTGTCTGTACTTCATATTTTGTATAACTCTTAAATAAAAGAAATACAGAGATGTAGAAAAAATAAAAAACTATCATATATCTTGAAGTAATACTTCTAATTTCCTAAGAGTTCTAAAACTAGAAGTACATTGTACAGTTGTAAACTTTAATTATTTGATTGTTCATTCTTAGATTTTTTTAACTAATTTGATTAATTTGCAAGAGGACTGATTTTACACAATGGCATATCCATTTTACCTTACAATAACCTATTCATATCTTTTCTTTGTCCATGAAGAGAGTTGTGTTTAAGCCTCAATTTAGACTTTTTTTCACTTACTTAGATTTTATTTATTTTTACATTCTTGAGCAAAGAGAATAAAATTTTTTATACACATGAGTTCATTTCCTAACTCCTATGCTCTTTTCAGTTTCTAAGGGCCTTCTGATTTATAGATTCTCAAAAAAGCTTTTTTCCTTTCCAATTTCAGTATAAGTCATTAGCCTCTTCCTAATTTGGAACTTCAGTGTGAAAGCACATATGCTTTCTTTGGCTTTAAACTGGTCATCTCACTGAATGACATCACAGAGCTCTGGATTCGGATGCTCACAGACGCAGTCGCTAAGCAGCATCTTTTCTATGAGGGTTATGAGTTTCCTGGACATCTCTTTTAACTCTAGTTAGCTTCAGGCTACATCAATTCCAGTTTAAACAACTGGACTTCGAGCCTGGTTTTGATCTTATTAAGAAGTTTGTTTATATATGTTCTGGATCACAGAGGCACAACCTGTTAACAGCTGTAAATTTTGTTGATTAAGCTGTATGTAGACAAATTTCTAGTGAAGGGTGGTACTGTTGCCTGAAAATCCCAGTTCTCCTACATATGAAGGTAGTTTTGCTATTTCTTCTCATTTTCTATTAGTTCCTGCCAAGACTAATAAACATTTTCTTTGAAAGCATGGACACTAAAGGCTAGAAGCATTCAGTGTTTTATCAGTTACAGTTGGCTGTCACAAATCTTAGTAAACAATTACAAAATCTCCACAGATGCTTAGAGAAGCAGTTAGACCCAACAGAAATAATTTCCTTTAACTAGCATTTTAAACCTTAAAGCTAGTGAATGTCAATTAAGAAGGGGCATGTATTGTAATGGACATATGGATGCTTTGTTCTGCATTTTTCACTTACTGCACAGTTCAGGGAAGCTTGTGCTTTTAGTAGATAATAAGCTGGAGGAGGAAAAGAAGGAGAAAAGAGAGAGAAAGGAGAGAGTTTTAATTTGGAATAAGTACAAATTCTGTTATCTGAATTATACTAAAATGGAGTTGCTAATTTAAATTTATGGCACTGAGGACTTTTCTATTATGGTTTCTTAGACAAGTGTGGGCCTGGGTGGAGGTGGTCAGCACATTTCTGTAGCACTTGTAAGTTAAAAGTATTTTCGAATTTTTAAAAATGATTGTGGAAAACAAAAACCAAAGAAGCATATGTCAAAAGAATCATGTAGAGAAAGTCTTCAAAGATTGAAATACTTATTTTCAGGGCTTTAAGAAAATGGTAACCTCTGATCTTTGTTAGTAATAGTCATGAAGATGATTTATTGCCAGGGCAAAAAAGTGCTATTAAGAAAGCACGTTTTCATAATTTTATTGTTAGGGCATTCATTTTTGTTTGATGCTAGGTATTCTATTTTTTATTTTTTAATTATTTTTTTTATTTTTTCAATCCCCTTAGTTCCCATTTCCATCTCCCTTCCTTTTCCCCTGACAGTACTTTTCTCCATTGTCATACTCCTATTTCCAAGTCTTTTCACTTGTGTGGCCCACTGTGCTTCATCTAGTTTATCTTTGATGTCATATGTCTGATATGATTCCAAGTGTCATAGATCAGTGGGTATGTACCTCTGAGGATAGCATCTTCCTTTTCTTCTCTGTTAGTTCTCATGTGTCTCTCAGGTCTATTTCTTATTCAAATGTGGTATATAAAATAAAGATAACAGTATTGTTATGTGATTGTTAGGATCATTAGATGATGGCTTTTGCAAGCCTTACACACAATCAGTGACTATTCGCTTATGTTAATCAGGATTCTCTAAAGGAACAGAACTACCAGAATGAATGATTATATAAAAGGGAATTTATTGTATTGACTTATGAGATAGTCCAACAATCATTGCCAGTAGCTGCTTAATCCCCAAACTGAAAAACTCAGCAGTTCCAGCCTGTTGCTAAAGGGCAGAGGATTCTTGGAGAGTCCCTGGTGTTCGGTGACATTGGAGGACTGATGAAGCTGGGTTCTGATGGCAGAAGGAGGGAAGATGAGTTTGCTAGCACAGGGCCAGAGAGTCTCAGAGCTCTTTTGTCTTGTGGTTCCTTTTATTTGGTCTGCTACTGGGAGGTCCATCCAGATTTGGAGTTGGTCTTTATGTTGCACATATGTTGATCAGTAGTCTGGCAGCTAATCTGTTAGTTAATCCCTGTTGTAGTCAAGCTGACAACTAAGATTAACTATCACATAGCACTGATGTTATATGTTAGATGCGTAACAATTGTTTCTGTTTTTTAATGTATATTTCTTCTGTTTTGTCTCTGTGTTATTTGTATTATATTAATTTTTAAGCCATTTTAGATTTTTTTCTATTTTAGTTGAAGAACTAATTTTATGTATAAGAGGTGTCACTGCTCCTGTTCTAGTGGCTGTGTAACAAATTGTCTCAAATCTGAGTGCATGTGAACAAATCAGCTGCTGCCACTCACAAGCTTTTTAGTTCAGGAGTTTGGACAGACGCAGCAGGGATGGTTTCTCTGTTTCACAACAAAGTTGGAAAACTCAAAGGGCAGGAGCAGGAATCATCTGAAATCTTCATTGTTCACATGTGAGGAATATATTAGCTGCTGGTTTCACATTCTCTGTATATTGATCTCTCCATGTGATCCCTCCTAGTGGAGTAGTTTGGGCTTCCTTAAGTAATGTCTCTGGATTTCCCCAGATTAAGCATGCCCAAAAGAAAACTAAAGCTGAGCAACATTGTGATGCAGTTTTGGAAATTTCAGAACATAACTTCTATAAATGAGAAACAAAGAAAGGAAGGAAGGAAGAAGGGAAGGACAGAGGGAGGGAGGGAGGAAGAAGGGAGGAAGTGAGGAAGGAAGGAGAAAAAAGAAAAAGAAGGAAAGAAAGAAAGGAAGAAAAAAGAAAGAAAGAAACAAACACCAAATATGTATTTTCATAGACTGGCCAAAATTTTATAAGTAGATAAACATGCAAATAGCAGAAATACATGTTAGTTCATAAGATGGTTCAGAATGTGACTTTGTTCTTCTTTTGTTACTTTTTCCCTCGTTTTTTCAATTTCCAATATTAATACACCTCATGTTATAATAAAACCATATCAATTTTTGGTCTCAAAACCAAATCTTGATTAATACTTCCATTTATTTTTGCTAAATTTAAAGAGATTATTAAAATATTCTTATTTTAGAAGTAAAATATTTTAGTCTAATAGCCAATAGAATGTGCACAAATTCTTTTTATTATTTATTCAACTGTGCGCATGTGCGTGTGTATGTGCGCGCGCGGTGTGTGTGTGTGTCTGTGTATGTGTAGAACCACGGCCGAATTCGCGAACCACCATGGACGCCTCCACCTCCTTCTGCCCCGGGATTCACAGGCTCCGCCCTACCAGGACCAGAAGCGCAGGCCGCCCCCGCTTCCGCCTGGCGTCTATACGTGGGATCTGGGATCCGAACTCAGGACCTTCCACCTGCAAGGCGGAGGCTTAACCCCTGAGCCACCTCTCCAGCCCGAATGTGCACAAATTCAATTAACTTTTTATAGATTAATACTGGATTCCTTTTTGTCCCTAGATTTTATACATGAAATATGAATTTCCATACAAGACTCTGAGATCTTATAGGAAGAATACTTTAAAAAATAAAATTTCAACACAGAAGTACTTAAAATTTGAATTGAAGTTAATTGTATTATTGTCACTTAAGATAATTGACAGTATCTTGTTCTAAAACAGTCTAGGTCTTGTGTGTTCTACATTCCAGTCTAATCTGTGTTGTTAAACTTTTATTTGACCATTTATATATAGTTCATCCTGCTTTGCAAAGGAATTTCTCAGATCTTTTCAAATTATCTTCAAATACAACAGCTAATCTAATTTCACACACTTCTAGAAAATAGCTTTACCTATTTTCCCCATCTCTTTTTAGTTAATGCCTGGTTAATTTTAGTTGACATTTTAGAAAACTAAGCTTCTGTATAATTTTCCCCTGCAGATTAAGACATGATGAAGCAAATCACCTGCAGCACACCTTGTAGAAGGAAATACTTTTTTGATGGCTATTTAAAGGTACTAATTTAAATGCCAAAGCAAGCTTTCTTAAAGTTTTATGTTTATCCCAAAGTTTTAATATGTCTTACCAATTTATTGGCTTGCTGTGGACAGGTTTCAACAAGGATTTGTTTTTCAAAAAGTTCTTCCTATTTTTATAGCAAAGACATTGAATATTCCATGATCTTGAGCAGCACTCTTCCCATCTTAGGAACTCCTAGTACTTCTTATTTCTTTATTTTTTATATGTACTGTTAACAACTTTTGGAATTATCCAGCTTTTTATTTGTCTGGATTGTCTCTTTCTGATATACTTCAACTTTTTGAGTCAGAGACCAATGTATCAGGAGGGACTTTGGGGTATTTTATAAGTAAATTCGAAATTTAATTCATCCAGTTCTTAGCCGTGAGACCCCAGATAATTATTTGGGAAGCAGAACCATCTCTGAGAAAAATATTACAAGAATTCCTAAGTTGCAGAATCACTGGGATGCTTAGAAATGAAGTATACTATGATCCTGGCATACAGTAAGCATTCAGTAAATAATCACTGAACATTTACTTATAATGAGTGAATAACTTCTTCAGAGAAATTTTGATTACAGAAACATCCATTACACACACGCACATGCACACACGCACACACACATTCACTAGAGGGAGAATTAGGGAGTGCTCTGGGAAAAATAATTTAGAGAAATTGGCTGCCAGATCATAAAAGACTTTTGTAAGGAAACTGAAAAGGCAGTAAAAAGATAAGAGTAAGATTTATAGTGAGTAAAGTTTTAGAATGTTAAAATGGTCGGCATGTCAAATTCTATAGTGAATTCAAGTAAAAAAAAACATTGAAAACTAGTCATTTTTGGATCTGTTTATCTTTACCAGTTCTCACTGGTATGATTTTTTATGGTAATTTTTTTGTTCCTGTGTTTAATATATTTATCTTTCCATATATGTGTGTAGGTGCATGTTGTGTGTGGACACTGGAGGTTGTTTTCAGGTTTCTTCCTCTATTACTACATCTTATTTATTTATTTATTTTGAAACAGGGTCTCATTAAATCTGTAACTTACTGATTTGGCTAGACTGGCCTGGGCAGTAAGCCCCTGGGATCTTCCTGTCTCCACCTCCCTGGTGTTGAGATTTTAGGTGCATGTCACCACACCCACCTTTCATGGCTTTTTTTAAAAAAATTATTATTTATTCAAGTGTGTGTGTGTGTGTGTGTGTGTGTGTGTGTGTGTAGAACCACGGACAAATTCGGGAACCACCACGGACGCCTCCATCTCCTCCTTGTTTACTCTGCCCCGGGATTCACAGGCTCGCCCTGCCAGGACCAGAAACGCAGGCTGCTTCTGCCAGGCGTCTATACGTGGGGTCTAGGATCCGAACTCAGGACCTTCTGCCTACAAGGCAGAGGCTTAATCCCTGAGCCACTTCTCCAGCCCCCCTTTCATGGCTTTTTAAAGACACGAGTGTTGGGAAATCTGAACTCAAGTCCGCATGGTTATGTGGCCATTACTGATCCTCTCCTTAGCTCCAGTTTTTATGATCACTTGATAAAATTATGGGAATATAATTATACATGTTTGGAAAGAAAATGATTTAGAAGATAGGAGCATCAATTAAGATTAGGACAACTGTATATGACAAAAGTGTGACAACTGTATCATTGCTTCTGTGGTCTTATAGAGTTGTGTTATGGTTCAAGATGACTGCTAGAATTGCACCATCATTACAGAAATCAGGAAGGAGAGAAGAGCAAGAGGGTGCCTTTTCAAGAACTTTCTGTGAAATTACACATGCTAGGCACTTTGTCTAGGCTAAAATTTGTCACATGGACAACAATGAACAATTTGTAATTATGTTGTAATAAAATAATTTTTATTTTTCAAGGATTATGTTAATTATTAGTAATTTATGTTTTTTTATTCCAGAATATAAATAGAAGAGTTAAGGTGCTTGTGATCACTCATGGAATATGTAGTCCAAATCTGAATAAGATAATGAGTATTGCTCTAATTCTGCTCTTCTTTTTTGTGGTATTCAAACTGTCATTATCTTTAAATAATCATTTAAAATTAGGAAATTGTACTAGAAATGCATTTTCTTTCAGAGAAAGAAACCAGGAAAAAAGAAGACTAAAAATTAGAAAAGAAATTCTTTGCTTGAACTGTCCAATTTTAACGTTTTTGGCATGCAATTTGTTCAGAGTTTTTCTGTTGCTATTTAAATATTCATGGTATGTCATTGATACTGGAGATGGACACTGCTGTCAGTTGCACAAGAATGTGGATGTATTCTCTGTCACTGAACTGTATACTTGAATGATATATTTTGTGATATTGTGTTATGATAAAGAATATAGCTCAATGGTAGAGTTGCTTGCCTTGCACTTTCAATTCCAGCACCATAAGAGACAAAATAAAGCAAAACAGAAATCTATTGACTGAATGCCATACTCAAATGTCATTCTATAAGCTGCTTTTCTGTGCTCAACAATGCAAGAGAATACTTTTGTATATAAACATATTTTTCCTACATGATTTCTATGGCCAAATATTTATTTTATTCTTGTATGTACCATTTTTTATTGAGGGAATGTTGAAGCAAATGAAAAGGAATGTTAACCTTTTCCTTTTAATTTGGAATAACAGAGAGCTTTGTGATGCATGGAAAGGACTAGGGAAATAACTAGAAGTAGAAACTGAAACCTGCTTGAGTCCTTAAATGGCAAATCTAAGTAAACCATGTTGCTAGTCTGGTGTCAACATAGCTTGTATAAAAAGATGTTTCTTTTCCCCCCTCAGGCCTAGTGGTCTTCTTGGGTTTCTTCCCAACTAAGTTGCTGTCATATTAGAAAAACTATGGCAAAGAGGAGTATAAACTGGGCATCATATCCTGGAAAAGGATCCTTTGCAAGAGCATCAGTTGCCAATAAAGAACAGAGCTCAAGTTCTGACATGGAAAGCCACTCCCAAGTCACATCCAACCTTTCTTAAAGGATTCTTGCAATTTTCTGTCATCATCATTGTCTTAGGCTCATTATGTTCCTATGTTCTCCCTGTGTTTTTAAGACTATCATTTTTGTTCATGCTATAAAATGCTTTTTCTTTGAGGATGCTTTTGCAATCTAGTTAGTTAAACTAACAATTGCCATTTACAGTTAACTTCCAACTTCTTTCTACCCTGTCTTCTTGTATCTTGATTTTCCCCATTACTCTTTCAATACCTTTTTAAAATATTTTTTAGGCCATGTCTTTGATACTTTTTCTTTTCCATGCCTCACTTTTCTATACAAAGTCATTCTTCTTCCTCCTCTAACTCCTCCTTCTTCTCCCTCCCTCTGTTCCTTTTTAGCTAAAACTGTCTTTTTCTGTTTTTTGCATTGTGTAGGTGTGTGTGGATGTGTGGATGTAGAACACTGTGTGTGCCTGTGGAGAACCAAGGGCGACTTTGGGAGGTAGATTACTCCACCTCCTTATTGCTTTGCTCTGGGGTTTTCCAGGGCCAGAAGTGCAGGTTGCTGTCATTTCCACCAGGCATTTTTACATGGGATCTGGGAACCACACTTAGGTCCCTCCCTCCCTCCCTCCTCCTCCCTCCCTCCCTCCCTCCATCCCTCCTCCCTCCCTCCCTCCCTCCCTCTCTCCCTTCTTCCCTTCTTCCCTCCTTCCTTCCCTCCTTCCTTCCCTCCTTCATTCTTCTCCTCCCTCCTCCTCCCCTCCCACCTCCTTTCCTACTCCCTCCCTCCCTTCCCTCCCTCCCTCCTCCCTCCCTCCCTCCCTCCATTCCGTCCTTCCTTCCTTCCTTCCTTCCTTCCTTCCTTCCTTCCTTCCTTCCGTCCTTCCTTCTTTCCCTTCTTCCTTCATTCCCTCCTTTCCTTCTTTCCTTCTGGTATAACCAAATTTTTAGCATAGTATCCAGTGCATGGTGAGCACTCAAAAAATGAACAATTTCAGTTGTCTTTCATTGTTTTTTAACATCTCAAAACATCTTAATACTTCAATTGTGTATTGTTAGTCAGCAAATGATGACTTCTAAATCAACAGAAAGATAGAAATCTTAAGATGAAAATTTCCGTCATCTGCCATCAAAACTATAGACTTTCTGATCTTGGTATTTTTCCTTTTCCCCAGATGGAAAACTCCTTCATCTGCCATCAAAATTACAGAGTTTCTCATATGGGTATTTTTTTTTCCTGTCCTTTATATTTGGAAAGAAATTTTTTCTTTTCCTAAAAGTCTGAACCACCATAGAGAATCCTAGTTTTTCTCTGTCTTCCTTCCAAGTCTAATGTGCTTGGTGATTATGAGTCATAGATTGTGCACAGATAGTTGGATTCAAATCTTTTGTTATGAAATCCTGTACAAATTATGTTAATATCTTTCAGTCTCAGTTTCCTCACATGTTAAAGATCATACCTGTGTCATTTTTTTAATATTTAAAGACATAAAATACACAGTGCTAAACACTGTGACTAGGTATAATGCGAGGTTCTTGTGTGATGATGGCCTCTCTGTGTGTTGGCTCCTAACTTTATTGTTTTTCACCTTAAAAAAATTGCTCAACTTGAACTACATATTGATCTCTCTCTGCCCACCATAGCCTTTCTCCATTCTTCTTTCCCTACTTATTTTTGGAGCCCAAAAGCATTCCAAATTCTTAGTGCTTTCCCATTCTTCCCTCTTGAAACTTTTTTTTTTTGCCTTTAGTAGCTTTATTTCCCTGTAGCTTCAAGTCTAGGGGATACCCCATGTCCTTCTTTTGACCTCTGTACACTGTATTATTATGACAGTTAGTTTCAGGTGTCAACTTGAAAATTAAACTACACTATAAGCACACCTGTAAAAATCATTTAGTTAAGGCAACCTCTAACCAAGTCTATAAGAAATTATCTAATCGATGTGGGAAGACCCAAGGTGTATTATGTGGGAACTTCCTGGACAGGTAGATGGAGAAAGAACTATTTGGCAGGCTGGCAAGTGAGAAGCTATGCTTCCATTTTTGCCTCTCTGTCAGCACTTTATGAATATGGTGTAGTCAATTCCCTTGTCTCCTGCTTGTAACTCTCCTGCCACAGTGGACCTGAGATTGTGAGCTGGAATAAAAATCTCCTTGTTCTTCTAATTCATTTAGGTTATGTATCCGTTACAGCAATGGAATATGAGACAATTATCAAACGAAGTTTTGATAATTGAACCTTCAAATAGTTTTTTCCTTTTCTTTTCTTTTCTTCTTCTTCTTCTTTTTTTTTTTTTTGACATCTCCTCTTTGGGTACATCATTCTAATCCAAGGCATTCTTCCCTCCATAGATAGAAGGCAATAAATAGCCTTCTACTGATTCTCCCTTTACTACATTATTCTATACTCCACACTGTTCAGTGTTCTCAAAAATGCAAAGCTTATAATATTCCCTTCTAAACATTCCTGAACTTCTTGTGCTCTCGGGGCAGAGCTATATGAGCAGGCTTTGTCCTTTTAGCTTTGTCTTGTTTGTTCTCCTGTTGCTCTGTGCCTTCATCCCATTGCGCTTAATTGCTTATTGCTTTGTTCAGGTGTATCTTGCCAGTGAGTATTTCCACATGCTGTTGCTTCGCTGCTTTCATTATCAGTTTTGATCTGATCCTATTTAAGCCTCTGGTCTCAATCTAACCTTAACTTCCTCAAGTGACTTTCCCTGTAGCCTGGCATCCTATAGTCTAATCCATATTATTACTCATCATCATAGTACTTGCTAATTTTATATTGTTCCTTATCTACTCTAAAGATCCTGGTGGGCAGGAAATATATCCATTTTGGTTGTCAGGGTGTGCCCTGTATTCTCTAGCATATGACTTGACTTTTAAAGCAGTCAAACGTTGTTAAATGTTAAGAAATAGTTCAGTCAGGAGAAAAACTACCTTACATAACAACCTATGTTAAGATTTGAGCTACATATGTTATTCCTGCATTTAGCTTTGAATATTTTTTAAATATGAGTGTGGAAAATAATAATGCTCCTTTAAAAATTTTCACTTATTTATTTATTTAGTATATTAAAGGGCACTGTGTGTCCCTGTGGAGGACCAGGGTAGCTTCTAGAGTCAGTCTGTACTGCTTCTACCTCCTTTTAGCTTCACTCTGGGGCTTTCCAGGCTCTATTCACCAGGACCAAAAGTGTAGGTCATGCCTTTTATGCCTGGCATTTTTTTTCAGAGTTAAACATGTTTATTATAATTATCTCACTACAATAATGTGCTTAAAAATTCATTTCTCAAGTAGAAGCTTCTTCTACTCTTTTTTGTTTTTCCCCCAGGAAATAAATGTTTATTTTTAAAATTAACTTTATTTTTAAAAATTATTATCAACAATGAATTTATGATGAAAATACATATTTTTATCACCCACTACCAACCCTCATCCTCACCCCCATCCCTTTCTGCCTCACTCTCTCTCCCCTCCAGCAAACTTCTCTCTCCTTTGCATGTTCCACTGCATGTGTGATCCGCTGGTCCATCTAGCACACCTGCACAAGCGAGTATTCTGGCACCTGCGTGGGCGGCAATGGTCCACAGGCGGATAAACCAGAAAGAGGCTCCCATCTCTTCTAACCAGCACCAATTCCATACAGTGTCTCAGGGTGGCATCGTATCTCATGGGATCGTCCCTGCTGTATGGCAAAAAGCTGACAAGATCAGCTGCTGTGGAGGTCTAGTGGAAGCAGACATCATTGCATGAGTTCCTGGGTGTGGCAGTCCTGATATGAACAAAGCTTGCTGTCTGACATTATCTCTCTCCACATACATTCTTATGGCCCCTCTTCCACAAGGCTCCCTGAGCTTTAGTTATCTTGATTAGGGCTGAGCCATTCACAGTTTCTTTCACTTTGTATGTTAGTAGGTTGAAGTTCTCTGCATTACACATTTTCCATTGCATGCCTGGCATTTTTTTTTTACATGGGACCTGGGATCCGAACTCAGGACCTTCTGCTTATGAAGCAGAGTCTTAACCCCTGTCCCATGTCTTCAACTCTAATGCTGCTTTTTAAAAATCTTTTTAAAAATTTTTTTTATTTATTCAATTGAGCATGTGTGTGCGTGCTTGTGTGCGTGCGTGTGTGCATGTGTGTTTGTGTGTGTGTAGAACCACAGGCGAATTCGGGAACCAGCATGGACAGCCTCCACCTCCTCCTTGTTTACTCTGCCTGCAAGGCAGAGGCTTAACATCTGAGCCACCTCTCCATCCCCTAAAATCATATTATTATTATTATTATTATTATTATTATTTATTTCCACTCATACAAACTTAACAGGTACACTGGTCCCCTCCCTCCTTCCACCCTCCCCCTCCCCTAATCTCTCCCCCACCCGCAATCCCCAGAGCATTCTTTTCTGTGCATGCCAAACTCTCCTCTGGGTCCTCCTCTCCGATGAGGTGCAAGGACCCAGGGGCATATTCCAGAACCCTTTCCTGTGTTCCCTTTCCTGTGTTCCCCTTAAGTTTAGGAACACTACTGTGACTGTCAGTCCCTAGCCTCTCTAAAATCATCTTTTTAAAAGATGATTTTTATTTTTCTATTTTCACATATTTCCTTATTTTTAAATTCTTTCATGTTTGCTTTTATTCTGAATTACAGACACAATTTTTCTCTCTTTTTTTTTCTTTCTTTTTTATTATCTGAATGCTTTTGAGTATAAAATGCCTTTTAAAATTAGCACCTCTGTCAACAGTCACCTTATTGTATTTGGATCACATTTACCATGAACAATTTTGTGACTTTTCAACTAGAAATTGAGTTTACACATAATCTTTAATTTATACATCTTCAAAAACACTAAGGTGTCTTGTTCTTCAAGAAACTGAATAGAAACCTGTTAGAGGATATAGATGACTGTGGCTTATACTGTCTTGGCCATCTCATAGCCCCTCCTGCCCATCTCTCTCTGTTTGGGAACTGTCCAAGGAGAACCTGTTGATGGATTAATGGTCGTTCCTTTCCCACTCACTTTCAGTATTTCAGTAGGCCATGAGGCTGTCTCAACCTGACAGGGAAAAATTAATGCTCTGGGAGGACTTGGGTAAACACACAGTAGTTTTCCTTTGTCAGTATTTTTTGCTTTCTGTGTTCAGTTACTTGTGATCAATTATAGTACTAAAATACTGAATTGGAAATTTAAAAAATAGAGTCATATGTTTTAAATAACATTATACTATTGTTATAATTGTTCTATTTTATTATTAGTTGTTAATATGTTACTGTGCTGGATTTATGAATTAAACTTTGTGATAGATATGCATATTTAGTATACAGAGGATTCAATATTATCCTCAGTTTGAGGTACTTATATACATCTTGGCACATCTCCATGAATAAGGTGAGAGGATTTATGTTTGGCTAAGAAGCATTTTCTTTATTGTGGCAGGTTGTTGATATTGATTGTATTAAGTGTGTTGCTCTTCACAGTTTTTTTTTTAACTCCAGGTACAAAAGAATCTCTCTATATAAATTTTCCTTGCTTTTCTTATATAACTACTGAACAGCTATTTGTAATGTAGCTTGGCAGAAACTATATTCACTTTGATATACTTTAGATTAAAGTAATGATTATAAATATTCATAATGTTGATGTTACTGGCCTTTCATGTTATATCAAAACTGTCATCAGGGAAGATTAGACGTTGCTATTTTTATTTTTAAATTTATTTTAATCATTTTAATTTCTTGAGACAGAGCCTCACTATATAGCTGGCCTAGAATCAAGATTCTCCGGCTTCATTATCCTTGTTGCTGGGATTACAGGCCTGTGTCTCCATGCCGAAGTTTTTGTTTTGAATCAGTACGATTATTTACCTTCTTAGACCTATAAGAATGCTGAGAAAATAGTTTATATAGCCCCATTTGATTCAAAATTGACATAAAATAGAGATTATGGAAATAATATCTGTCATACACAATTTTAGGAAGGAAGATAACATTATTATAATTTTTAGCAAAAAGAAATTTTCTCTTAAAGTCTCCTGAAATAGTTCCCCAGTCATGAGTTCTTTAGGAAGAAGGAACTCTATGATTTTCTAATTCTTCTCTGACGATTGTTTATACTCAGCTCACCTGATGTTGGGTAATCTTTTTTTTTTTTGGTGTGTGTATGTAGCGAGCCTGTGTACAAGAGGGTATTTGAGAATGTGTGCCTGTGGAGGGCCAATTGTGATGTCATTGCAAATCATCCTGGTTTAGTTCCTCCACTTTATTACTGTGCTCTGGGATTTTCCAGACTCCACCTTCCACACCTGGAAGTGCAGGTCATATCTACCCAGCATGTGATCTAAGGGATCTGATCCCAGGACCTTTTCTTTGGGAAGCAAAGGCTCATTGACCCCTTAGCTATCTCCCCAGCTCAGAGGTTGGGAATCTTAACAGTTGCAAACTATACAGTTTTAGCACCGAGTTTGAGGATTCCAAGTAGAAAGAAAAATGGGAAGTAAGTGAAGAGAACTAACTTGGGGCTTCTGAGTATATTTTAAACTCATACTGGGGAAAGATGTGCTTCCTGGTGCATGCATATGATCTCTGGTTCTTTTGGCCTCTGATGAATTCATTAAGTTCTGCAACCTTATATAAAGTAAACTGTAAAGAAACTATACTTGATGAATTTATCTCTCATTTTCAAGGTTTGACTCTTTATCTTTAAAAATAACTTTAGGTATGTATTTGGAAGATTGATGACATGTCAGTCATATAGCACTAAAAAATAAGCTGCCTATGTGATGAATGGTTTGCATCTTCAAGTACTTCATGAAAATGTAGATAATGTTGGAAATTTAATTACTTTACCACAAGTGAATATATCCTGAGTTCTAGTCTTCAGCAGGATATGAAAATAATATTTTTACATTAATCTCCTATTGTGTTGAGTCCTAATATATAAAGAAAGACTTTCTTCACAATTATTTTGCAACTTTAACACTCCAGGAAGGGATTCTAGCTGCCATGTATAATCCTATTTGTATAGAAAAATATATTACAAGTCATTAGGGGACAGCAAGTAATCAGAATAGTTTCTCCTTCTTGCCACTTCCTTTAAATACTTCCTGTAAATGCTATTGCGTTGTCATGTAGTAAGTTATAAAGTACCTAGCATTTAAAATGTGTAACACTATTGTGACTTGAACTTCTAGGGAAAATAAGAATAAGCTATTGCTGTCATTATATGTTTATAGTTAAAAGCTGGAAATTATATGAGTTGCAGACCTGTGAGTCTTTAGAGAGAAGATTCAACTGGAATCACTGTGCTCCAGTTCTTAATAACTTAAATGCAAATACTGGCATTAGGCCAGAGAGTAAGGTTCAATTAAGTGTAATTGTTCCACCTTACAAAGTCTTTTCCCACCAGAAAATCTTGGCAGCTATAATGATGACTTCTCATGAAATAGGCAGAGGAGACTATAGAGAGGCCTGAAGCATTTTAAATGCTAACTTTCTAATTCTTCATCTGAACCTGGGAGTCAGGTCTAAAACCAAACATCCTGATTGTTCTATTGGTTTTCTAATCATGAGTCTAGCATTGTCTCTTACTAGTTCAGACGTTGTAATTTGTAGTGATGGCATAAGTTGGTATTGTAGAAAGTGGAAATTAGGTATGATCTAGTTGGCAGTTTGTGGGTTTAGTTTCAAAGACCATATTTATCTCGAAAATAAGTAAGTAGGGTTAACAGGCATTTTCCTATGACCAGTAGTTTATAAGTTTCTTCCGTTCTACCTTGACCACTGTTGATGTCCCAGGAATCTCTGAAATTTTTCCTGCCCTTGTCGGATATCCCACACTCAAAGAAATATAAATTTTATGTATATTTTTAATTCTAACCTCATACTATTTTAGCAACTTTATTTTTAAAGTCAAGTATGAAAAAGGTAAATCATTTTACTCAGGTTACAAAGTGAGGCAAATGATAGAGGCAGAAATAGACTCCTTAGACTCATTCTGGCCCTTAGGCTTAAAGTGCAGTAGTAGACTGGTTTTTCTCTAAACAGGCCTTTGACATTTGAGGTGTGTGGAAAGTCTGTGCTCCCATCAGAGTTGTGTTGTTTAGTTATTCTCTGCCTGTTAAAGTAATGACTAAAGGACTGAAGAAAACAGAGCACTCAAACCTCATTTCAACCTCCAAATTTAGTACATGTGAGCTTTGGACAAGAGAGCTTTTATTTCCTGGAAATTACTTTTCTCTTCATACCTGACTTGGGATTTTTCTTCAGAGTACTACTGATATTTTGAATTTGGAGAAATTTTATTTTTTCAGTTGAATGTCCTATATGAGAGCAAGGCTTTTGAAATAATACCTATCTCAATAGTAGACCATAGTGTGAGAGAGAATTGGAAAATTTGCACATTTTAAAATGAATTTAATTAACTTTACCATATAGTGCCTTTCCAGGATATAAATCCTGAAAATATTTCAGAAATGGATTAAATTTAAAAGCTGATTTAACTTTTCAGTCTTTTACTATATATTATATGAAAAAATTTAAAAGCTAACTTACTTGCCTTATAATACATTAATTTGTTTAAAATAGATTTTCAACTGTATTTTTCATTTGCATATTATTCAATTTTATAATATAGGTTTAGATATTTCACTCTTTTTCTAAATATTTTTTAGGATTCATAATGCTCATTTGGAAATTTTAGCACAAAATAATGATCCTTATTATTTCTTCTTTAAAAGGACTGTTCAAATCAACACACATTCCTAAACCTGTATTATTACAGGAACAGCTGAATCTGTTGTATGCATCCTTTCTTATAAAGCTCAGGTTAGCACCATTGTCCTGTGGATATCTTAAACATAGCAATTTTTGTAAACTCTTCCATGTGTCGCAGCACCTTTAATTTATGTACGAACCTCACTGTATTTATCCCTGTTATATTCTTCTACATGTTTGTTTTGCAGTATAATAGCACTTGACAGATGTAAATTTTTCCATATGCGCAGTCTTGTAGAGATAAACAATTTCCTCAGCTTTGAAGATTTACTTTTGAAATAAACAATTCCATAAGATTTTACAGTAGGTTTTGGAAAGCCCTCACACAAATGTGCAAGGTAGTTGACTTTCCATCCTTGTCCTATATAAATTGGTTAGCTGAACTTTCTGAGAAGGACTTAGGAGCAACTTAATAGGTTTTTGTTTTTCAAAGATTTGCTGAAGTAATACAGACCTGTGTTTGAAATTTTTAAAAGTACTAATTTACATCATAAATGACTATTTCATGGAATATAAATTCTTTAATCCTCTGAATGATATTTTGGCTAAAAAGATTAATGAAATAGCTCTGGATTTGCTTATAATTTTCTCTTTTATAATTTACAAACTAAAAAGTTGGCATCAGTATGTAATGATGATATTGAAAACACAATGTAGAAATGGTCCCGTACAGAGAATTTTTATGTTTTGTGTTATGTGTCCATATTCCTTGTAAATCAAAATTTTCTTCCAAGTTTAACTTGTTAATCAGCATAAATGTCTTTTAAAATATTTATTTATTTATTTATTTATTTATTTATTTATTTATATATTGTGTATGTGTGTGTGTGTATCAGAAGGTACTGTGGAAGACCAAGGGTGACTTCAGGAATCATCCTGGATTGCATCTACCTCCTTCTAGCTTTGCTCTGGATTTTCCTAGGTTCCACACACTAGGGTCAGAAGTGCAGGATTTTGCCATTTCCACTTGGCATTTTTATGTGGGTCCTTCTGTTTGTGATACAGACTCTAACTCCCTGAGCCATCTCTCCAGCCCTAAATACCCTTTTTAAAATTTTTTTTTAAAGTTACACTTAATTTCTTTTTGATATGTGTGTATATGTAGGTATATATATGTGAGTGTGGACTTAGGTAAGATTTCAGAGAACAACTTAGGCGAGTTGGCCTCCTTATTTTATGGGTTTGGGGGATCAAACTCAGGTCATGATACTTATATGGCAAGTGCTTTTACCTGCTGAGCCATCTTGTTGGCCTGAAATCAGTATAGTTTTTTTCCTTTAGCTTAGTATTGTCCCTCCCCCACACACTAATATATATTGTTTGCATTCTTTGCTTCCCTCTACTTTCCCTGGGTGCAAATATGTTTTTATTTTTTATTTCCTCAAGGTTAAAAAGCAGGCATGTTTCATAAATTTTCCATTGTTAACTATAAGCTTAACTATATAAAAAACACAAATTACAATGTCTGTAGGCTTATTTCTTTGTTGTTATTGTCCTTTAGTACAGAACACTTACCACATTTATTAAAGAAGTTTTTTTACTTTAAGAACTCAAAATTAGCATGTAAATCTGATATTAATGGCAGCAGGGTGTAGAATGTGACTCTTGGGGAATGTACTGGAACCAGCTTCTGCCAATCTTCAAAAATTAACAATTAAATTTCTATAATCTTTGTGAGTTGGTTATCATTAAATGTTACACTATGCAAACTTACAACTAAATAATTTTACTTAAAGCCTTTTAACATTCAGTGTGTATATGTGTGTGTGTGTGTGTGTGTGTGTGTGTGTGTGTGTGTAGGAGTGCATGTGCCAAGGTGGGCTTGTGGCGGTCAGAGGACAACTTGTGGGAGTCAGTTCTCTACTTCTACCGTGTGGGGTCCTGGGATTTAACTCCAGTTGTCAGGCTTGGTGTCTATCTAGTGCCTTTACCTATTGAGTCACATTACCTATCCTAAAGAAATTATTTTAGAAACAAAAATAGTAAATATGAAGAACTCAATATTTTGTAATTTTATATATATATTATTTTTGTTATGCTTTTGAAATTCATTTTGCATATTGTTACTGGAAATACTGTGTAGTAATATATACTGCTCTCCATTTTTATAGCCTCATGTTCACTGACATCACACTGGTAGCTTCAAACCAGCCATGATAGAAGTATTAGGGTTATGGAAATCAACAAACAAAGTAAATGGGGAAAGGCCACCATTTTTTCTCCTATTGTTTCCCTCCCTAGAACCCAAAATTTGTGCCTTTTGGATGGCTTGGCCATTCTTTTCTTGCCTTTCCCAAACCTAGAACTTGGAACTTTGTGCAGGTTTAGAGCTAATCCTTAGTGACTCCTGGAAATTTAAATTTTATTTGTTTGTTGGTTCGTTGATTTATTATGTTCTGATGACTGCACACAAGGTCTTGTACAAGACAGGCAAGTGCTCTACCACCAAGCCAATCCCTGGTGCTCCTGCAAAGTTTTAATGTTATGTATACCATCTTGACTCTTGGCCTCTTTCTATTTCTCTGTGGCTCTGTGGCACTTAGCTCTCTAAGATGTGCCTACTTTTACATCTGTGAAACCTGCTTTCATTTTACCATGCATCCTTGTGCTTCTTACTTTTGCTGTTCTCTCATAATTACATGCTGAGTTTTATATATATGTATACAATCAGTAAGCTCGAGAGACTCCATAAAGTAATATTCTGGTCATTGCCAAAGCTTTGGGAATTTGATGGCTGGACCTGTCATCTTCTGGAAGTGGTCATGGTGTTGGGAATTTGAAGACTGTGTCTGGAAATGTCAGTAAGTCTATGAGGAAAACAGCTGGCTCTTGATGCTTGAGTATTCTGGAACGTCCTTAGAATTTCATCAGTGTATTATCTTTGTGGTTTCTTCATCATTTTCCTTCGAATCCTATACTTCAGGGTTTGTAGACACTGTACTTGTTTTGTATTGTGAAAAGCCCTTTTTGTTAGTATTTGCTTGTTCAGTCTAAAAAATGATTAGTTACTTGAGAGCAAAAACTGGACCTATTCATGTGATCAGAGCTTTCCCTTTTTGCTCAGTGGTGGCAAGATTCAGGTCATACGATAATACTTCTTTTTTTTAAGTTTGAATAGCGGTAAAGGGGAGTTAACCCATTTTAATTAAACACGGTATTGAATGAAAACCTATTATTCATCCTTGTTAGAATAATGGAGAAAAGCTCCCATATTATTCAGTAAATTTTGTAAAGCATGAAACAAAGAATAGCTGCTTCTTATCATAGTAATTTCAAACTCTGACAGATTTGTTTATTAGCTGACTTTAAACACACCCGTCTTCTAAGCCCAGGTTTCCTTTAATGGCTTTCAATTTTGCAATCATTTAGAAGTAAGTTTTTTTCTTTCTGCCACATTTTTTTGCACACACCCTTCTTTCCTCCTCTTTGCCATACTTTTGTTTTCTTGAGAAGAAGGGAGTCCCTCTTAGAGTAGAATAAACATTTCTTTGTGAAGTGTGACTTATTTATGCTTCAGGGGCTGTCAATGTATACACAATGGAAAAGATGATGGAGGCTCCTAGGCATGCCAAGTCAGCACTTTGTGCATGTCGGGGCCAAAGAGCGTGTTAAGTAGGCTGAAAAGTTTTTAGCAAGTCAGAACATTTTGCAATTTCCATATTTATCAAACATGTCAAGGGATGGAACTGCCCCTAGGACTTGAACTGTTTTATTAAGATGGAGGAAGCCATGTTCTCAACACCCAATGATTTGTTATAATAACCACAAGAATCAGAATGTAGGTGATCCTTGTTGAGTGAAGGTAATCCTGAGGCCAAAACACTCTTTGAATAAGGAAAAAAGAGCTCTCAATAGATGAACCATGAATCTTTCTGACAAGCTTAGCAGTTTGAAGTTTATTTGCTTGGAGCTTCAGTTTTATTCATTCTTTGGTTGGTGGTTCTTGACCTTTGATACTTATAGACTATGATACATTGAAGGATTCTCAAAAGCAGTCATTTCCAGACTGATGTGGCCATTGGTTTTTGGGGACTTACCAAAACATCCTAGAGTTCGTATTTATTTTCAAATATTTGGAGTTTGGCAGACCCTAAGTTGCATTTTGCCACACACTTTTCTTTGAGTTTTAGTACAAGAATATCTTGAGTGGAATTTAATTGGCAGTTCATTTACATTACCAACATGCTGTTTTGGAAGGATATCTGATTAACCGAGAAATATTAGAGTTTTTCAAATGGATTTTTAGACTATTTTTTTCCCTTAAATGAAGAGAAAAAACAATTCAAGTTGCAAATATTTTTGGTAAGATTTGCAACTTAGGGGCTGGAGAGGTGGCTCAGGGCCAAGGTCCTGAGTTCGGATCCTAGACCCCACGTATAGACGCCAGGCGGAAGTGGGGTAGCCTGCGTTTCTGGTCCTGGTAGGGCGGAGCCTGTGAATCCCTAGGCAGAGTAAACAAGGAGAAGGTGGAGGCGGTCCATGGTGGTTCCCGAATTCGTCCGTGGTTCTACCACACACACACACACACACACACACACACACACACACACACACACACTTGAATAAATTAAAAAAAATTTAAAAAAAGATTTGCAACTTAGAAATCTTAACTGAATAGTCATTTTCAAATTTATCTGGGTATTTCCACAAAATCACACCAGACTTTCTCTTGCTGAAATCTTTAGAAAATTTGCACACGTGATCTGAAATTGTGGGCCAATAGTTAATATGAAAAGTAATGTTAAAAAGGATTTTCAGCAGGTAGATAGTGAGAACAACCCACTTCTAGAGAAATAAAGTAGAATTTTAAAAAATCCATGGATGAAATGTATTTGTGGCCAAAGTGCCAGAGATGACAAGATTCCTGACAAGACTGAATTTATATCAAGTGCCATGAGGTAACTTTTCCTTTATAATTTGTAGGAAAGGTTGTAAAAGAGGGAAGCATACCCCAACTTTATGAATGAATATTAAGTCATAAACTTTTTAAAAACAGAGAAAAGTCTTGGCAAATTATGGCCCTGAACTTCTTATTGCTCATCAGACTCCCAGGAATCATGGTGATAAACATTTTCTTCTTGCATATTGTCAGCTTCCTATCTTCTGTACTCAATCCAGCAACTCAAGTGACTGTTCAAAATCTCTGAGTAAACAACAGCAGGAATAAGCCTCCGGTGGTAGAAGAAAGTGTTTTAAGCAAATTGATGTGGTTTTTTTTTTTTTTTTAAACCAACTGGCAGGAAGTGTTGGGAAATAGTTCTCAATTGTTCAGTTATAAGAGAAGAGAGTGATAGAGACTGTTTTTGCTTCAGTTGGTGAGATCAAAGCACCTATAAGCATGTATCATTGGGTTTTTTTCCTTTGGGTGTTTGGCATGTTCTTCAAACTGTTTCAAATGCCTTAAAGGCAAGTTCAATTTTGAGTCCTTGATTTTATCCTGACATTGCTATAGCTAGTTCTCAGTCTTAGGTGGTCAGTAGAGATACACACTTGTTTAAGTCTAATTTTTTTTAATTTAGATCAGTTTTATATGTATTTATTTAACTCTTAAGTGCTTTATTTTGATGTAAGGAAAAAGTCATAGTTTTCTTTTCAAACATTGGTCTGTTATCTCTTAAAATAGAAACTTAGTAAGTGATAACTTTTCATCTCCTTTTTTGGGGGGACTGAACATAGAGGGCTTATAATAACTGAGTATCATTCATCACAAATGAAAGAGTGGGTTCGTGAAGACTCACTAAGCAGTTACCAACTGAAGAAGCAACACAAGAGGAGTTGGTCTGAGGAAGATGGATTGTCGTGGTTTTACATGTGTCCCCCACAGTCTCATATGTTTGGAAAAGACATGGCACCTTTGTGAGGTAGAGACTTGCTGGAGCAAGGTGATCACAGGGGGTGGGCCTCGAGGTGGGTTAGTCCACCCGACCTCCAGAAGAAGGTTTTTGTAGCAGTAGTCTTGTAGCTCTCAGCCTCCAAGATGTTTGCAATGATTTAGCCTGCCTCTAGCTTCAGCCAGCCAGCCATGCCACATCCACCTTAGGACACTGTGTCCCCCCCTCTCAAACAGTAATCTGAATAAATCTCCCCTTCTCCCTTAAATTGCTTGACTTTGGGTGTTCTCTCACAGCAACAGACATTAGTGATCAGTACATGGATCTCAATAGTAGGCTTAATGACAGAAGGGGCACCAGACAGGTAGCTCCTGACTTAATGAAGTTGTAGGACTGTGTTCTAGATTTCCAGCCTTCACACAGCTTGATGTTACATCTATTTTTTGTTTGTTTGTTTTTTGAGACTATGTCTTACTACATACCCCATGAACTTGAACTCATCGGGATCTTGCTGCCACAGTCACCCAAATGCTGGGATTGGAGATATGAGCCTCATGCCCAGCTTTTCTATCTAAAACCTCGGAGACTGTTTCTCCTCCTTCTGTGTTCACAGAGTGGATGGGTGCCACCTTGCCTTGATCGCTTCCTGCACTCTCTCAGACAGATTTAAGCAGTTCATTTCTGGAAGATCTACTCAGGAGCAGTAGGAGGCGATGATTCTTTCCCAGTGCTTTCCATTGGCCAGTTCTACCTGCAACTGGGAGACTTTCTGCAGCAAACTTAGGCAGATTGTTCATCCTCAGGAGGGTCTTGAAGTTGCTGAACTCATCTTGGCCAAGCTGTTCCAGGAGAGCGAGCAGGAAGAAACCCAGGTGTTCCGAAAATGTTACTGTAGTTGAGCTTTTTGGATCTTCCACAGGCCAGGACCTCGGTGGGAGTAGAGGCTGCAGCTGATTTTAAACTTGTAATGACAAAATATATGTACTATGAAGCTCAAGAACTGTGCTTGGTGAGTCACCGAGTCCAACACAAACACAGCACAATTAGCGGACAGGATACACACGTTCACAAAATGTACAAGTAATGACCAATATTGTTGTATCTCAGTCTCTCCGTCATTGAGCAGTATGTTGGGGATCCCGTGGCTGGTGGGGAATAGATGCCCAGATTCTGGGCATTGCAGAGTTCCTCAAAAATGTCTCATTGTGCTCATAACCTTCAACTTGCTCTTTGCGTAGTACCTTGGCTGTATTCGAGGTATCTGCCAACCTCACAAGTGCTTTCCACTCCGCTTTAGGTATCATCATGCCTGGAAGTCAGGCTTGAACACCACAGGGTTGATGCAGCCCTTAGTGGCCTGGAGGCACAGGGGGATGCTGCGAGGAGACTGTGGGTGAGCAAGGTCGTGTTGCTACCTCCCTTTTCTTTTTGCTAGCACTTTCTTCTAGTCCCTCTCTTCTCTTTCTTGTTAGCAAGAACTGAGTAGATGCATGCCAGTCACCAGTGGAAACATTTTCACATTTTACCTTTTGTTCAACTGTAATCTGTTGCAACTCTTGGTGAGGTTGAGAGGAAAGGGTGGATCCCATGAGTCATGTTTTAAGACGTCTTACAGTAACCAGCATATACCTTAGGTTTGACTAATAAAGAATCTAGGTGAACGTTTTAAGGGAGCTCTTATTCTGCACTTCTCACCTCCCACAGTGTCTTTTACACAGTAGGGGCTAAATGAAATTGTTACTGCTTTTAAAAATTCAGTTAATATTTGAATATGAAGGGAGACAATTTAGTTTTGTATCTTAATATATAAACTGGGAAAAGTTAGCACTACTCTCTGCCAAAAATCCATTAACTTTATAGGAAAACTAATAAGGATCACATTAGTAAGAAGTAATTTAATTTAGTTTTTTCAAGTTCATAGTTCATATTTTAACATGGTCTGCACATCTGGATTCTAAATTAAGATCAAGAAGCACAGTATTTTCACGACAAGAATTTGAAACAATAATTTGCAAAATACCTTAACTCTGTACATATTAGTGACACAATTCTAGTGTCATGCTGGGTAGGAGAAAAGAGAATAAAATATATAAACCTTTAGAGATTAGGATATAATTGCTTTATAGAACTTAGAGAAAAATTGATTAGTTTCTAAAGAAAGGTATTTAATTTTTTTCCTTTAAGTATGAAGCAGAAATTTTCTTTGGTTTTCTTTCTCTTAGTGTAGCAACAGCAGTTTTGATTCCTTCTGTGAAAATTACAGCATGCCACACCTCATTGTAAAGAAGAGTTCTGTGGAAACGTTGGTTGCTTTTGTAACCTTTTAGTATATTGCTCTACAAAGCTTTGAAAGTCGCGTGCACACATTTTGTGGTTTTCTCAATAAAAATGGGACTAACCATTGCTAACTTCTGTGTGAATTAGGTGAAATTTTGTTGAGACTCAGATGAAGTGCAGTAGGTGAATCATCTTCTGTTTTAGTTTTTTATACAAAGTGTGCTCTTTTTGAGAAAAAAATAAGAATAGTAGGATTGTGTATGTGTGTGTGTTGTTGCTATTATTGTTGCTATTTTAACATTTCCTGCATTCCCACAATATTCTAATCATATACTTAGTACAGGAGATTTTTATTATAATATGTATCTATATAATTAAAGATTATTTATAGCTACATAAGAATTCTACTTAGAAATAAGCCTAAGAAATTTTTATTTGTTTCTTGGTTCATTTGCAAGTTTCATTCTTGGTCTGGAGAGATGACTCAAGGGTTAAGACTGTCTTGAAAGTGGTAGGATGTGAGTTCCGATCCCAGATTCCTCATAAAAATGCCAGATGGAAGTGGCAATTGTCTGCACTTCTGATTCTGGAAAGTGGAGCCTGGGACATCCTAGAGTGAAACAAAAAGGAGGTAACGCAATCCAGGGTGATTCCTGAAGTCATCTTTGGGCTTGCACAAGGAAACACAGTGTCCTCTGATACACATACATAGAAACAGAGAGAGAGAGAGAGAGAGAGAGAGAGAGAGAGAGAGAGAGAATAATAAATGAATGAATGAATTAAAAAGTAAATAAATAATTTTTTTCATTTTTAAGACTAAAAGAATAGTGGGACGACAACTCCCAAAAAAGCAAATAGGAAGAAAATGCCATTTATGCAAAGAGCTTTAGTCCTATCCTTGAGGAAGTCAAGGCTCTAAGCAAAGAGAAAGAAATCTGTAAGTCTCTATTTTCCAGGGATAATAAATATTGTTTTTCTTATGTGTAAAATCTTGTTCGCATCATCTATTCAGAATCTGATTATGAAAAAAAAATGGTATTCCCATTGTGGAAAATTTGAAAAGGATGAGTGAGAACAAAGAAGACTATATCTAATTCCCTTCCTAGTGATAACACTTCTTGATTTTGTATTTCTTTCTCATCTTTATCTATGTAATTTAACACAGTTGAAATTGTGCTGAATAAACACTTTCTTGTATTTATATTGTTTCATTGTAAAGTCTTGAGCTTGTGTTTCAGGGAATGTCCGTAAATGAGTTTTCTTAAGTGGGCCTCATTGTATCAAGAGAATACAGACTCCAGGGAAGAAAACTAACTGTAGATGTGTCTTTCTTTTTTGAATATGTCTTAAGGTTTTGTATCCAAGGAAAATGAGAAGAACCAGTACTCTTCAAAGAATGAAATATTTTCACCTGAAACCTAATGTTTAGTGCGTCAACACATTCTAACTTGTAGAGAAGTCTTATCAGAATAAAGGTTGCTTTGAAAATGATAGGGAAATATTTGTTTGGTATTCACTCCTTTAATGTCTAGATGAAACATACAAGGGAGAACTGAATTTTAAAATATTTTGATAGTGACTAGTTACAACTTTTTTTTAGGTATTTAATAATAGCTTAAGATCAGCATACCTTGAACTTACATGAGTCCAGTAATCAATAACATGAATACTTGTCAACTCTTTAGATGTAGAGATGACAAGACATTCCAGGAAAAGCATATCCTATTGTGTGTCATTTTTAATTTAAAACAAAAATTTATTTCTTTCATATTACATATTTTTCCACAAAATATTTATCAATTCCACCTAAAAAGTATTTAAAGTTTCATAGACATAGGATAATTTAGTGTTACAATGCTCGTCTGTTGTGCATGATATCCTGAATTTGATTTCAGTGCTCTCTTCAAAAGGGAGGATTTATTTAAAGAAATAAAAATACCTGAAGTTCTATCAAATAAGTATTTTGTTACTTCTTAGGCATATTTATTCACATATGTACATATACATGACACAAGTGCCACATTGAGTTTCATGAATGCCTTTTTAAAATGTGGATTTTTGGTTTTGGAAGACATTTACTTTTACTCTCCTCCTCTTCCTGTTGCCTGTCTCTTCAGGTATCCATTTTAGCAAATATTCACCACAAGCCCATGTGCTCATACACAAAAAATTTAATTTTTTATTTTTACCTTTATTTAAATAAATTTAGTATTTATTGTTGTTGTTGTTGTTGTGGTGGTGGTGGTGGTAGTGGTGGTATGTGTGTGTATGTGTGGTGTATGCATATACATATGTATGCAAGTTTTCAACTCTGACTTCCACATGCATACATTGCATGGTATACACATGGAGGTTGGAATTCAACTTGCAAGAGCTGCTTCTCTTGATCTACCATGTAGATTCTAGTGATCAAAAATAGGATCATCAGGCTTGGAAACAGTGCCTTTTTACCTGCTGAGCTATGTTGTTGGCATATCTTTTGAATTATTCCAATAATTATGTAGTCAAGGATGTAAGCTAATGTTTATCATAGATCAGCAAGAATTCTCAGTGCTCTCCACTCATTCGTGTATAAATATGTAAGTAAACATAATAATTCATCACCTGAAAACATGAAAGTAAGAAAAAGACTGGTAGGGAAGAAGAAGAGTTGTAATGGAAAACGGAAGGCGTGTTATTTAGATATATATATGTGTTAACTTGACAATTGAAGACTGAGCTCAGGACACTGTGAAGGATTAATAGTTAAGGCAAACCTTGCGTAAGCCTGCAGGAGACTGTCAGATTGAGTGGGGAGACTCAGCCTGTAGAGGGCGGATCATTTGCTGAGGAGGTGAACGAGAGGGGGAAGCTGGTTCATCAGGATGGCATTCTTTAGAAAACTTTGCTATCTTTTTGGTCGGCAAGCCAGGTTGCCCTTCTTCAGCAATCCTGTGGATATAGTGTGGTCTGGTCCCGCAGCTCCTGGTATTGGTATAGCTCTCTTGACAAGCTGAACTAAGAACTATAACAGAGAATCATGAGAAAGAATAAAACCCTATGTTCCCCTAAGCTCTTAAGTCATGAATTTATTGGCAACATGTAGAAAAGCTACAACAGAGGAGGATAGAATTGGTGGTTAAGGTATGAAAATATCATAAATTCACTACATTCATGTATGAAACTCTAAAAGAATAAAAATTAAGAACAAAACAATAACAAAACAGTTCATCCAGTGAATCACTTAATTGAGGGAAACCATGTAATAAAAACAAGGTCGTGCTTAATATAGAAATCTCCTATCTTGAGAAATGTAAGGTATTTGATTTTGGCCCTTATTTTGCTTCTCTGTTGCTGTGCATGGAACTACTTCAAAGATTATGATTAAACATGACAGCAATATTTATTAGCGTTCACAGTTTTTGGCTGAGTGTCCTCGTGTTAGCTCTTTTCTAAGGTTGCAATAAGAGGTTGCAATGAAATGTTGCTGCAGTCATCCATGACTTAGATCCAAGAATAGAAGATCTATGGTAGTTCATTCATAGGCTGGAAAATTGATGTTAGTTGTTGGTACTGACTCTCCATAGAGTAAGCAAGTCAAGAGATCTTGGAATTAAATGCCATCTTCTTTATCATATGCTGTTGATCACACAAACCAACTCCACTACTGTTGGAGACTGCCTTCAACAGCTTTTTCAGTGCCCTTAAATAATTACTAAATGGCTTCTGTAATTTTTCTCCTGCTGAGTACTAAAGCCTAGTGTTGATTGAAGAATAACAATTTAGGTGGGGAAGGTCCAAAATTATAACTTCTCTGAATGACATTAGAGTTAGATATGATTTGTTAGAACTATTTTACAAAAAAAGGTGATTGCTGATGAGAGAGAGAGACAGAGACAGAGACAGAGAGAGAGAGAGACTTTTAAACAGAAAATGTAGCAATCTTTTTATCTTTGAATATTTTACCAATATCATCAA
Organism: Typhlomys cinereus; assembly: GCA_023101885.1. Classification (NCBI taxonomy): domain Eukaryota; kingdom Metazoa; phylum Chordata; class Mammalia; order Rodentia; family Platacanthomyidae; genus Typhlomys; species Typhlomys cinereus. The sequence goes on from JALPQD010000452.1 coordinate 879,334, forward strand.
AATTGCTTTTGCTATTTCTAGAATGTGTTTATGTAATGCAGACATTAATAAGCATGTTTTGAAATGCCAGTTGCTGACTTTTAAACTTTTATTTGTTTGTGTGTGTGTTTAGGACATGCAGTTGAGTGTATATATCTGTAGATGTTCAAGGTGACTTAGGGAGTCATCCTGGATTGTTCTACCTCCTTACTGCTTTACTCTGTGGTTTCCTAGGCTTCACTTTTTTGCTATCATTTATTGCATCTGCCCATAAATTCCTTCTCCATTTCTGAAAAGTGAAATTCTGCCAATTATTTAAATACTAGGCCACACACAGCCTCTTTTATAGTACTCTTTTCCAGCAAAAATAATCTTTTTTCTTTTATGTCTTGTGTAAATCATTTGTATTGAGATGCCATTAGTGTTAAAATATTATATCGTGTATTTAATGTGTGTACCTTTATATCGTGTCTTCATTTGGAGATTATAAATATTTTGTGGACTGGTACAGTATCATATCTATCTTAGTATGCTTTTGTATTCTACACATAATATGTATCTGGTAAATTGAACTATAAATGCCGAAGTTAAAAAATAATTTATTGCATGTGATTTTAAGGGTTTCCCTCTGTTTCTGATTCTTAGAATGCTTTCAAAATATGAAAAGTTTTACATAAACACCTTTCAAAGTTAGTGACAAAAAGGCAGTGTACTAGGACAAGGAGAATCCCATTGTTTTTATGAAGCATACTTGATTTTCTTTAAAATGAGACGATCGGAGTAGGTCAGGAGTTTTCAGCCCATTTCTTCACAAAGTACATGGTAGATTCTGTAGTCCATTTTCTTTTGTAATAAGAAAGTACCCAACATTAGGTACTAAATATGAAAAGAAGGTTAATTAGTTCACAGTTTTGGGGAATGGTAATCTAAGAACAGAAGTTGGGCCTGTTGATTTTGCCTCTGATGGCTGTTTACTAAGCCTCTCATAGCAGATGATATCCTAACAGCAGTGTGCATGAAGGAAAGAGCCACATGGCGAGACAGCAAGCTAGGAGACAATGCGGGACCAGTAAAGACTAATCAAAAGTCATGAGAACTGTGTAATTTCTTACAAGTGTGGTCCCCCTATTAACCTGAGGATCGACCTCACTGGGCTCAATCTCTTACAGGTCCACAACCCTCCAGCACCATCATATGAAAAACTAAGCTTCGAACATATGAGCCTCTGGAAGACATTCAAGTTATATACAAAGCACACCTTAAGTAATATGTGCAGGCATGTTTTCATTAATAGGAGACAAAATTAACTATAATGGGTTGATTTTATTGGATTCTGTAGTTACTGTAAGTACTTCTAGTATACCTGGTATATCATTAAATGGCTCACTTAGAGCATAGCACAGGAAAGTCAGGCTCCAGGCTATTACAAGCCCCTCTTACTTCTTAGTAAGATGGCAGTTTGTTATACAGGTATAACTTGACTGTAACCTAAATTTTGCAAACATTGGTCAAAACTTTTAAGTAGTACGCCTTGTACAAAGAGACTGTAATTTATCCTCTACATATTGATGAATATTTAACTTTTTTCCATTCTGGAGTTACAAATAAAACATGTTTTAATTTCTGAGTGTATTTTTATAGGTGTATGTTTCAGCTTTCTCGGGTGAATATCTTGAAGTAAAATTGCCAAGTCACATGGGAAATATATAGTGATTTTTTTTAGAAACTGTTTGTTTTCCAAAGTCATGTCAGTGTTTTGTAGTTTGACTAGCAGTTAGTGCTGTATGTTCTTAGTGTTGCCAGTCTTTTCCTTTTAAATATTGACTTATGATAGAAGCAGAGGGAGGGAAAGGGAGAAGGAGAGAGAAAGAGAGAGAGCGAGCGAGAGAGATGCATGCATGACATAATACACAGGTGGAGATTAGAGGACAACTTTTGAAAGTCAGTTCTTTTTTACCTGTGGGTTACCAGGAATTGAATTCAGGTCACCAGACTTGTAAGCAAGTGCCTTACCCATTGTGCTATCTTGCCAGTCAATTGTCAGTCTTTTTAAATTTACTTATTCTGGTGTGTATAATGTAGTATCTCTTTGGATTTTTAATTTGTATTTCCATAATGTCTAATAATTTTAAGCTTTTTGTGTTTGTTGATCATTTATCTGTTTTCTATTGTGAAATTTCAAATCTTTTGCTGCCTTGTATTATCTAACTTTTAAATTATAGTCAACATAGAATTCATAATGTTTTCTCTCATCCATTATATTTATTTTCTTGAGTGCATATGTTGAAGAACAGTAGGTTTTAATTTTGATTAAGTCTAATTTGTCAATATCTGGATAAAAATACTTCATCTTCTAAGAAGTCATTGTTTTCTCAATTGTACATATTTTTCTTTCATGTAGAATCATCCATTGCTTTTACCATCGTGAAGTTCATTTTTTTTCATCAAGAATAACACTATTGAAATTATGAATGTGTGTGTAAATATGTATGTATGAATGGATAAACTGAATATACAGTAGAAAAAAGTTCTATAAATTCCTTTTATTCCATGTTCCACCACTAAATTTGGAAAAATTTTTTCTTCACAAAGAAAATGTATTATACTTCTGTTTCTCATTGGTCCAAGGACAAAAATCAATGTAGAGTGGACATTCATTCAGTAAATCTTTGAGCAATTTCTAGCGTGTGTTTTGCTTTCATTATTAAATTATGTTTATTGCACATCAAAGAACAGCAGTAGACTCATGATAAAAGGTGTTTGATGAAGAAGTGGGGATGGTGCTGACAGTCATGAACTGGAGTTCTACAAGGTTCTGTCACAGAAGTATAGTTGATTTTGCTATCCTTTCATTTTGCTCTTTCCTGTTCATTGTGCTCTCGGGTATAAATGTCTTCATGTTCCAAGATTCCAGTCCACCTTGTCCTTACTAGACCTGCATAACGACTAACATACCAACATGTCCCCATAGAATATTGAGGAACTTAAGAGAGATAAGAAAAAACAGTGGAAACCTTGGGGATTGAAACTGGATGAGTGAAGGGAAATGCCCCATCCAGTGAAGTGGCCTGAACAGGGCAACTTGATAAGCCACAGAGGCCTGAACCCCCATAAAAATAGACAAGCCAGAGGCAACCTTGGAATCTATAAAAGCAGACAGGCAGGACGCAGGATTGATGGAGGGATGGGAGGGAGAGATGATGGAGGGAAGCAGGGATAAGTATTCAATATGCTTGTAAAAGTAGAAAATTAAAAAAGAAATAGTAGACAAATCAGAGTGAACCCTGAGGTCCATAGAAGCAGACAGGCAGGCAGGAGGGTGGGAGGAAGTGGGATGAATTGAGGAAGGGAAGGGAAGAAGGATGGGTAGGAGAGGCGTTGGAGGGAAGCAGAGATAAGTACTCAATATGCTTGTAATACTAGAAAAATTTTTAAAAATTAAAAAAGAATCCAAGAAATTAAAGAAATACTTTTTAAAAAGAAAATTAATACAAATATGAATGCTTTATTTCCAAAAGATTCTTTTCTCAGAGCAAATAAATATCAAAATACTATATAATCCTAAGATAAAAGTGACAGAATGAATATTTACTAGCATTCAGTAGTGCTTAGAAAATAACTAATTGTTAATGTTTTGTCTTAAATTTTCTATGTACTTACTATAAAGAATGAAAGGTGTGTTTTCAAACAAAGATGGTTATTCATCGATGTGGAAAGAATTGTAGTTAATCTCAATCAAGATGGATTTACTGATTCAGTTCATGCTTCTTTTATGTTCCATCTTAGAAAAAGAAAAAGAAATCAAATGTTTTTCTCAAATAAAAAAATGATTCTAGTCCATATCTGAGGATTCCTTTTATTTGTTCTTACCCAAAATTTATGAAATTGAAAGTCTCTGTTTGCAAATTTATTATTAATAAAGGATTTTCCTATTATTTTGGAATTTCTAATATTTTCCAAGAGCTTAGTCTTTGTTCTTATTTCTATTCTTTGTTCTTTTCTTCATTTTTTCCTTTGGGCTTGCATTTTACTTTTCCATTGAAAATTTCCTTTGTCTATAGTTTTATTATGTAAACTGACATTTTGTTTTGCTCTCTTTTGATATTGCTGCAGGAGAAGCATTTGATATTCCCTCAAACTGAATGTCAGCCTTAGCCCTGATGAGTCTTGTCAATTTTGAGTACATATATTTTTTAGTATAATAGTTATTGTCTCTCTACTGAATATTTCTTGTGTGGCAATTACAGCACATAAAATGAACTAGAAAAAGATCCCAGAACATACTGACACAAGTTACAAAAAGAAGAATTTCCTATGTTTAAGAGTGAGTGAAGAAACGAAGTAAAAGATTATAAAAATATTTATTAATATATAATCTTTTTAAACCCCAAATCATTATCATCATAGATTTAAAAGATACACTTAAATTTACTTTTAAAATTTTTGTTTTGGGGCTAGAGAGATGGCTGAAGGGTTAGCCTCTGCCTCACAAGCAATAGAATGTGAGTTTGGATCCCAACTTCCATGTGAAAGTTCCAGGCAGTAATAGTGGAGGCCCACACTTCTGGCTTCAGTAGATGGAACCTGGGAAACCCAGAGCAAAACAAAGAGGAGGTAGAGCAATCCAGGATGATTCCTGAAGGTGGACTTCCACACATACACACACAGTGCCCTCTGACACACAGACACCGTACACACACACATTCATAAATTTTTGTCTGTTGTTGTGTGTTGTGAGGGTAACCTCATTTGCCCCTGTGTGGAAATATGATCCACAGAACTTTCTAGCAATGTAACTTAGTGTTATGGTATCAGAAGCTTTAAAATTTTCCATGCACCTATTTGCATAACTTTATTATCAAAAATAAATATCCTAAAAATGATATATATGTATATTTATATTCAGATTAATTTCTTACAGTATTTATACTCTATCTAAAAAAGGACCAAACAGTGAAAGCTGGCTTCTTTAGTTCAAAAAGTAGTTATCCTGAACCACTTCATAGGGAGACTATAAGAATTCCTGATTGCATGAGAGTTTGAACCAACAAAGTCGAAAGGACCTTTTTTTTACTTAAAGTGTGAGTATAATATTGTACACACACTGAAATAGCTTTGAAGGGATGCAACTTGCTGAAGTTTTTGTGGAAATAAACTTTAGTTCATTTCTATCCTCTTACTACCCACAGGTGAAAATTGTCTAGGACCTCTCAGAGTTCAAGAAAAGTTGAGCAGACAGTCCTCAAAGGGAATGAGTTTAAGTAAGGGATTAATATAGCTCTGAGAAACTCCACTGAACCTTGTTTTAGTGGTCTGTCACTATGCTGTTGAGATCCCAGCTTACAGTCTATGTGCCTCAAAGTTCATATTCTTAGATGGAGTACTCTAATTTTCATTGTTTGAATCAAAAGTCTATCTTTTCAATCTGCTATGGCCAAGGTATAGGACTGTATAACAGCAACAGGGTTAAAATAACAGTAGTGATGAGCTATCTCATCTGGGGGGTAGCCAGTAGTTCTAAGAGGAGAGATAGACCAAGTAAGAGCTAAATATCCTCAAAAATGTTTATTACTTTTCCAAAAAAGCCTGTAGTAGAATTAGGGCTAGGATTTAGATTGCTTGGCTTATGGTTTTAGAGGATTTGAGACCATCTGTGTGGGGTAAGCAGATCATTTAGTAGTGGTAGATGTGTGTGGCAAAGGCTATTCACTTGACTGTGGACCAGAAAGTAGAGAAGCAGTCTGGAACTCGGGATTAGGTTATAATTTACAAAAGGTTGTTTCTCTTATTTATTCTGCCAATGAGATCCTGCCTATTCAAGGTTCCACAGCCTTCAGAAACACCACCGTCAGCCAGGGTATAGAACTCAAAACCTGATCTTGTGGGAGACAGTTCAGATTCATACCATAACACATATCTATCATGCATTACTAGGAATGTATTCCATTAAAATATGTGTTTGTCCTTATGTAATATGAAGTTAATAAACATTTTAAGTGTCTTTAACTTTTGAAATATTATGTATTGCAATATTACATTGTATTTGTAATATCATGATTACATAATCTTCTTCTGATCTTTTATATCTAAATATATTTATTTCAATTGAATGACTCAAGAATTTTCTATTTCTGTATTTAAGCGGATTTTAAAGCTATCATTTCTGGTTTGTTTTCAGCTTTCATTAGTTTGGCAACACAAGGCTATAAAGTTATAATAATGACACATATTTAGGGTTTAAGTTCTTCACCTTTCTTTTACCTTCTCTAAAGTGGATGAAGAAAGTTGTCTCATTACAATGACATGTTAAAACCCTTTAAAGATTATTGGTAGCTGACTTAAGATATTGCTGGGATAGTTTGTAAGAGACCGTCTTTAGCTGTGATTCCAGAGATATTTGATTTTGACTTGAATTTACTTGAATAGGTCATTTGTTTTATGATGTGTATTTAACTATAATTTGGTCTGTCTGAAATCCTAGATTTGTATTAATGATAATCAAGCTTTCATGGACAAAGGAGTTTATACACAATCTTTTTTTTTGGTTCTGGACTTTCTCTGGTTTTAGAAAATACCCAATTTTGCTAAGGATATCTCTCAGCCTATTTTTTCAAAATAATCATTTTTTAGATTCTAGTGTGCATTTTGGTTACATTGTTTCCCAATGTTCATATAGTGCTAACTTTCTATTGTGCTAATATGATTTTAGTATAGATTGTCTTAGGCACTTGTTTAATGAAAACATCTCCAGTTAAATTATAACCCACTTTCCTTTTTTTGTTGTTGTTCCATGAGATCTTGGCAAATTATACTTAAATTATATTCAAAGTCTGCATAAAACTTTTACTCTTGATTTTTGTAATATGCGTGGCCATTTAAACAAATACATGCCACTCTTATGGAAATTTTAAGTTCTTTTAAAAATTTTCCTTTATTATTTCCTATGTGTATGTATGTTGTTCTCATGTGTGTGTATATGTATTTGTATGTGGAGGCCCGAGGTTGATACCAGGAATTATCTTTGTTTTCTCTTCTACTCTAATCTTTTGAGACAGGGTCTCTAATCAAACTCAAAGCTCACAGATAAGGATAGCTTGCTTTGGGAAGTCTCTGCCTGTTGGTTGACATTTTTATGTGGGATCTGGGAATGGCCTTCTTGCTTGCACAATAAATGCTTTAACTACTGCAGCAGTCTTTCAGCCTGATTTTAGTCTCTCTTTCTCTCTCTCTCTCTCTCTCTCTCTCTCTCTCTCTCTCTCTCTCTCTCTCAGTCTTTGACATTTATTTTAAGCTGCTATGTTTAGTCCAGTAGAAAGTCCCAAGGTCATATTTTCACCTTTATTATTAGTTATAAGATATAATTATTATTCTTGTAAAAGATTTATGTTTGAATGAAATCTATTTTTGTGTTATTGTTGCTGTACCCATTGTTATCTGACTTAGTCAAAATACATTGAAAATATAAAAGGCAAATTTTTTTTAAATGTGTATTTTTTCCACTGAGATTACAACTGTGCCATCTATTTTGAAGCCAGTAGTATGTATTCTCTTCTGTTTCCAAAAAGATTTAAGATCAAATGCGCAAACCCTCTGAAAATCAAATATTATGTCTTTCACCTTTTCTCCTACCCCTTTTACACTTGGCCAAACTTTATTCTGTATGCATGAATGTGCTGATTATTTATTACCTAGTAGTTATTAAGGTCATGAATTCTTTTACAAGTAGCAACTAGTGGGGTCCTTCAGTGATAAAGAAAGGTAAAAACAGTAGTATCAGCAGGATGCTCATCCTTGTTCTAAATCATTCCCATGATAAGCCTGTGATTTTCTCTTTTATGTTTCTGATTTTTTCTGCTCCACACTTTGACTTTCTTAGTTGCAAATGAAGTTAGAAAAAAATTGCTTTTCTGGTTACTTCATGGGAACCCTAAGGATGAATGGGCGAGTGTTTCTATCCCCAGATGTATCAACTTAATCTTATTTGTTTATTTTCTGTCTATGCTTCGATTCCATAATGTCCAATTGTATATATATTTTATGTTCCTTTATTTACATTCTTTTCCTTCTCTGGGATTTTTCAAAAAAATCAAAGTGTGTTAATCACATTTCATAATGTACTTGAGTACCCAAGATACTCTTCAGATAGAGGCATATGTTTGAATAGCTGCATTTGCTTTGGAGTGTCTGTCAAAACATGGGACCTAGATTATCAAAAAAGTATAACAAGAGGTGTGTCCCCAGTCTGAAATGCAGACCATTTTCAAGGTGAATATTTTCTAAAAGTGCTTTTTAAGAAATCTCTCGCCTTTTCTGAAAGCCTCTCTTGTCTGCTCAGATGCCTTTTTTTAAGTCCACATGATCACTTAGAGGACAGTGGCATGACTGATGGTTGGGTTTGAGTAGCATAGGAGTCTCTGTAAAAGCACTAAGTGAGTTTAGTTTCTACTGAAAAAGAAATGTTTTACTACAAGCTTCAACAAGTATATGCCCGGTTTGTGTGATACTGATAGATAAAAAGAAAAGTAGCTTTGTAGTTGCCAGCAATTGCAGGTAAACTATTAGTAGACAAAGGACAGCAAAACTTAGAAACACAGTATTCACTGAGAATTTCACCAAAGATCAGAGCTGAAGTTAGGTTTATCTTTTATAAAGCTGTTCACAGACCCAGGCATTGACCTGATTATGAAATCAGAGGACAACAGAAACTTACCCGAAGATCCACAACTCTGTAGCATGGTCTAGAAATGCTCGTCTTGATTTCTTGATGATTTCGAGGCCAGGATTAATAACTATAAATCTATATCGCTGTGAAATAGCTCATAGAATTTGAAAACTTTTGTCCAGCAAGGTACATAAAGGACCTTGCTTAGTACTAAAGAATGCCTTCCATAGATCGCACTTTTGAGTTAGATAAGTTATAATCAAGTGTGTGTGTGTGTGTGTGTGTGTGTGTGTGTGTGTGTGTGTGTGTGTGTATTTTGGAAGTTGGGCAAAGATTTGAATTTTTATTTTTATTCTTTCATAATTTCATACATGAATACAATGAATTTATATAATCTTGGCCCTTTACTATCCAACCTATTTACTCCTTTTCCCACTACATACTGTCTCCTTTCCAGGCAGTCTCCCTCCTACTTTCACATCTTTTTGCATGTGTGGCCCAATGGGTATCTTGTCGGAGCCTGTGCTAGCAAGTGTCTGAGGACTCGTTGGGATAGAGATGACTTACTAGTGCATAAACCATTAAGGACGGTAGTTCCTCTTCTCTTTTCTGACACTAACCTTCAATAGTCTCTTAGAAAAGTATAGTTCCTCTTGAGATCTTGCCCCTTCCATAATGAAGTGGTTATAGATCAAATACTGTGCAAGTCTTGTGGAAGTTGACATCATCTTGGGTACAGTATCTGTCATGACCAGAAGGTGCTGTCTGGTAACACCATCCCTACTTTCAGGTTCTTAAGTTCTTATTTCTCTCTCTTCTGCAAGGTACAATGAGCCTTGTGATAGGGGATGATTTAGATGTCCTGTTTAGGACTGAGTATTCATAGACTAAATGACTATTTGGTTTGGCTAGTTATGTTTCTTCTCTTCATTAAACACCTTCCATTACTGAAGGATGCTTCTTGATCAAGGGCTGGGAATTGTTCTATCTATGAGCATAGTAAGTGCTTAGATGGCAGTTTGCTATCAAGTACTTACAATGGAACCTTAGAAATTTCTTCCCACATAGGGCCTATGGTCTCACCTTTCATACATTCTTGACTTGGTTTATAGTATTGGGCATGTGTTTCCTGACTAAAAAGGGGACCTTAAATCCAATAAATGCAATTGTTTACCTTCATGCCATTCATGCCAGTATTGTACCAATGGTCACCTCTTCCCAAGACTGATTGTTATGGTAGCTTGCAGCATTTCAGCTGATTAGACTGTTAATCTCTTTTCTCTCCTGTAATCTACATCATGCATTTTCAGTGGAATGTCCAGATCTCTTCCAGCTGTTTTCTCCATGTTCTATGGTTTCCATGTCCTGTCATGCTTATTGATCCATCTTATGCCAGCCATGGTTCTCACGCCAAAGATTCTACAAGCTACAAATATACACTGCCGCCAGCTGGAGATCAAATATTGAAAGAAAGAACCCGAAAACTTGTGGGGACATTTCACATTTAAAGAGCAATGCTATTTGAATTGTAATGCTCCTCCAGTTCATTGTAAATACTGCTCTGATTTGAACAGAGAGTTGTTGAAAAGAAAGTTCCCATAGAGGTATTTTGAAAATTAGCTATTTGCTACAAGTTCTTACCATTAACATAGTGGTAACATACTCACTCTGCCTACATATAAACAATTGGAAGAATTGCTATGCTCACTCTGTTCCTAAAACCACACTATAAGCTTCCTTGAATAGGGTAGTTTAAGTTACTGGTTTCTTGTATTTTTATCTCAAATGAATGTAGAAGAAACATGCGTCTATAAATACAAAAATTTCCTTTTACACAGTTGCTTGCCAACTATAACCTACTTTTACTGCCTTATTTTTCCTAATACTATATTATTTTCACTTAACAACATATCTTGCAAGTCATTCCATGTTGACATACTTGTTTGTTTTGAGATAGGTTCTTACTATATGGTCCAGGAACCCAAAGTCATGATCCTTAGCCTTCCATGCCCCAGAATTGCAAGTGTGTATCAGCACATTCAAGTACAGTGGCATTTTAAAATACTGCTACTGTGGTAGTATCTTGTTTTTGTAACTACAGACTTGGTGTTATTGACAGTTTAGACTTGATAATATCTTGTTGTAGGGGCTGTTCAGCACACTGTAGGATATTCAGCAATATTCTTGGCTTCTATCCTCCTGAGATATCTAGAAGGTATCTCTTTTTTTCTTACAGGATTAGTCTCTTCAATCCTTCTTCTTGTTTTTAAGTAGCATCTCATTTATTCTCTCTTTTCTTCTTCCTTCTTTTCAGATTATTGGGAACTTTATCATGTTGGCAGCATTTGTTGTTTTCTGTTATGCTTAGGAAAACTTCTTGTGTGTTAGCTATGCTTTAGAGACAGCACAAGAAAGAGGAGGAGGAAGAGGAGGAGGAGAGAGGAGAGAATAGTGTCTGAGGTAATTGTACTGGTGTTTTCTTTCTTCCTTGAGTGAAGTTCAGATGTCTAGTTGGCTCTAGTTCAATTGCTCTATGGGCGTAACTGAAGAAGGGGGCTGAGAGGGGGCAAAAGCAATTAAAACCTTGAACATCATAAATGCCCTTCCTAATTAAGTGGTGAGGATGAAAATAAAATGTCTTCTTGGGCTGTATTTCTGTTCTCTTTAAAAGTGTGGTGAAAGATTGGTTGCTCATGTCTTTCAGAATGGATTGAACTTTCGAAATAACTGAGGAAAAAGTTTTTCTTAAAATTCTCATAATTTTCTACTTTTTATGGACTGTTCATATTTGATCTTGGGGGCCTACTTGCCTATACCCCCATCCCCTCCCTCACCAGTCACTCTAGTGTTGAAGCGCCAGACCCAATTCTCTAGTGTATTAATGGAGACAGTTCAAGTATCTAACTGCTATGTTTCCTTTGTTCAAGTTGCTTTTGGTCCTTGCTGGGAAATGCTCTGAAAACTGAACCCGCCACTGAATACAAAGGCTAGCTGATGTTGTCCCTGCCGGTCATGCACTTGTGATTTGTTCCCACCTCCTGTTCACAACGCATTAGTCCTTAAGTACAGAAAAGGTTGCTCCTCTGGAATAAAAGGAATAGACCAGGCTCCGAGTCCCTTTTCACCCTTTCCTGTGTTTTATTTGGGTGCACTCACAGTTCTCCATCTTCATTAGTGACCCGGCAGGGGGCTGGCACAGTGCTGAGACTAGCTTTTGCTAGTTCCCTGGGGTGTATCAGAGACCTCAGAACTCAATACCCTACTATAAAAATAAAATACTGTGCTTCAAACGACCTTTTGATGGAACAAAGCCATACGCCCCAATCTGCCCGGGCCTCTCAAATTGCACCCTTGCCAAGTGCCTGCTTTGCATTTTGCACATGCCCTCCCAGCCCCCACTTTCCACTCCTCTGAATGTTGGTTCCTTTGGTGGCCTGTATGTCAGGTAAATGTTTATGTGTGTGTGAAAAATGCAGACCTTGGCAAGGACCTTTTGCAGTTCAAGCACACTTGGGAATCGTGGTTTCATTCTAGGCAGTACTTATTTTGCTGCTTTCATACACCAAGTTGCTCTTCTCAGGTTTATCCATGACATTTAGGAAAACAAGTGAAAGCTGGTGTTCCTACAGAAGTGAGTCACGTTTACACAATCTGAGGTTCCCCCTACATTTTCAATGTAGCCTATTTGTCTAACTAATACCTAGCCAGCTAGAGATCATTCTCTGATTCCAGAGTAGGTGTGTGTTTGAGTGTGTGTGTGAGTGTAAGTGTGTGTGAAATCTACAATCCAGTTTGAATCTGACATGAACACTGTGCCCATCCAGACCCTTCTATGGAGTGTTTGGAATTCCCAGAGCGTTGTGTCTGGCAAAACTTATGGAGTTAGTGTGCTATGACTTTGGGGAACTGACTTCTATTTTTATTATAAGATAACACAATAAAATAAAATCAGGGACCTTTCGTTGCTGAGTGTCAACCCAGTCTTAGATAACTCTTTGGCCCTTGGATTGTTTTTACATGTTAGTTGCAAAAACAGATCCATGTGAACAGTTTTTGTTCTAAATTTCTTAAGAAAGTTTCAGAGTATATGATTATTACATTTAAATGATGCTTTTAGAGTAATTAAGATATTTAGAGCCATTGTAAAAATTATTCATTAATATCAATTTTTTCTTTGAGTTTCTAAGACAATAAAATAAATGTGTAAATGTCAGATGTTTTCTACAGAAATTGTATGGCAGATTATTTTGGTTTGTGTATTAGAGTTCCAATCCAAGGTCTTGTGAGTATTGGGCACTTAAGTGATCTACCACTGAACTTCCCAGGCCTATGCACGTTTTGAAGACATTTATAGAAAGGTATTCTCATAGTCTAAGGCTGTGTGGTTTCATTCTGCAGTATGGATTAAGTCTTTGTCTCTGCTCTCATAGTGGTGTGGAGGCACTGATAGTCTCTGAGTATGTACACATAGGTGGAACTCCAAGTCTTCCAGAATATACATTCTGAAGATTGCTGTGTGTTATCCACTAGTTCTCTGGAATGGTAGAAGCAATGGTGCAACAATACTGCTCTTATTTGTTAACACTTTACTCTTAAACTGTCCCATTTCTTTCAAAGCTGATGTATACAAAATAGTAGTTTATTTAAAGTTCCATTTTTCTATTTACTAATGATAATTCTTCATATGCTAGTTAGCTTTTTTGTTTTTCACTGCTGTGACTTTACTAAAGTTTTACTGCTTATAGATCCTAAATTGGTTAAATTTTTAAAATTTCATAGTTTATGCTTGTAGGATTCAGGGCATGGTATTATTCACATCTATTTGGGGATCATTACCTTTGGACATAGAGGCATTGTTTGAGATAGGAGAATCATGTTTTAGAATGGCAGAACAACAGTTTGTCATGAACCAGTATTATATCATGGATATAATTTGAAGAGTTTTTAGTGAAAAAATAAAATAAAAGTTTTTTTATATCAAACATTGCCTTTTGTGAAGCTTAGAACACACACACACACACACACACACACACACACACACACATATATTTACCTGTGTGCTTTACATATATGTATGCGCTTTATATTTTTCAAAGAAGTAAAGACTATTCTCGATAAATTAAGCATATACTTATATGGGGATAGGAGACAATGAAGAGAGAAAGTGAAGAAAGGGGGAAAACAATAAAGTAAAAGTAATTGAGGGACCTTACTAAAGAATAACAGGGTATATACACAAAGGAATGAAATTAGCCCAGTGGTTTGGGATGAAGAGAATACAATTTAAACATGGTGAAGCAGAAAATAGGTCAGTGATAAGCCAAAGGGTGCCAAACTAAAAACAAAAATTGAAGTAAGTGTTGTAGTTCGTAAAGGAGACATCTATAAGGGAAAAAAAATACTCCTAAAAAGCTACATCTGGATGTGCTTTGAATTTTTAGACATTTTGTGGGAGAAAGAAGACTTTCTCTTTTCCTTCGATGAAGATATCTATAAGAAGGAAAGTAGATGTCTCATTTCATATGCACATGTAAACCTGCCATAAGACAGAATGAGTTGTTACCATTGAAAACAGGCTTTGGTTATTTTTTATGTTGCTTGTCAAATTAAAATTCTTTTCATGGCAAGTATAGGTTTATAATAGATTTATAGGTTTATCATAGTTTTTGTCTACATTTGAAATTCGATGATATATAGAAGCAATATGTGGGTGTTTTTTTAGAAATGAGATGAATGAGCATTTATTCATTTGATGTGTAGGTTCTTCCTGTTTATACCAAACATTGCACACTGAGTGACTAATTATATGCAACTGAAGGAAAGTGAAAGGTCTTGTCTTGAAAATAAGTTGGGAATTATGTTTTTAACTTATTTCAACCCAACAGCACACATGAGGAATATGATATATACTAGAAGTCATATTCTAGTGTGATTACACTCAATTATGTTACAGAGTAAAGAAGTCTCCTTTCACTATATACAGATTCCATATTCCTTGCCTTCAATTTCACACATAATTGGTGGAGAGGCTGGATTGGTTTTGTTGATGTCTAACTTGGTCTCATCCCCAGTTATTTTTATGTCCACATTCCTATATTTATATAGTTTAGTCCTCATTACAAACAACATATTATAGATAAAGTAAACAAATTCAGAGAGACTAAGCAAATTTCCTAGGATTTTATTAAATGGCACAACCAGGATTTGGAGCCAAGCTTATCTCCAAAGTTACTTCTTTTCTACATGTACATAGAGTGCTTTCCATGGATCATATCCTAAAATTCATATTTGTAATATGATATCTTTCTTAGTCTCTGTGAAAGAGAGACTAAGAATTTTTGAAAAGGATATTTGTATGATTTGTGCACTTTTAAGTTTTTTACAGAATTTGTGTATTTAGTTTCCCTTTAGAAGCTGAATGATGAACCCTGTGACTTGAAGCTAATTAAAAAAGAAACAGTTCCTGAGAAATGGTATTTACTAAAGATTATGTCAATAACTTCTTCTTTACCCATTTATTTGAACTGTGCAGAGTGTTACAGGAATGATATTCCTAAATTTCTGTGAGATTCTGTTAGTCTTCTGCTTAAAATTGTCAATGGCAGATATAATAGCTCAGTCAATAAAGATGCTTGACACATTAGTCTGATGACCTGTGGTTTCATACCCAGAAACCACAATGTGGAAGAAGTGCACCAATTCCTAGTTATTCTGTGGGCTAGGAAGATGGCTCAAAGGTGAAAGCACTTGCTACGTAAGCAAAATGACAAGTTTTTGGTCCATGAAAAATGTCAAAAAGGCATTGCAGCCCACATGCAATTCCAGCCCCAGAAGGTGGAGACTAGGGATTCCTAGAGCAAGGTGGTAAGCCAGACTAGCGCTAATCATGTACTCTAGGTTAATTAAAGAGCCAATCTCAAAACATTAAGGTAGAAGAATGAGTGATGATAATTCCTGATGCACATGTGTACTCAAGTGCACTTGTGTACATGCACTCGCACACACATATACCCACATGCAAAATACACACACACACACACACACACACACACACACACACACACACACAGAGCAAAGCAAAAACAAACAAAAAACATGTCAATAGCTTCTTCTGGCTTCCAAAATTATTTTAGCACCGAGAGTCTTCATAAGTCCCTAGGTCTTCTAGTCTTCTTCCTACCTTTTTTCTTCACTAACTTTCATTCCATCACTTTCCAAATGGACTGCATAACCCATTTCCTTCCATATACTGTTCATTCTACTAAGCAACAATCTTTCCT
Source organism: Typhlomys cinereus (assembly GCA_023101885.1). Classification (NCBI taxonomy): domain Eukaryota; kingdom Metazoa; phylum Chordata; class Mammalia; order Rodentia; family Platacanthomyidae; genus Typhlomys; species Typhlomys cinereus. The sequence goes on from JALPQD010000452.1 coordinate 895,255, forward strand.
GAAAGAACTTAATGATTGTGTCATTCTAATCCAAATGTGTTTTCTTCTGGTTCCCAGAATATTTTGAATACAATGTAATGACTCTTTTCTTATTTGAGTGCTATGAGCAGTACCCAATAGCTAGTGAGTAACAAATGCATATTTAGTAACTGCCTGAATATGCAAGAGAGTGAATATATAGTCTGGCACATAGCATATGCTATGTGCCAGATACTGTTTGAGATGTGAAGGTACTGAAGTGACCAAACAGTACCTGTGAGCAAATTGAGCTGGGCATGTAACTTAATAGTAGAACACATGCCTTTACATGTACAATGCCCTAGTTCAATCCCCAGCACTACAAAAGAAAAAAAAAAGATTAGCCAGGACATATGCAATATAGGTGTGATGAGGAAGATGAAAAGATAGTAGGAATTTTTTAACATACAGTGAAAGCAAGACTGAACAGTTGTGAATGAACTGAGGACCTGTGTCCAGGGGAGTGAGTAGTGATGGTGAGTAGGTTTAGGCAAGGGAAAAGCATTACTGAATAACTGCTGTGTAGCAGACAGTGTCCTGTAGGTCCCAGAGGTCGTCGTGGACTAGATTGCTAACTATCAGTTCTTTTTATTGCTTAACTTGTTTAAGAGCACCATCTGTTCTTTTTCCATATTATATATACATGATGACTCAAAACCCCTTGTTTTTTTAAATTGCTTGATGTTTTCAAATTGGAAAAGTCAACATAGGAAAGTCTCTTTGTTCTCAAACTGCTTGTCAATTCTTACTTTTCTCTGTGGAGGATAACGCAGAGATTTTGAGTGGTTTGAGACCTCTATCCTGAAAGATACTGGTTCATGGAAGAAATTCCTAATCTACCTATATTTCATCATCATGCTCTGGGATGTGTGAAAGTATTTTAGCTTTCAGTGTTTGAAGTTTGACTTGGGCTGTGTATATATATAAAATTGCCTCATTGTAACTGTATATAAATACTATTTCCTTTGCTCAGCTCCCCAGCCTAATCGTATGACTTCAAGTAAAATCATCTTATACCCTTTGTCTTCAGCAAAACACACACACACATACACACACACACACACACACACACACACACACACACACACACACACACCATTTTATATCCTGTTCGTTCTGTCACCTTCTTAGTTCAGCTAAGTGGGTTTGGTGTGGCAATTTTCCAATAGCCAGCAGGGTACCCTTCTAGTTAAGTGGTAAAAAATTATGTTTAATAGTCCCTATGTCCTTGGAGAATAGGTGCTATAGGAATATAGAGATGTGGAAGGAGGAAAAGAAGAAGCAGGGGAGGAGCAGGCAAAGAGAAAGCAAATTTGCAAATTCATGTCCTCTGGTGCAGCTGTCAGGTGGAGTGACAACCCAAGGAAATAACACTAGAGCCATTGTGTAGGAGGGAACCTAATATTGTTATTGTTCCGCTTAGATGAAATTCATGCAAGGTTATGCCAGCTCTTGTATTGAGAAAGCCCATTTGAGCAGAAGAGTTTTTAGTTTCTGAGTTCAGAGCTGCCAAACAACTGAGGAAAACCGATTAAATCTGGAAAGAAGCAGCTTACTTGATAGGCCTCTCTAGGCACCTCTGAGGGAAAGAAATCAAAGATAAATAAATACTGTTTTATGAGCAGAGTATGAGGTAAGAGGGAGGGCGTAGACAGGAGCATTTCAAGGGTGGAGGGATGTTCTCTGACTTTCTTCCTGATCACACACTCATCTTATGACTCCACTTGGAATCGTTTGCCCATGTAAATATGTGTATGATGAGAAAGGGACAAGGATCCGGTGTCCTTATTCTAAAAGGAAACATGATTAAATATAGATGCTTTTTGAGAAAGAAGGCTTTCAAAACAGCTCAGAACTGTAGCACTTGGGAGGTAGAGACAGGGGGGTTGCCAGGAGCTCGAGGCTAGCCTGGGCTACACAGTAAGCTAGAAGACCCACCAGGATATGTTGCAAGTTTCTGATTCAAAACAAAGCAAGCAAAAATCTCTTAGTTTATAAATCATAGCTGATACTTTTATATTACATATGGGTTCTATTGAACAGAGGTAGGAAAATTCTGGTCTGTTGCATAGAGGTTTAATTTTGAAAGCCTGTAATTCAGAAAGATTTGTTTTATTTTATTTTTTTAGTTTTAGTATGGACCCTTCCAAGAGTTCAGTGAGCAACCCTCTTATTTCCTTGGCGTGGACCTGTCTCTCTTCCTTATCATGTGCATTTAAAAATATTTAGGAATAATTTTACTGACTTATAGAGTCTTTGTAATCACCCTTCTCGTTCTCCTGCTGTTCTTGAAAGGGGGAGAGAGAGAGAGAGAGAGAGAGAGAGAGAGAGAGAGAGAGAGAGAGAGAGAGAGAGAGATCTGAAGCCCAGGAGAAGAGAGATAGCTTGCATGGGCTCTCAGCCAGCATACAATCCATGCAGGGACTCTACCTGTAGTCTGACCCCCATACTACTTTTTTTTTCTTTGCCAGTGTGTGCCTTTTGAGCTGCTTATAATTCAGTATTGTGTACAGTGAAGGGAGTTGCAACAATTTGCTTTATTGACTTAATAATAATAAAAGAATTAAATTAATTCCCTGTATTATTTAAAACCTCATTCATCACTGAAATAGTTTCAGTCTCTTTTTCCATCAAATCTTTTATGAGAAACTAAGAAATATATTGCCACATTGAGTTCCAATTGTGTGTGTGTGTGTGTGTGTGTGCGCGCGCATTGTTACTGCTGTGGAGAACAAGATGAAAGTGAACAAAGTAAGACATCCAAAAGGCAAAGAACAAAACCAAAAGTAGATTAGGTGACAATAACTAAGATCTAAACTCTAACTTCTCTGAGTACAAGATGTGTTGTTGCGAGAGAGTTGGTGCAGTGCTTTATGTTTGTCTATCCCTACGCCATTTCTCACTCTTTCTAGTTGTGTAAAATTAATTTAAAATGGTAGTACAAGCTGAGAAAGGGAAGGGAAATGTCTATATTTCATTAGAAAATGGATTGAATTAGAACAGGTCCTAGCACTAAGACAATGGAGAGCAAAATATAATTATTGGTTGTTTTGGATAGATCACTTAAGATAGGCAAAACAATTTTTAATACATTTTTTATTCTCAGTGACAGTCTTTTTTTAATATTTATTTATTTGATGGAGGGAGGGAGAAAGAGAGGGAGAGGGAGAGAGAGCACGCATGCATGTGCATGCCATGACACATAGGTGGAGGTCAGGGGCCTTGGGCTTTCAGGGACTGAACTCAGGTCATCAGGTTTGCAAGTAATTGCCTTACTCTTAGAGATGTCTTTCCAGCACACAAACAAATTTAAGGGACTGGTGAGACGACTTAGTTAGAAAAGTACTTGCCACATAAATATCTGAGTTCTATCCCTAGTACCAACCAGCTTATAATCACAGTACTGAGGAGGCAGAGACAGGAGGATTCCTAGGGTTAGCTAGCCAGCCAGTCTAGCCTACTCAGTCAGTTGCAGGTCAACAAAGAAACCCTGTCTCACAAAGTAAGGTGAAGAACAATTGAGAAAGACACTGAATGCTGCCGTCTGGCCTCCACACACCTATACATACACATATTTACAAACACAGACATGTATACATACATACAAACCATAAACGCAAAGAAAATAAAAATAATGAAAATTTTAAAAGAGATTAGAATCAAATAATTCTCCAAAAGCCAAGTACATTATGGATGAACAATATAATCATGTACTATTATTTGTAGGAAATTTTGTAGGTTCAGTATGTTTTGTTTTCTATTACAAGTGCAAGTGGCATTTGTCAATATTAGGATTGCGACTTGGGGGGCACCCCCCTGCTGTGTTTGTTTTAGAGAACAGAGCTCACCCAGTCAGTTCTGAGAGGGCTGAGGTAATCTCCCTTGGTGTGACACGAGTGTTGTTTATGTTGGAGACAATTCCCAGAGACCCAAGGTAACAACATACACAGAGTGAGAGTATATCCACAAGATTTTTATTTGGACATTTTTATTGCTAACAATCTACAGAAGGTTTAATATTTAATGCCAGGGCTGATATAAGGGGCATTTTACTACTTCTGTGTGACTTTGTAATGTTTAAAGAATTAGCAAAAGATCCTAGAATAGATGACAGAGAATAAAGATTCTGTCTTCTATAGAATCTTACAAGATACAGGAAAGGCAAATAGTTGTGTTTGTGTTTATTTTCAAACATTTCCAGAAAGCCTAGTAGGTTTTTTTGAGCAAGGTCTTTTTGACAAGTCTGTGTATACTTCCACAACAGTAAATACTGTTGCGACTGATGAAGCAAGCAGGTAAACTGAGAAACAAAGCACTTTAGGGCTAGGACAGTGTGATGTGTCTCGAATCTCTGTATATGCTCTGCCCACTGTGCTGCCTGTTCTACCGGCAGGCACTCTGACAGCCCTTGTCTCCATAGTAGAGCCTCACTAATCCCAGCACTTTGGAGCAGGATTGTCTCTAGACGCTGTTGACACCATGTCTCTTCTCACATGTCAAATAAGTGAATATGGGCCCATATGATTCTTATTAGTGGCTTACAAGAGACCCACCCTAAACTCATTCACTACTGATGAATGTGAGCACTTTCGCTCTCATTGAGCTGCTTCCTGAGATTCTGCTGCTCTTTTATTATACAGGTGTCAGGTAAGGGCTTGTGAGTTCTCTGAATTCTCAGGTGCTGAACTGAAAAAAACCAAATCCTTGATTTTACTGTGCTTAGGGCTTATACTTGGGTTTTACTTATTTTCTTAAGAATATAGACATGAATACATCAGCTAAATCTGCCCAGGAGGCAGAACTCTTGATTTGGATGAAATTAAATGAACCCCTTGTCCCTTCAGTGATATGACAGACTGAGAGTAGTAGAAGAAACCTTCTTCATTTTTTTTTTCTTATTGAGAAAGGTATTTTAAGGTTTATTAGTTAATAACAATATCTCCCAAAACATATAAGGAACAAAATGCCAGAATTTCAATGGAACAGTTGGGAGTAGCTCTGTGGTACTTTTGACAGTTTACCTGCTTAGCTGAGCTTCATTTGCCTGAGCTATGAAGCAGGGGACTGGAAATGCTCCTCAATATTACTTTCTAACTCCCAGGTTCTTTTATTATTTTGTAATAGTCAGGCAATGATAGTAAAAATGAGATATATATTTAACTTCATTTTATGCTAATGTCGATTGGCTGCACTTGTACAGGTTACTGTTTCTGTTTCTGTGAGACAATACCCAAAGTCGAGCAACCTAAGGAAGAAAAAGAAATTTATTCAGCTACGGTTCCAGAGGGGAGAAACAGTCTTTTCATGGCAGAAAAGGCATGGTGGGCTGGTAGAAGTTAGAGGTGGCTAAGTCACTGCAGGTGTCTTGGAAATTGAGAGTTTCCAAGAGCAGGCCTCTCCCAGAAATGGGGTGGGACTAATCCACCTCAAGGCCCACACCCTATGACTGCCTTCCTACAGCAAGGCCCCGCCTCTTAACAGTCCCATGACCTTCCTAAACACGTGAGCCTATGTGGGACATGTTTCAAACCATGACACTTGTCAATAGTTGAATTTAAGTTTCTTCTGGTTATATTTGTCTGCATATGGAAAACTTCAAATTCTTAATAAGAAATAATTTCTTTGTGGACTGACTGTAGATCTATTGTTTTTGTTTTTTTTTCCTTCCAAGAGTCCTTTTATTGTGGAATATTCTGTAAACAATCAAACCACCAGAACATGATTGTACAACAGTAAAATGTTCTCTTGCATTAAACTGAAGACATCTTTTTTAATTTAAAAAAAAAAAGGAAAAGAAAATGTAGAAGGGTACTTAGAGCTGTTAATTTCTAAGTACACAATATCCTAGACAATTCAAGGCATCTTAATCCCCATTAAGAACAACAACAAAAAAATAATTTTTGTCATGCTGTTAAATCCATCATTATGGATAAAATTGGTGCAAATTGGTCAAACGGATCCAACAAACACTGATGTCCAAGCTGGCATATTGGCAACTAATACATAACTGGTGGTCAATAAAGTTTAAAAGATCTTCCCTTTCTTCTTGTTCTTTTCCAAGGTTCTTGAAGAGTTCTGTTGTTCTAAAATACGTTGTTGAGCTTCCCAGTTTGCCTTTTCCTCTTCAAACTGACGACGTTTTTCCTCTAATTCTTTGTGTTGTGCTTCCAAGTTCTTTTTCATTTGCTCATGGCGCCGTTGGAGCTCAGCTTCTGAATCCTTCAGTTTTTGAACTTTTTCTTTGACCTTCATCTCAAACACCTGTTCCATCTCCATCTCCATCTTCTTCATCTTGGCTACATGCTCCCTTCTTTCTTCTTCCATTTGTGCCAGAGGGCTCTTAGTAAGTTGGCCTTTATTGTTGTTGTTATCCACTCCATTGTAAGTCATGGCTGCTAGTTTTCTGCTTCTGTAGTTCTCATAGTGTACATTATTAGTAACATCTTTCAAGTCTTGCATCTGTGTTCTTATCAACATATTTCTTAGAATTGTAAAATCACAATGCTCACCATTTTCAACTTCGGCCACACCCCAAGGATACTGCCTTCCTCTCACTCTTTTGCCATTAACTTCAATGATAGTATTACTACCTACCACAGCAAGAGGTAAACGGTCCTTTATTTTTTTAACCAGCTTATTCTCCTCTTCATCATCTGTTTCTGGAAATTCGTATATTTTAATTTTATGTTCTTGGATTTCTTTCATTATCTGTTTTTTAAACTGTTGGCATTCCTCTGGTGTGAGTGTGTCTGCTTTGGCAATTAGTGGGATGATATTTACTTTTTCATGCAAACGTTTCATAAATTCAATATCCAATGGTTTAAGTCCATGTCCTGAAGGAGCGATGAAATATAAACAACACTGCACCCTGCTATCAGGCATCTGTCGTCTGTTCACTCGAGATTCTGCATTTAGGTAATCTTCAAATTTACTATCAATGTAGTCAATAACAGGCTGCCAGCAATTACTATTATCCACTGCATCTCCAAATCCTGGAGTATCAACTATTGTAAGCAGCAACTGAACACCACCTTCTTTGATTAAAACTTTGGATTGCTCCACCTGTACAGTCTTTTTTATCCTATGAGAAGGACCTGGATACTCTGGAGAATACAGGTCTGTGAGGAATAATGAGTTGATTAATGTTGATTTTCCCAGTCCAGATTCACCTACTACCATAAGTGTAAATTCAAACCCTCTTTTCACTGATTTTCTGTACACTTGATTTGGGAGATTGGCAAATCCCACATAGCCTTCAAGGTTCTTCGGTTGGGCTCCTCTTTGCTTTGCTCTAGAGTTCCCAGGCTTCAACTTGCAGTACCAGAGGTACAGGCTGCTGCCATTTCTGTCTGGTGTTTCAAGTGGGATCCAGAATTTGAACTCAAGAGAGGCAGAGGCTTAACTCCTGAATTATCTCTCTAGACCCATGGTGCTGCTGTTGACGCTCCTCTCCTCAGCAGCAGCGGATCTCGCACTGACCGACATCCCCTCCCCCCGCCGCCACCAGCCCCGGCGCGGCGCAGCCCGCCGATTCTCCAAAGCCTCCTACGCCCGATCTATTGTTTAAGAAAGGAAAATTTTACATTCAGTTTATGCATTTGGTTGCTCTTATTAAAATTCATATATCATTTAAATTATATATATGTCTCATTGTTTTTCTCAAGGATGGAAGGAAGAGTTCCAAATTAACACAAAATGTGTAACAGGATAACAATACTTGGATTTTCATTTTGAAGTCATTTTTTTGTTGGATTTATTTAACTTCCATTCTTTTTAGAGCATTCAGCTCATTTATTACTTCACTGGAGTAATAATTTCTTTATGCCAAAGTGTTTGTTACACCTGAGTCCTTAACTAAAAAATTAAAGGCTAGGAATATAATAATGACATTGTTGGTCCTTAAGAAGCTTTGATGTGTTTCTTTTAATCTCTGTAACATCCTCAAAGTAGGTATTCTGATAATTTAATAGGTAAGAAAGCAGAGGCCAAAGGATTAAATTTCTAGAATCTTGATGTCTGTGATGACCAAGTTTTAATTTGAACCTAATATATCTGATTCCAGTCAGTGTTCTGCACTTTCTACTGCTTCATGACAGATCAATATTATATCTCTTCATTAAAAGTACTTATTATCACCCAGGATCGATCTGAACATGCTTGACTACAGATGTACTAAGCTGACAGGGATATAGAATAGGCTGTGAAATTCGTAAATAGTTTTTTCTTTTTAACCCAGATGCAAGCAAGTTGAAAAGGATACTACAACCTATTATTTTGAATAGTGAAAAAAAGTAAAACTTAAGAATACATTGAACCAAAAAATTTTAAGTATTTGAACACTCAAAAGTATTAAACCTTGCTGAAAGAAATAAAGAAATCCAAAGAGATGGAAAAATGTCTCATATTCATGAATCAGAATACTTAATGTTAAGATAGACATATACTCTAAATTGATTTGCAGATTCAACACAAACCCTTACCAAACTTTAGCTGATATATGAAAATTCATGGAGATCTGAAAGAGACAGTCATTTTTAATATAACCTTTAAAAAATATTTTCATTCTCGGACAAACTTATACATGTATACGATGCATTTTGATCACAGCTACTTTCTCCTTCCTCCACTCCTCCTGGACATTTCCCCTAGTATATCCACCTCCCTCTTTTAGGTACTCTTTTATTTTTTAATAGGCTACTGTATAAAATATGTGAGCAATAACAGAAATTACATTTAGGATGTAGATAGTTGTTATGATTGAGCGTACAGTTCCATATGGTTAAGAACCCATGATGGAGCTAAATAATGACAGTTTTGTATATCTTCTATGAGACTCAGTTCATGGTATGAGCGCATGGAACCCTGCCCACAGGAAGCCATTGACATTGTGAGCACATGGAGCTCTGGTCCATGAGAAACCATCCACATTGTGAACCACAGAACCCCGACCCGAGGGAGACTGCCCTGATCGTGAGAACGTGAAGCCTGGCCTATTGCAGGCCATCCACGTTGGGAGCACCGGGAACTCCAATCTAGGGAGACCGTTCACATTGTGAGCACACAGAGCTTTGGCCCCGGGAGGTCCGCCATGTTGCGAGCACATGGAGCCTTGGCTCAGGGTTGCTGTCCATGTTGTGAGCATTCTGAGCCTGGCTCATGGGAGGCGATCCACATCGTGAGCACATAGACCCCAGACCCAGAGAGGCTGTCTGTGTCATAAGCATGCAGAGCCCGCTCTTAATTTCCTTTACTTTTCTGTATTCTATTGCCTTATTTTGTACTAGATAGCCTTATTACATACAAGCAAAAACTGATAGATGACAATATGATGTTATATTTCCCTTTTGATCTCATTAAACCTCAATGCAATATTAACTGGCAAAGCAAGAATGCATATTGTGATTGAATCATTTGAAAATGTGTTTGTTTTCTTTTTTAAAATTTATTACTGTTGTTGTTAAGGGGGCATGCTTGTCATGGTGTGCATGTGGCAGTCAGAGTTCAACTTTTGTGAAGCTGGTTATGTCTTCTACTTTTATTATGGATTCCAGGGATTAAGTTCAGATTGTCAGGCATACACAAACACCTTTACCTCTGAACTGTCTTACGCATGTGTTTATTTTCAAGAGTACAAATTTGACTCAGAATCTGCTTTTCCTTCATTTTTATTATTCATGGCACTTGATGACCACATATTTGAAATACTCCCTGTAAAGCACAAGAGTCGTGAGGGTCAATGAAGAAATGATACATGGTTTGATGAAATACAGGCAGGTTGGATGTGATTTTTATTATTGTTGCTGAGAGCTCAGCTGATGGTAGGAATTCATGCATGTGTCTTTCTTTTGTAAACATGATATTCAATCAGGTTTTACTTTTCAAGTGCTTTGGCATAGCTCTAGTGGTAACTATGGATGTCCTACTCAAAGCATTATAAACAGGAAACAAAGTTTTCTTAGGGAAATGAAGAACTTAGTAAAAACAAGATAAAATCTTTACTGGTAGACTGTTCTTTTCCACTGGCATTCATTCACACTGAATGTTCCCAGGGCGTGTCTGGGGATCCTCTGCTGTAGTGCCTCCTTATTGAGAGTGATTGGATAAAGAAGCCAGCACGCACAGCAAAGAGCCATGGTTCTGGACATGGTGTTTCGTGTGTGTGTGTGTGTGTGTGTGTGTGTGTGTGTGTGTGTGTGAGAGAGAGAGAGAGAGAGAGACAGAGAGAGAGACAGAGAGAGAGAGAGAGAGAGATCCTTGCTCGTGATGAAAATGTGGGGATGGAGGGGAACACATTTGAGTCTAGTACTTGATAGCCCGAGGCTCTCACAAGAGCACCAGCTTCATTTCTGCTATTGCTTTTTAAAACAGGTGATATTTTAGCTTCTTGTCAAATTGAATACTGAACATATCTGCAAACAGTGCCTGTGTTCGGTAGGCTTGGAAAGAATTCTGTACCAGAGCTTCAGTCTCCAGCTACATTTAATTTGCTAATTTTAATCTACTGTTCTACTCATTGATCTTACTAACCAGCAGCTTTCTCTCTTAACCTGCTTCTTAGTCAATCTTCCCAACTCAGGTGATTGAAATCTTTAGTTTTGCTCCATTAATCCTTGAGTAACCTTCTAGTTGTTGATTCCAGTTGATTCATGGGAAGATGATACATTCCAAAAAACTGCTTTGTATTGTTCAAAGCAATTTTGAACTAGACGAGTAGACAGCCCACTTTACTTAAGTCAGAAAAGATTACTCAACTTTCTAAGGAGGCCAGAGTGGATTGTATAGTAGCCATGTATTCACCTGAGTTTCTAAAAATGATATGGCCTCATTTGGAAAATATTTAAATATTACACCATCTTGAGGTGCAGTGGAATCTTGAGCTATCATCATCATCTTTTTGCATGATTTTTTTTAGCTGAAAACATTCTAAGCAAATAATAATTGCAAGCAATTTAAAGAAAATTTGTAGATAACTCATTCCATTTACTAGTTTTCTCTGCTAGGGAAACTGTACTTATGAAATTCTTTTACTGATTTCCTTTGATAAGGTTAATTTAATCTCATTTTTCCTATTATCTTAGGTAGATATTAAATATATTCACCCTCAACATAAAACAAATCATTCTTTTCTACTTTTTATTAAATATATCTTCTTTAAATAGGCTCAACTTTTAGACATAAGACTTTCTGGTGAAGTGGGGCCCTCTGGAGGCAGAGGCAGGAGGATTGCCAAGCCTGAGGCCAGTCTGATTTATATGCATTCCAGGCTAGTCAGGACTACACAGCAAGGCTTTCAAAAACAAAGATAAAAAGTAACCATTTTGCAAATGGGTGATAGACCATTCCCTCACTGTGGTTTCCTACTTTTAATACATCTACCTTCGAATGTGCTCTTATAACAAGACTCTAGTTTAACAGCTTTTTGTCTCTGGCCAGGGGGTGACATACATTGCCCATGAGGATGGAGTGAAGGGCATTGCAGGAGCAGCAAAACTGCAAAAGAAAATCAACAAACCACAATCCAGAACTTCAGAGGCTCTATATCAACCACCTAGAACTGGGCCAGACTAATCTCTCCCCATCCTGAAGCTCAGGGACATTTGGGGAAGAGTGTAAGAGCAAAAGGATGGGAGGAGCAATGATCTGAAGATTCTCCACACTAGTTAGGGCTGAAGCAATCATAATAGGACTTTGCATGCCCTGCGCAATGTCCAACACGCTATTGACCTCACAAAGTCTAGCATCTGCTAAAGGCACCAAGATCCTTGGAGGCAAGGGATTGACAGCCACAGTAGTGTTCCTATGCTTAAGGGGAACACGAGAAAGGGTTCAGGGAAATGCCACTGGGTCCTTGTATGTCATCAGAGAGGAGGGCCCAGAGGAGAGTCAGGCATGCACAATAAAGGACTCTCTGGGAATTGGGGTGGGAGGCACTGGAGGATGGGGAGGGAGGTGTAAGGGGAGGGGGAGCATGGAGTTTGGGGGGAGGAGGAGGGAGGGAGGGAACTGGCGTACCTATTAAGTTTGTATGAAATAATAATAAAAAATGTATAAAAAAAGAAAAAAGAAAGAAAGAAAGAAAGAGAAAGAAAGAATGAAAAAGGAAGAGAGAATGAGAGAGACAGAGAAAGAGAGGAAGGAAATAAGGAAGGAAGAAGGAAGGAAGGAAGAAAGAAAAGAAGGAAAGAAGGAAGGAAAGAGGAGGGGGAAAAAGCGGGGAAAAAGAAAAGAAAGAGGAGATGGAAGAGATAAAGAGAAAGAAATAATGAGAGAGAGAAAGAGGGAGGAAGAAAGAAAGGAAAAGAAAAAAAAAGGAAGATCATTAGAGCTCTGATTTTATTACCTGGAAAGATGTTGAAACTTAGCTATTATCAACAGATGGAGCCTTTAGGCTTAACTTGCATTGAAGTTCACAACTAGAAATCTATCCAAGGGCTGTCCTCTTCCAGAGTTATTGAGAAACTGGAAAACTATATTTTTCCATCTCTCTTCTTTGAAAAGTAAAAATTTAAGATAGGGAAACTCTGACTATAAGGGGTACGAACAGATCTGTTCTTTGAGGTACTCAGAGAATTATATAATGAAAATAAGAGGAGTAGGAAGAAATAGAGAATAAAGTGATTAATTATTGAGAGAAATTGAATATTCCCTAGTCTACTTAGTTTATAGTGGTGAAGGAACGAGGGAATCTTAGAACTGCTTCACATTTGTTCCTGCATTTGCATAGAAAGGAAGCAGTTTGCTTTTTAAGGTCTTTTGGCTCCAGAGTTTTGTTGGTGGAAAATTTTGGTTTGCATAAGCTAACATGAAAATAATAATTTGTATTTATTCAACACAAGAACTGTGCCAAACTTTTTAAGAACCTTATTTAATCTACACAAATCTATTGTATAACACTTCCTCTAAAGTTAATATATTTAAATTACTTTGAATAGTACCCGAAATTTTTAAAAAAGCCCAAGAAAAGTTGTTAGCACTTAATTGGAGATAAGTGAAGGTTACCAGTGATCTAAACTGTTACATCTAAACTGTTACACAGTATTATGCCTGTCTCTCCTGCAAGAAGTCAGTTTCCTTCACAGAAGTCGTCCTGGATATTCTCCTGTACATATAGTCTAAGATCAAGCTTGTTTAATTCTATTATCTAACTTGTTCCTGTTTGTGAGTCCTAAATCCTGTTTTTCCCCACCTCTCCTTATCCCCAGGGAAGTTCATTTTTCAAATTAACAGGGTCTGGACCAAATTTATTTAGTGAGAATGTGGAATTTTCTTACAAGCTTTTGAAAAGACAAGGACGATAATTACATGAAAGGGTCTGGTTAGGCTCTCGGCATGGTAGGGGCGGCCACGTAACCTCTGGATCACTTCCACTCCTGTAATTCACCATTGCGGCAGGACAGCAGCGTTTCAGGCCAAAGTTCAACTTTTTTGTTATTAAATTCTTTTATCGTCACCAGGAAACTAGAGAAAATGAATTCTTCACAGTATGCTTGTGCACGGAACTTGAAACGGCTTGCACACTAAATGAAATTAAATGAAAGGCAGCTGTTTAGGAAAGAGCTGTCAGAAGCTGATGGGGTTCTGTTAGAGGAGAATAGAGGCTAAGAGTACGTTTTCAGAAACAGGATACCAGCGGTGGAGAAAGCAAGCAAATTTACATGCACACAAGCTCTCACACGGCTGTGCTGTTGTGTCTTTGCAGCTCATCCATCTTGCATGATTATTTGCTCTCGGTGGGGAGGTGTCTGTTTTCAAGGCTCTCTTCACACATCAAATGTAAGGCTGCTCCTTCTATTCTCAGAAGGAAATACAGTACACCTCTATTAAGTACTTTGGTTCTGGTTAAATTGAAAAGTCTAGTAATGTTCACCAAACCACTTCCTTTACCCAGTACCTCTCTATTCCCACCGAAGTATACTCAGGGGAAGGATCACCATGGGCAGGTAGCCAGAGGTGCCACCTGGGTCTCCTGAAATGACTGCCAGCAAAAAGGCAGCAATTACATCCCAGAACAGACTGAAAGCAGATGGTAAGTATTTCATTATGAACCTCTGCTTGTGGCTGTTCTTTGTATTTGCCAGATACTCAAACTGTTACCTGTGTGATGCACCTTCTTGGTCCTCGAGCCTTGCTGCCCATTGTTTGGGCATGCAGTGCTGTGGCTCACTTCTACAGCTAAAGCTTCCCTACGGCCCTGCCTTAGTAGGTAGGTCATAGCTGGAACTTTGCTTGTCCCTCCAGCAACACCGAACAGACATGGACCTCTCCTTAAAGGGATTTCTAGAGAGTTCTTTAGGAGCTCTGTTATTGACGCATAACCTATCTACAGTCAGCAGATTCAGTCAGCATTCAGAGTTAAAGATGGAGGATTCTTTTACACTCATGGAGTTGTCATCTCTGGAGCCTTTTCTTAGGTTGAATTTTTCTGTTCTCAGCCCAGTTCAATAATGGTCTTCCATAATCCGGACTTGATTTTAACTACTTTGCTTTGAGGTCTTGTTTTTTCTCCCCTTGGCACCTTATTTATTGTTTGTGATTTAGAATTCAAACCCACAGTTCGTCCTTTAAGGTTAGATGTCACATGATTCATATTGTACCCATTTACAGTTTCCACCTTCCACCTAACTACTTGCCACAATGTGGAGCCCATCACTGATCCTAGGGTATCTGAGAGCCCCAGAGTAGTTTCTCAATCAAGTCAAGCACATAAGCATATTATCAAATCGCATTATAGGGACCATCTAAAAACCATGTAGTTTTCTTATTTATAATAACATATTTAGAAGTAAGAACAAAAAATTGAAATGCCAGTAGCCCTTAATTTAGAATCAGCCCTTTCTTCACTCCAGAGAATAGTGCTCAGCATAAATATATCATTATTACCCGTTTTGGTGAGGGTTCAGCACAACTTCTGTGCTCAGAGTGAGCACCCCTAATGTGTAAGGGTGCAAGCACCAGCTCAGAGGCACTAACAAGCTTCCCTGTGCTTACAGTGAAGCTTACCGAAGCAGATACAATTACCAAAAGTAATGTATAGACTTACCATTGATCACATTGTTGTGCATACTTGCTTTTGTGTTCTGGGAATTGCTTTGATAACTTTTCTCACAGTTGATCTCCACAGTAGGTTCCTAAAATATCCTTCCTAATAACCGCAGTTCTCTGGAGCACTCATTCTGTGGGTCATGTGAGTCTCATAAGCGACGAGTGCGTGAACATGTGTAGTATTCTATTTTTCTCACACCACACAGCGTTAAACCACCTGCCTTGCTTTGTTGCCACCTACAGGGTTCACTATTTGTTGCTTACCGTATATTCTTTTCTCATTCATCCAGAAACTTCCATTGAAGACTTAGTAGGTGTTACAGTTGTGCTAGTACGAATATCAGAAAAGTTAAATTCTGGCCCCTGTTCTTGAGGAGATTGTGGTCTGGGTTTATTGTTCTGACTGTTACGGCCAAGATTTTCTGCTGTTAATGGCATTTATATCAATAATAGTTCATAGTAACTTATTTCCTTTGTTTACAGATATAGTATTAAACCCTTCACAATAAAACTGGTGCTTTAGTTCTGGCCTAAGAGGAAATGACATAATGTTTGTAGAAGTGCATGGTGATACATTGTTTTTAACTCTGTCAAAATTAGAGCCAGTAGTTAAGCTGTAGCTACAGATCATCTGGTTTCTGAGCAAATTCAGAGGGAAAAGGGCAATGGGTCCTATAGCTTTTGGAGACAGTCCAGTCCTAGCAGGCAATACCTACTAGGTGATTTTGAAGTCAGTACAATTAGCTCTCAGGAAGTGAGACTTCACTAAGAATGCAGTGTACATATAGAGGGATGCCATCAGTGTTTTCTTCTATACAAAATGAACTCATCAAATATAATATTTACCTTGAATTAGACAATATTGAGTTATAACAGCATGTTCCTAAGATTGTCTGTCTTAAAATTCTCAAAACTCCTAAGATTTTGACTTTTCATATACAAGTTTTGTTGCTGAGGACATTAGTATACCTATCTGTAAACTATGTTTAACTGATTTACTGAATTTATTCATTCTGAATGTGATTTGTTACTTTTATATGACGAATGTTAGCAAAAGTAATTTTGTAATGTGTATTTGTCAGTGTTATTCTTGTTTTAAATGAAACTATACAGAAATCTGTAATAACAGTTTTTCCTTTCATAATAAATGATGACTAATACCGATAACATATTAAGAATTGCACAAATCAAAATAAAAAATTCATGAGAACAATTTTAAACAATTCATTGATAATGAAGAAATTATTCAGTTAATTCAATATAATTATTCAATTAGCATTGAATAATAAGTTCACTCTTAAGAAAATGTACATTTTAGTGTGTTCTACAGGAAGCCTCTCAACACAAAGCTGTAGTAATCAGTGAAGCTGGCCCAAAGAAGGATTTCCTTACTTCAGGTATCTTTATAGGTTCTCTTAAGAATGAGTTCTAGGGGCTGGAAAGGTGGTTCAGGGGTTAAGCCTCTGCCTTGCAGGCGGAAGACCCTGAGTTCGTGATTCTAGACCCCACTTATAGACACCAGGTGGAAGCAGGGGTGGCCTGTGCTTCTGGTCCTGGTAGGGCGAAGCCTATGGATCCAGGGACAAGTAAACAAGAAGGAGGTGGAGGCGATCCATGGTGGTTCTGGAGTTCACCTGTGGTTCTACGCACGCGCACGTACACACACACACACACACACACACACTTGAATAAATAATTTTAAAAAATTAGAAAAAAAAGAATGAGTTCTACATATTACATGCTGACTAAAGACTTTTTCACATGTAACACATTCATACCATCTCTGCAGCATGGATTTAATACCTTAGATCTGATACCTATGAATGGGCTTTGTGAATTCCAATAATAATAATAATTAATAAATAATGATAAAATTTTAAAATTTTACTCTTTAATAGGAAGTATGTATGTAGCATTTTGTTACATTTATATAATTATATATGATGCTTGGGTGTTTTATTTTATAACATATTAACATAATGTTACAGGAAGATTTTTGGTTTTAGTTGCTTTATCATTTTATGTGAGCTTTTCATGTCCAAAAATGGGCTTAATAGTTCTATTTGTATGTCACAGTAAAGGGTTTAATATAAAAGTAGATCTCAAATCAAAAGATTCTCAACTCTTAAGTATTTTAACTTTTATTAGACACAAAATGATTTTTTTTAATTATTGCCCAATACACATTTTTTTAATTTTTAAAAATTTGTGTGTGTGGATGTGTGTCCATTTGTGTGTATCATAGGGCACTGTGTGTGCCTGTGGAATCCCATGGGTAACTTTCAAAATCAGCCTGGATTGCTTCTACCTCTTCTTTGCTTTACTCTGGAGTTTCATAGGCTCCGCCTTCCAGGGCCAGAAGTATACCATTTCTGTCTGGTGTTTTTTACATAGGATCTAGGATCTGAACTCAGGATCTTCTGCGTGTGAGGCAGAGGCTTAACCTTTCAACCATTCTCTAGCCCCTCAGTTACACATTTTTGTAGATTACTTGGTTTTATTTATTTATTTATTTATTTATTTATTTATTTATTTATTTAGTGTGTACGTTTAGGTGTGTGTGTATCAGAGGAGTGCCCATGGAGACCCAAAGGTGACTTCAAGAATCATCATAGATTGCTTCTATCTCCTTTTTGCTTTGCTCTGGGGTTTTCAGGGTTCTGCTTTCCAGAATCCCAAACTGTCATTTCCATCAGGCTTTTTTTTTTTTTTAATTTTTTTATTATTATTTATTCAACCGTGTGCATATGCGTGTGTATGTGCGTGTCTGCGTGTGTATGTCTGTGTATGTGTAGAACCACGGACGAATTCGCGAACCACCATGGACGCCTCCACCTCCTTCTGCCCCGGGATTCACAGGCTCCGCCCTACCAGGACCAGAAGCTCAAGCCCCCCTCCCCTATACAGCTGCTGTCATCAGGATGGCCCCACTGTTCTTCTAGACACTTGCCAGTGTTCTCAGGATCCTCTATGAGGAAAGGGCTCTGATACTTAGTTCATACACATCCTTCTCATCTGCAATGTAATATACAATTTCTTGTGGACACACCAATTTCTCTGCATCTGTATCAGGAATTTCAACCCCAAATTCATCTTTCATGGACATAATAATTTCCACTTGGTCCAAACTGTCCAAGCCCATGTCTTTCATGAAATGCGAATTCATTGAGAGCTTCTGGGTCAATCTTGTCATCAAGTTTCAAGACATTCAGAACTCAGTCCTTGATTCCTTCTGGCGTCAATGGGGGTCACTATACTGGCGGTACAAATGGGTGATCCTCCCTGGCACTTGCGGAAGCACTGAGACCGGCTGCATAGCCCCTGGCCTTGTCTGAATCCACTTGGGGCACAAAGTGGCATTGAGCAGCCGGGTCAGGGCCAATGTGGGAACCTGGGGCAGTGGTACAAAGGCCGTGGGCAGCCAGTGGACACAGGCAAAAATGACACGAGTGGCCATGGCTGTGCCAACCCAGCATAGTTCCATTCTTTATTACAAAAATTAGATACAGAGTAATGGGCTTCATTATAGTATTTTTGTACATTGTTTTTGTTGACTCTTCCCTACTCGCCTCCATCCTTCTGTGCACACCCCATTTTGTCTCATTCTCCTTAATAGCCCCCATTCCACTTTCATGTTGCACATGTTCTAAATTACTGTTCATTGAGCATGTTGCATGTAGAATATTTCAGGTACCATCTCATTTAATTATATTAGTGACTTTCAGTGTGAAGCTAAGCTTTCAGCTTGGTAATAGTTTCAGGCTAGACATGAAGAACATGAATAGCAATTACTTGACAGAGTAATTCATTGACAGAGTACAAAAATAGAACAACAGAGGCTAAATCACTTAATGTTCAGATATCAAATTTCCTTTCATTCTCAGAGGATGCTGTACTTTGATTAGTAAGAGCATATATGATCTTAGAAGTTATAACATCATATTGAGAATATTTTCATTTTATTAGCTCTTTACAAATGACTACATTTCTGTTGCTATTCCCAGGTGGAAATATTGAACGAATGTGACACCTAGGTGCAGGTGGCATGTCCATAGGCTCAGAACCACAGTGACTTGCTTGGCTTTTGGTTGGGTTACTTGTATGTTTGTTCCTGGCTCTGCATCTATTGAATTGGATGGACTTTGCTTACATAAAGAAAAGTCTGGAAAGCCACAGCGAAGAAAAGTTGCAATTTCTCCCTTGGGGAAATCTCAAGTGCAGAGTTATAAGCAAATAACTAAGGTTCAAAGTGGCCAACATAATGAACACAGTCAAGGAACTAGTAAGTATTTATGTAACATTTCATGTTTGCAAAATGTTTTACAGCTATATTATTAATTTACTTAAGTCCCCTGGAAGGTAACAATGTTATTACATCTGTTTTATACAGGAGACAGGCAAATTAAGTGGCAAAAGGAAGAGAAATCCAGACATTGATTCTAAGGTTTGGACCCATATCCTAAACCACACTACTTCATTAGGGAAATAAAGAAATAAAATGCTTCTGTTATAGACTTGGGCATAGTGCCTATTTGGGTAATTATTTATGTATATTGAAATAGTGGCTCGTTTGCCTTCCAACACACTTTGCAATGAATGAATATCTGGAGATATTAACTGGTGGATAAGGTCCTAGTTATAAATTCTCCACAAAATGTGGCATATTCATGGCCAACAGATGGGTGACTATCTAGGGAATCCTTGGTATTGGTCTAGAAAGAATCACTTCATTACCAACAAAGGTATGACCAGTGAGACCGGACACTGGTGACTACACGTGGCTACATTTCTCTGTTATTGCTTTTCTCTTGTTTTTTTTTTTTCTGTTAAATAGTAATAAGATTTCTCAAAGCTAAATACTTTTTATTTATTATTTATTCAATTGTGCATGTGTTGGTGTGTGTGTATGTAAAAAGATAAAGTGAGAAGATATTCTGTAGCAGAACAAATTTAAAATAACTCAAGCTCTTACCTTCCAAAGTAGATGGAGACATGATAAGTTATAGCTTTCAATTAACTTTTCTTTCACTTATTGAGTACCAAAAAACTGCTTTAACACCTTGAGGTGTGATCCTAGGTAATGAAGCATGACTTTTTAAAAAAATAAACATGTCATAAGGTATCCTGGTTAAATGGTTAAATGAACCCTATTCTTTAGCATAGTCACCTTTACACTAATCCAATGATTCTGTCATTACAAAACATATTTTTAGAATTCATCTTTTGAATGCCTTTATAAGCCATTCATGAAGTGCAAGTGAAAACAGTCTCACATATTTTTTTAATCAAACCTTCCTTCTAAAGAAATTTATTGCTAGATAGATTGCTGACCTTTCCTTTGACCTTTTTTCTTCACTTTTTCTTTATCTTATTTTGTTTCCAAAATTAGATCTATAATTAAAAAAACAATTTATAATCAGTGAAGGTATTTCTTTTTTAACTTTTGACTTTGAAATAATCTGGACTTAAAAAAACACTATAGAAATAGTACAGTTTCCATGTACCCTTTACCTAATGGTAATGTCTAATATATTATAGTACAGTTGTTAAAAGTTGGAAGGTCAATATCAATAAGATATCATCTGATAACTTGCAGTTGTCATTTTAAATTCTTCATTTTTTTCTATTAATATCAATCATTAGTGAGGTTATTTTATATTTTATCCCTTTTTATACTGTCCTTACTGGGGTTTTTGTATGTAGTGTAGTATCCAGTATGTTTCTGTGTAGAGATCAACCACCTTATTTTTTCTTTTTTCCATTGTTACATGTATGTGTACATGGTGTGTTTGTGTTATGAAAGCATGTGTGTGCAGCTGTGTGTCTATCTGAGTGCATGCGTATGAGGATGCTCTCGTACTTAACTGTTTTTGAGGATGAGATGCTAAACCCAGAGTTTGCTCATAGGACTAGTCCAACTAACCAATTTATTCTGGGGATTTTCAGGTTCTGCCTTCATGGGGCTGGAATTACTGGTGTGTTCTGGGGATCTGCACTCTGGTCTTTCTGCTTGTCTGGCGGGCATTTTACCTACTGAGCCATGTCTGGGCACTCTGTCACCACCACCACTTTGCTTCTTGAGAGAAGGTTTCTCACTAAGCTGGAGCTCACCTACTGGTTGGTCATTAAGCTCTTGTGGTCATCAAACACCTATCATGTCATGTCTGGGTGATGCTCCTCCCACTGCCCCCCACCCCTGACCCCCAGAACAAGATATGCATACCCACCTGTTTTTTTTTTTTCTTTTGCTTGGATGCTGGGTGCTGGGTCTTCATACTTGCATGATGAGCTCTTTCCCAGTCCCTCTTCCTAAGTTTTGATGTAAAATTGCATAGGCCTCATGAAGTAAGTTGGGATTATTTCTTCTTTTTAAATTTTTGTCAACAAATTTATGATTCAAATAATTTTTTAAAAAAATGTTTTGGTGAGCCTTCCATAAAATTATCATGTATACCAGGTGCTTTTTGTAACCAAACTTTATTAGCTTTGATATAAACATGAAGAAGTAGAAAGCAGTGTTTTCTGAAACTTTTCTAGTGATTCCAGGCAGCAAGAAGTTGTAGATGTTTTATCACATCTGCCCATGCACATGCTTTGAAGAGATGTTATTTTATTCTATAAAGGGCTACTTACCATAGTTTGGACCATAGAATTCTACCCTAATGACTCAGGTAACAGAATGACAGGTACTAACTTCATCTGCAGACCCATAGCCCACTGGTTGTTCAGTCCCTTCTTAAATGACCTAAAGGCTGATCTGGGGCAATCATATTTGTCCCTCTTTTTTTCATGACTTTTTTCAATGTCAAATTCTTTTTAAAAAGTGATTGTTGGAAAAAAAAAACCCAAATATCAGGAAATGTAAGTAAATAGTCTTTGAGACTAGCAAAAGTGTTGTACTTTTTAACCATCTCCTTTATATTTATAAATCATGGACTTGTACTTAAATAAGAATTATAGTTTCAGGAACAACATAATAGTGTTTCATAAAGTTGCTGTATTGCTTTGTTGATTTCAAATATTAATGAGGCAAAGGAAAAGGGTAGCTATGTACTTAAATGTCCCTGTTTCGTATTGGCTAAGTTTAAAGCAATTGTACAATATTGACATATGCTTTTATTATATTTAAAGGAGCCAAAATCAATAATAGTGCTTCACAAAGATGTATTTATTCATTTAAACTATTACTAATTAATATGCTCATTCAGTAAATAAATGTTCATTGAATACTATTTTGTATTCTCAGCATTACATTGATTTCTAGGGAAATTACAGTTAATAAAACATTTTGTTCTTGCTTTTATGTACTTACATTTTAGAAGAGGAAGCAGACATTGAACAAATTAATTACACAGTTAATTCCTGAATTATAGTAGTAAAAGTACTATGTAAAACAAGTTATTTAAAGAAGGGCCAGAAAATTAGAAATTATCCTAAAATATGATAGATGAATTATCAGTCATTACATATATAATAATTTAAAAAAATGAATATTGCTGATGAATCTCAGCCATTGTAAGTGAAAACTTCTAAATAAAATAGTGGCAAAATGAATTCAATATTAAGAAATCTATTTATGGTGTTAAATCATCAAATGCAAAAAATAGTATTTTCACCAATATATGATAAAGAGGCATTTATAAAATTCACCATATAAGTCTTTGTTACAATTTTTGATGTCTGGTAATGGTGGCTCATGCCTATACTCCTAGCACTTAATAGGTAGAGGCAAGAAGAATCACTACTACATAGTGATTGAAGAAGAGCCTACGTCTTAAAAACAACAGACTAACAAATAGATTCTAATACAGATTTAAATATCCATATAGTATGGTAGTATGTGTATATGCTCATGTGAGTTGTTCACATGTGTGGACAACTGCATATGCACTGGAGCATGTATACATATGAGACCAGAGGTCAATGTTGGGTGTTGCCTTCAATCTCTCTCCACCTCACTTTTTAAAAGAGGTTCTTTCACTGGAGCTCATTATTTAAGGTAGAAAACTGGCCAGTGAGCTCTAGTAAATCAGCACTGCGGTTGTAGACACGTACTGACTATGGTACTTGACTTTATGTGAGTTCTGGGAAGCCAAACTCCTCATATTTGTACAGCAGGCAGCACACCAATTGAGCCATCTCCTCAGTCTCAATAATACGTATTTTTATTGACTGCTTACTATAGTCAATCGACTTTTCAAAGTACTTTTTTATTTTAATACATTTTTATTATTATTTCAGCTCATACAAACTTAATAGGTACACCAGTTCCCTTCCTCCCTCCTCCTCCCCCCGAACCCCCTGCTTTCCCTCCCCTCACCCCTCCCGCCCCATCCCCCCATGCCTCCCGCCCCAATTCCCAGAGTCCTTTCTTGTGCATGCCTGACTCTCCTCTGGGCCCTCCTCTCCAATGACGTACAAGGACCTAGTAGCATTTCCCTGAACCCTTTCCTGTGTTCCCCTTAAGCATAGGAACACTGCTGTGGCTGTCAATCCCTTGTCTCCAAGGATCTTGGTGCCTTTAGCAGATGCTAGACTTTGTGAGGTCAATAGTGTGTTGGACATTGCGCCGGGCATGCAATGTCCAATTATGATTGCTTCGGCCCTAACTTGTGAGGAGTATCTTGCAAATCATTGCTCCTCACATCCTTTTGCTCTTACACTCTTACCGCCCCCTCTTCCGCAAATGTCCCTGAGCTTCAGGATGGGGAGAGATTAGTCTGGCCTAGTTCTAGGTGGTTGATATAGAGTCTCTGAAGTTCTGGATTGTGGTTCGTTGATTTTCTTTTGCAGTTTTGTTGCTCCTGCAATGCCCTTCACTCCATCGTGATGGGCACTGTATGTCACCCCCTGGCCAGAGACAGAAAACTGTTAAACTGGAGTCTTATTATAAGAGCACATTCAAGGGTAGATGTAATACTTATACCCAAAAGTGGAATCACAGGGTCATATGGCATTTGGCAATGGGAGGGGTCAATCACCCATTTGCAAAATGGTTACTTTTTAATCTGCCGGACTATATGCCCTCCCCTTCTGGTGAGTTCATACCCCCTTAGTTGTAAATGATCAGGAACGAATTGTGAACTTAACTAGGTGTCACATTACTTTCTTGCCGTCCTTGATGGAGGCCTATTTTCTCTACTGTAACATGGTCACTTCTCTCCTTGTTTCTGGTGTGGCCCTCCAACCCCATCCCTCCTGTTCATAATCCTTGCAATTACTGTAGGTAATACATAGATTTACCTATGAGTGTCTCAAGATGGGAAGGGTGGGTTTGGTATTAGGAGCTACCTATTAGGGAGTACATACGGCGCTTAATTTTCTGGGTTATTAATAATTAATATAATTGTTTCTAATTACACTTAATATAATTGTTTCTAATTACATCCATTTCCTGGCAAATTCCAGTAATTCATCATTTTTGATGGCTGAGTTGTACTCCATTGTATAGATGTACCAAAGTTTCCTTATCCACTCGTCAACTGTTGGACATTTGGGTTGATTCCATGACTTTGCTATTGTATCCAGTGCTGCTATGAACATGGTCGTGCTTGTGCTATCGAGGTGAACCTCTGCTGTATGGGGGGTTATACCCAAAAGTGGAATAGCAGAGTCATATGGCATTTCAATCTTTAATTTCTTTAAGAATCTCCAGACGGCTCACCAGAGTGGCTGTATGAGCCTGCATTCCCACCAGTAATGTAGGAGAGTTCCCCTCTCTCCACATCCTCTCCAGCATTTGTTGTTGTTTGTGTTATGGATTTTTGCCATCCTGACCGGGGTGAGATGATATCTCAGGGAAGTTTTGATTTGCATTTCCCTGATGGCTAAAGAAGTGGAGCATTTTTTAAGATATTTGTTAGACATTTTAATTTCATCCCTGGTAAAATTTCTTTTAAGTTCCAGGGCCCATTTTTTAATTGGGTCATTGGTTTCCTTGGTGTTTAGTTTTCTAAGTTCTTTGTGCATTCTGGACAGTAGAGTTCTATCAGATATGTGGTTCGTGAAGATTTTCTCCCATTCTGTGGGTTGCCTTTGAGCTCGTATTACAATCTCTTTATCTGAACAGAAGCTCTTTAATTTCACAAGATCCCAACTGTGGAGAGTTGGTAGCAGTGACTGGGCCATCGGATGTCTGTTTAGGAACTGTTGGCCTAGCCCAATCAGCTCGAGGGAGTTCGCTATCCTTTCAACTATGGTTTTTATAGTCTCTGGCCTTATATCAAGGTCCTTGATCCATTTGGAATTAAGTCTTGTACATGGTGACAAGTACGGGTCCAGCTTTAATCTTCTGCATTTGGAGATCCAGTTTTGCCAGAACCATTTGTTGAAGATGGCTGTTTTTTTTCCACTGGATTCTTTGGGCCCCTTTGTCAAAGACCAAATGGCTGTAACTTTGTGGACTTATATCTGCCTGTTCAATCCTTATCCATTGATCTGTGTGTCTATTTTGGAGCCAGTACCAGGCTGTTTTTATAACTATGGATTTGTAATATAGACTAAGGTTTGGTATGGTAATACCTCCAGCAGTGTTTTTGTTACTCAGGATTGTCTTTGCTATCCTGGGTCTTTTGTGCCTCCATATGAATTTTGAGATTGTTTGGTCAACTTCTTTAAAGAATTGCTTTGGGATTTTAATTGGTATAGCATTGAATTTGTATATTGCCTTTGATAGGATGGTCATTTTTACGATGTTGATTCTGCCAATCCAGGATCATGGGAGGTCTTTCCACCTTCTGGTGTCTTCTGCAATTTCTTTCTTTCGGGTGTTAAAGTTTTCATTGTAAAGGTCTTTTACCTCCTTGGTTAGGTTTATACCAAGGTATTTCATTTTTTTAGGGGCTATAGTAAATGGGATTGTTTCTCTCAAGGCTTTTTCACTTCTTTCATTCTGGGCATATAGGAAGGCCTCTGATTTTTGCACATTTATTTTGTATCCTGCCACCCTGCTCAACTTCTCAATTAGTTCCAGGAGCTTCCTGGTGGAGTTTTTGGGATCTCTCAGGTATAAGATCATGTCATCTGCAAACAGGGATAGCTTGACTTCTTCCTTGCCGATTTGAATCCCTCTTATGTCCCTTTCTTGTCTTATGGCTTCAGCTAAGACTTCAAGTACAATATTGAATAGAAGTGGTGAGAGTGGACAGCCTTGTCTAGTTCCTGATCGAAGTGGGAATGCTTCCAATTGTTCCCCATTGAGCATAATCCTTGCTGTGTGCTTGTTGTATACAGCTTTTATTATGTTGATAAAGGTTCCTTCCATTCCTACTGTCTCTAGCGTTTTGATCATAAAAGGCTGTTGGATCTTGTCAAAAGCTTTTTCTGCATCTATCGAGAGTATCATGTGGTCTTGGACTTTGGACTGGTTTACATGATGAGTTACATTTATTGATTTGCGTATGTTGAACCAACCTTGTGTGCCAGGGATGAAGCCTACTTGGTCCCCGTGAATAATCTTTTTAATATGTTTTTGAATCCGATTTGCTAAGACTTTGTTGAGAATCTTTGCGTCTGTGTTCATCAGAGAGATCGGCCTATAGTTTTCTTTTTTAAGTGAGTCTTTATTAGGTTTTGGGATTAAAACGATATTAGCTTCATAGAAGGAATTTGGTAGTGTTTCTTCCTTGCTATATGATGGAACAGTTTAAGGAGTATTGGTATTATTAACTCCTTAAATGTCTGGTAGAACTCTGTGCTGAATCCATCTGGTCCAGGACATTTTTTGGTGGGAAGATTCAAGATTACTTCCTCAATTTCCTTATATGTTATAGGACTATTTAAATAATTCACAACTTCCTGATTCAATTTAGGTAAGTGGTGTTTACTTAGAAATTCATTCATCTCTTTTGTGTGGTCAAACTTCACAGAGTATAAGTTTTTGAAATATGATGTTATAATTTTCTGGATTTCTTGGGTATCAGTAGTGATAACTCCATGTTCCTTTCTGATTTTGTTAATTTGGGTTTTCTCTCTCCTGCTTTTGGTTAATTTAGCTAGGGGTGTATCAATCTTGTTGATTTTTTCAAAGAACCAGCTTTTTGACTGGTTGATTTTTTCTATCGTTTTCTTAATCTCAATTTCAGATATTTCTCCCCTTATTTTGCTAATCTCCTCTCTTCTACTATTTTTGGGATCAGATTGCTCTAGTTTCTCTAAAGCTTTAAGCTGCATTGTTAAGTTGTTTATTTCTGATGTTTCCATTTTTTTGATGTAGGCATTAAGAGCTATGAACTTACCTCTTAGAACAGCTTTCATTGTGTCCCAGAGATTTTGGTAAGTTGTATTTTCATTATCATTCACTTTCAGGAAATCTTGAATTTCCTTTTTAATTTCTTCCTGAATCCAGTTCTCATTCAGCATCATATTGTTAAGTTTCCAGGAATTAGTGTATTTTCTCTTATTTGATGTGTTGTGGATGTCCAGCTTTAGGCCGTGGTGGTCTGATAGGGCACAGGTTAGAATTTCAACTTTCTTGTATATGTACGGATTCATTTTTGGCCCAGTATGTGATCTATTTTAGAGAAAGTTCCGTGTGCTGCTGAGAAAAATGTGTATTCTTTGGTGCGTGGGTGAAAAGTTCGATAGAGATCTGTAAGGTCCATTTCTTTCAGGGTTTGATTAAGTTCCAAAGTGTCTCTGTTAAGTTCTATCCCATGTTGAGAGGGCGGTGTTGAAGTCCCCAAGAATTATCGTTTGGGGGTTGATTTCTTGCTTTAGACGCTGTAGGGTTTTCTTAATGAATGTGGAGGGGCCCGTATTGGGTGCATAAATGTTCAGTATTGTGAAGTCTTCCTGGTGAATTGTACCTGTGACTAAAATGTAGTATCCATCCGTGTCTCTTATAATTTTCTTTGGTTTGAAATCCACTTTGTCTGATATCATAATGGCTACCCCTGCCTGTTTTCTGCTTCCATTTGCTTGTAGAATCGTTGACCAGCCTTTTATTTTTAGAGCATGCCTATCTTTTGTGGTGAGATGGGTTTCCTGCAGGCAGCAGATTGATGGATTGTGATTTTTAATCCAAGTTTATAATCTGTGTCTCTGATCGGTGAATTAATTCCATTAACATTTAGTGTTATAATGGAGAAACTATTTTTAATTCCAGACATTTATTATGTTTAGTAGTTTTTATAAGTATATTGCTTCGCTTTTAATGGTGTTATATTTGCCTTCTGTTCTCCTGGATATGCCTGTTTTTTTTTTTTTCACGCCTGAGTATGATTTCTAGCCTTTTTTGAAGGCCTGGTTTGGTGGACATGTATCCCTTAAAGTTGTCTTTGTGCTGGAAAGTTTTTCTTTCTCCCTCGATCATGACTGATAGTTTTGCAGGGTAAATCAGCCTGGGTTGACATTTTTGCTCATTCAATACTTGAAGTATGTCTCTCCAAGCTCTTCTGGCTTTTACTGTTTCGACTGAGAAGTCATTTGTTATTTTAATAGGTTTACCTTTAAAAGTGACTTGTTTTTTCTCCCTTGAAGCTCTCAGCACCAGTTCTTTATCTTGAATGTGGAGTGTTTTAACTATTATTTGCCGTGGCGTGCTTCTGTTTTGGTCGTATCTGTTTGGGGTGCGGAATGCCTCTTGTATATGGATGGGCCTCTCTTTTTTTAGATGAGGAAATTTTCCTTGATGATCGTTTGAAAAATTTCCTCAGGGGTGGTATTTTGAGATTCTTGCTCTGGTATTCCATGAATATGCATGTTAGACTTCTTCGGGGTGTCATATATCTCCTGAATATTTCTCTCAATTATCTTTTTGGCTTTAACAACCTCTTCCATTGAGCTCGTTAAAACTCCCACTTTATCTTCAAGATCTGAAATTCTGTTTTCTGCTTCATTAGTTCTGCTGATAAGACTCTCTGTGGAGTTCTGTGTTGAATATAACTTGTCTTTTAGCTCAGTTTTAAACTCTGCTTGAGTCTGCTTTAACTGCTCTATGCCAGTTTTTGTTTCTTGCACTGTTTTTCTCAACTCCTCCAAATGTCTGTTGTGTTCCTGTTCAAAGTGATTGATTCGATTATGTAATTCCTCCCTGATTTCCTCTTTCATAGTATTGAACATGGTAATGATCATATTTTGAAAGTCGTTATCCTGCGTCAAGCTTTCTTGGCCTTTTTCCGCGGGTTTGTTCTGGTTGGAGTCTAACATTATGGGATTAATTTCTTCAGCGGGAAATTTGTTTACTTGAGTGTTGCTTCTCATGGATTTGCACTTTGACTTTGGCATTGTCGTTTTAACTCTTACGATCTTTCAATTTCACTAAACTGAATTATTTGGCCTGGGGTTCTGGGGGTAGGCAGGGACAGAGCTTACCTAGGTCGCGGGTGAGGCCCGGCTGGACTGCTTTTGCGCGAACTGGATCGGCGGAGCGGGGTGGGGTAAAGGGAGGATGGGGGCGTCGGCGTGGAGCTGTTTAACTTGAGGGCAGCTGGGGCGGGGCCCGGGCGCAGGGGGAGGTCCTCCTCGTCCCTCGGCCCTGTGCTCGGCTCAGGCTGGATGGTGGGAGTCGGAGCCGGGTCCCTTTGGGCTGACCTGGGGTTCTGGTGGGCGGGCGCGGGCGGAGCTTACCTAGGTCGCCGGGTGAGGCCCGGCTGGACCGAGCGTCCCGACCAGCGGAGCGGGGTGGGGAAAGGGAGTTTTCAAAGTACTTTATGAGTTCTATCATTTAAACCTTTGAGGAACTCATGGAGTTTTCTCTTAAATGTAGTAATTTTATCTTTAGAAGCCCAGAGAAAGTGTGTTGAATCCTTTTAATCCTTTTAATCCTTATACTATATTGTCTGGCTTTTCTAAGCATGTTTGATATTTATGTTTTGGTGGTATTATACTTCCCTTCTGTCCTCCTGGATAAGCTTGTTCTTTTCTTCAAGCTTGAGTATCATTTCTAGGATTTTTTGAAGGCCTGGTTTGGTAGACATATGTATCCCTTCAAGTTGTCTTTGTGCTGGAAAACTTTTCTTTCTCCCTCAATCATGACAGATAGTTTTGCCGGGTATATCAGTCTGGGTTGGCATTTTTGCTCATTTAATACTTGAAGTATGTCTCTCCAAGCTCTTCTTGCTTTTGCTGTTTCCATTGAGTAGTCATTTGTTATTCTAATAGGTTTACCTTTAAAAGTGAGTTGCTTTTTTTCTCTTGAAGCTCTCAGCACCTTTTCTTTGTCTTGAATGTGGGGTGTTTTGACTGTAATTTGCTGTGGCGATTTTCTATTTTGGTCGTATCTGTTTGGAGTGAGAAATGCCTCTTGTATTTGGATAGGCCTCTCATTCTTTAGTTGTGGGAAGTTTTCATTTATGATGAATTGAAATATTTCCTCAGGTGTGGTATTTGGGATTCTTGTTCTGGTATTCCATGAATGCGCATGTTAGGCTTCTTCAGGGTGTCCCATATCTCTTGAATGTTCCTCCCCAGTATCTTTTTGGCTTTAACAATCTCTTCCATTGATCTGGTTAATTCTCCCACTTTTTCTTCAAGATCTGAAATTCTATTTTCTGCCTCATTTGTTCTGCTGATAAGACTCTCTGTTGAGTTTTGGGTTGAAGATAACTTGTCTTTTAGTTCAATTTTAAACTCTGCCTGAGACTGTTTTAATTGCTCCATACCTATTTTTGTTTCTTGAACTGCTTTTCTCAACTCCTCCAAATGTTTGTTGTGTTCCTGTTCAAAGCGATTGATTCGATTATGTAATTCCTCCCTGATTTCCTCTTTCATAGTATTAATCATGGTAAGGATCATACTCTGAAAGTCGTTATGTTGGGTTTGGCTTTCATGGCTATTTTCTGTGGATTTGTTCTGGTCGGAATCCTTCATTATGGGATTGATTCTTTCGGCAGGAGATTGGTCTTCCTGGGTTTTGTTTCTCGTGGATCTGCACTATTGTTTGGCTTTTCTGTAAGATACTAGATAGGTAGGTAGGTGGGTAGGTAGGTAGGTAAGTGGGTGGGTGGGTGGATAGATGGATAGATAGATAGATAGATAGATAGATAGATAGATAGATAGATAGATAGATTGATTGATAGAGGCCAATATCTTGCTTAATAGAGAAATGCCAGAGGCAGTTCCATAAATTCAAACAGATTTTTTTCTATTCTTGTCATCATCATTATTATTAAAGTGCTAACTAAAGGTTCTTTGCTTTTTTTTTTTTTGAGATTGGGTTTTGCTGTAAATCTCATGTCCTTGAGCTCAGCTTGTCTCAGCTTCTTGGATATTGGGTCTATAAGTCACCATCTTGGCAAGAAGTCTTACAAAAGCAATGAAAAGAAATTTTAAGTGAAAAAAAGGAAAGGAATATCATTAACCACATATATCTTTGTGTGTGTGTGTGTGTGTGTGTGTGTGTGTGTGTGTGTGTTTGTATCAGTGAGCATTGTTTGCCCTTGTGGAAAACCTAACTATATCTTCTTGAAAATTCATTTATAGGACTGAAAAATATCTAGTGGCTCAACTAAAAAACATGGGAAAATACGAATCATAATGACAAATTCGTAAACATTGAAATGGAACTAGTCCTGTGTATATTGTCAAGGAGACACAGAATGAATCTGTGCACATACACATTACAAAAAAAATGGAGAAAGGAATTTTTTTAGCCACCTGTGTGTGTGTGTGTGTGTGTGTGTGTGTGTACAAACAGATATTTGTATATTCTTTTTGAGATCCAAGATTGATATAGGAAATTATCCTTGATTGTTCTTTTACATTATTTTTTTGAGGGTGATTCTCTAATTAGACCCAGAGCTCATTTACAGGGCTGCAGGTTCCATCTTCTTGGGCTGGAATTACAGGTCAGCTGCCATATACTATACATGTCGTTTTACCTGGGATCTGGGGATCAGCATTCCAGTCTTGCTTTTGCAGGAAGTGATTTGGGTTGTCAAGGATCTGAGAAAGGGACTGATGTTCCAGTATCGGTGAATGGTAACTTGATGCAATTTTTGTGGACATTCTCTTAAAATTTAAATGGATGTATTCTTTTCCTAAATGATGCTACTTACAGGGATTCTCCTCCATTTGTACTTTTGTTTGTTTAACATACTCATCATTCATAAGCATGCCGTCATTGCCTAAATAGCAGGGGATTGGCAGAAAAAGGCCATCAATATGAAACTAGCATAATTTTAGGACATATCATGGAATGTTCAACGTAGTTGGTTAAATGAATGAGGAAATTTTAAAGTAGTGATGAGACAAAATCCAAGATGCATTCTTTCAAGTGAAATAAAAGTTAAGTGAGAGCAGTTTGCCTACTACGCTGGCATTTGCATAAGTGGCACACATGATTTCACTTACAAATGAATGGCTTATTTTTATTTTATGTTTATTTTCAGGGCTGGGAAGATGGCTTAGTGGTTAAATCCTTTGCTTTGCATATGAAAGGAATCTGAGTTTGAAGCCCTAAATCCCACATAAAATTACCTGACAGGGAGATGGGAGAGATGGTTTAGGGGTTAAGACTGCCTTACAAGCAGAAAGACCTGAGTTCAGATCCCAGGTCCCACCTTAAAAACACCAGACAGAAAAGGTGACAGCCTGCAATTCTGGCCATTGTGGGCAGAGTCTGGGAAATCCCATAATGAAGCAAGAAAGAGGTAGAAGCAATGCAGGATGATTCCTGGTCCCCCATAGGGACACACAATGTCCTTTGATACACACACACACACTATGCACTATGTATGTGTGTATGTGTGTGTGTGTGTGTGTGTGTGTATGTATTTAAAGTTAAAAATTGGCAGTTATGGTAGCCTTCCTATAATTCTAGCCCTGGAGCCTGGGAATTCCCCTGAGTAAGTTAGTTAACTCCACTAGCCCATGCTTAGAGTGAGGCTCACAAAAATAAAAGGGAAGAGTTATGGAGTATGATTCCTATTACCTCGGACCTCCACAGGGACACACACTGAAGTGCACATACATGTTCTCCCACCTACATGTAAACACATACACTCATACTCACTCCATACATACTTACATGGAGAAGAAAAAAAAGTGTATTTCCAGGTGATGAATCAATATCTGGGAAAGAAGTAAAGAGACACTTTCTGTTCACTGAATATTCTTTAATGCTTTATAACAAGTGTTGTCTGTTCTATTAAGAGTAAATGAACCATATAAATGTAAGAAATTTAGCTTTTTTAAAATTGGGATTATATTAGTTCATGGTTGCATTTGTAAAGTCTTACTGAAAAGACCTTCATGCACAGGAAGCTGCATGTAATTTCATTTGTCCATCTTGGAAAAAGCATGGCTGGTCTTGTTATGATTTGACTCAGTGTTTCTAAATGTCCTGAGTTTTCTAAAATGCTGGATTAGCTCTTCTGGTTTGTGATTAGTGGCCCATGGGTAAAAGATCTTTGATACTCTATTTAAATTATCTGGCAGGGACAGATATTTGAAGGATGGAACTGTTTCTCTCATTTTAAAAGAAGAAATTTATTTTGTAGTGGTGGCACAGTATGTTGATGAGCATATGCAAAAACTGGAGCTTTCACTTTGGAAATCTCTCAGATGGAAGGAGAGAATGGAAACTGCAAAAGTGTGCTTTAGCCTTGTCTTTCCATGCTTAACCATGGATCATGCTGAGTGGCTCTGACTGAGTAAGGAGTTTCCTTCCATTTTACTCAAGCTGCTGCATTCCTAATGGAGAAGCAGTGGTGTTAGAACCTTTTTTTTTTTTTAGAGTGGCAGATTAATGAGGCTGCGTAACTGGTTTCTAGTTAGACAAAGAAGGCTTTGATGTAAGAGATGGTGTGATTTTGCCTTTAGATATTTCATGTGACAGCTCTTTTCTTTGAGTTCATGTATTTTTCCCCCAAGGTAAAAAAATAAGCTAGTTTCTTGATGTCACTGAGTTTGCAAGTTGTTTTTGTTCATTTTGAATGATGAATAGACCTCACAAGTTAATAGTAATAAAGACAAAAAGACAGCTTTCCTTTCTCTCTTTTTAAAGATGAGATAAAAATATAGTTGAAAGTGATTATGCAACTTTCCCAAGCTCTCATGACAAACAGGTGACAAAGCTAAAATTTCCCACATAATGTCATATTGGGATGGGAAATGTATCCTTATTTGAAATATTACATCAGTCATATGCTTTATAGAGCACTCAGGCCAGTAGAAGCATTACTGAGCTCTATTCTAGGCACACAAGAAAGTGGTTTGAAAATTGGACGGCATCGTGGCATTCATTTACACAGCATTCAAAACAAAATTAATTCTGAGTCAAGCAAATGGAATCGCAGAACTTAAGAGGGTGAGAAATCAGTTGTCTTGTGTTTACTTCTTTCTTTTTATCCTCTCATTTTCTCTAGTTGATGTTCTTCTCAGATGCCAGAGACTAGTCATTGTTGCCAGATGACTGGGCTCTGCTGGCTCATCAAAGGGCTGTGGCAATGCTTGTTTCCATGAGAGTGGAAGGAAAGATGCAATGGAAAAAGCACACACAATTTTTTTTTAAGTAGCTGGCGATGTGAGTCTCAGTGCCCTGCGTAATGAGAATGTCATCTGATAGCTCTTAGAGCTGGAGCCTCATGAATAAAATTGCCATGCTTGGGGTTAGCTCCAAAATTTGTGAGTAGCGGCAGAGCTCTTGGTTAACATGTCCACAAACAGGATGTCAGTAATCTATGCAACTTACCTTTGTTCCACTTGGTTGGCCAGGGATTATTGGATATACCAGAAAAGGAAAAAGAATGCTTAATTTCTACAGTTATTGGTATTTAAAAGGTGTGTTTTTAAAGAAAAATTCATTTTGGGGTGATCAGTGAGTTCATCTGAAATTTCAGGAAATCTTCCTTGAAATTTTATGGTAGGTTGTTCTTAAAACTCTACTTCCAAAAAGACTTGGTGGCTAAAACCTGTAATAACACTGCTGGAGAAGCTGAAGTATGGAGGTCCCAGAAGTACAAGATAAACCTCAACAACATATCAAAACAAGGGACAGGGGCTATGGCTCAGTAGACAAAATCACAAGCCTGATGATCTGAGTGTGATCATGGACCTCATGTTAAAGGCAGATGAGGTGATGTACATCTGTACTACCAGCACTTCTGCAATGAGCTATTAAGAATACTGGGAGCATGTAGTAATAATGTTTTAGTTTTCTCAAAACTGTCACAAAATATCTGTAATAGTTATTCTTGTGTGTTGCTGTGAGAGAACATTCAAAGTCAAGCAATTTAAGGGAGAAAGGGAGATTTATTCAATTTGTGGTTCCTTCATAGTGGAGGCAGCATGGCTGGCTGGCTGAAACTGGAGACAGGCTATGTTACTGCAGACATCTTGGAGGCTGAGAGTTACAAGACTGCTTGCTGCAAAGGCAGACTTCTCGTGGAGGTAGGGTGAATTTATCCACCGGCAAGGCTCCACCTTTTAAGGTGCCATGACCTTCCCAAACACATGAAACTGTGGGGGACACATTTCAAATCATGACAATACCTGACCCAAGCAATGTCTAGGGAAAGAGTTAAATTCCAGCTTATAGTCCATCACTGCAGGGAAGTCATAGCAACAGGAACTCTTCACAATATTTCTACTCAAGATCAGAAATAAAGGGATGAATAATTGCATGCATGCTTGCATATATGCCTATGGTCAGCTAACTCTCTCCATCTTTGTATAATCCTAGATCACCTGCCTCAGACTGGTCCCTCCCATAGTGGGATGGATCATCCCACATTAATTATGCACTCAAGACAGGTGTGTTAAGAGGCTATGTTAATCCAGAGAATACTTCTCTGATGGGTCCAAAGACCTGTCTTCTAGGTGTCAAATTAACTATCATAGACAAAATCAAGGGAGAGATCCTGCCTCAAAAACAATGTGGAATGCAAGAACCAACTCCTAAAATTGTCCTTTGACCTCCACATGTATGTTGTAGAATGTGTGCACAAAGACACAGGCATACAATATGTTGTGAAATGTGTTCACAAAGACACAGACAAAACAAATAAATAAAATTTTATTTAATTTAAAATTAACAAACACTTCTATTGTAGTCCACGCTAACAGTCATTTGGAAATATAATAAATATACTAATATACCAAAATATCACAAAATCACACAAAATTTTAGAGTCTATAAAGGAATTATTAAACTATTCAGAAAGTCAAGGCAAGACATCCCTTACTTGATTTCTTAGCAATTTAGATGTTTTACTATGAAGTTTATGGTGTTACATCTAACTAGATGAAATAGGTGTAATAAAGTGGCTGACTATCTGATTCAGGTGCAATAGTTGGAGCGAAATGGGTGAATGATGTGTATTTGTGTTTTGTAGCTGTGTAGTATCTTTGTGCTAATGCTTCCCATAGTGAATCAGTTTAAAATCAGTTTTAGGTAGTTATCATCATACATAGCCCTTTTCTTCTTGTTTATATGGTTGTCATGCTCACTGTCTCTTTGTGTGTGTGTGTGTGTGTGTGTGTGTGTGTGTGTGTGCACGCGCGCGCAATACCTTTTTTCTGGGAAACACTTAACTATATATATGAAAAAAAAAAGCAAACTATCTTGGTCATTGCAGAATTTCTTGCCATCTTTGAGGATTACTCTGTTTTCCTTAGTCCTAAATTTATTATGGGCAAAGATTATAAGCCACAAGTCCATGCAAATGAGTGCTTTATGTTGTGATGCCTTCACCAGTCTGAAACTGCTAGGCTAAAGAAGAGGCTGTGTAGTGATTCTCTTGACAGCAGAGGTGCTTTGTATTCCCTTAATGTCTCAGCGCCTGCATTTGGTCCCAACCTCGGAATGAACAGCTTGTTTTCCAATCAAATGTGTTCTGCAATTCGACCTTTTTTGGAAATTAGGTACACTTTCCAACATATATGCTTAGAGACCCTTGGGTATTTGAACCATTTCCTAGTTTACTTTCCCAACCATAAAAGATCCCATGTGTGAAGCATGTAGAATGAGAATGTCAAGATATTTGGGTAGATTCTTTCTGCAGAAAACATATTTGCTTATTGCAGTTTCTCTGGGAAGACTTTAAAGTAACTCAAGGACAGTCTAGAAGCATCCTTGCACAGTCGGAATAATTTATTTCTGTTGTATAACTAGAACCTTCCAGAGTATAAACTGATGAGCCACCTCAACTACCACCTCTTTTATGAAGCTTTTCTTGATGCCCTTTTTATAAAGAAAGTAGTTATCCTCTGCTCTGCTTTTCCAAAGCACTTTGACCTTTCACAAAAGTGCTTATCTCATATCTCAATCTGCTTCGAATTATATTTTTCATCTCTTTCCCAATCCACTATATAAATTCAGTAAGAGCTTTATCTGACTCGTTTGTTTAATCCTTCAGTTATGTCCAGACTATTGCATATAGCTCACTCTCATCTCACCTGTTTTCCTCCTTTAAAGGGATCTGCTTTCTCCCTCTTGTCCGCTGTGACTATGTGCTCTTAAAATCACCATTCACATGCAACTCCAGTGGTTTATTTATATAGCTGTCTTTTCTGTTAGAATAGCACTATGCTTCCATCTGTATTACCTCAGGGCCTAGCACAATGCCAGAAAACAGAATGTTCATTACATTTTTATTAAATGAGTGTTGGATTTTATTCGGTGGTGGTGTGACCTTCAGTATATAAATTGGAAACATGGAGGCCCATTTCCCATAGTTAACCTGTACTACACACTAACAATAAGGCATATGTAGCCATCACGTATAATAACATATGTGCTGTAGTACTTACTTTTAATCCCCAGAGAACCACAAATACCATTGTAGTATTCATTATATTGAGATCTTCATGATAGAAAGACTACTTCCTAACTTTTATTTTAAAATTCAAAGTTGGCAATTTATCTCTTAAAAGGTTAAACAGTTGATTGCTATGTCTCTCTTCTCTGATCTCTTACCAAATAGACTTGACATTTTGCCTTTTCATTGATTTAATGAAAGGATTTCCTGTTAATTAGTCTGTGTGTCTTTTTCCTTACAGGGAAAAGTAAATGCTCTGTGTTTAGGAATTTATGCCTACAATAATGCCTAGAGAGCACAGGATATGATTAATGATATCTATTGAGTCAAATATGTGTTGACAACATGATGGAATTAGAAAAACCCTATAAAAATTCCTTAAGTGAAAGTTCTTTTTACTGCTTTGGAAGAATCAATGGGACCAAATGACTTTTAAGATAGATGCAGAGGAATGAGTTGAGTGTTTTTTTTAATGTATCAGGATGAATAGGCTGATTTTAGAATTTGAGCTCTGAAGATAGAGCAAGATGATAGGGGTTTATTTATTATTATATTTGAAAATTTTTACTTTCTTCTTAAGGAAATCCCAGTTTATAAAAATTGACTTGAAAACCATGTAACATAGGATCATAAAACTGGGCCAGGTGTCTTACAAAAGATTCTTAACCTGAAAGTATCTTAGCAAGAAGATGGACTAGAAATTTTTAAACAGCTCAAGTCAGAGTCACTTGTGATAATCAGAAAGGGACCTTCACATTTGGACATGAAAAAGTTTGAGAAAATGCATTTACTTTTCTTCTGCAGAGATTTTTACCTTAAGATGGATATTTTATCCTTTGAGTGTTGACAAATCTCAGTTCATAAGGATAATTATCTTTAAAAATGTTCTGCTTTAAAGGCTAGGTATTTAAAAATAGTGTGATTCCTTGTTTCTAAGTCACTTGTCCACACCATCATCTTGCTACTGTTAGGGTAGGAGCCTTCTGAACGTATACTGAGTGGCAACTTTTGTCAGTGTGTATTCATAATTCTCTTATCTTGTGCCTTGATTGCAGGATATTGTGTTGTGAATTAACATTTAAATATGTTTTTAATTGCCGATTTCTTAAATTATAGAAAAGTCTCTTAACCTTCTCTGAATATATTGATTTAGAATATGAACTACGTGGTACATTACAATATCCAGTGAAAGAGGCTGAGTAACACTGTTTAAGGTAAAATCACTCAGTCAAGTCAGCCTTTACCACACAGTTCCATTGTTTATAACAACCTATGTGGATAATCATTACTGAGTAAACATGTCTTTGTGACTGAAAAACAAAAAAAGAGAAATGAGCTAAGGATGGTGGTGTTTACAAGCTATAATATGAGTCTGATATTGGTTGTTTCCAAGTTCTTGAAGAGATATTATTTCCTTATTTTAGATGCTTAACCTAGTTTGTTTCTTTTTCTCTTAAGTATGAACCCTCAAAAATTAGACTTTCACAAAATGTAACGTAAGGAAAACTCAATTAGACAGCAGAGTAAAGTTTCTCAGTAATCAGATTATCTGTTACTTTCGGATCAAATGTAATAGAAAGTACAGGTTTCAATTTTTAAGGAGCTTATAGATCCTAGTTTATATCTCTAGTTTCACATGAAATAGTCTTGATAACATATACACACACCTTTTAACAAGTATTTTTCTCTTATTCCTAGTGGCATTGAACAATTTCAACTTAAACTCTTGAGCTAGTTTTGGTAGTGTTTTATTTTAAAATATGGTAATGAGTGTGTTCTTGAAATTGCACATATTAATAACTTCCTAGAGACATATAGGTCCTTTGTGTATGACAAACTAAGTCACTTATAGTGCTGTTTACAGTTTTTTTTATCTTTCACTCTCGTCCTCAAAGGCAGTGGTCTGCTTTTAGAGAAAGCTACAGAAATACCTACTACAGCAGATACTAGAAATTAGCATTTTGAGCTTTATGCTTTATGTAGGAAATTGAATTCTGGCTTGTTTTAACTGACTTGTATAAGATTACATGACCAGTCCATGGCTAGGAACTCCTCGTTCAGGATTTGCTTTTCTGCCTCATGAGATTTCTTTAAAAAATTTTTTTTGCTAGTTTTACAAACCTAATGTGTGGTTGTCCCTGTCACCTCGTCTCTCTCTCTCCTTCCCTCTCCTATTGTATGAGGATCACTCCTTATGGGATTTCTTTAGGTAGTGATGAAGGATGTTCACTTCCATGAAAGCTCTGGCTGCTAAAACTATCAAAATTCTATGGGTTGAGAGTTTAAACTGATAATCTACACCTAGAACCTAAACCCTCAAATTTGTCACATAAAGTCCCATATTAGGAGCCTACACACTAGAGGAGAGTAAATTAGATTCTTCTTACTAGTGAGAGAAGTGATGCTTTTACTTAGTTGAAGCAGGAGTCAGTAAGTGCTAGACCACAGGGGATATTTGCCTAATTGTCTTAAAGATTATGATCTCAAAACAGTTGACTGGAAAGTATGAGCATATGCAAAAACAGAGTGCCTCAGTTATAAAAGATGTTCAGCTCTAAAAGCACAGTTAAGTTGAATCACCAGATACATATGCATACATATGCTTCAGTCACTATAACTTCAATGTGCCTCAGAATCACTTGAAGGGATTGTCAAAATACAGCTCTCTAGGCTCAGTGGAAAGTAAGAACCTGCATTTTTAAAAGGTTCATATGCAATACTTATGTTAATTGTGGAACTATAATTTGAGGGGTAAAAAGAATGGCTAAAAATATAAGTAAGCATTTTGTTTGGATTTCTATGAGCTTTTTAAATTATTATTTTATTTTTCCAGTTTTATAAGCATATATTGAGTACTTATCCCTGCTTCCCACCATCCTCCCTCGCTCCCATTCCCCTTTCTTCCATTCATCAGTGCATCCCACTCCCTCCCACCCTTCTGCCTGTCTGCTTCTATGCACCCCAGAGTTCCCTCTGGCTTGTCTACTCCTGTGGGGGTTCAGGCCTCTTGTGGCACACCAAGTTGCTTTTCTTCAGGCCACCCCACTGATAGGGGCATTTCTCTTCACTCATCTAGCTTTGGTCCTCAAGGTTTCCACTGTATGTTCCCATCTTTCTTGAGTTCCTTGCTAGTCTATAGATACATGTTGGTATGTCAGTCATTATTAAGGTCTGGTAAGGACAAGTCTCATTACCGTTATTTCCTGGATGTGACAATCCTGCTTTGAATAGAATGTTTTGTCCAGTGGTGAACCTTCCCATCTTTAGGTTCCTTCAATCTCACTGCCCCCTTTTCTGTGAGGTTCCCAAGGCTTTAGGATGGGGATTAAGTTGGCCGATTCTGGGTGACCCTTACTGGGTTGCTGAAACTTTACATTATGGCTGGTCGTTGTGTTTACTTCACGGCTCTTCTATTGCCCTAGACTGTATCCTGTCAGGGTGTTGAGATCCTGTGCCTCATTTGTAGAAGAAGACTTCTAGACTGAGTGTTAAGTGTTCTTCAAATGTAGGATTTCCATGAGATTTTCCATTTAAATTTTAAGTTGTCTTTAATCCAACATATAATCCAACATTCCATACAATGGGAAGTTAGGGGCAAGTGTAATTGTAAAGTAACTGACTTTAGTCTACAGGTGCATCCATTTTCTATTGCTGTGTAATCACAA
Organism: Typhlomys cinereus; assembly: GCA_023101885.1. Classification (NCBI taxonomy): domain Eukaryota; kingdom Metazoa; phylum Chordata; class Mammalia; order Rodentia; family Platacanthomyidae; genus Typhlomys; species Typhlomys cinereus. The sequence goes on from JALPQD010000452.1 coordinate 936,680, forward strand.
ACTTAGCTGCTTGAAAGGGTAACCATTCATTAGCTCACAGGTTCTTCAGGTCAGTAATCTGGGACAGCATGACTGAATTCTCTGTTCAGACTGAAATCAAGGTGTCAGCTGAAACTGTTCTCATCTGGAGAACAGTTTACTGGGTTTACTCCCAAGCATATTCCCAAGATTGGTAATATTCATTCCCAATCAGCTGTAAAACTGAAGTTTTATTTTTCCTTCTATCAGCTGGGGATTAGTCTCAGCTCCTGGAACTTGCTGAGGTCTGTAGAAGATACCTTTTGTGAGAGGACCCATCCCAGTCTGACTTAAGAGTCCCTGGTCTGTAGCAATTGAATTTCTCCAGGAGATTAACAAGTTGACATTATTATCACATTCATCGACTGGTGTGAATGTATCTGGAGTGTCTCCTCTTCCTATGATTACAAGATTGAGCTTTGAGGGTGATAAGCTAAGTTTTAGATCGATAAAGATAAACTCACTAAGTATTGAGAAACAGATTGAAGAATGATTCTGTCACCACTGGATTTTATCTTTTGTTGCTTTATCATCTACATCACATAAATATAATGCGAACATTGTTCATCAAGTATCTTAAAATAGAACCATGTTCATTAAAATGAAAATTTCTCAGAAATTCAAGTAGAATGTCTAATGGTGTTTTTAGTTGGCCTCCCAGAGGTTTCCCTGTATAGGAACTGATTATTTACTGAAGTGTTAAGGTTTCTGGGCAATATAAAGTTTTTGAACAGGAGTAGGATCCTGAAAAATAAAACATTTAAAAGTGAAGGGATGACATGTTTTCTTCCCGCTAGAATCCTTGCAAGCTTGGGGAGGCGTGGCCTCGCAAATTGTTAAAGTGAATAATTATTAAATGATATGCTAGTTTTTAATACTTTGTACATTTAGTTGTGTATTTGTTATTTTTATTTGCTGTTTTTGTTTCTTTATCCATTAGCAATTTTCCAGCTTTACTTGCTTGAATATTAATGACTGAGAGGATTTTTGAAATATAAATTTACTTAGTTCCTATATGTAATGCAGACTTTGAAATTAGAATTATTAAATTTCTCTAGAGAAAAATGATAAATAGAGTGTCTTTCACATTATCAGAGAATAAAACTCAGCGTCCTTTTGAGTTTATTCTCAAAATCTATAAACAACCATATTAGGTAAACTTTTGTAGACTTAACTAAGATTTAATAGGCTGGAGTATTGCTTAAGTTTTTAAAAGTCAGCTGTATAATATAGGGCAAGAAACATTTGAGTTTTCTGAAGTTAGTAGTTAGTAGGGAAAGTCTTAAATGTTTAGTTGGCTATCAAGTAAAAAAATAAAAATTATCAGTGTCATATGCTGTGACACAGGCTTTGGAGCTAGAGTAACAAAAGTGAGTGCTGAGATATAATGCCACCATCTTTCTTTCTAGCTCTGTTTTTGTCAGCTACTTTTTTTTTTTTACTGCCCGAAGATAATTGAAAAATAAGTACATTTAAGAAGAACTAATCAGATTGATTAAAAAAAAAGATTCTTAACTTTAAAAGTAAAGTTTGGAAATAGGTATTGATTCTGATTCTTTAACTTCTTGAACTAACTGGCTAACTAAACAATGACATTCCTGATTAGATGCCTGGATTGGCTTCACTGGTGAAGTGAGCATACCCAGTGACTGTCAGCACACATTCTTCAAAACCAGGGACTTTGATTTGGGTCACATGTCCACTCATTGGCTAAGAAAGGCAGGACACATTGGCTAACAGTTCCAATGGCTGTATTTAGTAGGGTACAGATAGTTTCCCTTAAATAATAGAAGTTCTATTATCAAAATAATAGAAAAATATATGCTATGCAGACAACAAAGAACAAATTCTACAAAGGCATTGGGATTAATGGACTTCTAATATTAGGGAAAAGAATAGGGCAATAGTTGGACTGTTCATGGAGACTTATTTTGTTTCAACAGGAGGAAGAGTGTTCCAGCAATTAGACTGCATTGTGAAGTGATGGACTTGCTTTTTTTTTGTGCATGCATGCGTGCGTGCGTACATGCGTGCGTGCGTGCGTGTGTGTGTGTGTGCATGCGTGTGGGTATATATGAGTATATATGCTTGTGGAGGCCCGAGGGTGACATCGGTAATCATCCTGGATTACTCTTCCAACTTTTTACTTTGCTCTGGGATTTCCCACGTTCCTCCTTCCAGGGGTAGAAGTGCAGGTTGTTTCCATGTTTGCCACACATTTTTATATGAGATATGGGTTTCAAACTCAGGTTCTTTTGCTTGTGAGGCAAAGGAAATCCCTGAGCCCTCTCTCCAGCTCTGTACTTTCCATTGTTATTTTTTTTTTGTACTTTCCATTTTTAACAGGGTATTCTTTTGATAGGTTGACACAAAGGGAAAACTATTAGAAAAATATTATGAGTATCTCCTGTGAACATAGAAAGGTTTGAACAGCCAAATCTTGGGAAGGCAGACATCCACTGGGCCTCAGAAACAAAGCCAGAGAACACAAATTAAGCTGCTCTGACTTCTTTTTTTTTTTTTTCTTATCTTTATTTCTTTCTGAGAATCGGCTTCATTTTCTTACAGCAGTCTCAGTTTCTTGTGCTTTATGTGGAACGTGGTTATTAAAAGTTCCTCAGTTTAACATCTCACAACCCTGCAGAGCAACAACCCTATCATATTTAGTGAGACAAATCTTAGGACTGGCTGAACTTGAATCTAGCGCCCAGCTCTGGACAAATCAACTGAGGCCAAAGTTCAGGATACTCAGTTTAGCTTTTGTGCTTTCTCAGGACTGATCTGGGAGCCAGGCAAATATTCGCTCTTAGTTACCACAACTGGGAAAAACAGCTCACAGAAAAAGGAGGCTTTTGATCTGCAAGGAAATGTGGTAGGCAGGTATCAGTTATCCACTTACTGTGTTCAAAGGTTGGATAAAACAGAGATATTATAGAGAGGAGTCTTTATGTTAGTGAATTTGAACTAGAAGATACCTCAGGGTTTTTTTTGTTTTGTTTTGTTCAGTTTTGTCTTGTCTTTGTGTGTGTGTATGTGTTTCTACTCAGATCTCTGGTTTCAGCTGGTTTTGAGGGAAGGCAAACATATACTGGTTTGAAATTATATGTGGCATATCATCTTCTGTATTTAAACTCACGATTACTTGAAGAATATTTTTGAATATAAAAAAGGAGGTAAATATATTTATTATTCAAAAACAAATGAATGTTCAGGGCTTGTGAGATGATTCAGTGAGAAGAGATGATTGCTACCAAGCCTAATGACCTGAGTTTAGTTCTCAGAACCCACATGGTGAAAGTTGGGAACTGATTTCCAGAAATGTTTTCTGATGTTCACATGCATACTATGATATGCACCTCTCCCTGATAAATGTAAGAAAAGTAATGATCAGAGGGGAAATCATATATACTTTTTTTAAAAAGGGGAGAACCTATGAATTCAAGGTCACATAAATTGCCTTCAAAGGGATAGAACACAATGGAGTCTGAATAACTTTAAAGTGACTTTGCTCAGATGTAGGTGTGTAGGGGTGTGTGTGTGTGTGTGTGTGTGTGTGTGTGTGTGTGTGTGTTGTATAGTACAGATCAATATTGGATATATTCCTCAGTTGCTCAAAGTCTCTTACTGAACCTGTTCAAAGACAGAGTCCCTTACTGAACCTGGAATTTGCAGATTCCACTAGACTGACTGGCCAGCAAATCCCAGGGATCTTCCTCTCTCTGCCTTCCTGTGCTTAGATTACAGACATGCACTCCTGTGCCCTGATTTTACATGGGTACAAAGGATCATTTTAGCAGCAAACATTTTACCCACTGAGCCCTTAAGTTTAAATTTACCCACTTATCTTTTTAAAGTTTTTATTATTTTGAGACAGGCATAGATTTAGAGCAAGATGCAAAGAAATAATAGAGTGGTCATATGAACTGTCAACAAGACTCTCTCAATACTACTGTCTTACATGACTCATAAAACTACAGACCTAGGAAGCTGACATTGGTATAACCATAGAACTTACTTAGTTTATTGTTATTTGCGTTTGCATTCATTTGTATGTTTCAGTTTAATAGCATGTGTAGCTATTTGTAACAGTTACAGTTATCAAAATGCTTATTTGTACTGTAGCTTTGCAGCCATGCCCACAGTATCTTTTATTTCTTGATATCTGGAAAAAACTAATCAGTTCCTTGTATCTATGACCATTTTATTTCATGAATATCATATAAATGAAGTGATATTTATCTTTTGAGATTGGCTTTTCTTAAGGTTCATGCATGTCTTTTTAGTGCTAATATTTGTGATACCGGTATAACTTTTTTTAGCCATTCACACTTTTATTCAGGTTTGAAGTTTCTAGCTTTGTGACCACTATACATAAAAGCTTATATGTATTTATTATATGCAATCATATATGCATTTTTACTTTAAATAGATTTTTATTTGTTTGGGATATGTGCCTAGAAGTGTAATACTGGGTTGTGTGATAAATCTGTTTAAAGTCCTCTAAGGAACTATGATACTCTCTTCCAGAGTGGCTGTTCCATTTAGCGTTTCCACAAGCAGTGTCTAGGCATGAGTGATGCAGCTTCTTCTCTGTCTCTTGCACTTGGTATTATCAATGATTTGGGAGGGAGAGGGCTCAAAAGGGCACTTCAGTGTGTGTGTATGTTGAGGCCCAAGGGTGACTTCAGGAATCATCCTTGATTGTTCTACTTCCTTATTGCTTTGCTCTGGGGTTTCCCAGGCTCTGCTCTTCAGGCCTGGGATTGCAGACTACAGGCATTTCCACACGACATTTTTACATGGAATCTAGGGATCTGAAGTCACTTCCTTTAACTTACTTTTTTTTTTTTAACATTTTCATGTTAGGGCACATCATGTATGAATGCTTTTTGCATGTGGGTGGGCTTGTGCACATGCATGTGGAAGCCAAGCTTGATATTGGGAATCATGTGAGTGTGCCTATGAAAGTTCATGTGAGTGTGTGTGTGTGTGTGTGTGTGTGTGTATAAAAGCTTGACACTGATATAGAGAATCTTTGTTGATTGCTCTTCTACCTTAGTGTTTTGAAGCTGGATCTATAATTAAACCCATAGTTCATCAATAGGGCTAATCTGGCTAGCCAACACTTACTCTGGAGATTTTCAGACTTCACCTTCTGGGACTGGAATTACAGGAAGACTACTGTACCTGTCTAACATTTTACATGAGATCTGAGTTTTAAACTTCTTTCCTTTTGTTTGCATAGCAAGTATTTTAACCACTGAACCATCTCCCCAACTCAATTAATGTTGTTTTCCAATGGCTAGGTATATTGAACATATTTGTATGTGCTTACTCTATCATCTATATATCATCTTGTGTAAAAGTCTATGTGTAGTTTTTGCTCCTTTTCTAATCAGATTATTTTTACCATTCAGTTTTAAGAGTTTTCTTTGTATTTTAGGTAGAAGTCTTATATCAGACATTAATTTGCAATTTTCCCCACTCTATGATAATTCCTTTTATATTTTAATGTAGTCTTTAACAGAACAGAAATCTTAGGTTATTTGTTTGGGACAAGGTCACCCTAAGCAGACAAGGTTATCCAAGAAATTGAGATCTTCTTGCCTCAGCTTTTCAAGTGTTGTTATTACAGTTGGGTGCCACCTGACAAGTTTTAACTTTCAATGACAATAACTTCAAGTAATTTAGAATAGGTTTTGCATATTAATATAAACAGTTTTAGATTGCCAAATTATCTTCTTTTATCACTTGAACATGATACAAATGTGGTTAAACAAGATGAACATAATCATTCAATATAACACATGCAATACAAAATGAAGTGGAGTGCCCAAGAATTCTTAACAAACTAGAAAAGGCACATAGGATTTTGCTTGTAACGCTGGCTTACATTAATACGTTCTTCATATTAAAGAAATGTTGCTTTGTTTAATACACGTTTGCCTTTAGGTTATATTATAGATAGCCTGTTTATTCCAGAAATGCAGAACATGTGTACAGTGTCAGGACTGTGATGGAAAACAGTGTAGACATAGGTGCTGACCTCATGGAGCTTATATCTAGCTCTATTTCTTGTTATTCACAGGCTTATGATATCTGTCATTAGTTTGTTGATTCAATTGAATGCCCTTATTTGCCATCCACTATCATAGAATCTTCCTTTCTTTTCCAAAATGTCATGTCTAAATCTTATGTGAATGATTTTAATGCTTTGGGAGTGGCTACATTCCATTAAGATGAAAACCAAGACAAGCCAGCAGTACTTACAAGCATATGCATGAGACTGTGTTATGAGGAAGATAATCTTAATATTTATTTATGCTCTTGCCAACTGGGGAAATTTTCTTGGCAGAACCTTAACCTACCCAAGGGCACCTGGAAATTCTCAATATGAGATCCCAAAGCTCACCATTCAATTTATTGTGCAAAGGAAGCCCAGCCACTTAAATGAGATGGGTAGCCTAATGCACTTTGAATAGTCGATATTTTTAAATCCTAATTTTATATTATTTATAAAAATGTGATCTCATTTTAATTATATGGTATAAATATGACACTTTTTATCTCTATGAATTATCTGATTTATTTGTACTCTGCTTATTGTATGCCCAAGCTAGAACAAGACTTTCAAATAGTTCTAATGTAAAAAAATAGTTTTAATATATTAGCTAAAATTAGTCAAGAATCTGAATATGGTGGCATACATCTGCAATTTCAGCACTTGATAGAATGATGCAGGAGAGCTACCTTAATTTGAGGCTAGATTGGGCGTTTCAGGGAAGAATCTATTTATTCATCTTCTAACTTCTAGAGGCTATCTGCATTCTTTGACTCCCCATTTTTAAGCATATCACTCCAATATCTGGCTCCACTGTACTTCTCTCTTCTTTTTCTAATCCTTTCTTTCTTTTCTATTTATATCAATCATATTCTTTGACAATTTCATATGTGTATATAATATATATTCTGATTGCTTTCTCCCCAACCTTCTCTTCTTTCCCTCCCATCTCGATCACCACCCCCTTCTCTCTATTAGTCTCTTCCCCAGATTCATATCTTTTTGCTTGTTTTGGGATCCATTGAGTTTAACCTGTGTGATCATTGTACTGAATCTATTCATTGGAGCCTGATGTGCTCAACAGTGTGTGTAGGTCCTTATTCTGCATCTCTTAGGCTCATTTGTGCATCCCGGGTTGGCCTCAAATTCTTAACAATTCTCCTTCCTTGGCTACTAAATACTGGGGGCACATATCACCTTATTTGACTCTTTTTCTCTTATGAGATTTCCTGTAGCAATGTTGAGTCCGCCTATTTTGTCCCAAATAATTTCCCTACCTAGCTTAATCATATTTCTTTCTCTGTGTATGGTAAACTTTGGAGATTAGAATATGAACATCTTTGGAGGGGTTTTGCTCTGTTTACCATAGTCAGTTTACTCTGTGATCTCATTTTCCTGAATTGTGAAATGAAGGGACTGGATTACCAATCTTTGATAATCTTTCCAATTCTGGCATCTGAAGTTTACAGACCTGTCCTTGAATTCTTGTTTGCTTCTTTGAGTGGAAAGCTTTCGTGACTGAGATCTTATTTTCAAAATATTTCAATTCCAGTTTCTTGACAGAAAAGTAAAAACAGAAGGAGAAATAGATGAAGTTGTTGAGGTCTGTGAATAAAGTACACATTAACTGAGGTTTGAAAAGAAGATGCTTTGTTTTAGCTAAAGTATCTTCAATGAAATGAAGAGTCTTGTAGATTTTTAACCAGTATATGGAGGGATTTTGAATTATTTTATTGCAGAGTATTACAAAAATGAAATAAAGTTTTGTTTATAGCTTATATTGGCTACTAATAACAAATTTCATCTTCAAATGTATAAATTATGAGGAAATTTACCATCTTGGTACACAATGAAGGTACAGGTTTAGTAACACTTTAGCTCAATGATTTCTTTAAGAACTCATATTCTTTCCACTCTTTTGCAATTTTTATGAAGTAGGCTTTGCTAGTTGTACTGGTTTCCCTCATGTTCATAAATGACCACAACATTTTCATCACATCTCAAGCTGATATTATCCAAATACTGAGGACTGAGGATACCATCTTTCTTACATGACTTTAAAAAAAAATGAATTAGCACTTTTATTTCTCAGTTGTATTTTTCACCATTTCCCAAAAAAATAAATAAAAAGCAGCAATACTTATAAATTATGGTCTACTTGAATGCAAGTAAATTGATACAATTCAGTTCTTTGATAAAATTCATAGTCAAATAAGTTGTTTTATGCTAAATTCTTACATGACTTTTTAAAGAAGAAACTGTTGGCCAAAAGGCACTTAATAGCTTTCCCCATTTTCACTGACCAGTGTTTTTTTTTTGCAATCTCATTTAATAATAAATTTTAGCCAAAGAGAATGAGATTAATAATAAATCTTAGCCAAAGAAAATGAGATTACCATATCTAAGTACACTCCATTATATCTACTATGATTTTTTGAAAGTAATGGGAATGTTCCATGTTGTAGGTGCCTTTCTTTCTACTATAAGACAATACTCAGATAGAACTTAAGAAAGGAAACAAGATTTATTTATCTTATGGTTCCACCGAGGAGATATACTACACTAAGGCAGAGAAGGTTTGTCTGGTGACAGAAGCTGGAAGGCTGGTACCAATCACAGCAGTCATCAAGGTATAGAAAGCAAGAAGCAAATCCTTCTGGTCTGGGCTACCAAAACCTTAAAGCCCTGTGCTCATGGTGTACCTGTCTCTAGCAAGGCTCTACCTTCTAAAGATTCCACAACCTTTCTAAACATTTACATCAGCTAAGTATTCATTCACATAAGCCTGTAGGGGACAGTATTAAAACCATGACATTCCATACTGTACTGCCCAATGCAGTAGCCATTGACACACTTGGCATAGGTTGAGCACATGAAAAATGGCTGCTGTAATGGAACAACAAACATTTTTTAAGATAACTTATATCTATGAAACTGTGTATAAGTTGGTAGCTGTAAGACTAGATGAATCATCTGGGGTGGAACAGATATTTAATAGTTGACTAGCACAATCATTACAAATTTTAGTATAATAATGAATATGTGGTATATTTGTCTTTTGATTTTATTCTAATTAATGACCTAAATGAAAATTAACAATGGCAATATGCCTTTGGTAAAAAGATTGGGTGGGATATCATGATATACCAGTGATGCCAGTAATGTGACATGTTTGAACAGTAGAGATCTTGTTTAATTGGATAGGGACCCTGCTGGTTATTATACTCTTCTTTCTGTGGAATCTGATTTTTTCATAATTATACATAATCCCAAACTCATTCTGTATCCCAGGTTAGCTACTCCAAAATTCATCTGCCTTAGAGGTCGCACAGCTAGGGAAATACATGGATGGCATCTAGAAGGATCCATTCATTCAATGAGTAATTGCAGGGCATTATTGCAAGGAAATGAATATCACAATTTCAAATTGTAGTGAATGCTAAGAAAAAAATAAAATAAGGAAATTGGACAGAGTAAATTTAGTAAGCTTTAACAAGTGCCCAAGTATATGACTTTCTTTGAAAATCTCAGTTGAGTTAAGAACTTCCTCTGGCAAATAACTTTAATTTCATAGCAAAAATTAAAGGACTTGAATATTTACTATTTTCTAGAAGGAATAAAAGTTAAACAAATTTGTAGAAGGCAGTGTATTCCTCTGCTATTTAAAAAGCCGGGGAGATGACTGAGTTAGTAAAGTGCTTGCTGTGGGACCATAAGGACCTGAGTTTTGATCCCCAGCACTGACTTGGGCATAGGGACATATCTATAACCCCAGTACTGGGGTATCCCTAGAGTTCATTGCTCAGCTAGCCTAGCCAATTGATGAGGTATAGGTTCAGTAAGAGACCCTATTTTAAGACATAAGGTACACAAGGAATACTGTAGAAGCTCCTGGGGGAGAGAAATATTTAGTAGCCCCATCAATAGCATGAGATCTTTAAGTTTAAATATAAATCACCATGGCAACAGGTGACCACAAATGTAATAGTGGCATGAATACCAAGGAGATAACCAATAGTTTTTTGATTGGACTCAAGACCCACTTGTCAGAATGGTACACATCCCTGTTACTGTACACTAGAACAAAAAAAAAAAAGAAAGAAAGAAAGGAAATAAATCTATAGGGAAGACAGCCAGTAAACCTATAGGGAGGAAGACAGTACATCAACCTGTTCATAGGTAGCTGTTGTTATACCTATAGAATGGAAACTTACAGTGGAAACCTTTGGCTCTAAAATTGGATGAGCGAAGGGAAATGCACATATCAGTAGGGGGGTCTGAAGAGAGGTAACTTGATATATCACAGAGGCTTTAGCCCCCCATAAGAGTAAACAAGCCAGAGTGAATTTGGGGTCCATAGAAGCATACAGGCAGAAGGGTGGGAGAGAGCGGGAGGAAATGATGAATGGAAGGGAGAGCATGGGAGGGAGGAGGGAGAGAGAGAATCTGGGATGAATACTCAGTATGTTTGTAAAAGTAGAAAAAAATAAAAATGGAAAAAATCTTTTAAAAAAACCCCAAAACATAAGGACGTAAAGTACAGAGTAACTGAGAAGATACTTGATGTCAACTTCCAGCTTTCACATGTGCACACAGGTACACACACACTTGAATTTTACCTGAAAAGTTATGGTGAATCTCGTGTAGCCCAATAGTAGAACAAAGTTTATTTATACTTTGATTGTATTCGTCTATATCTTTTGCCTTATCTGGAGAATTTTTACTCCATGAAGTAGATTTCTGGCCTTTAGTTTTCCCAACTATAAAATAGGATTGTCATCATAATACTTATGGATCATATGATTCTGGAATGGTCTACTATTAATCAAAACAATTATCAAACGTTTTATAAAGTAATAAAGGATTGGTGAGATAGCGCAGCCAGTAAAATGCCTGCTCACAAATGTGGTAACCTGAGTTCAATCTTTGGAAGCTTACATAGTGCATATTTTCTCTCTCTCTCTCTCATATTATTGTAGTAGTATTAAGAAAGTTAGGGAATAGATACTCTCAAGAATGAAAATTAATATAACCTTTCTGGAAAGATAGAAATTAGCCATATAACAAAAAAGTCTTCAAAATGTGCATACTTACATCTTTGTCCCCAAGTATAAAAATGAACAATATTCAAAAGTGTATGTTTAGGAATGCTTAGGATTTTGTTTGTAATAGTAAACAGTTTAATTGTTCAATAATAGGGATTTGTTTCATTTGAGCATCCTATGTGGAATTCTGTATACTTATTAAAGACAATGATAACATTCATAGATATTAACAGAATTTGAAAGAAAGGTTCAGTGCACTAGCAATTGTGATCTGCATCTCTTTTGTTTGGGCTGCTGCAATTAAGGCAATAATTGTGATCACTTGTACAAAACAATCTAGCATTAGTAGCATATTATTATTGAGCACTATAAAGTACTGGGTAGTATGCTAAGCTTTGTCTATTTGTAATCTCATTAAACTTGTATATTAACCCTACTGAGTACGAACAGTTTGGAATTTTATTTTGTAGATGAGGAAACCAAGGTTCAGAGAAGTAGTAATTTATGGGAGGCCTTCCATTCAGCGATTTCTGAATGATTTATACTCAACCGTTTGTTTTTAGAACCTACATCCTGAAACCATGTGCTAGACTGTCCCTCTGTGACCTTCTTTTGTATTCTAGAAAGGATCATCATTACAGGTATATTGTGCAAACTTCCTTATAATCTCTTCTACAACTATACCTTACTTTAGAGTACTTTGCCTAGACATGTGGCAAGGCAACAGGGAGCTACTTTTTAATAAATATACAGGTCAGCAAATGATAACTCATGTGCCATATTCAACCTGCCACTGGTCTTTGTAAGTCAGGTTTTGTTATAACATAGTCATGCATATTCATTTACATATTGTCTATAATTGCTTTTGTCCTACAAGGGCAAAAATAAGTTGTTTCAACAAAGCACACAGAACCAAAAATTATTATTATCAGATCTTTTACAGAAATAATGTTTACTGATACCTAACTAAATACATTGGAAATCTGGACAATGCATATCCTATCCCAATGACAATTTTTTTTCTGTCCTTAAAGAGAGTAAACAAAAGCAACAGTTTAAGAGTTCCTGCCCCACAGTACGCAGGCCAAGGGTGTCTAGACAGTTGATGAGGGTTTTCTGAGAAGGTGAACAGGGTTTTTCAGAACTTCTGAAGACCCTCTGTGCATGGCTGACTGGTGTTCCATAACTGGCCCTTCTGTGTTGCCCTGAACTCAGCCTGTTGTTGCTCCTCTGAAATGGAATGTGTATTCACAAGTGAGGACTCCATTAGTCATGGTGCATTTCCTGGGCCCTGGAGACGTGGGCATGACATCACCAAGAGCCAATGAGAAAGGATCCTCTGTAGTGCCAGCCTTCAATCCTCTTTGGAGAACTGTAGACTGTGTGTTCTGCTTCTAGCCCTCAGGGTGTGATTTGAGACTGCCTTCCTCATCCAGCCATATTCTGGGCACAAAAGTCTAGCTTCCAGACCCAAGAGGCCAGAGCAAGCTTAAAAATCTGCAGAGCTGGAGGCAGATTCCCACTTAGTATTTTTTTCCAGGGCTCAGGTTTTTCTTCCCAGAGTTTTCCACTCTTAATGACGTTGCTTTATGTGGTGAAGGGTGGGTGGTGAAAGATGAAGTCTGCATTAGATAAAAGATGCTTGGCAGTTAAAATTTCTGGATAAGTATAGGTTGGTGGCATAACAAAATCAGAAGCATATTTTGATGTTTTGTTACATTGCTTTTGTGTGTAGTTTAATATAATAAAACAACAGTTTTTAACAGCAAAGGCTCCTAGCAAAATCAGTATGGCTTAAAAATAGGGCAATTACTAAAGGAACTTTACTGAGGGATTAGTACCTCATTAAATCTTTTATCTTTCAAGAAGAAAAGAAACTTTTTTCTAATTCTTTTTTTGGGGAGGAGATTTAAGCATTTTGATTTATAAACCTCTATTTTTCGCTTTCTTTCTCTCTTTGTCTCTTTCCCCCCTCCTTTCCCTCCTTTCCTGTTTCTTCTTTTTCTTCCCCTTTCCTGCTCCTTAATATATGTATTTACTAGTATATAAAAATAACTTGTATATTTTAATTTTAGAAGTAATTTTATTAATTCTAAGTTCCAGACTATCCATTGAAAGTCTTATTTTCTAAGTGATTCAATCTCTTGCTAAGAAACTGTAGTAGGAAAGCTCTCTTTTAAAATTTATTCAAGAATTGTATTTGCAATTTTTCCAAGATTGAGGTTAGGAAGATCTCAACTTCAAGGCCCCCTACGCCTTGAAATAACTCAACCCTATCTCAAAAAGTTATTATTCCAAGAAATTGAGACTCAGAACTTAAGCCAGAGATGGTGGTTTATGCCATCAATCCCAAAGTTTTTTTATTAATTTATTTTTTCCTACTTTTACAAGCATATTGAGTACTTATCCTTGCTTCCCTCCATCCCCCACTCTCATCTTCCTACTTTCCCTTCATCAATTCATACAACTCCCAACCTCCTGCCTGGCCATTTCTATGGATCCCAGGGTTCTCTCTGGCTTGTCTATTCTTGTGAGGGTTCAGGTCTCTGTGGCATACCAAGTTGCCCTTTCTTGGGCCACCCCACTGATAGGGACATTTCCCTTCACTCATCTAGCTCTAATCCCTAAGGTTTCCACTGTATGTTCTTATCTCTCTTGAGTTCCTCAATAGTCTGTGGGAACATGTGGGTATGTTAGTCATTATGCAGCTCTGGTGAGGACAAGTCTCACTGCAGCGAGTTCCTGGATGCAGCAATCCTGCCTTGAATGAATGTTTTGTCCAGCGGTGGACCTTCCCATTTTTAACTCTTTATAATCTTTTTTTTTCTTTTTTTTAATTTATTTTTCTGCTCATACAAACATAATAGGTACCTCTGTCTCCTCCCTCCCTCCACCCCTCCCTGAACCTCCCCACTCCCTCCCCCCTTTTCCCCTTCCTTTCCCCCCTCCCTCCCATTCTCCCAGTGCCCCCTCCCCCATCTCTGAAGCATCCTTTAATGTGTATATCAAATTTTCCTCTGGGTCCTCCTCTCTGATGAGGCGTAAGGATTCAGTGGCATTTCCGTGAGGTTCCTTAAACCTTAGGATGAGGAGAGATTAGGTTGGTCTGCTCTGGGTGAGCATTGCTGGGTCACCCATAATAATCCCAAAGTTTGAGAGGTCAAGGTAGGAAGATTGAGTTCAAGGCCATCTTGGGGCTACATAGTAAATTCTAAGCCAACCTGGGTTATCGAGATTCTACCTTAAAAACAAAGAAAACACACACACAAGAAAACCCTAAACACAAGGAAACGAAAAAAAAAAAAACTTAATGTGAGCTTACATGAACAGATTTTTATTGTTTTTGCTTTACTTGAACTCCAGAGCCATGTTTTCTAAATCTTTATATGCCAGCTATAATTGAATGAGAATGATTCCTTTACTGCTTTTTCAGATTTTAATCCTTTTTGATGAAAACAAAGAGAAACTGGTGAAAGTAGCTATCATTATTAGTTTGCTATCTGAACTGTCATATGGAATGGAGGAAATGACCCCTTACATGCTTAAAAAAAAAAGAGTCACTTGAAGGCACAGAAATTCACCTATATTTCCTAAGTCTCTAGTAACCTAGAGACTTATCTTCTAGACTCATTTAATATACTATAAAGAGGGCTTTTTTTAGTGCTATATAAATCATTCCTTAAAAATCTCTATGCAATTCAAAATATTGTTAAAATTTCAAATAACTGAAATGCATTCTAAATTTTTTTTAGTTTTTTATAGTTTATTTTTAATACATTTTTATTATTATTTCAGCTCATACAAACTTAATAGGTACACCAGTTCCCTCCCTCCCTCCTCCTCCCCCCGAACCCCTGCTCTCCCTCCCCTCACCCCTCCGCTCCATCCCCCCCGTGCCTCCCACCCCAATTCCCAGAATCCTTTCTTGTGCATGCCTGACTCTCTTCTGGGCCTCCTCTCCGATGACGTACAAGGACCCAGTGGCATTTCCCTGAACCCTTTCCTGTGTTCCCCTTAAGCATAGGAACACTACTGTGGCTGTCAATCCCTTGCCTCCAAGGATCTTGGTGCCTTTAGCAGATGCTAGACTTTGTGAGGTCAATAGTGTGTTGGACATTGCGCCGGGCATGCAATGTCCAATTATGATTGCTTCGGCCCTAACTTGTGTGGAGTATCTTGCAAATCATTGCTCCTCCCATCCTTTTGCTCTTACACTCTTACTGCCCCCTCTTCCGCAAATGTCCCTGAGCTTCAGGATGGGGAGAGATTAGTCTGGCCTAGTTCTAGGTGGTTGATATAGAGTCTCTGAAGTTCTGGATAGTGGTTCGTTGATTTTCTTTTGCAGTTTTGTTGCTCCTGCAATGCCCTTCACTCCATCGTGATGGGCACTGTATGTCACCCCCTGGCCAGAGACAGAAAGCTGTTAAACTGGAGTCTTATTATAAGAGCACATTCAAGGGTAGATGTAATACTTATACCCAAAAGTGGAATCGCAGGGTCATATGGCATTTGGCAATGGGAGGGGTCAATCACCCATTTGCAAAATGGTTACTTTTTAATCTGCCGGACTATATGCCCTCCCCTTCTGGTGAGTTCATACCCCCTTAGGGGACAGATACAGAAAGACTGATTCGCTCTTAGACATAGATACTGAATGTGAAAAATAATTTTGTGTTGTCAAAATCTTAAGTGGACACCACTTTGCATCATTTTATAAATTTGTTCTTGTTTTCATTTGACAGTTCCAAGATTTCTCTTATTGGCAAAATGCTTATTTTCCTAATATTTCTGTTAGGACCAAACAGAAGAAATTTAATGTATCCTGGGCAGAACTGGAGCAAGTCCTGTAATGAATGGTTTATCTGTGGAGGTGGTATAGGGGTCTTGGGCTCTATGGGTTCTCCAACCCTTTTCCTTGACAGAATATTTATTCTCTTTCCCACCCACTAGTATTCCCACCTGAACTAATATTTGCCACCTTTTTACTCGGAGGGTTGTCATGACTACTGATCCATTTATGGCAATAGCAGGCTTCAAGACTATTGAGTGAAAATTCTCACAAAAATGCACAGTCAGCTCTGACTCCAAGACCAGTCACTGTTTCTTGCGTGATCATTAGGTGCCCGTGGGTCAGATTAACCACACCCCTGGCTATTTTATAGAAAAATACTTCTGCTGTCTTAGCGAACACATCTGGTTTGAAATGTGGAAAGTCAGGCAGTTCTTAGAACAACCACACAGTGAGGTTTCTTTGCTGCTTCTGTTTTTTCTGCTAATTTGGGGAGCAGCAGATGCCTCCCTCAGAAAGCCCTCCCAGAGAGCTAGTATGCTATGATGATCATCTCATTAGGCCTTAAACCTTTCCTGCAGAATAAAATGCTCAAAAATTTATTCCAGTATATGACAGTAAGAGGTCATGACAGATAATCAGATCAGTTTATGAAAAGCAAAGGATGAGTCACATCACTCCTAAAAGGGTTGGCATCGATTTATTACACAAAACCAAACACTGGAGGAAGAAAAGCCTTTAGTCTCATTAAGGAATCCAGACAAAAATCCCACTTAATCCATCTTGCTTTTCCTTTTCCTCCAGTTCAGCTGGTGTGCAGGTGTAGAGCAGCTTGGCAGAAGCTTTGAACATTTGGAAAAGGGAGTCATTACTGAAAGTCACTGACACACACTTCCCTTGGAATGCTGCTGATGTCATGGAAAACCAGGACCTTAGCAATAACCCCTAACAACCAGAGCTACAGTAAACAGTAAATGTTACCTCCACCAAGGCATTGGTTTTTAAAGAGTTTTAACAGGCTAGTGCTTGCCAGCCACAACTCATAAAAATGTTCTTATA
Organism: Typhlomys cinereus; assembly: GCA_023101885.1. Lineage (NCBI taxonomy): Eukaryota > Metazoa > Chordata > Mammalia > Rodentia > Platacanthomyidae > Typhlomys > Typhlomys cinereus. The sequence goes on from JALPQD010000452.1 coordinate 953,652, forward strand.
ATTTTGCCCTCCTCACTAAAAGCGTTGGATGACTGCTTAGGTTTCTTTGCCACTTGGGGATGCAAAGCCAAATTCACGTCAGTTTCAAGGTTCGCTAATCAGACTTTACAGCACTTCTTTTCCAGTCCTCTGCATATCCCCTGGCATGCTCATGGAGTTAGGCCTGGTAGATTTAATTCTTTTTCAAAGGAGTCTCCTGTCTTACTGAGTTTCCTCAGTTCCTGGTAATGAGGTGAACTGATGTGCAAGGTTTTCTTTAGTGTTTTGCTAATCTAGTAGTTAACTCAGTCTGTTCCTTGGTAGCCTTAATTCACGGGTTACATTTTAACTAATTTGATGTGGTTGGTCAAGGTAACATCTGATCAAACTCTAAACTAGGTACATAGCAAGAAAACCAGTAGTGTGGGTTACTGTGAAGAACAGTTAAAAATGGCAAAAGACATAGAAAGTTAGACAGGAGAAGGAATTTTCTCATAGTGTTGGTGAAATGTCATTATGTAAACCAAGCCAGCATCAATTCTTTTGTGGTTTTTTTTTTTTTTTTTGGCATATGTGTGCATGGTGGTGGTAGTGGTGGGTGATCAGAAGGCACTGTGTGTTCCTGTGGAGGACCAAGGGTGACTTCAGGAATCATCCTGGATTGCTTTTATCTCCTTTTTGTTTCACTTTGGGATTTCCCAGATACCACCTTCCAGAGTTGAAAATGCAGTTTTTACCTTTCTGCTTGGGGTTTTTACCCAGAATCTAACATCTGAAATCAGATCCTTCTGCTTGCGAGGCAGAGTCTTAACCCCTGAGTCATTTCTTCAGCTCTCAACATGTATTCTTCACACCTCCCCTATCCACATGGTAGTGGGAAGAGGCAGAATGTGGACATTGCTTTCAGAAGGCATTTTCCAGATAACTGTATAATTTGTCACCAAAAGTAGAATATTTTTGAGAGAAAAAAGGCTCTATACAGCATCTACTAATGGAGCCCTTTTACTCTCAAAAGTCACTCATGGTGACTAACTATACAGTTAATCTGGAAAGAAGCTGTGCTTTAAAAAGAACAAATTTAGGACATCCCAAGCAAGTAAGACATATAGTCACCTTCATTATTGTACTAAAAACCACATAAACTTAAACCCTTTGAGAAGGCAGTATTCATAATGCCTAAGAAAAATGGACCATTTATATGACATAGGTATGTCTATTCTAGTATTATAGGATTAGGCTCCTACACTCTGTTTCTATAAGATGTCCCTAAGTTAAGGCTTATTGTTATTTTTATACATATGTATGCATATTTGCATGTGAGTGGGTTCTTGTGTGTTGGGGGATGCAAGTGCATGACAACATCCCTGTGACTGCCCAGGGGTGCTATCAGGAATCATTCCTTGGTTGCTCTTCTGCCCTACTATTTTGAGAATAGATCTGGTATTAAATTAGACTAGCCTCTGGCTAAGCTAACTTGTTCTGGGGATTTCCAGGCTCCACCTTTCTGGGGCTGGAAATACAGCAGAGCTGCCATACACATCCATCGTGTACATGGAAACTAGGGATCCAAACGTCTGTCCTTCTGCTTGCACAGTAAGCACTATAACCTCTGAACCCTGTCCCCAGTCTTCTTGAATCTCCCTTTTGAATAACCATTTTGAGTTGGATTTTGATCACTTGCAACTAAAAAAGACCCAAAGTAGCCAGGGAAGAGTTCAGTGAAAGATGAAAGATGTGTCAGGAAACCTTGGTCCTTTCATTTGCACAGCAAGTGCTTTAACCACTGGGCCATTTTCCTAGCCCTTGAACGTTACAGTCATTGTTATGGAACAATGCTTCTTAAAATTTGGTCTTCAGTCTGTGGACCATTGAGATCCTTTTTAAAAAAGAATTTTTAAATTTATTCTTTGACAAGTTCATCTGTGTTTACAATATATTTTAATTGTATTCGTCACCCACTCCTCCCTCCCATTCCTCCATTCACCCCCAATAGATTGTCTCTCACACCTTCATATCCTCTACTTTTTATCTATCTATCTATCTATCTTCTTTTATACCTCTGCAGATGTATCCATATCGTTTTCTCTCTTATCATCCAATCCCAATTCCTATTTTCCCCTTTGTCAAGCCTTCTCCTTCCCTACCTATCTCCCTTCTTCTCACCTATCCCTCCGTGTGCTTATGATATTCACCAGATTCCATCTGAGCTCCTGTTAATAATGTGTCTGGGCATGTACCAGTGGGCCTATGTCTGGGGAGAGTTGTGCCCTTTCTCTTCTGCCCAGTCTTAATCTTACAAGGTCTGTGAGGCCAAGTAATTGTCTTCCTCATTAGAAGACATCAAATGCCTTTTCCATTCTTATTCTCTTACTGTGGTGTGCATCACTGAAATGTTTTGAATGCTGAAATTGATATTAGAATGCAGCTGTCATTTGCCATGCCAGACCTTCAGGAGATTTACAAGAATATAACACAATGCTACTCTTTTTAACACTAAGTTTGTTTGAAAATCATTGTTTTCTTTATGAAGCATGGTATTTATGCTGAGATTCTTTGATTTATTAGTGTTAGTTTGAATAAAATAAATGCCTTAAAATCAATCATTTATAATCTCTGAGATGATAAACATAGCCTTATAAATGAAAAGCTCTGTAGGCACTCTGTGATTTTTAAAATATTAGGGGAACTGCTGTTCTGGATCTTTCTTTCTGTATAGACAGGAATTTGCAGATAAAATAAGTTCTCTGGCAAGAGAGCTTAACTTATTCATTATTGTCTCTGCGATAGCACATGACATAGTATCATGTATATCGGTAGTGTTCTTTATAAATATGGGCAGGCAAAACTGTGACAGTCTGACGTTCCATATTCTCTGACATTTGGGTGTTACAATAGCTTTATTATTTGGCTTCCTTTGTCTTTTGACATTTAGTATTATGCTACTCTTAGTCTGTTATAATAGCAATAGCTTTGTGGAATAAATAAAATTCTCAAATATAGTAAATATAAAAGAAGTATAATATAAAGGTGGCTGGAGATGGCTCTGGGATTAAGACTGCCTCACAAGCAGAAGGTCCTGACTTTGGCTCCCAGATCCCACAAAAAAAAAAAAAAAAAACGCTAGGTAGAAATGGCAGCAGGCTGTACTTCCGGCCCTGGGAAATCCTAGAGCAAAAAAAAAAAAAGGAAAAGGAGGTAGAAGCAATCCAGGATGATTCTTGAAGTCCTCCACAGGGACACATAGTACCCTCAGCTATACACACACACACACACACACACACACACACACACACACACTCACACACACACACAAATAAATAAATAAATAAATAAATAAATAAATAAATAAAACATTTTTAAAAAGAAATATAAAGACTAATAGAAATGGGATCCCTTACTTTTTCATGATGCTGAATACTGAATCTGGAGTTCCCAGCTCATACTAGGTAAGTACTATACCACTGAGCTACTTTCCTAGTCTAGAACTCTTTTTTTGTGTTAAACCTGACTCCTTCTATTTACCTTTCATCTCATCTTCCACCTTTTTTTCCTCCTTTTTCTGTTTTCAAGCATATGTGGGTTGGGGGAATACTGTGTGTGTCTGTGTACGTGGTTTACATGTGTTGATCACACAACTGTATATGCATGTATGTGGAAGTCCATTGTTGATATCAGGAATCATTTTCCACTGCTTTTCTACCTTATTCTTTTCAGACAGGGTCTCCAGTCAGACTCAGAGCTCTCCAAAAAAGCTATTTGAGCTAGCCAACTCACTCTGGGGATTCCCAGTCTCTGATTTCAAGACTGGAATTATATATGGACTGCCATCATTTTACATGGGATTAGGAATCCAAATTCAGTCCTTTTGCTTGGGCAGCAAGTGCTTTAACTCCTGAGCTATCTCTCCAGCTCATCTGCATGGTTGCTGATAAAATCACCATCAAACAGCTTATTTATCCTTTTATGACAGTCCAGTTGTAGTTCTAAGTCCAGTTTGACAGGAGAGCTCACACCAACACTGGGATTGAGGGAACTGGCCACACCATCTCTACATAATGGCCGAGAGAGGGACGATCCTTACTTGCCAGACCAGCATGTCTGGCATGTATACAAGGGTGAAAACTTTCTCACCCAGCTTTTTATATTTTATTCCAGAGTTTAGTCCCTACCCACCATGGGCTGGGCCTTCCCCATCAGTTAGATAATCTCCTGCGGGTTTGCTCTGGCCTTAACCACAAATTCTTTATAAATAAGCTCAAATCCTCAACTGTCAAGTTGAAATCTGTACCTAACCATGACAGTCACCTTCTTTAGTTTGCCTCGCAGAACCTTCCTAGACTGATCTTTAGCCCTCCAATGTGTGCTCACAGCATCCTTTATCACAGTATTTACTAATCTGTCTTGGACTACTAATATTCTTGTTTATTCAGTTAACTGGGCTTGCCTTTATGTCAGGAACAAAAATCTTTATTCTCCTTATTCACAGATTTTAATATATTTACTCCTTTTAACTTTAGAGAATATTTTCCAAGATGCTCGATGGATGCATCTTGTTATTTATATTTTTACTGTTTTTTTAACCTATGATAAAGTTTAATTTATAAATTAGGCATAGTAAAATGCAATAGCAATAACTTAATAATAAAGGGAAAAAGGTGACATACTGTCAAAATTTTTAAGACTTGTGAATTATTTCCAGAATTTCTATTTAAAAACTTTATACTGTGATTTAACTAAAGTCATGGAAAGCAAAACTGTGGATAAGGAAGGACTACTGTAGTACATGGTAAAGATATTAGAATATTTAAATTGAAATGTGTAGAAGGAAGGAAAACTTAGGTAATTTAACTTGCTAGTGAGGTGTTACTTTTTAATGTCATATACTGTGGTTTCCATAGTACTGAAAAATAATATACTTTTAGAGTAATGGAACCAGTCCAAGACAAGAAAACATTGCATTTTTATAACTGTGCATGCAAACCAATGTCTATCCATGTACTCATTCACACACACAAACTCCTTTTCAGATTGAGAATTTTTTAAATCCTGTAAGAATTCCTTTTTATTAATTTGGCATGTCTTCTGTTATCAGAAATTCATCCCATGACACAAAGGAAAAATTGTGAAATAGTTTTTTTATAATACTAGTTCAATTTTACTGTAAATAATAGCTCGTTCTTTGTTTTTCTTCTTATTTATTTTGAAATTAAAGCATTCTGTTATTTCATTTGTTCCTTGAGCTAGAAACACTGTTTTTAATTACTACTTAATTACAATTTAAAAGTGTCTTCAAGCCTTGAAATTAACCTGCTACTTTTCAAATCAACATAACATAGTAACTGAGGCAACAGCTTATTTGAAAAGCAATGCTATTTTCTTATGAGTGACAATTATATGCAAGTGAAATTCAAAGTCCAAGTTTTATGATGACAGTTTTTAGTGACAAGTATTCTGCTTGGTTTGGGTTTGTAATTATGTGTCTTTAGGTTGACACATTTCTTTGGTGGGGGGTTGGGGGAAAATAATTGTCAAACTTAATGAGCAACTTCTTGATCAGAAAGAGAAAGAGAGAACACAGGACAGTTCTATGGAGTCAGTATTAACAAGGGGTGTGGGAGATGATGATGTTGTTTTTGATGTAGCCCTGAAGGACACTGGCTGACTCAGAATGGAAGAGCTGCTGTTCTTGAATATTAACAGGACTTCAGGAAGTTTCCTTATTTATTGATAGTATCTTGGTCTCTGAAATGAGGCTTGTCTCTTACACATCATTTGAACCCAGTGTTTGTTTAATATAATGTCAACTTTTCTTGAAGTCCATGGTTGGCAAATGTGGTGTGCAAAGAAAGTGTGTATAATGCAGTCCTGAGAAACTCAAGTGGATTTTGACCACACTGATGTGCTAATCCCCCAAAGAAGGAGAGCATAGTCAGTGGGCCAGGACTGAACATGAAAACAGTAACAGTGAGAAAAACATTGGAGCAGCCTGCTTGAAGTTTAGCCTCACTCCTGGCCTGCCTGCCATGAGAAAGACACAAACCTGCCAAATCCTGCAGGCAACCAAGGCCCCGGCACTTTGGCAAGCTCTCAGTGTCCGTTCCCCACACGACACACAAACCACAGAGGAAAAGTCTCTCTCCCCTGTCATAGAAGCTGTGCTGCTATCAGTGCCAGGCCCTTGCCTCATCCGCGTCCTTCTAGCCGCTGCTCTTCTGGCTTTCTGGGGGCAGCTGAAATCTTCAGAGGAGGCAGGGGCTGCTGGGGCTGGTGACAGCGGTTGGAAGGGTGTGGATTCTAAAAGACAGTAACTTTCCCCTGGTCTCAGGCAGTCTGCACAGTTCTCTGTCTGCCACCTTGACAAGTGCTGGGAACTGTGACTTAAATTTCACCCCCCTCCCTCTCTCTTTGGGGAGTCCCCCCTCTTCTTACCCCCTCCCTGTGCATTCTTCAGCTTTTCAGTCTGCGAAAATCCTGTAGAAGATTTGGTTTTGCCAGACTGTTCATCATCTTTTTTTAAAGTTCTTCCACATAAAGCATATTTATCTATTGAGAAAACTTAAGCTGGATAACCAGAGCTCTGTTCTCTCTATATTTAACAATTCAGCCCTTCCAGCTTTGTCAGTCATCCCAGATCTTGAGTCTCTCTAAGTCAGTTTACTCTTGGCCATTTGCTGTCTGTCCAGCCTCAACTGTTGCAGTGGCCTTTCACCCCTGGCCTGCTCTGTTTCCCCACAGAGCCTGTCTGTAGTCATTGGCTCTTAGTGACAGCAGCTGAGCATTTAGTTCTCATCATTTTAGAAAACCAAGGAAGAATCAGGAAATGTGATGGAAGAATCTTGGCTGAATGCAAGGAAGAGCCATGTGTTAGGAAAATTTTAAATTGTTCCATTGTGCACACACTGACTGCTGGCCTGAATTCTGAAAGCAAAACCAAACAAAGCCTCACACAGTCATTGTGTCTTGTATCAAGTCATTGTCTTTTGATGATGGATAGAGCTTTTTTAGAAACAATGGTCTCTCCTTCTCTGCCACTCTGTGGAACCCATACTTGTTTCTAAGAAGAGCTCCATGTGTTTTCAGAAATTTATACAACAAAAAGCATCTCAGAGTATATCTGTGGGGTTTTCCTGGTATTTCCCTGTGTCTGCATTTTGTATTTCATTTAAATAATTAAAATACTGCTCAATGTTGATTTTAAACAGGCTATTCTTTTCGATAAAACCTTTAGTTTTAAATCTCGTTTTCTTTTGTATGTATTATCCTACAGAGACTCTTTTCTTACCTTTCTTCCTGTCTGGTTGTTTTGGCCACGTTGTTTTATGTGTTCAATTAAATTTTATTTATTCTTTTCCCCATTTTTGTATTATCTAAAATTCATAGAATCACAGTACTTACTATAAAACATTAGAATTTAAAGGGCTTTTAGATGTTAACTATCTGGACTTCTCATGAGAAAACAAACAAAGAAAAACCAAGAAAAGAAATGGATTAAGCAAGATGATACACCTGCCAGAGTCAGACTCATAGGTCATATGACCATGATCAAGGGTTTTTTCAACATACCACTCAGGTTTAATGTGTCTGGAATTTTCCAGAGCACTAGTGATAACTTCTTCAACCTACAGGAGGGCATCCTACTGGAAATGGTTCAAGCTTTGGAACTAGACAGATTTTAGGCTGAATATCTTGCTCTCTTGCTGGCTGGCAGGGTAATTTAGTGCTTTGGGATAGGATTTTGTTTCTTCCTCTGTAATAGAGGAAAAATAGCATTACTACTGTAGGGTCATTGTAAATGTGAAACAGTATAATCTATATAAAGTACTTCTTACACATATTCTGTTCAACAAATTATTACCAACAATACTCCTAATTTAGAGACTAATTTAAGTAAGTATATGATTATTGGGTATTCTGAGCCTCCCTTATTCAATAGTAGTTTTCTAAATTCAGCATTAATATATGAATGAAGTGAGTCGTCTGGAGATAAATTCCTGAAGTGATTTATAGTATGGCTATGATTCATGCATTTCCCTTTTCTTTATGGCTTTCATCTGTATTGAGTTATAGTGTATCTTGTCCAAAAACTTTTGTACAAGCTAAATTCACCTAAAGGAGACATCTGGAATATCCTTTGGGCTTGCTTCTGCTTTCCATTTAGCTACACGTTAGGCTATAAATCTAGAACTATAATCTATATAAAATGTTTTATTTACATTTTTAGAAGTTTGAGAGATTTAGTATTATTCTTATACTTATTGAACTTTGTCAGGAATGCTTCAGTGTAAAATTATGCATGTCTGTTTAGAGTTTAGGAAAAACTTACATTCATCAGGAAAGCCCAAAACTATTCTGTTCAAAGGAAGCAGAGCTTAATTATTAAGCTTTATAGTATGAGGAAAAGGGGATAAATTACAAACCTAAGTAAGTTATGGAATTAGTGAAGACCAGAGGCAAGAAAAAGAAGGCTGGAAGCTTCAGGATAGGAGATTCGGGGGAATTTCAACTGAGGACTTCTCAGATTGTCTGGAATGCACTATAGTGAAGGAAGATTCTTGAGAAACTAGAGGAGGAATTTTGCTTCTCTAACGGAGAGCTCAGTTAATTGAGATCAGACTGCAGTGAAGTGTGGCATTCTGGCACGGTGCTGTATGCCTTAAGCTCCAGTCACGCAGGAGGCTGAGGCAAGAGGATGACTGGAACTGGGGATTTCGGGGCCATACTCAGAAATGCAGTGAGATCTTAAATTAAGTACCCTGTGTCTGTCACTTATTGAGGCCTCCCTTATGGATTCCCTAATTGACGAGAACTTTCAAGTTCATATAATTTGACCCATGACCATAGTTAGATTAGTAAAATGGCAAACATTTTTAGGAGTTTAATTAATCAAAAGTGAAAGCCTAGCTTGTGTTGAAAAGTAGATTGGATGTTCCCTTGTGTCTGTCTCTACCTTATGTCATATATTACATTAAGAGCTTTAGGACAGTGGGCTCTTAAAGATAAAAGCAGGAATGATTTTGGAGGGATAATTGGATAATCAAATATGGCCAAGAAGTAGAAGGTTCTATCTGGTATATGATCTATCTGGCTCATTCAGATATGATCAAACTGGAGAAACTGGGAAAGCATTGAGACTCACCACTTAGAACCACACTGAAATAGTTGTGGTGGCAAAAGAATTTCACCAGGAGCCTTATTCTACTTAAGGCACAACAGGTACAGGTTTCTATTCCTGGACAGCGAAGTCCAAAGTTAATAAATGTTAGAAAATCAACTGCGATCTGTAAACCAGAAGTAGTAGATTAAATGAGACTGGAAGTGGATGCTTCTATGATTTTTTTATATAGGAGACATAGTGACAACAAATGTGGTATGGAGTATGCATTTCATAATTAGATGTTCCCTAGTCTCTTATCCTTCCATTATGATTTCATGTGTTATAGCTTAATAAATTAAAAGATCATAAATTAATCAAAATTACATTTTATTACATACACGTATGTGTGTGTGCACATGTGTGTGTGTAAAATTCAAAGAACAACTTGTGAGATTCAGTTTTGTCCTTTTGCCATGCGGTTTCAAGGATCAAGCTTCATCCATCAGGCTTGGTGGCAAATGTCTTTATTCACTGAGCCATCTCACCACTCCCCAGTTTAAGTGACATCATGCCATCACAAGTAAGAACTTTACAGTAGCTTCATAATAGTTGTCATATATTTTATATATGTTTGAATGATTTATAATCCCTGCACTGTAATTTTATTTAACAATCAACTATTCTTAAAATAGGCTTACATAATAAAACATGTATTCTTCAAAACTTACCATTTCTAGTGATTGTCTACTTTGTATGTGCCTATATTTCCATAGACTTACTGGAGCACTGTATACAATTTAGGCATTGTATATGCTATTCAACACACTCTAGCTCAGTATTTTCTAGCTCTTTTCTTATTTATTTATTTTGAAACAGGTCTCACTAAGTTGCTCAGGCTAGCTTTAAACTCTCTTTATACTTCAGGCAAGTGGGCCTTGAGCTTATGATTTTCCTGCCTCATGGCTAAAATAACAAGCCTTGCAACGGTAGGCCTGATTTAATTTTTTTAATGCATCTATTCAGTGATGACAAAATCTTTTTGTATGCCTCAAGGTCTTTATTTTACCTTGGTTTTTGAAAGATATTTTTATTGGATATAGAACTTTATATTGATTTTTTTCTTTTTAAAAATCATTGTTTGGGAAAAGCATATAGCTCTCCTTTTTTGTTTCCTGTCTCTCAGGGATCATGGTCTTTCATTATCACCTGTCAATTATCTTGAGGGGAAAAAATTGCTTGGATTTTGTTTCTTTAAACAACATGTTTTGGGCTGGAGAAATGGCTTGGGTTAAGATTCTTTCTTGAAAGCAGAAGGACCTGAGTTTGAATCCTAGATTCCACATAAAAATGCTAGGCAGATATGGCAGTGCCCTGCACTTCTGGCTGTGGATGACAGAGCCTGGGAAATTCCAGAGCAAAGCAAAAAAGAGGTAGAACAATCTGGGATGTTCCTGAAGTCAACCTTGGTCCTCCAGATGGATACACAATGCCCTCTGATACACACAGACACACCAAAAAAAAAACAAAAACAAAAACAAAAAACCACCCAACTGCTACCCTAGTGTGGTGACACACACATAGAGTCCCGGCACTTAGGAGGTAAATACCAAATGGTCAGAGGTCAGCCTCAGCTACATAGTAAGTTCCAGATCAACTTGGGTAAAGTAAATGATACCTTGTCTCAAAACAACAACTATACAAAAGTTTTGGTGATAGGGTCAGTATTATCACTGTTGTTCCATTTAGATAAAAAACAAAAGTTCTGTGGGGGTCTTTTAGATTTTCAATGATAGTTATAAAAATGACCAATAACAAATAAAAAGTTAGTAATAGAAATATCATATTTGATCATAAATTCAGAGTTTAAAAAGAGGATTAATTTCAGAATTATCAAAATATAGTCTTCCTCCCACTTCCATACTTTACAGACATTTATGTAACAAATTTCCTTATACTGTTGACTGCATCAATAAGTAGATTAAAGATAAGCTTCATTGCCCACATTAAGTAAAAAATAGTGAAAAGTGACCCTCATTGATATAGCATACAACTAAAGTCCTCCCAGTTGCTCTTGAATTTTTGTTTTTATCTATTTTGTTTTGTTATTTGGATTTCCCTAGGGAACTAGATGATTTCTACACCCCACCCCCCCAAAAAAACCCAAAAAAACCAAAAAAAACCAAAACGAAGGAAAAGCAAGTCTTTTATGTCAGCCAAATCAATAAATGTCTGCAAAAACCAGCTTCTTTATCTTTTCATAAATAACTTCAAAAGTAGAGAAGTTCATTAATAGCAGCAGAGACTTTTATACATTTCACTGGCAACACACAAATATTTGAACTTCCGTGTTCCTGATATATATATGTAACTAGTTAGCACATAGAGTTTTGAAAGCTACCGAAGCAAAAATTAGATAAGATCTTAGAAGCTTTTTTTTCTCTCATTTTGTGTTCTTAGAGGAGGGACTTCAAGTATAGAATTGCAGTAGAACAATTAAATACACTTTAAGCCCTAAAATGCTGTTTATTCTCTCAATGTGGCTCTATTGTGGCACTAGAGGCAGGAGAGAGAATGCTGTTTCTGTATTTTTGTTTTCTTCTAGACAATTTCCTGTGTGCCATCACTTTTTTTTTTTTTGTAAACCAAGTGTTTGAAATTAACAGTGTTGACAGAACCCTTGTAGAATGGAAGTTCATTTCTACCAAGAAAAACTTTGTCTCAAATTTTAAAATTCCAGAATGTTGTTATTACAGTGTTTCATTTTTGTTTATTTGTTTATGTGCCTTTATGAAGATGACTAGCCTTCCCTTTATTGGCTTCTGGAAGGATCCTTCTGTTAAATCAAGAAAACACTTGAGGAAAACTATTTCAAGTTTATATAAAGTTCTTACAGCTTATCTGGCTCTGGTAGGGTCATACTTGGCAATTAAGTTATACATACAATATTCTCATAAGGTCCTAAGTATGTTTTAACACAAGTCTTGTGATAATTTATATTTAATTTTATTCTAATGGGGTCATTACATATTTAATGATGTTTATTCATGAAGTGTTTGGAGAAGTATGAAACATGCTTGAACTATAATGAATGATGTCTTCCTCCTTTTTAAATAATCCTTCAAGTTTATTCTGACAGTTTACATAAACTTTAAAAATATATTAAGTTTATTTCAGAAAAGGATGGAGGAAGGGAGAGAGGGAGGGAGAGAGAGAGAAGGCATTCATGCATGAATGCATGCCATCATGCACTGGAGGAGGTTAAAGGAAAACTTTTGGAACCACCTGTTGGATGTTAGAGAACAATTTTCAGAAGTCATTTCTCTCTATCTGCTCTTTTTTTGGCTTCCAAGAATCAAATGAACTCTGATTGCCACGTTTGAATGTTGCCATCTTACTCCCTGAGCTTTCTCACCAGTCCTAAAAGCAGAAACTATGATAACACTTCTTTTTTCTTGTAGCAGCATCTTGAACTCTTTTAAAAATTAACTAACTAGTTTATTTATTTTCTAGTTTTACAAGCATACTTATCCCTGCTTCCTTCCATCCCCTCCTCTCTCCTATCTTCTTCCCTTTATCAATCTATCCCACTCCCTCTTACCCTCCTGACTATCTGCTTCTATGGATTCCATCTGGCTTGTCTATTCTTGTGGGGGGTTCAAGGCCTCTGTGGCATATCACGTTGTCCCTCCTGGGGCCTCTCCACTTGTAGGAGCATTTCCTTCACTCATCCATCTTTAGTCCCTAAGGTTTCCATTGTGTGTTCTTATCTCTCTTGAGTTGCTCAATAGTCTATTGGGGCATGTTGGTATGTAGTCATTATGCAGGTCTGGTAAGGACAAGTCTTATTGTAGTGAGTTCCTAGATGCAGCAGTCCTGCCTTGAGTGGAACGTCTTGTCCAACAATGGACATCTCCATCTTTAGGTTCTTATAATATTACTATCGCTCTTCTGCGAAGCTCTCTAGCCTTAGGATGGCCTGATTCTGGGTGAGTCTTGCCAATTTACCAGTACTCTGCATTATGGCTGGACATTTTTGTTTACTTCAGTGATCCTCTACTGCCCTGGGCTGCATCCTGTCAGGGTGTTGAGCTCTTCTACCTCTGTTGTGGAGAAGAGTTCTAGGCTGAATGCTAAGTGTTCTTCAAACCTATGGGTATAATAGCAGCTATTCATAAAGCAGTTTGATGTACTGTCTTCCTACTTATAAGTTCATTGGCTGTTTTTCCCTGTTGATCTGTTTCCTTCCCTTTTTTAGATTCTTGTTCTAATTAACAATAAGAATGTGTTTATTCTGACAAGCAGGTCTTGAATTCAATCAGAAAGCTTTTGTTTGTCTCCTTGATACTTATGCTACTATTATACTGGTGGTCACTTGTTGCCATGGTGATTTTATTACAACTTGAAAATCCCATGCATTGACAAGGCCTGTGATTATTTCTCTCCCAGTAGGTTCTATAGTATTCCTTGGTATTGTGTAGGCCATCCAGCAAGGGAGAAGTCCTCAGACCAGTTCCAGTTGATGTATTTTGTCCATGTTCTGTGATCCGTATGTGTTGCATCTTCAGAAATGAAGTCTTACTGAACGTTTTTTGGAGAGCAACCAAAAGCAATGGCAAAAGCTTATAATGTTTGGGGCCTTTGAGAACTGTATGGTCAAAATTTTATCAAGAAGTGTCACATTCCTGTTATGTCTAGTATAGCTTTAATTTCACTGGGTTCTAAGTGGATAAAATCAGGACTTTTTGTTTGTTGTTCTGTTTTCTTCACTCTGTGCTTCTCTCCATAGGGACTGCCCATTCCTATTCCTTTCTTTAAAAGATTGGTGCTTTTTTTTTTTTTTTTTTTTTTACATATTACTAGCATAGGAGGTTCCTATGGAGTTACTTCTCACAATCTTATAGCTTTTCTGTAAGTCCCTCTGCCCCTCCTATCTACCATTTGCTCATTCTCCCCTTCTTATTTTTCCCAATTCTTTCCTTCCTCATCCTACATGCTGTGGTATTATAAATCTCCCCTTTAAAAGATTTTACCCTAATCATTCCTTCCTACCTTTCCATTCATTAGTCCCTTTTGAATTTTCTGCTCTTACAGTAATTCTAATCCAAATACATTGACAAAGATTTCATCAGTACTAGCATCCATACATAAGAGAGAATATGTGGCACTTAACTTTCTGTGTCTGAAATAGCTTGATCAGTATTAAATTTTCCAGTTCCATCCTTTTATTGGCAAATTCCATAATCTCATCCTCTCTGATGACTAATATTTTATTGTGTATTTTATGCCACATTTTCATTATCCATTCCTTTGTTGATGGACATGTTGGCTGATTTCATCTCACTATTGTGAATCTCTTAAACTCTTTATCATGAATATTTAAATCTTTGATATTAAGAGTCCTCAATCTGATTCTATATCTGTTTGATTCTAAGAGGTGTTACAGTTACAGAATTAAACACTCAAATACTCAGCAGCCATTATAGGTTATCACTCTATATTTTATCCTCCTCTAAATGAGCATTTCTGGATCTCTGAAAATGGCCTGTCTGGTAAGGTGAAATTTTGAGAACTAGAAAACCTTACTTTTATTTGTTTTTTAATTTATATCTGCAGGCGAGTGCTATGCATGAGCATTTCCTTTTCTCTGCTTTGGATTTCAGTACTTTTTCAGTAAATTAATCAACAGAATTGTGACTAACATTTTAAAACATTTAGGAAACAAGTGGCACTGTGAAAAATGAAGAAGCTATAGAGAAGTCTTTAAAATAAAGTTTTGGAATTAGTTTGAGAATTTAAGAACTAAAAGGAATCTTAGAAATCTTTGGGACCATGTGTGTTGTTAGGTAGAAAAACTGCTGTTCTGAGTTGTATCAACCTTGCTAGCAGTGATAGTAAGCACGACATCAAAATGCCTAGGTTCCCAGGCTGCATGACTGGTAGAAGTGCTTAGAAGTTCAGATTTTATTTTGGATTATGGAATATTTGCATATACATAATTGATATCTTCTGATGGGAACCAATGGAAATCTTCTGTTGCATATGTACATTGTACACAAAGCCTGAGTGCATATATATATATATAGATATATGTACATATATATGGATATATGTACATATATATACATGTAGGTATATGTGTGTAAGTGTGGGTGTATGGAAGAGGGCACTGTGTGTGTCTGTGGAGGTCCAATGGTGACTTCACAAATCATCCTGGACTGCTCTGCCTCCTTATCACTTTGCTCTGGGGTTTCCCAGGCTCCGCCTTCCAGGGCCGGAAGTGCAGGCCACTGCCATTCTTCTCACCCCCATGGGACATTTTTATACCGGCTTTGGGATCTGAACTCAGATCCTTTGGCTTGTAAGGCAAAGACTTAACCCCTGAGCTATCTCTTAAGCCCTGAACATAATTTTGTATAGTATTTACAGCACACCATGCTTTGAGGTCAAGTGTGAAATTTTCCTCTTGTGTCATCATCATGGCCCTGGGCAATAGGAATGGTGAGTGGTGGGGGTAGGTATTGTTTGACGAAAACACATAAATTCAATATCAATACAATTAAAAATAGATCTGGGGAGATGGCTGGGAGGTAAATAAATATGTCAAGTATAAAACTAAGTTACAAAGTGAAAAAGATTCATGTTTTTGGATCTTGGGGTTCTAGTTCCATTTTATCTTCTGTTTCAGAAACACCAATGCATATGAGTTCTATATCCTGAATAAAACCAATAATAAGGGTAACTATTTTAAAACGTGATGTAAGCCCATTTGTTTATTTGATTATTTGTCAATTTATATTTGTTTTATTATAGAGCCACATAATAATTTTCAAAGTTTCAGAAAAATTACTGAAATAGAATTCCTTTCTTCGTGTATAAACTTTTAAGCTATTCATTTGAGGGGTTGGGAAGCTGTGGTTTCTCTGGAGTGGTCCTGGAAGCCAGTGCTCAAGCACAGCTAGTTCTTCTTGAGACCATAGGCGAGAAAGAGCTGTGCCCTTGATATCTGTCATGAAGTGACTAATAAGCAGCATTCAGGTAGAATAACTGAAGGCAGACTGCTCTCATCACACCTTTCTTCCAATGTTTTTTTTTTCTATTCTCCTACCCCATCTCAGTATGCTTTGACTAAACTCTGTTATATGAATCAGAAGGGAAATGTCTAAAGTATACAAAATTATAATGACTTGGTAAATGTTGTAAAAGTACTTTTTAGTTGGAAGGTGCATTGTCTATGCCTGTGACACTATGAACTGGGCCCAAATTGTAGAATTCTTCAATATAACACTGAGGTAATTTTTGCTTTAGCCAAGTAAATGGTTTAAGTTTCAAACCTATGAAATTCCAAGCTGTAATTTATTCAATCCCAGTGAACCACAGGTGTGCTTTTCTTCCTTTATTTCTTGCTTTCTTCTTTAGGTAAGCCTAGCCAAGAAAAGAATATCATTGTATGAATCTACAAAGTGAACTTTAAAGTCAGTTAATATATTTGAATGCCTATATATTATGTAACACTTCCCTTTCAAATCTGTGAAATTCCGTAAAGCATAAGTCTAATTCATTTAAAGAAAATAATTGTTTTCATGTATGAATATAATAACAATAGAAGTGCTATGTCATCATGACAGAAAATAGGAATTCAAAAAATAGAGTATTTGCTTTTGTCTTTACTATTGATTTTTTTTTTTACTTTAGCTCAAAATCATCTCCTTTATCTTTATTTCCTATGTCTGCTAAGAGAACAATAATATTTTCATTGGCCACACAGAGGTGCTGGGAGAATGAGAGATAAATTTTCCCAAACACATTGTGTTGCTTAGAAGTCATACTTATAGAAAGTTGATTTCATTTTCTATCTTATTTCATAAAATTCAAGCACCTTAACAATTCAAGTGTTAAAGAACCTTGATGAGTATGGTCAATTTTCATAACTCAATATTCAGATATAGAGATTAGAGTAATTGCTAAAGTAATCATTTATATTTTACAAATAGAGGACTAAAGTTTCCAGAATATTTAATTTGAGCACAGAATGAACATCTTTTTATGAGACTAAGCTGAACTTGTTAGGATTATAGATGAAATAACATTGGTTATAATAATTATTGAAACTAGTAATAAGTTTATAGGTAGTCAGTTCTATTGTCATGTGTACTGTGTTTGAATTTTGCATATAAAAGTCTTTTAAAGTTTTTACTTTTTGTGTTCATTTTAAATTGTTTTTACAGTTTGCTATAAAATCTATCTCTCAGGCATGAAGAATTCTTTACCTCTCAGAGTTCAGCAAAATAACAACAAAAATTTATGGGCATGGATCCAGAACACAACTTTATTTTTTATATTCAGCTCTTACATTCTGTTTCCAGTACTTTCTAAGTCACATGTTATATTCAGCACTTTTGACCCATGACACTTGTTTAGAGTTAATTGATTAGTTTTCTTTTTCTTATTCCTGTTTCTGTTTGTCACCTCAGCATTATAGTCATTGTGTGGTTGATTTTACATTTTAATTTTCCTATTTTGGGGAATTACAAGTAGTCACTTATTAACCTGATTAGTTTTTATTTCAATGGACTTGTCAGTGGGTGGTCATGTGAATTATTTCAGCTTTTAGAGGCACAGATCAATTATGCCATTCTATACCCACTACAGAAAACTGCCAACTTCCCCATTGTAGGATCTTATAATTGAATGGCATCTGAAACATATAAGAGCACTCCCATTTTCTTTTTAGAAATAACCCTTAACCTGAATTAGTTTCACGGTAGACCTGAACGGGTAAAGCTTGTCATCTCATAAGCTCCTAGAGAACACAAATGTTGAATAGGAATTATAGCACACTTGGTTATATTTAGGCATCAAAAGAAAGCAATTTTACAGTGGACTCATAGAACTTTAGAACTGGGCCTTGCTAATCTTTCAATTTATTAGGAGAAATCTTAACATCAGAAAGGCCAGATAATTTGTTCAGCATTATATACTTTAGCATTGACATAGCTAGAATTTGAATTTGAGTTGCTTCATTTTCAATTCAGAGTTCTTATCTAGGTTGCCTCTCTAGTGTACTTGAGTCCTCGATACTCCTTTTGAACACTGAGACAATGTCTCTACTTTTTATAATTTAGAATTTTTGTTCTATTTTTTGTAATGCCTTGCCAGGCCTTTTAGGAGCCTAAGGCAAAATGAAAGATCCGACATACTGATCCAGCCAGTCTTTATTGAAAATTCTGTTATTTTCTCCATGTGGACCTTTGTCATTAATTTTGATCTTTAAAAAAATTGCATTTATCTTAGTAAGTAAATTTTGAGGAAGACTCTCTAGTTTTTATCCTGCAGCAAGTGCCTGGCTTAATATACTCGAGTCCTGGCTCTGTCATTTGCTGTACTTGAACATCTGCAAATCCCTTCTTTCAGCCTCCTGGCAGTGTGATTAAATGAACCTATGGAACCTTAGTAGTAAAGCTCTTACTGTCAACCATCAAAAAATGTTGATAGCAAATAAAATAAATGAGAATTTGTATGACTTGATGTTGGGTAATTTATATCATTAATTTTTGGCTTCATAAATTAAAACTTTTTAGAAAATTTGCAATTTTTCTTTCTGAAGAGATCAAAACTAAGTTTATCTATTGTTTGATCCTTTTCTTGTATAATTGTATACATTTTGATCTATATAAATTGGGAAATTAAGGAGACTATTGGATAGGCCTATAATATTTCTTACTCTGCCTGGTCCTCTCAACATGTATGAGATAGGTCTCATATTGGGTAGGAGTCTTTATATTGGTTCTAAGTGATCAAGCCTAACTTGCACAGACTTAAAAGGGAAATCATTTACTAATGTCATTGTGATGTATCTGGAGTAGACCTAACTTGAATATTAAGCATCATTTCTTCAACTCTGCTTTCCTCTGAATTGGGTTGGTTATATTTCAGACTTTCCCACCCATAAACTCCGGCTTACTTTCTGTCAGTTTTGCAGTTGAGCAAAAAGGAAGTGAATCATTCCTGATAGCACTAGCAAAGGTCGCCTGTAGAGTTGGATCTAATTGTCTCAGTGTCAAATCATATGTCTATCTTAAACCAGACATTAGGGTCTGGAAGCTGCATTTATTTCACTGATCAAATTTGATTTATGTGCTCAACCCTAGGGTAGAGTCTGGAGGAGACTTTATTACTCTTAAGGAAGAAAGACATCTTTACCCTTCTTCCCAAATGTGATACTAGTGCTGGGCCTAATGGTCCAGAACCTGTAATACCAGCTATTGGGAAGGGTAAGGCAAGTTTAAGTCCATTCTGGGTCACAGAGTGAATTCAAGGCCAATTTGGACAGCTTAATCAGACTCTGTAGCAAAATACAAAGTAAAAAGATGGCTGGACTATTAATTTAGTGGTATACTGTTTTGCTTAGCATGTGTGAGACCCTTGGTTCATTCCCTAGAGCCACAAGTTGTGTGGGATAGGGGGAAAAATCTGAACAGGAAAAGTGAAATGTTTAGTAGAATATTGCTCCCTTTTACTTTTAAATAAGTTAAGAGCAAATTAAATTAATTTTATAGGCACACACAGCTAATGAGAGATAACTTTAATTTTGCCCCAAATCTGCCTGCCTCTAGAGACATTCTCTTGTTATGTTTATAGACACATGTAATTGTGATAGTTGAGATTCATTTTTTAGTACTTGTTTCCAAAAGTGGGTGATTTGCTTCCAGAGGAAATGTCTGGAGACATTTTGGTCATCATAAGTATGCATGGTGGTAGGAGGCATCTGCTTGGTAGAGGCCAGAATGCTTGCAAACTCCCACAATGCACAGGACAACTCCTTGCAATAATGAACTACCCACCCTAAAATGTCAGCAGCACTAAAGTTAAGAACCCCTGCTTTATAGGTTCTGTTTGTAGGCTACTGCTATCATGGATTCTAAAGTAAAAAAATAATATTGAAGAAGATTGAAAGAATTTAAACATCTAGGTACAATTAAATAACCTTACAAGTTAGAGAAATTTTCTTTTTGCACCAGCAACTTTAGAATGCCAAGTTCTTATTTAATAAGTAAATTTAAGTAGAACAAAAATTACTTTAAAATTATTTTATGGGACTGGGGAGTTGGCTCAGAGGTTAAAGCCTTTACCTCACAGCAAAAGGACCTGAGTTTGGATCAACAGATCCCTATTAAAAATACTAGTGTAAGTCTGTAATTTTGGCCCTGAAAGGTAGATCCTGAAAAACCCCAGAACGAAGTAATAAAGAGGTAAAGCAATCTAGGATGATTCCTGATGTTACCTTGGACTTTCACAGGCATACACACACACACACACACACACACACACACACACACACACACACACACACACAAAGAGGGGGAGAAAGAGGAAGAGAGAGATTGTTCAATTTAGCTAACTTCCTAAACATAATTTTCATTATAAACTAGGCCATATAAGTTTTTCTTCCAAATATAAGCCCAAATTTATATGCACTGGCTCATTCCTATAATCCCAGCATTTAGGAGATTGGAGAATTGTAGTAGTTTCAAGATTACATAGTTGATTTAAAGGCCCGCTTCACTTAGAGAATGAAATATGTACTTAAATGTTTTTTAAATTGAATGCTTTTGAACAAGTATGTGGATTTATCGTCAAACATTTCAAATGGCAGTTTCTACACCAGGGAAAATTATCTTGAAAATTCTTAGTATTGGCTAATACTTTTTAAAAGTTTTTTGATTACAATAAATTTAATACACTGGACAATGTACAGAAAGTTTCTTTCTACTAGCAAGTGCATGGCGTGTCTTCATAACTCCTTGAGCTAAAGCATTGTAACTATTATTGTAATTATTATTGAATTTGACACTTCAGAGAAATCAGCCTTATTCGTTGACATTACAATACTTTGAACTTTATACCTTTTTGAGACTACGAGTGATTTCTGAATTAAGCAAATATATCTGAATGAACCCTAGGAAAACTGTGCTATGGTCAAACCACAGATAGTGTTTCCAGTAGAATTGTTGAGCAATTACTGATACCACAGATGGCATTCTCATAAAAAATTTTTCATTTTCAGAGTTATTGTTGGAGTTTTATTTGAGGTTTAGCGCTGTCTACTTTTGCCAGTTTTATACAAATAATTTCTTAATGTTACTTTCTAAATCTTCATGGTCATGAAAATTTATTCTTCTCTTGGGTTCTTTTCATCCTTGTTGAGCCTACTATGGATCAACTAACATTTTCTCTGGTTTTGACCAGAAATTCCTATTTTCCATGATATTTCACGTGGCTTACTGTTCTCCCACCTTTTCTAACTATTGACAGTCCCTGGACATAGACATGTCAGCCTCCTTGCTTTGCCTTCTCACTACTTCACCTGACTCTATTTCCTAATCCCAGAAACACCCATTGTTGTTTTTCTGTGGTTTTTTTTCTTTCTATTTTTCTTTGGCCTCCTTCTCCTCATCTATATTGAATTTCCTCCTCGCCTGCTACTCCTGCCTCCTCTTGTTTCAGCCATAATTACTGGCTCCATATCCTTAGACTCCCAGCTTCTTAGTTCATGTCCTCATCTACCAATGTATCTGATGTCCACCCACCTCGAATATTTGAGTAAAGCTGTGTGATCAGAGGCTGTCTATTTACTGTTAATAGAACCTAATTTGCAGTTTCCTTAGAAATGAGGCAGTTTGCTGATCTTCAAGTTACCTACAGTTTTCATGCAAATTCTTCTGTTATATTAGAAGAGGGAATAATATTTATCTACCAAAAACATGTGAAAGCTATTTTAATAAATGGTGTGGGGGAAACGTCATATTTTATTATTAATAGAGGTTTACTATTTTTCTTGAGGAAAAACAGTTTTGAAAATATGGAATGTTTTATCTCTTATTTACAGACATTTCCCAGGTATTGTCAGAAATTTATTCTTTTCAATGTGGGTTTTATTAGAGCATGCAGATGAGCGTTCACTTGACTAAAACAAGTGACTTGTTTAGAATCTCACAGCAAACTAATTGCAGAATCCTTGAGTTTCCTGTCTCTTAATTCCTGTGACATGAAAATAAAACTGTTTTGCATTGCTTATTTATATAGCTGCCTTAGAGCATTTCCTCTCCTTTAATAAAATTGTAAAAACTATTACCCAGTCAAGGAATTGTTAGAATAGAAAACAAATAAATTTAGAAACAAGGTACCAGAATTTATTACTGCATTTTCGACTAATTAATTAATAGGGGCTATTGGTCCCTAGGCTCTTTTTCTGAACCTTGAAAACTATAAATCATTTTGTTCTGCATTGGAAAAGCTCACTGAAGTCCCTTAAAAACAACAAAAACAAATTTAAAGCACAAAATGTTCTTATTTATTAAGTCAAGCTAACCCTTATTTGTTTGCCAAGTCCCCAGGATTCCGCAAGCCAGGTGATCCTATTGGTGAGTTGGTAAGCATCCTGTGAGAATTAACCATGTCTTCATGATGTCTTCGGGGATTCTAAAAAAAATCTTTCTGTTGGATTAAAATAGGGAAACAACTTGTGGAACTGCTTTTGGTGCTGCCAGCAGTGTGTTTGGGAATGAAGAGTGCATTCCAATAACATGTTAGGAGGAGGCTAGCTGTTCAGGAAATATAACCCTTACCAAAGGTAATGGCTCCCACTAGCATTTTCAGTAACAAGTACCAGATGCAGGTAGTTAATTATTCTCAGATCTGATAAGTACCTGCCAACCAAGGCTAATTTTATTTTCAGTAAACAGTGGCCAAAGGTCCTAGCTGTTCATTTGATAGGATAGGGCCTGTTTGCACTTATCTATTAATAAACGCGTAACACTCCTTTCGTTTTCCTTTCCCAGGGCCAGATAAAACATTTCAGACACTCAACATATTTGTCTTAGTAAATCAGACAAAGTAAACAAATCTGGTAGATTAACTTGGTAAACAGAGAGTGGTTAAGTGTTACCTTTGGAGTTTAACTCAATGCCAAATAAATAACATTAATCGTATGGTATTTTCAATATCCTTTATGAAGCAAGGCAGTTTTTTTTCCTTCTTTCAAATGCCAAGGATATAAGTATATCTTTTAAGTACTTTCAGATGTCTTTCTGTAAAGAGATTTGAAAATCACGTTAAAATGAAATTTATCCTTAAGTCCAATGAGTAACTCATTGGGAACTTTGTACCAGTTTACTTTGTGTATAAGCCCAGAAAGCTCTGTAATTCATCTTAAAAGGAATATATAAGATATATAAGACTACCCAATGGCATGCAGACTTTGCCATGTAGAGATAATGCCCATCTAAAGGTTCTTAGTTTTGATGGAACCATGAGAAAAGGGTCAGCTTTCATGATGGAATGAGGGTAGGTAGGTAAATTCATTTTTATTTTTTATATATCTAGTTTTTTTCTTTTGGGCATGGGATCCCATGTAGAGTAAACATGCTGTTTATTTTGTGATGTAGATACTTGTCTGGTGAGAACTGGCAAGAAACAGACCAGTTCTTTTACAGAAGCCAACACAACACTATTTTATTAAAGTAATTTCCATTCACTCCAAGTCTGGACTAGATTTTGTTAGTGACTGGATGGTTCTAAGTTTCCTGCCACCTTTTTCTATCTTCACCATCGTAAAGCTTTCCTTTTTAGTAAGGACCAAAACCTACTTGTTCTATCAAAATATAGTATATTTTGTATTGGCTTTATGTTTGAGATTGCAAGTAGCTTATAAAATTGTCTTTTAGTTTTGCATGCTGTGTAATAATCCACCTAAGTTAGTTTAGGGTCAAAAAGATGACTCAACAAGTAAAGGACCTATATACAACTTTAGTGATTATCTCTTGAACCCACATCACAGAAGTAGTTGTCCTTTCTCACTCTCTTTCTCTCTGTTAAAAAATTACTTTTGAACAACTTTAATACTATAGAGAAAAATTTCTAAGTCATATCTCTCTGCTTACAATAATCTCTGCATTATTTTCTAATTCCATAAGAAACAATTTTAGCAGAGTGCTGTGAGATTGTGCCAGGTACCCATTGGTAGCATCTTGAAGGTGACTAGAGGAGACAGTGAAAGCAGGAGTGTGGAATCTGTGCAATCTGTGCCCTGCTTCCATCTTCTCTCTAATGTCCTGCTGGAGGCCAGACACAATTCTTCTGCTCATGTTTTAGTTTCGCAGCTGTAGAAAAAAGATGAAAGTATATCCATTTGCCTACCTAATAAGCATGTTGTTAAAACTAATGAGAAAGATATAAAATTCTTGTTTAAATTTCATGAAAGTAAACATTTGGAATAAGTATTTTTCTATTTACTTCTGTCATATTTTCTCTTATAATTACTAATAATTCTGATGCATTTATATTAGATTTAGTAAATAAGTGTTATCTTTACCTTTATCCAATTCTGTTACCTTGAATTTAATAATTATTTGCCTTATTTAATTATTTTATTTGAGATGGGGTCTTGCCATGTCACTCACACTAGTATCAAACTCCTGGGCTCAAGGCCTCCTCCTCCTAATTAGTTGGGCTTCTGTTTAAACTGGACCCAGATTATAGTAAAGTCCATAGCATGGCTTTCAAAGAAACTGCTTTGTTATCTCTATTAATTCTTAAATGAGATTCTTTCAGCTATACATGCAGCTACATCTTCAAATTATTTTCCATTACAGATAATGTGATAATACTTCTCTGGGTATGTAGGCTAATAGTTCTTATACCTCTATATACCAGTGCCAGATCTGTTCTCTCATCTCCAGACCCATAAATCCAGCTAGTCATCCTCTCTACTTCAATATGTTATAATAATTTTTTGTAAAATGTAAACTTAGTGTCCTTCTATGAATTTACTCTCCTTTATGAATTGGATCACATTTCAAGTTCAATCATCTTCAAGTCAAGAACCCTTGCCTTGACTCTTCAATATCTATAAATTTGACTACCTTTATATTTCATGTCCTTTCTCCATTCCTTTTTCCTTAGGCACTTGCTCCTCTGACTTTCTTCTGCCAGTCTTGTTTCATTGCTATTTACTATATGAAAAATGATCCTGTCCAATGGCAATGACATGGCGGCTCTGTCCCCTCCCCATATGCTTATGGCGGCTCTCCCTGTTCTCTCTGACTTTAAGCTATCTCCTCTGCTCTAATGCTCTCTCACCTTATGTCTGCGGTTTCCTCCTTGCCTTCCTGGGACTGAATATCCAAAGTTCCTTCCCTTTCTCCTTTATTTTCAATAAAATCTCTGCTTTTTAACCTGTCAAAAAAAAAAAAAAAAGAAAAATTATCCTGTCCAAAATGCATGTTGCCAAGTATACGACCTTGCTTCAAAATCAATGGTTACTCCTTGCATGCTATGAGACAAAATGTAAACTTATTTTGGTTTTTGAGATCTTAATGATCTTTACTTTGTTCTTAGCCTTGTCATCTTTGTTATAATCCTTGAATACTCTGCTTTATTCTATTTTTTACTGGACAATATCCATTTCTATTTGAAAACCTCATCCTATCATAAAAATTTTTGTAACTCAAGTAAAAGTAATTTTATTCCCTCCTTGTATCCCATCATACACTGTATCTACCATCTTCATGGCTCCTGTGATGCCTATGGCATCTGCACACGTCCCTCTCTTCCTAATTGATCAATTGTGTGAATGTGTCTTGTTCATTGTGGCACTTCTCTTTTCAGATCAGTGGTTGGGACAGAGGTAGGACTTGGCTGATTGATTAAATAATGAATGGTATAAATCCTGTGACATTCCTTTTCAGTGTTGAATGAAAATGGATTTAAAAAGAACTCAGATTAAGATTTTGATGTGATAGGTAAATGAGGTCTTTACTTAATTGATATGACGGAAGGACCAATAGGAATACTCCTATAATCTCTGTAAATACCCATAAATTCCATAGTCTGAAAAATTAACCTTAAAGACTTATTTATTAAGATTCTACCTATTATTTTTGCCCTTTTTTGAAAGTCCTTCCATAAAGATTTTAATTGTTTAACTATGAAAACAGTCTTATTAGATAGATGTGTGTGTGTATATGTGTGTGTGTACATGTGTGTGTGTGTGTGTGTGTGTACCTTTTAGATAAAGCAATATACTTTCAGAACAATCTACTGATTTTCCTGAGATCATTCCATTGTCACAATGGATCTGTATTCTTGGTCGATATCTACTGATACACCGACATCCTTTCCCTCTTAGTCTCTTGTCTTAGAAGGAAACAATTCTATTAGCAGTTAAAACATCAAACTGTGTATTAGTGAACAGTTAGCTTTCTTTATGCAATCTCTTTAAGAGCAGAATTCTAAAAAAAAAAATGAAAGCATTGATTACTATATTGGGAAGGAAAAATAGTACAGTAAATAGATGCATGATAATTTTGGAGCCCAGAAAAACTAGGTTTGGTTAGATGACAGTAAATCTAGGGTGACTGCTATCATAAATGTATCAAATTTAAATTTCTTAATTTATCATTCCTTTGCCAAATTTTTAATCATAATAAAAAATTCTGTCATCATTATGTTAATTATTATTGAGATATAATCAAAGTATAAGATGTTGAATGTTGAAAGTTATATCCTAAGTATATTCCCACAGGTTTTCATGAAACTGAACATGATGTATTTGTTGGGAACATAGCTTATTTTTGCTAGTAATTCACTTTTCCTAGAGTAAAGCTGCTAAAAGAGCTTTATTAAAGGAAAACTGAAGCCAGGAACGGAGCCTAGAGTTTCAAAGCCAAGGCCAAGAAACCCAGACTTTTGCTGGAGTGCCAATGTGCACAATCCTCCACAGTCTCTTAGTGCCTGCTCACTAGCACTGGGGGCTTAATGGATGAATAAATCTGAACTACTGTGACTTTGACACTATGTAGTATTTTGCCATTGAAGTCTTAAAAGAGGGAAACATTATATGCCACATGCTGGAGCTCTAGGGTTATCATGCTTATGAGACTTGATTTTTTTGTAATTTGTACAGAGAGAGAGAGAAAGAGAGAGAGAGCGAGAGAAAGAGAGAGATCTGTTTTTTAGGAATTCAAGACCTCAGAAATAGTGTCTCCTGTGATTTTTTTTTACTGTATGTTATTAGTTTTAAAGCACAGATATCATCACTGGGTGGGCCACATGGTCATAGAAGCAGAGACCCTCAGATGAGAAGAGGCTCTAAAGTACATTATTACTTTATATCTGGAAATTTATTAAAATTAATAGTAGTAGCTCTCTGTCAGGATTTTACTCCATCTAATTAGGACAAAATATGAGACAAGACTTTTGTTCTATATCCTGTATAGTGCTTAGTTCTGCAAAAGCCCATCATGTTTCTGGTGATGACATATATGTCATGCTATGCTTTAACAGTTTTCTTCTTTTTCAATCTAGGAGAAACAATGTTTGTCTGATTCTTAAAAATATGTCATGATTACATAAGCACTTTGGAATTTAGATTAAACAGCATTCAATTTGAAAATCTAATCACATCATCTAAATATCATTAAGTTATAATAGGCTGATTGATAGGGACTAAAGCTGTTTTAGCCTGGTGCTGCATGCCTTTCACTCAGCCAACCTTTACAAACCAAGATGTTGATAAAGGGGTCTATAAATCTTAATAGTTGGAGACAGTTTAAAAGCATAGTTCACTGGGTAAGGTCACACCCACTTAAGTGACCTATTTTGTATACTTTTCAAAAATAGGTTAATTAACTTAATAGAAATAATAGGTCTCTGGTATTGATGTGCAATTACTACTAAAGCAGTTTTTTTTTCTTCTTTCCAAGTGAACATGATGTTCATGAAATTGAGGGCATAATAGCTATGACAAAAACCAGGCTTAGCAAGGCAAGTTGTATTCAGTGAGTACATTTCAGACATGTCTTTTAAAACCCACCTTTATTCTAGGGCCTAAGATATGGGCACACCTCCATTAAAACATTCTGTTCCTGGCACTCTCCTGCTTCAGTCTGTGTGAAGGATTACCCTAACTGTCATTTTCCTAATTGCTATGACAACAGTGCCTATACTTCCTGATCTCAGCAAGCATAGAGAGATCAGTCAATTTTGGTCTCTTTTCTTTTTAATCTGAGGATATTTTCTTCATTCTTTGAACGTATGGCTCTTTGGCTACTCTGAAAGAAGCATAGTTTTACAGGAGGATGCATTGTTTAGAAGGGCAAGAGCATCTAGACCAGAGTCATATTTGGGACTGGTTACAGTCTCCTAATGTGTCCTGGTTTCATTTGTTTGTTGTTTGTTTTTATTTGGTGCCTGACTCAAATTTCCTTATCAGAAAGCGTTTTGTCCTTCCCCTAGTAGAAGAGTTATAATCTTTTTATTCAAGTATTGGTTACTAACATTATGTAATTTAATATTTTTGTTCATCTGTTCTTTAAAATAGAAACCTTTTTATTTTCTAGCTCATGTACAAAGATGCTTATTGTATTATTCTCTAGAACTTTTAGATATATTTAGATAGCATACTATTTTAAAAAGTTAATTCACAACCAGTCATAGTAGCATATTCCTGGTGCTTCATAGTGAAACTCAATCTTTGAGGAAAAAAAAAAGAAGGAAGGAAAGGGAGGGAGGAAAAGAAAGGGAACAAACAAGGAGAAGTTGACTCCTTCCCTCAATCAAAATAAATATATTTAGAGTCTAGGTGGCTTGAATTTTCCTGCGGCCCTGGTATCCTAAATATTCATTCATGCAAGAGCTTGTTACAATTGCAATTAAAAATGGATGTATTTTAATTAGTGGTTAATTTTGAATTAATTGATAGGTGCATGTTTCATTGACGGAATTCTAGATAGTTTCCTTACTCACATTACAGTGATTCTACTTTAGTTTCTTGCTCATATATGTCTCTGTCCACATAACTTTTTCTAAATGAAACAAATCTTGTTCATGAGTGTGCATGTGTGTGTATGTGTGTGTGAAAGAGAGAGAGAAATGAGAAAGTGTGGACTTGCATAGGACATAGCTGTATTGCTCTTTGGAATTGTAGCTGTGGTGGGAAGAATTTTTAAAAGCTCCATCTTGTTCCTCATTAGGAAGAGAAACCTTTCTGACAGGACTGTAATGTTTCTTGTATTATTTTAGCGAACGAGAGAAGTCTTTGGTTTTATGCGAGGTGATGGGATGATTCACTCTTTACTATGGGTTGAATTTGCTCTATTCCTTTATTTCCAAGGTTTGTGTTGATTTTTCCTTGCAAGTGTTCATTCTTGGATTTAGCAGTATCCTTTCTTTGAAAGCAAAAACCTCATTTCCTATTTGTGTGTATGTGTGTGTGTGTGTGTGTGTGTGTGTGTGTGTGTGTATGTCCTCTAATTTACTTAGTACAGGGTTGAATTCAGAACAACATTCATTAAAATCATTTAGTTAACAAACTACAAAATATCTGGCTTGAGTTTAGGAAAGAATGACAGACTGAGCAGAGGATTTTCCAACACACAGGCAAATTAAAGAGGATATTATTATTCTTTTTCTAATAATAATAATATGTGTTTCTTATAGAAAACATGAAAGAACAAAAAAAGATATATCCATTCCTACATGTGTTCCTAAGAAAACTGAAAATAAGTTGTATACAAATATTTGTATCATTATTCACGGATCAACAAAGCTGAAGCATCTTCAATATCTATCAGTGATGAATGGATAAACAGAATATGGCACATCTACACAGTGCAGCATTGCTTAACAATAGAAAGAAATGAATTGTGGGTGCATGGCACAATGTGGATGAATCTTGAAAACATGAAGTTAGAAGTTTATGTGAAATGTTAAGGAAATCAGTAGAAACTAAGATTAGATTAGTGGTTGCATAGTGCTGGGAAATAGGTACCTGTGAGTTGTCGCTAAAGCACATAGGACCCACCATCCCTCTCTCCTTCTTTCCCTTCTTCTCTTCCTTCCTTTGGTACTAGAGCTTGAACCTAAGTTCTCTTGTAGGGGCTCTACTCCCCTAAGCTAAACTCCCAGTCTGTAATTTCTTTTTGAAATGATAAAACTTTCAAAATAAATGATGATGATTGCTAACTGTGAATGAAACCTAAAGCTGTTGAAATTTTTTCAGGAATGAATTGTATATTATTTGAGTGATAGCTCATTAAATCTGCCTTAAGAATCAACTTAATTTCTATTGTCAATAGCATTTGTCATATTTCCTTCTAATCTTATTTTATACAAATTTAAATTTTTCCTAGTTCAGTTCATATTTTATAGTTGTTAAATAGTACTATTTGTTTACTATTTTACATGAACTTCATCTCACCCTAGTTTTTAAAAAAAACAAATTCCTTATAACAAACCTGTAATGGGAGCAGAATGGTTTATCTCACAGTTTTAACATAATTTCTATCACCATTCTTTTAGGTGCTGGCTGTTTGAATTGACTGCATTTTATCACAATTGCAAATAGCAAGTTCATTTAAAAAACCTATGAAGTTTTATATTCCTATTCTTGAATATGAAAGTCTTATGTAAAACAAACAAAAAAGTAGTATTTTCATTGAATTTTAGACAAGTGTTTCAAGGAATAAAAGCTTCATGTCCTGGTTTTGGCCTTTGGGCAGAACAAAGTGAATTTTCATCTGGTCGTATGTACAGAAGGGCAAGTTCCTGCCCCAGGGCTTTCAGTTCCCTTTCTGTTTTTAAGAGCAGAAGTCTGCCGGCTTCCTGTGTGCACAGGGCACAGACAGGTTTCTCAGCTTGGGTGGACACGTACTTATAAAACAAACTCTTTTTCTTAAAGAGCTATAGGTTCCATCTTTTCTTTGATTTGTAACCACAGACAGAACAGAAAGGAAAAGAATTCGGTGTTTTTGCAGCAAAATCTTCTTTGGGAAAAAACGTCTAAGACTGCCACATTTTTCACTAGAAATTTTATTTTCTGAAGAAAAATTGAAGATCATTGCATAGATATACTGCATTTCATCTTATTCATGTGATTTTATATTTTAATTTAGGCTAATTAAAATATTTAAGACCCTACACCTCTCTATCATAACCATGCTTAAATCTGTTTAAGCATTAACATTTTCCCACCTTTTCTTTCCTCCTCTTCCCTTCCTTCCTCCTCTTTTTTCTATCCTCCTCTTCTTTCTCCAGTCTTACTTTTCCCTTCCCTCTTCTCCCTCCCCTTTTCTCTTTTTCTTTTCTTTTCCTTTCCTTTCCTTTTTTCCTTACCCTTTCTTTCCTTGTTTTTTTCCTTCCCCTTCCCTCTTCCTTCTTCTTTCTTTCTCTTTTCCTTTTTTTGTCTGCTGAAGATTGAATTCTGAGCCTTGCATATGCTAGGCTCAATGAGCTATGTTAAAGCCCTACCTCCCTGACAATTTCAGTATTCTCTCCATTGCATTCTGCGATGTCTTCAGGACACTGCTTCACTTTGAACCTCTCCTCTCCCTTTAGAGCTTCAACTTCTCACTTAGAAGAGATAAGGAAATGCTGTGTCTTGCTGAGAGGAGGATGCGGTTCCTGTTCTTTCTTCATTATGTCCTTAACATTTTAAATGTACATTTGTCCTGTCCTTACTAACTTGACCTCTGATCACACTGCAAAGTGCAAATGTTATAACTTAAGAAAAGAAAAACTGAGCACTAATGGATTTATCTTTTTATTAGCTAGAGCCTGTTTCACAATTTGTGTTTTTTTAACTTGAAGGAATAAGAAGCTTAACTAAATTAAGAGACTTTTCTATGTTACATAACTATTTGCAAGTAGCTAAGAAACCTTTAAAAAAATCCATAAACTTGTGGGGATTCATTCACATGATATATAAGAAGTTATATAGTCAAAATAATTGAATATATTATATATTATTATATAATTGAATAATATATTATTTACTGTATATTATAATTGAATATATATCTATTGAACTGATACTATTCCAATCTTGTTTGAAGAAATATCCTTAAAGAAAGAACTTAAAGGAGTTATAATGATGGGACCAAACTGCAGATCCTTTTCATTCTCATTATTTCCTTTAACCTCTGATTGCTTTTGTGTTATTGGGTATACTCCACTAGTCAAACCTGTGTTATGAAAGAAAAATAAGATGCTTAATCCTGAGACTGATTAACCTGTATTGGCTGTCCTCCCTATAGCTTGTCCTTCCTTTATTATACTCTCTCTTTATTCCTCTTTGAGCCAAATCTCTAACGACTCTTATTACTGAGCTTAGGGACACCTGGCCTATAGTGAGTCAGTCATTTGCTTTAGTTGGAAAACGATGGTAGCTCAGAGTTTTTCTATTTGTTTGTTTGTTTGCTTGCTTGACAGAATTTTATTATGCAGCCTATTCTGGCCTCAGAATTTCCCTCCTCCTCCTGAGTGCTGAGATGACAGGCATGAACTACCAACCTAGCTTCATACTTTTCAAAAGCATTTTTGAATACAATATGATTTTTTTAAAGCTTCACATGTAAAGAAGCCAATCTTAGGAAAGATTTACTTGCCAATAAGTCTACAGTAGAATTCATGAGAGTATATTCTTACATATATAACTATGTTTAACTCACAGGCATAGTTTGAATCTTTATTTGTAAGGCCAACAAGGGATGACTAGAGCTATTTGTAAGTAATACATTTATGTTTGATCTGTTGCCACTGATGGCTAGACAACTTCAAGCTAGAATCATATTCTCTCTTTTAATATTTGCAAAGAACTGATTGTCATCTTGTTATGCTGCCTGTGGGAGCATCCTGACCTTAAAACCCAAGATTTATTTTCCAAAGTATCAGTCAGTAAGTGCGGTGAGACCTAAGTGGGAATTAATTCTTTGGCTAAAGATTTTGAATAGGAAATCCTAATGAGGGTTTGAAAGGTGACAAGAACAGGGTAATTGCTTACTAGTTGTTTAACTTTTTGTGTCTAGGCACCTTCAGTGCTATGAAAGCCACATGAAATTTGGGTAGGACTTGATCGAGGCACTGTCCTATTTCCTCAGTAAAAGGAACTTAGAGACATAACTTTCTTGTCAAATTGAAGAGCAATAGCAGAATGTGGCAAGTGTTCATACTCATACTCCTTGAGCCACACTCATAGACGGCACAGATAAATATTTACCCATAACTTTGAAAATATACAAACTACTCCTACAGAGGTCATTATATTGACATCTGTGGCCACAGATTGGCCAGTAAGAGGGTACCTGTATCCATTAATCCCAGTCACTAGATTCTGCAAGGCATCTTCATAGTTTGACCACACCAGTTCTCAGATTACATCATCATGATGTTTTCAGTTTTGTCTCCGTTGCTTATGTTATTAGTTGCTGCCTATGAATTTCTGCTTCCCCTGTCTTCCTAATGACTGATATGTTGCTTGTAGTCTGTTCTTATTTAACATGGCCCAATTTACTTTGCATGTTTAAACTCTGTTGGAGGTGCTGAGAAATTGCTCTTCCTGATGGATTTCAGAGTCCTTTATGAGGGAGATGTAAAAGACAGTAGGGAAACAAGCAATACCATTTGCCTGAAATAAGACAACAGATGATATAGAGGTAACCCCAGGAACCAGAGAACAAAAGGACAGAATAGACCAGAATAGACTGGACCAACATAGGTAAGGCAGGAAGGGTGGGATAAGATGACAGCAAAAGGGAAAGGAGGAAGGAAAGGAGGGGGGAATGAGGGTGGTAAGGAGCATATATGTAAAAATGTAAATTTATTTTTTAATTTTTTTATGTTTTATTATTATTTATTCAAGTGTACGTGTGTGTGTGTGTGTGTGTGTGTGTGTGTAGAACCACGGGCGAATTCAGGAACCACCGTGGACGCCTCCACCTCCTCCTTGTTTACTCTTTCCCAGGATTCACAGGCTCCGCCTTACCAGGACCAGAAATGCAGGCTGCCCCCGCTTCCGCCCGGTGTCTATACGTGGGGTCTAGGATCCGAACTCAGGACCTTCTTCCTGGCAAGGCAGAGGCTTAACCTCTGAGCCACCTCTCCAGCCTCCCCAAAAATGTAAATTTAATAATTTTTTTTTAAAAAAGGGCTGGGGCTGAGAAGATGGCTCAGCAGGTAAAATGCTTGTCATGCAAGTTAGGCAACCTAAGTTCTACTCCCCATGTAAAAGTCAGACATGGAGGTGCAAACATCTAGTTTGTGTGTACCTACAAAAAATGAGAGCCTGAGACATGAAAATCTCTAAAAGTTCAGTGACCAGTTAAGTTGGCTTACTCAGTAGAGAAAGAGGCCATTTCAAACAAGGTGGAAAGATGATAACTGGCACCCGAAGATTCTCTTCTGACCTCCACACACGCTGCATAGCATACACATGACATACACATGGATTAACACATTACACATACATACCCACACATGCATGCACACACACAAATAAATAAATAAACAAACAATAAAAAAGAACTTGGATACTGCGGTTCATCAAGACGTGTATGTGTGTGTGAAAGAGAGAGAGAGAGAGAGAGAGATGGGGCATTATGATTATGTGTACATATAGAAGCCCAAGGGTAACTTCAGGAATCACCTTGGATTGGGCTACCTACTCTTTGCTTTCCCTTGAGTTTCCTAGGTTCCTCCAAGACTGAAATGAACCATTTCTCCAGCCCCCAGGATAAGTTCTTAATGAAAATTATTTTAAAATAATATGTTAAAAGTTTTTAAGTTTTTTTAAAGAATAGGTTAAAAAAAAGAATATGTTATATTGAAAATACTGAACAATACTAGAGTGTTGCCAATGGCACATGGGAAAGACTATCCAGTTGGCCAAGACCAAAGGGCATTTGGTTGGATCAAGATTAATGACTAAAATGCTCTTCTAATATACACATGACTGACTAGCTCCCATTCATTTCAAGTTTTTGTACAAATGCTACCTTGTCCAGGAGGCCTGCAAACCTATTCTGATGTACCTATTTAAACTTAGAATAAGCTGAAAGAACTGAAACTTCATGCTGACTAATCCTCTTTTCAGAGATTGAACTGCATTATGCACGAACGTTTAACATTATAGATAAACTCAGTGGTACAATCCTCTTCTAAGTTTTTAGCTTTATTCTCTTTTCAAATAATGATATTAAGTGAATATAAGTATCAATGTTTTCTTGACCTGGGTTCATATCTTTCTACTACTTATGAATAGGTAACAGATGAAAGAAACAGAATGTTCTCATCCTTTTTCATGCTGTATTTTGAATCCTGGGATCAGCATTTCCCAGAAAAATTAAACTTTAAAGGAAATAAAGCAACAAATTGAGGCCATTGAATTACTTATCTTTTTATATATTGATATACCACATTCTTTCTCATGATTTTTGCATTTTTGCTTTGTTCATTCTATCTGAAGCTTATAACTTCAAACTCTTTTTTTTTCTTCATTTTGCTGTTATAAAAACAGAAAGAATTCAAGGTAGATTACTGACCTTGCAGAAAGACCATGGTGTGTTCATAATGGAAGTAAAGCATACCTAGGAGATACAGTATTTGAGTTTCATCAGTCAGGTAGAGTAATTTAAGTATTGAATATGTCAGAGCAATTATTTCCATTTTATTCATCGCTGGCATGGCTTATAAAGATGTGGCGGTGCACCTGTCTGTGGTCTACCCACCTGTATTTAGGATGAACTCACCATACCACACAAGCAGAGCTGGCCGAGATTGGGGAGTGGGGGGACTAACCTATTCTATGTTGCATAAGACGAGCTTTTGCTAATGCGTTCCACCATGCTTTTCTTACTCACCGAGTGATGAAGTGTGATGCTAAAGCTGCCAGTGCTCCAACAGTCTAGTTTCTTTTATGGCTCCCTCACCAAATCAAGTTCTAGAATTATGTTGATTTTCATTTTAGGTGGCTGAAATAAGTTGTAGGTTAATGTTTATGTCTGAAGTTGCTGTCTTCTAGTAAGGTCAGAGTATGGTAGAAAATAAATGCCTAACCTGACCTAGGTGTGATTTTTCTACTACTTATGAATATGTGAATTCTCTGCAGTGAACCTCTCTGGGCCTCTACTTTCTCACTTGTAATACTTGAGAATTCAAGCCAGTGTCTTTAGGACTTTTCAATAGCATGTTTGCTTTCTGAAATAGTTACAGTAGAATTTGTAGTATCTATCTAGAGCTCTTACAGTATCTATCCTCAGCTCTTACAACATGGTGAGGGATAGTTAGGCCTACTTATTGTACTCATTAGCAAAACATCAGGTGTAACAGTTACTCTTAACCATTGCTGTGAGAGAGCACCCAAAGTCAAGCAACTTAATGGAGCAAGGGAGATTTATTCAGCTTATGGTTCCAGAGAGGAGATACAGTCTTTCAAAGCAGAGGTGGCATGGCTGGATGGCCAACACTGAGGAGGCTAAGTTACTGCAGACATCTTGGAGGCTGAGAGCTGCAAGATCGTTTGCTGTAAAGGCAGACTTCTGGAGGTAGGATGGGACTAAACCACTTCAAGGCCCACCCCTTGTGACTGCCTTCCTCCAGCAAGGCTCCACCTCTCTAGGTGCCATGACCTTGCTAAACACATGAGACTGTGGGGGACACATTTCAAACCATGACACTCCACCCCTGGCCCCCACAGGCTCATTGCCATCTCATTATGCAACCCATACTCAGTCCAACTTTAAAAGTCTTCATAGACTACATCAGTAGTCCCAACACAATCCAAAAGTCCAAAGTTCAAAGGCTCCTGTAAAATGAAAACACAAGTTACAAACTTCCAACATACAATGGCACAGAATAAACATTCCCATTCCAAAAGTGAAGAATGGGGGCATATCCAGAAAAGATCGGTCCATAACAAGACCGAAAACCAGCAAGACAAACCCCAAATCCTGCAACTCCAAGTCCTTAGAAGCATCCTTAGAAGATGAAGTGGAAGCAGATTTTATCTTAGGCATGTATCGAAATACAACAAATAACACGGATTTGCTTTTCTGAGACTTTGAATAGATGGTCGAAAAGTGAGATACAGAGGTGTTAATCTGCGCTCTCCAACAGCAAATTGACCTAGGATTCAAACCTTGATCCATCTAATTCTAAAACTTCACTCTTAATATGCTACTTTCAGAGAAGTAGCTTTCAAATCCTTTGTAATTTCTAAATCAACTAATAAAATCAAATGTTGGACTAGTATATCAGGAAGTTAGATTTTCTTTCTGAACTTTACCAATGACTTCACCTCTGGCAATAGTTGTTATGTGATGTCTCCATGAGGAAATGAGGATCACAATGTCTGTCACTTATGGGTAAATAAGCTTAAAAACTGAGTATGACTACCAGTATCTGTGAAAATCTTCTGAATAGCACCATATTTTGGACCATCTATGTCCAGATTCTGAGAAATAGTAACTAAACTTGTTACAACTAGATACGCCACTACCATCAAAACAGAGTCAGATAATGGAACATGATCACACAAGTAACTAATAGAGAAGGCTTCTGGATTATTTCAATTAGCAGCAAGGGTATGTATTTCATGGGCCCAGGGCATATTAATCAACTGCACTATGCCAAGACTGAGTTCTGTTTTTTTTACTAGAGATCTGTTCTGAATCATTCTGTTCATAATATTGTCATCAAGTTTGCCATCCACAGTTGTGAGCAAAGGAGGTTTGTTCCCCTGAGTATGACTACCAGAGCAAGCCAAGAAAGAGAACATTGAGGATTAAGATTTGTTTCCATAAAAGGGGTTTCTTCCAAACTCTAGAATGCTACCAAGTGTACAATGCCACGTCGTTTCTAAAAGCAAACAGCATGTAATTCTATGCTCAAACACACAGTGATGTTTTCCCTAAAAACTTTTCAAAGCACCACCTTTTAGTAGGTGCCAGAGAGGAACTAACCTTCCAGCAGCCAATCTGCTTTCATCCCACATGTCTTATATGGACGCCCCACATATAGGAACCCAGATATTTTGTTCCTTTTTTTTCTTTAAAGAATGAACCTCAATTCTCCTTATAACCAAAGTAATCTAATTAAATACGCTTTACTGGTTTTCCTACAATGAAAATCCATCTACCAAATTCAAGTAGATTTCTTCAATGGACTTTTCTGTAAAATACATACTTAATCAACAAGTGGTTATGTCTTGTTGCACTGGGGTAGATCTCAAGTTCGCATAAAATAGCTTTGTTTTAGGCATTTTCATGAAGCTTCTCCAAGCTACTTAAATTAATGAGAACTGAGGAGGGGAAAAAGAAGAAATAGAAATTAAAAAGTCAAGTTTAAAAAGTAGCTTAAGTGTCTATCAACACATATAAATAAATTTTAAAATGTCTTATAGCTGGTGGGGGGGGCTTGATGGGGAGATACAGAAGGATTTCCCCAGATTTGAGATCATCATGGGCTATACAACAAGACTCTGTCTCAAAAAAAAAAAAAAAAAAAAAAAGAAGGAAAAAAAAAAGCACTTAAAGGATTAAAAGAATTTTCTCACCAGACAAGAGGTTCAGACTATCTGATCTTTGGCTTAACCATTTACACTGTTCTGTCTGTTGATTACTGAGTCACTGTTGAGGTGACCAGATATGTAGGTTTTGAACACTCCAAATGAAGTTAACTTGTTCAGAAACTTTGATATTCTAGTATATTTAATGGTTGAGTGCTTGAAAGGGAAGTTGCTCATCCCAGGACAGAGAATCCCAGGTCACCTTGGCACTGCCTTGATCCCACCTTTTTCCTAACTGAGCTAATGACCATGCTGCATTTTTCATTTGTCAATAACCTGAACAGTCTTCTTATTTTCCAACCCTTCCTTGCCCTGAAGCTGTTTGACAATTGAGTGTAAACTGAAACCCATGTCCCTTTGCAGAATGTACACATAAGGTAAAAACATTTATAATCAGAGGTAGCTTTTTACAAGGTATTTAGTACTTTAACCCATATCTCACAATGCTAGTTTAAAGAATTGCTTCTAATAACTCAATGAATAAAATGGTCTTTCCAAAGTTATAAGAAAAAGAATGATTTAGATGATTTATCATTAGTTTACCTATTCCAGTTTTGTAGTGTGCTGGGATTTCTATTATTGTATTCCAGAGTCCTTTCTTTATTATCCAGTCTCATGAACTGAAGGAATGGTGATAGCTGCTTGGGAATAGCCATGTGAAGATCTGGCACTGTCTGGAGATCAGATTAATTATCTTTCAAGTAACTGAATTATGCGTAGTTGGTTGAATCACATTCTGTCCCAAATTCTTTTTTTTTTATTCAATTGTGTGTGTGTGTGTGTGTGTGTGTGTGTGGTAGAACCAGGGGCGAATTCGGGAATCACCATGAACCACCTCCACCTCCTCCTTGTTTACTCTGCCCTGGGATTTACAAGCTCCACCCTACCAGGACCAGAAATGCAGGCTGCCCCCGCCTCTGCTTGGCGTCTATATGTGGGGTCTAGGATCCGAACTCAGGACTTTCCGCCTGCAATGCAGAGGCTTAACCCCTGAGCTACCTTTCCAGTCCCACAAATTCTTTTTCTTTTTTTTTTTTTTTAAGAAATTTAGTATAGTTTTTTTTCTCTATTCCATTAAGTTAGCAAAGAAAATTTGGGGCTGGGTTTGTAGGATTGTGATTGTGATTTTTCAGTGTTAGCTGATTGCGTATTGCAAATTGACAGAAGGTAAGGTAAAGCAAAAAGGATGTTCTGAAACATCTCTGCCCCATTTTAACACATCCATTCCATTATGCTTCTTCCTTTACTCTTGTTATTTCTTTGGAAATCATGGAGCCACTTCTAGTGTCAGACATTTCTTTCCCATTTTCAGTTACTGCTTATTTGTAAATGATTTCTTTACCTAGTATGCGGTACATATTCTTTTTTGTCATTATTTAATGTTTTTTTTTTCCACTCATGGTCCCTTCTCTCCCTCCACCCCTCACCCCCCTGTGCCCCCTCCCCTTCCCCTTCTCTCCCCATCCCCCAGTGCCTCCCCCTCCCATCCCTGGAGCATCCTTTAATGAGCATGCCAGACTCTCCTCTGGGTCCTCCTCTTCTATGAGTGGCATTTTCCACAACCGTTTCCTGTGTTCTCTTTAAGCTTAGAGGTACATATTCTTTATACTGTTCTGGACTTGAAGCTTGTTTTAGGATAAGACTTTGTTATTATTTCTCCCACTTTTGGCAAGAATCTTCCAAGATAGAATACACTTTATGCATTGAATTAACATGAATATTTAAATTCACTTTCTGGTTTTATTGAAGAAGTTCAGAATACTTTTAGCTGATCCATTCCTTTGAGACACATGTATTTATTTTATCTCTTAAACATGGATAAGATGTTAAGACATAGAAGATTAAAGCACATCATATGCCAATATGCATGTGCTTAGTAGATTCCCAGTGAATGTTTAGAATTTATTAAAGATTTTATGTGTCTGTCTGTTTGAGACATGGTCTTATGTTCCATAGTCCGCTTTGGTCTCACTGTGTAGCTGAGAGTGACTTTAAAGCTCTAGTCCTCCTGCCTCTTTCTCCCAAGTCTAGGATTAGAGGAGTGCATACAATCCCTGGTTCTGCAAGTTTCTTTTTAATCTAAGTCTAGGGCAATGGTTCATGACCCTTCTTGTGATATGGAACACATAGAAATTGGTGGTATAGTTTTTCAAAACTTTATTTACTTTGTGTGTGTGTGTGTGTGTGTGTGTGTGTGTGTGTGTGTGTGTGTGTGTGTGTCAGAGAGCATTGTGTCTCTGTGAAGAGAAGGATGACTTTGGGAATCATCCTGGATTGTTTCTACCTCCTTCTTGCTTCACTCTGGGATTTTGCAGGCCCTGTCCACCAGGGCCAGTAGTGCAGACTGCTACTGTTCTGGCTGGCATTTTTAAGCGGGACCTGGGATTCAAACTCAGGATCTTCTGCTTGCAAGGCACAGTCTTAACCCCTGAGCTATTTCTCCAACCCAAAATTAATAATATTTTATGGCAGATAGAATATCTTTTTCAAACACCATCTTTAGTGATAACCTGCTTTGGGGAGATGTACAAGCTAAGAAAAATGTTGTGCTGCTTATTGTGTTTGTCATGCAGAGCAGTCAGAGTGTTCATCTGTGGCGTGCTTGGTCATCCTTCAGAGGTTATACCATGGGATGCTATGCCTTGTGTTATGTAGGGAGTAAAGACGGCTCAGCAGGGGATCCAAATGCTAGAATTCCTGTCAGTTCCGAGTCTCGACTTCAAGCAATAGGATATATTTATGCATATAAACATATGTGCATATGTATGATGGTGTCTACCCTTTATTCCTTCCTGGCACTTTGTGACTAAAGTTTGGCAAATGATATCAAAATTTTTTTCTTAAATCTTTATGTTTCAAAATTTTCATATGAACAGAATGAATTATGTCCTCCCACTGCCCTCTCCTTTCCTGTCTCCCTCCTCTCCCATCCTCCTTTCAGTTGACCAGTGCATTCATGTCCCTCCTACTCTCATGTCCCTCTGCAAAGTATGAACCACAGGGTTCTTTCCATACCAACAATTCTTAGTCCTAAAGAATATGTTTTGGCCAGAGCCTTGCCCTAGCACAATGCCACATGAGTCATTTAATAGAAAGTAAAGAGTTTTTTCCACCTGCTACCTTAAAATACTCCAACTTTGAATAAATTCTGAATCATAGCTGCATTTTTGAGTGTTTAATTTGAGGGCATATACATAGTTTAGGGAGCATCATCTCATTCATCTTCACATTGCTCCTGTGTAATATTTTACTCAGATCTGATTATCTTATAACCTGGGTTTAGTTGTTATGGCTTGGAAGTATAAATTCATCCTCCTCACTATTAGACAAGGGACCTGTAAAGAGGC
This sequence comes from Typhlomys cinereus, assembly GCA_023101885.1. Lineage (NCBI taxonomy): Eukaryota > Metazoa > Chordata > Mammalia > Rodentia > Platacanthomyidae > Typhlomys > Typhlomys cinereus. Next base: position 995,467 of record JALPQD010000452.1, read on the forward strand.
AAGGTAGAGGAGATCCCTGTTTAAGGAAAGTACTTGATTTTGATAGTGAAGTTGTCACCGTGACCATCATCATCCTGCTGAGTACTTTATAGTATTTCAGTCTGTAAACAATAAATGGAAGCAGAGAGCAGCTCATTAGTGGGTAGAGCAGAGGGTAGCACAGGAATGAATTACAGAGCAAGGATGCAAAAGATTGTGCTTTGCTTCTCGTAAGTAGCAGAGACAAACCTTAGCAGACTGGGCAGAATCCGGCTAATTTAGAGTTCAAGAAACACAGGACAGAGATGGTAAATATGAGAAGATAAAGTGTTTTTCTGTTGGAACCTGCTGGAAACCACTGTGAAACTTCATTTTCAAACAGGTTGGGGACACTGAAAGGGGTAATGGCAGAATTAGAGAAGCCAGCATCCTCTCCACAAGTCAGGTGAAGAAAAGAAGCAAATAGCAGAGACACTGGTTTTGTATTTAGATGAGTTCGTTGTCTAATGTGAAAACAGACTTCTCAGGAGAGGTATGAGAATGATTTGAGAGTGGGTCTTGGTCTTAACCTCTGCTACAACAAACAAAATGAAAAGTCTCCTTGAGCTGAAGTAATCAAGATGAAAGTATGTTTAGATAGACGAGCAGTGGGATTTATCCAGGATTCTGGAAAGTAATCCCTGGGTTCAACACTCCCTGAATATCATGCCATGTTTCTAAGCTAAGAAATTACTGTGAGCTTTTACGAGAATTTATTGTGGGAACTTTGTAGGTGAAATGCAGCCGATTTCACCTTCATTCCAGGGCCTACTAATGCACTCCAGGTGTGCAGTCTGCTCAAGCTCTCAGCCTTGGAAGCCTCAAAGAACTTACAGCCCCAGAGGGAGGCTTTGAAGAATACCAAGGACCTTTTCTATCTCTCCTTGTTTTTTTGTGGGTTTTTTTTTGTATTTTTTTTCTGCCCACATTTGGTAATTGGAGATATTTGTGGTGTTAAAGGCAAACTTGTTCCTTCTTAGCTTGCCCCATCAACAGTGAAATCTTAAGCCTGTGGCTTCAATTGTGCTGTGTGCAATGGTGATTTCTCTGTAGGGCACCTCAGAGGTAAGAGGAGACCAATTGAAATACGAGAAAGGGGGTTATAGGAAATCACCAAACAACAATTTTCCATGTCTATAGATGCTTTTATCTTCAGGCAAGAGAAGCTGAAGGTGGTGCCTCCAAAAGCAGTGGGCTCACAATTTAAATCTCTGGTTATAGACTAAGAAACTAAAGATCAAAGGACTGTGTCCTCAGAATTACATAGTGAGTCACTGGAAAAACTGAGTAGAAGTCAGGCATCCTGTTCTCCAGTTTTATATCGCTAATAAGTGCAATTGCCTTTTGAACAGTATTTTTTTTCATTTGGACCCAATACCATCCTAAGGAATATAATTATGTGTGCATTATAGATTTCTAAGTCCTGGAGTATTATAAAGTATTTTGCCATGATAATACAGTGGGTGAGGTGAAAAGGTAATGAAAAGCCACACATCTAATGTGTGGTCCCTGTGCTCCCAGGGGACCTTGGTCTTCTTTATAACCACCATTCAGGCCTATCTCATGGCTTGAATTTAAAAGTTCTAGTTTATAAGAATTTTTCCAAAGTTAAAATCAACAACTATGTAGTATAATGATACTTTTGTGACTTTCTTTTTCCAATTTTGGCTGGTTGTATACCCTTTTTTGTCTACAGTTCAGACCAACTTTAATTTTAATCTCCAAGTATAATAATACAGCATATATAGACAGACACATTTGCAGAGTTAAGGGAAGCAGAATTTGCTTGGATAGAGAGCATGTAAGTAGTGTAAATGTTTTAATATTCCATTTAGTTTGGATTTTTTTCATATGTCCTCTATACATATGTCAGTTTTCAATGATAATAAATCTGGCTTGAGGATCAGGTGACTTGAAATGAAGATATTAAATTATGTGTGTGAGCATGTATGTGTGTGCATTGCATGTGTGTGTGTGCACACGCGTGTGCATATGTATGTCTGTGTGTATGTATACATGGTTAAAAAACAGTTAGGAGGATGGTGAGGGTGGAAGAAAGAACATGTCCTGTAGAAATACGTGCACAGGTACCTTCTCCAAAGTTAAAATGAACAACTATGTAGTATAATGATACTACATCTTGGAGTCAAGTGCAAAGGGGTCATCTCCTGAGGTACTTGCCATCATACTGTTTTCTAGATGTAGACTTTGCAGTTGCACCTAGAGAGGTGCAGCATGGGACAGCCACCTTTGGGACCAATTAGGAAGTATATTATGGCCAAAGAAACTTTTTCAGACCTTGAGATATTCAAATTCAATATACCAAGGAAATAATGAAAAGATGGTAAACTTTGAGTCAGATTAGAGTTTAATGCAGCACCCACCACTTCTTAGTTACTTGTCCAACTTTAGCTTGATTACTTACTTGCTGTGAACCTAAGCTACCTCTTTACAAAAAGCAGGATAGTAATAACCATAAATTTGTTATGAAGATTAACTAAAAACATGTATGTGAAAGCTCCTGAGATATTTAAGACGTTATAAGTTTTAGTTTTATTTTGTTTTTTCCCTTTCTCTTTTCTCCCCTCCCTTCTTCCTTCTCTTTCTTTAGCATGTATATACTGTAATTTATTTACCCACCAATAAAACACTATCAGAATCTTCTCCAAATATTGAAGTGGACATTTGGATTTTGCTGAATCTTTTTATAAGTTGCTTATGACATTTGTGTAATTCCATCTGTCAGTTGATAGATTTAACCTGGTGAAATTTAGGTAGAGTAAAATTTCGTTGACAAAGATAATTTAGCATCTGTTGGCATTTGTTTAGCAAAGCCTGGTCATCGGGTACATCCCTAGACTAATGAAGACAGGCTGATCCAAGACTATATGGAATCTGGCCTTGCCCACATGCCTCAGCCATTTGTCATTTGTCAGAGATCCTGCAACACTTGCTGTTGTAATGCATATGCCCATATTTCAGTAACTTAATACATAAAAATTTATTTCTTGCTCAGGTGAGGTTTAATTAGATTCTGATGGTCTTGATTGGTAGGAGACTCTTTTCTAGGCTGTAATTCTTGGACCAGGCTTCTTCCATCTTGTGATTCTCCTGTTTTAAAAATACGACCTCCAAGGTCATCCTGAAAGAAAGGTACTGAAGAAAGAGCAAATGGGAAGTTTATAGGGGAGCTATCTCACATCTATTCTATCCACATTTCATTGGCTAAGATTTACACAGCAACTCTAAACTATTAAAAATAGAAAATGTGGTCTGGCTGAGTTTCTAGGAAGAAGAAGAAGCAGGTTTTGTGAGCAGCAACTTTCAGCAAACAGATTGTTGGTTCAGCCCAACCCTTCTGGATTTATATTCCTTTTCTTTCCTTGAGTGACTCTTCTTCCAATTTATGGTGTTGGTTTATGATTTTAAGCTATTATATTAATTTATTATTTGAGGTATTCTGACTTACTTAACTTGCTGTCCTCTGATATCCTGTTGATCCAGATTCTTGACCCCTTACCACAGTTCCATTGAGAGAAAATTAGAGTTGTTTCAGGATCAAAGAAAATCTTAAAGATAATTGAGTTTAGCACTCACATTTATACTAGAGATCTTTTTCTCCAAATGTCATGGTGAGTGTAAGTAAAAAAAAAATAACAACTCAAAATCTGCACCTGAAGTTTTCTCTTTATCAAACTTAGGCATTTTGAAAAGCAGGTAAGTCAGAAGCAAAGGATTTACAGGTACAGTGGAAAATGTTCATGACTTGTAGCCTGAACTTGATCCTTATTAGTTATGTTAAAAACTTACTTGTTTTTAACATTCTTAATAGAATATAAAAAGCATAGTTGGAACTATTAGAAGCCTATCCACCTAAGTAGTGAAAATGTTATGTATGATGATTCTTTGTGAATGATTCTTTGGTTTGTTTTTCTTTTTGTTTTTCACTGTTTTGTTTTTCCTCAAAATTTTATGCACTGGATATGTATTTCTTTTGCATTTGTATACTTACCACCAACAGTTCTTAAAAAGTTAAAAAAATGAGGATGATTTCCAGTCCCAGCTGCCTTATAGGATTGGTTTTTCTGCTTTTCCATTTTTAAGAATCAGCCAAAACAATATGAGTGTATTTTGAAAAAATGTAGAATAGTTATTAAATAAAGTATTGCCATCAGATCAGGCTTTACCCTAAATTCAGGTGTCTATAGAGAGCAAATACAGTGGCATACAGAATTCTTAAAGGTCTTGAATCACAGTTTGTGTTTAGTGCCTTCCAAGAGATAACAATTCCACAGGCCCCAAAAAGGTATTCATCAGCACTCAAATGATCATTCTTAAAACCATAGGAAGAAAATTTCATCTTAACAAGGAAGTATACCATGTTCTTGGATAAATTAGGGTGAAAAATAGAAGGCACTAGAGGTAATGTTTGCCTGCTAATCTAAAGCCTCTCCATTGGGTGTATTGTGTGACCACATAGAAATGTGAGGAACCTGCTTGTTAGTGGTGACTGTCACATGGAACTGCTTAGTTCATTTATCTGGCTTCCCACAGCCTTTGTCATTATAGGCCACATCCAAGAGATTCTATTGAAATTAAGTTGACCTTTTGTATATTTTTCTCTTTGTGAAAGTAATGCATGCTCATAAAGTTCAGCTGTTTAAGAAATATATTATGGAAAAAGGGAGAAAAATCTCTCATCATCTTCAACTAAATTACTGTTGGCATGATTTTGTGCACAGGCCTTCAATTTTTTTCTCACTGGATATGTTAACATTTACTACCTACCTATTTCCTAACAGAGAATGGGCTTTTGTATTGTATATTGCTTAGTACATTTCTTCTTACTGTATCATGAAAAATATTTCATAGCAGGATTTTCAATAGCAGATTTCTTTTCTTATATTTCTGCAGTGTCCCATAGTCTCAGAGATGAGTATAAACCTTAGAAAACAGAAAAGAAGGATTTGTTTTCATTATTTAGATAGCGAAATATCCTCCCTCCTTCCTTGGAAATACTGGAAGTGTATAAACCCAAATGTAGCATACAGTGATGTATGTAAAGGTAAAAGATGACAAAAACTGTAGTATGTGGTAATAAAACTTATGGATGATTGTTTGATGTGGTTCGGTTCTCTTTTTGTTTTCACTGTTTTGTCTTTTCCTGGAAATTTTATGAATTAAGACTGTACTGCTTTTGTATTTTCTACCTCTACTATCCCCAACATATCTTGAAAGGTAAAAGATAATGAAGAGCAAAAAGAATGAGGATTACTTCTTTCCTTAGCTACCTCATAGAGTTTTGTTTTTAGAATCAGCTATAACAGTGTGTAAGAGTGCACTTAAAAATGTAGAAAAACAATATAATTAAATATCATTCACAGCCTTTCTTCCTTTCAGTAAGAGAGTTTTTTTTTTTTAAAGAATGACCATTCAGAAACAGTTTTAAAAGCAACAGTATTGGCTTTGGCCATGGCTCTACTTTCCTTTTAGTCAATCAATCAATCAATTTCTTGTGATTTCTGTATTGATAGTGTAAATCATGACTTCAAGGAAAGAAATTTTTCCTATTCTGATATTTTTCTAGTAATAAGCTTCAGAAACTAGTTGAATTTAGGAGTGATAGAATGATCTACAGATGTGCCTATATTTGTAAAAGACAAAATCCAAATTTATTGGTTCCCTTTGTGAGGTTTTCTTGACTTGCCTCTCCTGCCTCAGCTCCTGATACTCTATCCTTTCATTCCATGTACCTGTATTTCAGCCACTGGGATTTTTGACTGTTCTCATCTTTGTATTTCACACTTACTTCCCCTGTCTTGGGGTGCTTTTTGCTACACCTTTGACGAGTAAAACTTATGCCTTTACAGCAGTTAGGTAAGGTTTCTCTGGATCTCCCCGTAGGAACTCTCTTTGTGTTCTGTACTTCTGATGTGGTGCTTCTTATGTTGTAGCATAACTTACCATACCTGTCTTAATGAACTAATTTTCATTTTATTTATATGGTACAAGGATATAACTCATAGCCTCATACATGCTAAACATACATTATTCTAGTGAGCTACATCCACAGAACTATTTTTTGTTGTGATGTAATATGTGCACAATAAAAGGCATAAAGCTTAAGTATCTGGTTGATGAATTTTTAATGTCTGAGTTTTCACCTGTATTATTAAGCTTCAGAAGATAAGAAACAATTTTTATCCATTGTGTTATCTCCAGAAGTGGTTTAATAAGTGCTTGAGTGAGCACTGGATAATATCCATTGGTACATCTAGTGTAGATTTCTTTATGAAAGGTATGTAGGGTTTGGGATGTAGGAATAGAAAGCCAAATACTATTTTTTTAGTTTCTAGACACTAATTTCAATAATTAAATAAATATTAAATATTATCAATTCCTTTAATGACAGTTATGGATCAATGACAAAAACCGAATTACACCAGTTTATCTATTTTAGTAGTTTTCCTAGGTACTAAATTCTATAGCAGTTACTCTGCATGGTTGCTGATGAAATCATGACAAAACTACTAAAGGGAGCAAGGAGTTTGTTTTCTCTTACAATTGCCTTGTTATAGTTCTTAGTCCAGCTTGGTAGGAGAGCATGCACCGTTACCAAAGGGCCAAGGAACTGGCCATACCATATCCACGTAACAGCTAAGACAGAAACAATCCTTACTTGCCAGACCAGCATGTCGGGCCAAGTATGCAGAAGGATGTCAACTTTTTGAAACAGTTCCCTCCATTTTATTCATCTATCCATGAACTAGTTCTACCCTCTATGGGCTGGACCTTCCCCATCAACTCAATAATCCCTGCAGGTTTGCTCTGGGATCAATTCAACTACCAATTCTGTACAAGTGTGCCCAGAGCTCAAACCCTCAACTCTCAAGTTGACACCTGTACTTAATTATGACATCTATTATGATAATGTTTTCTTTTTTTATTTTTATTATTTCCGCTCATACAAACTTAGTAGGTACACTGGTTCCCTCCCTCCCTCCTCCTCCCCCCGACCCCCCTGCTCCCCCTCCCCTCACCCCTCTCTCTTCATCCCCCAATGCCTCCCCCCAATCCCCGGAGAATCCTTTAATGTGCATGCCAGACCCTCCTCTGGGCCCTCCTCTCCGATGACATACAAGGACCCAGTGGCATTTCCCTGAATCCTTTCCTGTGTTCCCTTTAAGCATAGGAACACTACTGTGACTGCCAATCCCTTGCCTCCAAGGACCTTGGTGCCTTTAGCAAATGCTAGACTTTGTGGGGTCAATAGTGTGTTGGACATTGCGCAGGGCATGCAAAGTCCAATTATGATTGCTTCGGCCCTAACTTGTGTGGAGTATCTTGCATATATGATAATGTTTTATATCCATTTGATTTTATTACAAAATGTAAATCTCAGGATGAACTAAGAGCAAACAGATATTGTTTACTATTTATTCCTTGTAGAAAAAAAAGGTATTCCTTTTCTCACATTCCAAAATCTAAAATTAGATTGCTTAAGAATATACTTCTTCTTTATGAACAGGAGGGATGGGGTAGGAGGGCCACACCAGAAACAAGGAGAGAAGGGACCATGTTACAGAGGGAAAATAGGCCTCCACCAAGGACCCAAATAAGTAATGAGACATCTGATTAAGTTCACAGACTTTTGTTCCTGATCATTTACTACTGAGGGGGTGTGATCTCACCAGAAGAGGAGGGCATATAGTCTGGCAGATAAAAAGTAACCATTTTGCAAATGGGTGATAGACCCCTCCCTTACTGTGGTTTCCCACTTTTATTACATCTACTTTTGAATGTGCTTTTATCACAAGACTCTAACAGCTTTTTGTCTCTGGCCAGGGGGTAGCATACAATGCCCACCAGGATGGAGTGAAGGGCATTGCAGGAGCAGCAAAACTGCAAAAGAAAATCAACAAACCACAATCCAGAACTTCAGAGACTCTATATCAACCACCTAGAACTAGGCCAGCTTAGTCTCTCCCCATGTTGAAGCTCAGGGAAATTTGCGGAAGAGGGGGCGGTAAGAGTGTAAGAGCAAAAGGATGGGAGGAGCAATGATATGTAAGATACTCTATACTAGTTAGGGCTGAAGCAATCATAATTGGACTTTGCATGCCTTGCGCATTGTCCAACACATTGTTGACCTCACAAAGTCTAGCATCTGCTAAAGGCACCAAGATCCTTGGAGGCAAGGGATTGACAGCCACAGCAGTGTTCCTATACCTAAGGGGAACACGGAAAAGGGTTCAGGGAAAGGCCACTGGGTCCTTGTACGTCATCGGAGAAGAGGGCCCAGAGGAAAATCAGACATGCACAAGAAAGGACTCTCTGGGAATTGGGGTGGGAGGCACTGGGGGATGGGGAAGGAGAAGGGTGGGAAGGGGGAGCAGGGGGTACGGGGGAGGAGGAGGGAGGGAGGGAACTGGTGTACCTAATAAGTTTGTATGCGCTGAAATAAAAGAAAAAAAGAATATACTTCTTCTGTACTGACATGCTAAAAATTGCACTTTTAAAAAGCTACAAAACAGAAAATTTGCTCAGAGTAATTTGATTCAGCAAAAAGGTTTACTAGTTTTCTTTGTGGGTGATCCTGAAGTCAACCTCTTTACATTAGACCCTCAAAGGAAGTAAATAAATTTCTCAATTCAAAAGGCTGGCCCAGTTACCTTTTTATATTAGAAAATCCACACTGAGGATAACATTACTTTGCATTAACTGAGATTTTAAACTCTTCTTTAGGAGGTATATATGGAAATATCACCAGATGAACTTAAATGGCCTTAATTCCTTCCTAGATTGTCCTGGTTTTATTGTATGACTATTCTGAACTCATTCATTCACATGGTCTCTGATTGTCAATGTCTGTTATTTACAATGTACTGGATGTTCTGTAATATCAAGATGAAAAGCTCAAATTAAAATTTTGTCTTGACTTTATTTTTAAAAAACTTTATTATGTGTGATTAATGGCTTAACAAGTGTTCATTTAGAATTTTCTCTGCTGAGTACTATTCAAGATCATAATCTATAATCTCTCTGTAAGTTCACATTTTATCCCATTGAGTTAAATAATAGTTAAGGGATTTTAAGTTCTTCATGTGGTTAGTGTGATACATTTCATTAGTAATTTTGAAGTGGAAGAGTAAAACAAGTTTATTTTTCCTTGGAAATATGGATGTCATTAGTTCTCAATATTATCTAAATATAGCTAGTTAATGTCATATTGCATCAGGCCTTTTAAAAAGCAATTTCCTTTTTTTAAATAGATGTTGTAAAAACATAAAAATATTTGCATGTCATTATTCATATTTTAGAGGAATCAAGAGACTTGTTGACAGATTTGCTTAGATGTTAAACTGAGAAAATGACCTACTATAGTGTCAACATATGAATTAGGGATAATCACACAAAAATTAAGCATATGTGCTTATACCATGGATTTAGAGAGACCATAGATCTGCTGTATGGAAACTCAAGCTTCTGTATAGCAGCATTTGGAGTTATTATAGAATCAGGTAATTTTTCATAGGACAATCCAATAAAAATAACTTGTGATCTTGTGATAAGAAACTAAGCACTATATAACATGATTATCTAACAACTGAAATGAGGATGGTAAGACTCTTCCTTCAGTTTTTATAGCAGGTGGACAAAATAGTCCTTAGAATTTGATTCTGACCCCATCTAAGACTTGGGAAATATTGGTAGGTTCTAAGAGTGTACTTTCTAAAGAAAGGGATAATGGCAGATCTTTTCATTCTGTCATTTGTGATGTCTTGAAAATTCAAGTCTTAAACATAACTTCTCAGGCTGGTTGAGACAGTTCATTAGCTTGACAACCTGAGTTGTCTCCAGAACTCACATAAAGGTAAGAAGGAGAGAACTGACTCCATAGAATTGTTCTCTAATCTCCCACACATGCTGTTGCACATGTATTCATCTGCATGTGCACTCTCTGTCTCTGTCTGTCTCTATCTGTCTGTCTGTCTGTCTTTCTGTCTGTCTCACTTGCTCTCTTTCTCTCACACACACAATTATAATAAAGTTTTAAATTATTTAAAAAAAATCTTCTCATTCTTGGCGAAAACTTGGATTGTTTGTGTCTTTGCCTTTAAATCAAGGGCTGACACATTTTTGTGTTCTCCTTAAGAAAGTTTTGCCTCACTAGAGGGTGGAGAAAAAGTCTGTGTCATTAATCACTGAAGAATTGTTTACCACTATAATCTAGAGGGCATTTGCCCATGGCAGGCAGTAAAATTACCTTCGTTGTGTAAGAACAGCCTGAGTAGTTTACTTAGACTGGTCACAAATGTTTGAGCATTATTCAAGGACTGTCTACGACTGACCAATTAACGTTATTTGTTCATTGCTCTCTTTAGATTCACCTTTACACCCTCCAATCACATAGACAGGAGTGGAGGTTCCTGAAATTGCAACATTACTGACTTTCAGCCATGTGACAGAGGTTTTCAGACACCAAGTTAAATTTTAAACCAGACATTTCTCTTCAACTCAGGTCACCTACAGGCCAGACAAAACCAAGGTCGTGTGTTGAGCCAATATAAGAGTTTTGTTGGTTCCAGCAACTATGCTGTTATGTACTGTTTGAAATACTATACCATGGTTAATTATAAGTTGCAGCTGTTGTGTCCTTTTATTTATGAATCCTTAATCAGGAAGGCACAACAAGAATCACCATTTGAAAGGAGCCTTTCCTGAGATCCTCTTTTGAAATGCTGCTTCTTCCTTCATTTTAAAGGGAAAAGGAGTTCATGTTGACTTACAAAAATTATTGAATGGTGTATTAGCCTCTCTGAAAGCAAATTTTATGTTGCTGCTAATGATAAAAGAAACATTAAGCCATTTCTCTCCAGACAGTTGCTTTTAACGGGTCCAAAAGTTGATTAAATCTTGAATGTCAGTCATCTAAAGTTATATATTGACAGAGCTGGGGAGATGGCTCAGTAGTTAAAACACTTGAGGCACAAACAGAAGAACCAGGATTCAGAACCCCAGTTCTCATGTCAAATGCTGGCTGGGTGTGGTAGTTTGCTAACAATTTCTGGATTCCTTACAGCAAGCTGGTTAGTCAGACTAGTGCTATCTGTAAGTTTCTGGTTTGATTAAAGGCTCCATATCCCCAAAAGAATAAAAGAGCTGTCAGGATGGTTTCCTGGTATCAACTTTGGGCTTCTACACATAATACACATGTACATGAATACACATGTATGAAGTACCCCCTTACACACACATACAGTTGAAAATTGAGAAAAAGAAAAAAAAGTTATTGCCTTTCTGAATGCAAACTTTCTATTAGAAATTTAAGTTATCTATTACTTTGTTTTCACTGAGATAAAAATCAGAACTCCAAATAGCTCTTTTTACTGACCTTCACCTGAATGGCTGCTTACTTCATTCTGTTACCTTTCTTTCCTGCTTTTTCAAAAATGTTTTTTTTTCCTCTTCTTTTTTTTTCTCTTTATGTGATTTACCTTGGTTTAAAGAGGACATATCTACATGTTCAGATATGGTAGTTTTATGAATGAATCAATCTTAATGAATAGATTTTTAGTCATATAATTCAGTGGTGATTATGTTTTCAAATTTCTTAGCTTCATTCTGAATTAGATTCGTTGCTCCTTTTTTTCTGAGAAAAGAAAATGTTTCCAAACTTTAGCTTTATGTTTAATTTTTAGTGTTAACAGTTTTGTGGATTTTATTCCTGTGGACTTTTATTTTTCATTCAGTGATTCCATAAGAGTCCTGTACTTTAGCTGCATGGTTGCCACATGACGCCCTGAACACCATACACTTGTTCCCATCTTAACAGCTTGAATTGTGCTCTGATCCCATCTAATATTCTTCCTTCTTCCTCTTCTACATTGCTCATCATCCTTCAAGACAATACTCCAGAGCTACTTCCATCACTATCCTGTTGTCTACTTAGACTTAAATGCTTCTCTTTGTGCCATTTTATTTGACCTGTTACTGAAGCACTTAGTTCACTGTAGTTTATATTTTAATTGATGTTGTTTATATTTTCCTCATCTACAAAGGGCAAATACTGAGGACAAGAGCCCTGTTCTCCAAGTAGCATCCAAATGATTGACTTCACACAAAATTACATACTTTCCATGTTTCTGTATTAGCATGTAGTTTCTCGATACTGAGAATGAACTCAAAATTCTCTTGAAAGTAGTCTGTTGCTTGCAAAAGGATTACCTCAAGTGTTCAGTGACAGATGTATGAAATACATATCTACCTTGCTATAGTATCTAAAAATCAAGATGAGCAGGAATCAGCATAAAAGATGACACACTTAATCTCTGTCTCCATCTGTTTAACCAGCCCAAGGTGGAGTAAGAGTGCTGAGAAAGGAGTTTTTCTGAGTGAACATATTCATTTTGGCTAAAGTGTCTTAACTCAGGTTCCTCTCCACAGTATCTACTTTTTTTTTCAATGTTCTTTTTGTATAGATTGGCATGTTAGCTGTTAAAATAACAGGGATCACATCCATTGTGCCAGTAATAGTCTGTCCCAGTGTGATCCCACTCACTGAACTTCTTACCAGTAGGAGCTAGGATAAATGGCACGGGACATTAAAACAAACAAGCAAGCTAAGAGGGCTGTCTGGACCTACAGTAACAGAGTTTCTGGATTTGTTTAAAGAATTAAGCTTATGAACTGCACTTTCTCCCTCTGTAGCACAGATAAAAATCTTTGCTTTAGGAACATTTCAACATCCCAGCTGCAAGCATAACTTACAATGGAAAATGTTTTCAGTTTGGAAAGAAGCAATTGCTGTTCTGTAATGAAAGACAAGGATGGCTAGAGACACAGTGTGTTCAAGACTGACACACTATATAGCTTGATAAAAGGAGGGAAGTCTAGTATCACAACCTATAAGTTAGATCTTCGTTTTAATCTTATTCTTAGTTTGTTCAAGAAATATAGTGTCCACTATGTTCAGGACTGTTAAGCATTATGGACATTGTGGTAATTATAGAAGACATGGTTAACTGCCCTTGAGGAAGTGATAACTGAATAGGCAACTGATATATATTAGGATCAGCCACACAATGATGCAAGTCAGATGTAATCAGATAACCATGGACAAACTGCAAACTGGAAGGCAAGGAATGGATTACTGTGTGCTCAGCTGCTAGGTACCTTTAGGTTTCTTAGACATTCTCCATGAGCCCTTTCTTTTAAACAGGATCATACTTGTCTTTCACCAATGTAGGAATAATCAGAGCAGTGTTTACAACTGAACTGAGAACCAACCTTTAGTCTCTTGCAAAACTGTAAACAGAGAATGAGATACAATAGTATGACAAAAGAAGAGTTTTGAGTATTTTAATATTTGCAGTAAAAGGAGTGGGAGTGCTTTATATTCTTTCTTTATATTTATAAAATGTGATGTTCCATGGCAAGCTAAAAGAAAAACAATTCTAAGTTGATTTACTTTAAAGACTAAATAAGTAGCTTTAAAGAATAAAGAACACAGAGACAGTGACTTAGCGTAGTCACTAAAGGCATGAATGGCACAAACCTGATTACTGAGCCCGATTCCCCAGAACCACCTGAAGATAAGTTCAGAGAACTGGCTCCACAAAGTTGTTCTCCGACCTCTGCATCCATACTATCTATGATCCCCCCACATATAACATGCATCATATACAAACAATAATAATTAAATTTCAATAATAAAGTACAATATTTTAAAAATTGGGGATTTTTTTTCCCTAACAGGGAATTTTACTTTCCCAAAAACTCTACTTATTTGTTTATCCAGACAGTGATTATGTATGGTAGGCCTATATCCTCTTTATATTCTGGGGATATATACTTCATGAGGAGAAACCAAGGGGAGAAAGTACCTCCTATATTAAATAATTAGTATATTTTATTATAGTTAAATATGAAGCAAACTATAATTTTGGCTAGATGTACCATGCCATCTTTATTATTCATTTACTCACTCAGCCTTTCACTCATCTTTTAGTTTAATAAGTGCCAGAAATTTAAACCTGAGTCATTTTTGACATTTCCCTTTTTCTTCAAATATAAGCAGTCATCAAGTTTTTGGGGGGGTCTGCCTCCTTCTCAACATATTTACTATCCTGACAACTATAAGTCACCTCCTACCTGATCTCCAAGTTTCTAAGTTTGCCTCCTTCCTATTGGTGGTTTTTTAAGTTTTTGGACTGTGAACCACTATAAAACTGTTTCACATTCATAAATAGCTTCAGCACTTAAATGTATATCTATTACTGTGTATCTGAAGTAAGTCAGAAACAAAACAGCTACAAAATAAAAAAAATGTTTTTAATCTATATAATAATTGTGATTTTTTTAAAATCATGTTTTTCTTTCTTCCATGCTTGGTAGGCTCAACTAAATTTACTTCATGAACCACTAATGACTTGAAATACAGTGTTTCAGTCCTTTTCATCATAGCAGCCTACCTGGTAGTTTTATGTCATTTCCCTGCTTAAAGCCTCTCATTGACTTCCAATTGCGCTCATAGGATTCAACACAGAAATAACAGTGTTGTATAACTCCCTGTGTGGTCCTACCTCTGCCTCACCTGTACTCATTCCCACTTTACAACACTTCCACTCAGGTTCCTTCCTTTCAAGGAAGGATTTAAGTCTTCCCTTCCTCAATTCCTGTGACTGCTTTCAGGTTTCTGTGTAAAGATCACCCCATTAAGAAAATCACATCTCCATTCAAAATTTTTTCCTCTTCATTACTTTTTATTCATTATTTTTATGTTATTTACTTGCATTTATTTATTTAGTATTTTGAAACAGGATCTTCTAATTTGCCTAATTTTCTCTGTAGCCCAGGCAGAACTTGAGCTTGCAGTCCTCTTGACTCAGTCTCTGAGTAGCAAGGATTCTACACTCATACCACCAGGCCCAACTTTGTTTTTCTTTATGTGACATTTCTTGAATATTGGTAGCTCCTGCAGATTTCACTTCCTCTGAGAGCAGATACCAGCTCTGTTTCTCTTGTTGCTATAACCACAGCATGTTCTGTAGCTTCAGCATTAGGCAGAAAATATTTTTGTCACCTGCTTCATATAAAATGTCATGGTTGGTCTCGGGTACCAAGGTAAATGAAACATAAGCTCTCCTCTCAAAGGAGTTCTGCTTTTTGGCATGTTTTATGTCTGAAGATAAAGTGTCTAAAAGGCAGAATAAGCTAATAAACATATTAGGGCATCAGGATGTTGCAAATCCTATAAATAATGGCCTCTTCCACTGAAGATCCCTCCTTGGGTATGGGGGATTGTTCCTTATTTACTCAAAACATGTATTCAAGTTACTGCAGTGGTATTGGTGAACACTATGAATAAATATTCTTCTGGTTATTGAAAGGTTTAAGCCACTAGTAAGTACTTTTTAAAATTTGTAATGTCATTTCTTTTCTATTATATAGCACTCAAGCTCAGAATTTTTTAATATTTTGTTATTTATTTAATTATTTGTGAATGTGTGTGTGTGTGTGTGAGTGTGTGTGCGTGCGTGTGTCAGAGGGCACTGTGTGTCCCTGTGGAGGACCAAGGTTGACTTCAAGAATCATCCTGGATTGCTTCTACCTCTTTCTTGTTTCACTCCGCCCACCAGGGCCAAGTATAGGCTGTGGCCCTTTCTGCCTTCCATTTTTATGTGGGACCTGGGATCCAAACTCAGGGACCTTCAGCTTGTGAGACAAAGAGTCTTAACTCCTGAGCTATCTCTTAAAGATGGAAATAATCTCATGGCTACTGAAACCAATTGTCTGCTTAATTCTGGAATACTCAGTTATAACATCCCCGATAAATGTTATGGATTTGAACCTTTCCAATGCTGTGAAGTAACTATTATATCAAATAGCCTATTTAGAGCTGTTAGAGTTATTCGAATTTGTTTCTTTTTTTTTTGTATGTATAGATGTGGGTGGGGGGGTGTTGAAGAGGGAATTATGTGTGCTTATGGAAACCCAAGGGTGACTTTGGAAATCATCCTGAATTGCTCTACCTCGTTATTGCTTTGTTCTGGAGTTTCCCAGGGTCAACATTCCAGGCCGTCTTTTTGCTTGCAAGGCAAAGGTTTAATCCCTGAGCCATCTCTCCAGCCCTATAATTTTTTGTACAAAACACTTTTTCTTTCCATTTGTCTTTTAAGTCATGAAGATAAATTTGTGCCTTATTTCATAGAACAACCCACCATTTATTTATAGATAGATAGCCTTCCCAAAAAGTTCAGCTTTCCCAAATAAAATGATCCAATCTTTATTTATGTCTCATCTGACTTGATTTCCATACCCTTTTTCTTCTTGTTACTCTTGACATATTCCAAGGTTTCTGTATATTTTGTAAAACTTGGCACCCAGAATTGAGGTAGCACTCCAGCTCTGTCAGACTAGTGGCAGAACACAGGGGTGAGGTGAGAGCTGTATTTTTTTCCTTACTGTGGACACTACACTTTTGCTAATCTGGCCTTAAATTACAGTGGGGCTTTCAGCAGCCAAATGACAGTATTGACTTATATAATGTCCCTAGTCAAATGAAACTCTAGATCGTTTCACATGAACTCCTGCTCAACCAGTCATTCTTCTATCCCAAATGTCTCCCGTCCCATCAGTCTCATCTTATTAGCTTCAGACCAATCTTGTAGTCAGTCCTTTGTGGGGGTCTACAAGCTTGGCAAGAGAAAAAACTCAAGCTCGAGTGAATACCACAAACAGTTATTTGCTTTAAGTTCAGGAAATGAAAAGTTGTTCTGGTTTTAAGTTTCTCAAATTGCCTCCCTCTTCCAACCCTGCCCCTCCTTCTCCAGTGCTTTGGTCTGGGGCCCAAAGAGAGGATGTCTGCAACTAGACTCCCAACTCCCGTCCTCCACACTGCCACTCAATAATGGCCAAGATCTGTTTTGGTTAAGCCAAAGAACATTTCTGGCCCCTTCAAGGAAACGTTTGCTGCCTGACTGCTCACCACTGACTTGCATTATTTGGCAAGTTGGCCCATTGTCTCCCAGAGGAAACCACCCTCCACCCCCCACAGCCCACCAATCGTTCTTGTCCCTACAATCCAGCTCTGGAAAATATCTGAAGGCCACAGAAGTGGGAGTACCCTTTGATGTTTATATTGGCTGGCTCCTTTTCCTTTTTGCTGCTGCTGCTTCTTCTTTTTAAATAATCAGGGTAGTAGAAAATGTGGAGAATTAACCGCATGACAGCAGCAGAGGAATTCATTAGAGAAACTGAAATGAACTCTGCTCAGATTTCTGGCTCTCAGGCAAGAGTCACAAAGGAGTAATCGTCTTCTAGTTGTTTTTAATCATTTCTTTTGTGGGACTTTCCTTGTCCATGAAACCAATCTCTGAGTCCAGCATGGGTGAGTCTGAGAACAGAGAATGTCGAATGGTGGCTTTGATTTGGAGATTACTACAGCAATACTAACCACTTCCTTCTAACCTCCTTTTGATACATGGAGCTTGTTCATCTTGGGGAAACTATTGGACAGTGCAATGTTATTGCTTTTATTTAAAGTAATATTCATTAAAATTTTGTCTTAAAATGTGAAAATTGCACATGATATTTTACTATGAAAAATTTTCAAATAGACCAAGGGACGATGAGTAACGGAATTTTGCTAATGTGTTCTCTAGATTAACATTGCTATAGACCCTTCCTTTCATGAGCCTCGAAGGCTGCTTCAGTGATGACTCACGCATGACTTCATTTATTGCTAAATTTTTTACTTGAAGAAACTCAGTGAAATAAAGCAATGGTTTCCCTAGAAATTTGGGTCCCCCAAATGCTGCTACCACTATTAAGATTTCATTGCCAGGACTTGCTCGATGGCTCCATGGATAAGGGATTGCCTGTTAGCAATCCCGGTGACCTGAGTTGGATCTTTGGAGCCATAATGGAAGAAGAGAATTTCTGAAAGTTGTCCTTGAACTCTACACATGCGCCATGGCATTTGTGCCCCCTTTCTCTAATAAATGAATAAAGTACTTTGTTTAAAAAAATATTTCACTACTAGAGTAAATAGTTGCCCCTGTGCCCTTTATTAGGAAAGCGTTTTCCTGTTCTTTTTTAAAAAAATATGGAGCACTTCACAAATTTGTGTGTTACCCTTACACAAGGGCCATGCTAATCTTCTCTGTATCGTTCCAATTTTAGTATATGTGCTGCTGAAGCTATTCTAACTCTTCATGTGTTTTTAATTTTAAACCGAGTCATAAACTGAAGTTTCATACTGAAACTGCTGTGAAAACTCACATGGTTTTGCATGTCTTTAAAGTTCATATTGATATATAATTTATTAATCTAATACATATAAGTCATTTATATTGGGGCTCAGAAAGCAAAATACTTGCTTGCAAATCTGGTGACCTTAGTTCACTCCTTCAAAACCCACATGGTTGAAGGACAAAACTGACTTTCCAAGGTTATTCTCTGAGCTTCACTTGTGTGCCATGGTATGTATAGGTACACATCCTATTTTTCTCTTTCATTGATAAATATTAAAATAAGTCATCTTATCTAATTGTTAAAGCAAATTCTATAAAACCCTTCTTAATTATACTTTTTTAGTATGTTCTAGGTAAATATATCTATCAGAACACAATGAAAAGCATCAGTTCTTCACCACTAGTGATCTTTCTGGAGAAAAAATTCATTACCTTAAAGACTCATGCATATAATTAATTTTAAAGCTATTTGGTTTTAACATTAGACAAGTCTACTCACCTTGTGCTTTTAGCAAACATCCAGGGCCTTGCAAAGACAGGTTTGGTGTCCCTTTTTCATATCTTTTTACTGACTTGCCTTAGGGTGTAGTCTATAGAACTGACTCAGAGACTCGAAGTCAGATGACTATGTCACGTGTCCATGTCCTGTTTTTTGTAAAACCCAAGAAGAGAGAGACACAGGTCTTTTCCACCTCCTTGTCCACAAGGGAAAATATCTGTCTTCTCATATCAGTGATAAGTAAGAGGGAACAGTAACTATGACCTCTAGGAGTTATATATAGAAAATGGTTGAGGGAAGAAGAGGGACAAGTGCATAGAGCATGAGCCATTGGAGACCACATTTTGAGAAACTGTGATACAAAGACATTGAAGATATTTAGCCTGCTTTTGATTGTGTTAGCACAAGGCAGCATGAGGAAACCATGGAAAGCACTAGAGAGAGGAAACTCCTAGTGTGCTCTGTGTATACCAAATCACAAAAGATGTGATTCAGTTCAGTATCTTGAAAGAACAGCTATTACTCCTAAGGGAATCTTTGAGAAATGGTAACAACTATTTAAAAGAACTATAAAAAGTTCCTAAAAACCAAGGAACTGACTCAAGGAATCAGGTTACAAATATTCTGATTTAAAATCATATTGTATACACAATGTGGATGGCCTCCTGCCGGCCGGGGGTCCACGTATTCACAAGTGGGATGGTCTCCCGTGGGCTGGGGTTCCCTGTGCTCACAATGTGGATTGTCTCCCATGGGCCAGGGCTCCCTGTGCTCACACCATGAACTTACAGAAGATGGACAAAACTGCTCTTCCTCAGCTTTATCATGCATTCTTAACCATGTGGAACTAGGAGCTCAATCATAACTATCTACATCCTTAATGTATTTTCTTTTATTGCTTACATATTATTTGATATTGTTCAATTTAAAAAATTAGGACATAAAGGCAGGAGGTGGACATGCTAGGAAAATGTCCAGGGGAAGTGGGAGGGAGAGAGAGGTAGCTGTGATCAAATCCATTGTCTGCATGTATGAAATTGTAAAAGAGTGAAAATAAATTTAAAAAATCATGTTGTATAAATAATCTATTCAAATGCATAAATATTTATTGAATATAGAGAAATGAAAAGAAAATAGCTTGCAGGACAATGCTGTGTGAACCCCATTCTATAAAATTTGAGACAATGAAAGAAGAGTTAGTTTTCAGTAAATTGACCTACCAGAAGTTAATGAAGAGTATCTATCCTTGAAAACTAAGATGTATCTCAGATTTATCAGACACCAGGAATTATTCTGAGTTTTACAAGGAAAATACATTATTTTACAATCAATCATTTAAAAGTCCTCCTTTGAAAGTTAGGCAACTATTATTGATTGAGTTATTTATTTTTAGAGAGTTATTCATTTACTTTTAAAGAGTTCTTTGTGAACATTTGAATAGATGAGCGATAAATGAATATTGTTGGAAGATATGTATTAGATATTTTAGACCAGAGCAAGTCTTCATTTAGAAATGAAGAGTTTATAGATTGTGGCAGTTACTGTGAAATGTCAGGGTTTTAAAACAGGGTGATAGTAGTCAGAATTTAAAAGAAGGAAAAGAGGTAAAACATGGAAGATGACTAGGCAAGATGTAGTGAAATGGCTATGAGAGTAGAGAGGACAAGAGTAACGTTTCAAGAAATGCAATATTTTTAGGCTTGAGAGAATAAGTCATTAAAAAGTAAAGGCAGCTTTCTTAGTTGCTGGAAGAACAGATTTCTTTCCAGGGTGTGTGTTGTGAGGGTTGTATTTGGTTTATTTTTGTTTTCAAGCATAAAATTTACAAAAATAAAAATAATGTAAAGAATATTCTTTCCCTTGCCCATATTCACCTACTGTAAATATTTTACTATGATACATACAACCACAGTAGAGCAATCACATATATTTGATTAATAGTTTGATTTGTCAGTTGTATACAGTTTTATCAATTGACCCGATCATGCAGTTGGTGTCTTCTATAGCATTTCTTCCTTCTAACATGGATTCAATCAGTATTATATATTGTGTTTAGTTGGCATATTTATTTGTCATGTCCCTTTAGTCTCCTTTCATCCAGAACATTCTCACAGCCCTTTTTTAACTTTTACAACTTTGACTTTATTATAAAGAATTCAGGACTAGCCCCAACCCAACCCTAGGCACTTTATAAATATGTTTGATGCTTCTTTGTGACTTAATTCAAGTATGCCTTGCTAGTGAGTGATGTTTACTCCTCAGGTTATCATTTTGAAGGTATACACTGTCCATTTGCCAGTCATTGATAATGGAAAATTTGGTCACTATATTCAAGACATGTCTAATTTTCCTTGTAAATAGTTGCTATTTTTCTCATTGTAAGCATAACATAGAATATAGGCTTAATAAGATGGATGTAAGATCATAATTTTCTACTTCAACATTCCTTTTACATTTACCAGTAAGAATTATATACTTTTTACTGTAAGTAATGAAGTTTTTTTCTTCTTTTTGTCCATCCATCCATCCATCCATCCATCCATCCATCCATCCATCCATCTCTTACCAGTTTGGACTCTTGGGTTCCTATGCTTTTCAGTGGTTAATACTATGTTTTTCCTTTACCCATATTCATTTTAATGCTCAAATTATTCCTGGTTTAATTGCTATGTTCTTGTGTCATATATCCACATAGTACCTTTAAAGCATTTATTACTTTATGGCATAATTTGTCTTAGCCACATCTTGTAATTGCACGGCTTCCACTCTCAAGTAATCATTTGTTCTAAAAAATCCCAGTTCTTATTCAATGGAAATAGTCTTACAAACCAAGTTCTAGATAAAGTTGTGCTCATTGCTGTTATAACTTTGCTTCTTGTTTTTTTCAGTGAACTGGCACATGTGTATATTATATATACATATATGTATTTTAGAAACCACGAATCACATTGATACTTCCCATTTCGTTCATTTCCACAGATTTCTTACCTGCTTGATTCAATTTCATGTATCCTTCAAGCTTGAAATAATAACAAGCTTGAAAATATAATAATGAGGGAAAGAGAAAGTTGAAAATGACATGAGATAGTAAGGTTAGTGGTCAAGATTAGGAAATCAACCACACAAAGTTGGGAGCAAATAAAACTTGACCTTGCCAAATCCAAAGACAACAATGTAAGAGATAATACTGAGAGAAGAGCAGAAAATATCCACTAAATTTTAAAGCATGTAAAGTAAATAAATAAGAATAACCCAGGGAATAGATATAGAAAGCAAAATTTCTAGTAAAATGAACAAGTGAAAGTAGCTGGGTATGGCCTATAAATAACCCAACCCTGGGTTCTTCTCAGACAGAAGGACTGCACTGAGTTTGAAGTCAGTTTGAATTACACAGTGAGCTTCAGGCCAGTGTGGGTACCTACTGATACCATCTCCACAAAAGTAGGCAGAGAGCCAATGCTACATGGAGCCACGTGGTCAAAACTGAGAATAATTTAAGAATAATGCTTGAAGTGATCAGAGAAAATCGGAGATCAAGATGATGTCTTTGAATTTCATATTTGTTATCAAGCATTTTTTAAAAATCTGACTTTAGGAATTCATTTAAGCTTTTTAAAAAATATTAATTATATTAATTAACATTTCTTTCATTTTTGAAGGAGGTGTACATTTAGTTTTTTTAGCCTTGCACCTATATTCACCAAATATTATTTTATTACTAATCGAATGCTAAGCAAATTATGCTCTGTGTAGAAAGTACCCAAATCTAAGAGGCATTGTAGACAGGCTATTTTTAAGGAACTCATGTTTTTCTTTAAAAGCTTGGTTAGCATTTGGAATCAATATGCAGTATAATATTTAAAAGGAAAACAACATATTTCCTCATCCCCCAAGAGGTTTCTTAAAATAGCATGTAATCTTACCTACAGTGGGAAAAGCCTCAAGTTTTATAAATTGGGTTGGATCTAACCCAGATTACCTGATCAGGAGAGCTCCCAAGACAAACAAAGTGTGGTAAAGGTTATAGTAATGGTAATTAAGAAATTTGTGTTGTGCCTGCTGGACCTCACTGGAAGCATTGACCCAGCCTGTGGCTACTGGCATCATTTCCACTGCTGAGACATGCTGTCTTTCTGGAGAGAAATCCAAACCAAGTCTTTGCCCACTTTGAAATCCAAAATATTCTTCTCATTCCTTTCAGCCACAGAAAAAGCTGAGCTTTTGCTAATAGAATCCATGTCTGGTTGACCTGCTGATGCGTCAACCTGTTTCCTATACACTGTATAAGCAATAACAGGTTTGATTTAGTTGCTTTTCTTCACAGTCATGGAGTGTTAGAAAAGATCTTTGAAGGTTTTTGCTTTATACCTCTCACTTTGCAGAGAAAACTCCAAAGACTCAGGTGAAATAGTGTCTGTGGTCTTGCAGCTGGAAAATAATAGAACCTCAATTCCTGTCTGAAGATGTGTCATATATTACAACATCTCTGTTCAACTGTAAAACCTCTTTGGGGTTATGCATTCCATTCCAGACACTGGCTATTAGACCTGCATGATGACAAGCCACACTGTAACATAGGTCTACTATGTTCAACAACAGTTCAGCAGTCTGCACATACCAGCAAACCTTTGCACAATCAAAAAGCAAAGTCTTGACTGAGTTGATGTAATCTGTGGAGAACCTTGATAAACTTGTCCTGAAGTGAAATCTGGTTTCGTTAGATGGTTCAAGATGTTCTCTACTCTCAAACTTTGAAGAAGCCCTTTCCTTCTTCTGCTTTATGATCCAGGTTTTGTCATCCTTCACAATGAAAGACATGATGACATCATATATAAAATAGGGCATAGGAAGATGGTCAAGCAAAAAGGTCTGGCTAAAAGTCCCCATATAAAATTCTGGGTAGATGTGGCAGCTATCCTGTAATTCAAGCCTCAGAATGTAGAAATTGGGTGTCCTCAGAGCAAGCCAATTAGCCCGAATAGCACTAATCATGAGTTATGAGTCTGATTAGAGCCTGAAGATATAAAGTAGAAGTATGATAGAGAATGTATCCACACATATTCAGATACACAGACATGCATGCAGCCATGTATATATACACATGAAAATGGAAAAAGAAAAATCATGACTTTCTCTCCTTTATTTTAATAGAGAACATTTCTGCTTTAGAACTTTAGCACTAGGGGCAGTAAGATTGTAAGAGCCTAAAGATGGGGAGAAGCAACGATATGCAAGATACTCCACACAAGTTAGGGCTGAAGTAATCATAATAGGACTTTGCATGACCTGCGCAATGACCAACATATCATTGACCCCCCGAAGTCTAGCATGGATCACAGGCACTAGGATCCTTAGAGGCAAGGGATTAACAGCCACAATAGTGTTCCTATACTAAAAGGGAACACAAGAAAGAGCTCTAGGCAATGCCACTGAGTCCTTACACCTCATCAGAGAGGAGGACCCAGAGGGAAGTCTGACATGC
The DNA here is from genome assembly GCA_023101885.1 of Typhlomys cinereus. Taxonomy (NCBI): domain Eukaryota; kingdom Metazoa; phylum Chordata; class Mammalia; order Rodentia; family Platacanthomyidae; genus Typhlomys; species Typhlomys cinereus. Next base: position 1,019,723 of record JALPQD010000452.1, read on the forward strand.
ACATTACAGGGGCAATGGGAGAAAGGGAGGGAAGGGGGAAAAAATAAAGGGAAAAGGGGATAGGGAGCAAGGGGATCCAAGGAGGGGTGGAGGGTGGGAGGGGACCGGGGTACCTATTAAGTTTGTATGAGTGGAAAAAATAAATAAATAAAAAATTTAAATTAAAAAAATAACTTTAGCACTGTAATGTTTAATAATTTGGGAGACATGAGAGCCTCTTTTCATTTCATCTGTGTTACTCAGTAAATACTTAAAGGATTCTGTGTAAGTAAGGTACTGTGAAATCAGTGGGACATTTGTCCATCTTTCATCAGGGTAATGACAGAACAGCAACAATTACTGATGGTCCTTGTTAAAACCTTTGCTAGGTGGCACCTCAGGGGCTCATATTTTCACAGCTTCATTGATAACCTCAGGAAAAGGTGCCTTTTACCTCAAGAGGATAAATTTTACCAAGGGAATTCTTAAAATTATATTTATTGCCTAGTCTCTTAATTTTTCTTCAACATTTGGAAGATCCAAAGTGAGTAGGACAAGGAGACTGTTTAGAGCTGAAAAATATTATTCTCTTTTAAACATACTTTTGGGAAGGATAATTTTTAAATATTCTGTACCTTGTGGATGTGCATGTTAGGTATACTGCCATCATGTTAGAAAATGCTGCTAAGACATCAAGGAAATTTTCAGTAATTATTCTCTTTTTATTCTCTTGCTTTTCTTCTAACTAATCTTGTTGCATGGATGTTGAAAGAAAGTCCTTGCTAAGCTGTAATACATCTTCAGGGAATAAGACGCATGATCTTTTTCCTTATTTGACATTACAGCGTCATCAGATTATATGAAGGTGAATGCAACATTTTCTAGAAATATCTTTGGGAGTGTTCCATAGTTTGAAAAGTTGAGACAGGTAACAGGGGTCTTGTCAATGAAGCACAGTTTGTAGGCCATGTGTGAAATAGAGTCATCCGTATTCATGTTGCAGTATTCAAAGATGCCAAGTCTATTTAGACAGGACTATCTTGAACATTTTTCTTACACATATTGAAACAGGCCTTGGGCTAGTTAAGGGCTGTGGAGACATCCCTATATGGGTTTTGGTTACCTTCAGGGAAGCCGGCATGGACTGAGTAGCAGCTACCATTGCTGGTTATAATTGAAAAACAATGATTGTAAGAACAGTTTCTTTGCCTGGAACAAAGTGAGGACATTTTGCACTCATGGAGTATATGTAAAGATTAAAAGAGAAAATACTTGGAAAAGTGTTTTGAAATCACCATAGCAACCCACAAAATCAAATAAATGTGCTTGTGATCATTATCACAGTGAATTGAAGGGAGTCCTTTCTGAGAAGGTCATGATAGTTAGTCCAAAAGAGTAGGTAGGTCACTTTGCCAAAAAAAAAAAAAAAAAAAAAAGATCCCCTGTGTTGAGTCACCAAGTAAAATGACAGCACTGAAAAAAAATTAAAATATTTGTTTCGTTTTCACATTCTGTTCTTTACCAACAAAATAATTTTCCCATCATTTTCAGGCCTTTTGCTTTCGAAGTGGGTTAGCTGTCAGTGGCACTCCCACAGTTATGTATTAGCCTTGGCTTCCTTGATATTCTGAGACTGTTTTGCTGACTTTATACTATGACTAGAGTAAAGCATTGCTTATGGTATCTTTCTATACAGGAATATCTAGAATTGAGTAGCCTGACTTAGAACACTTTCTGTGGACTCCCCCACCATGTTTCCCTGCTCAGTGCCTAGTGACTAATTTGTTTGAGACTAGCCTATTTCTACTTGTAGTTCAAGTGCTTCATTCCTTCTCATAGGTATCTGTCCAGTCACAATGCCTTTTCCCACCACATTTCCCATTGAAACCAATGTTTGAGGAAGGTATGATAATAAAAATATCTTAAGTTTATACTGTCTTTACTATTGTAGAACTTATTTTCTCTGTCCAAATGAATGACAAAAAAGTTAAAAAAAAGAAAGAAAAACTTTAAAAAAGTAGGCTGTTTTAAATGTGATAAGATTTTAAAGTCAGAGTTAATTATAGGGTATAGTTTAGATATAAGAATTATTTGAAAATTTGGTTGGGAAATAGAATAATATATAGAAACATCAGAGAATGTGTCAAAGCAGAATTACTAAAAGTCCCCCACAGAAAATCATTGTTGTTAGTTCTGAGTGAAGCATAGATATATCAGAAAGATAACTCATCATCTTCAGAAGCACCCAAAGGTGGTAAGCACTGATTGCATTCTCAGACCCAGAATTGTCCACTAATACAGGAAATGTACCTCTTCTGTTGGAAATTCAACTTTATATTCAGTTCCTATAGCAGACTCCTTTGTTTCTGATAGCTTGTATTTACAATTCACCTCTGTAGGTAAAAAGTGTCTAAAAGGAAAGATGCTATGGTCAAATTGTTATGATTATCTGTTCTGGGTGATAGATATATACTGCTGTAAATCAAGAAACCAATCTTCTGGTTGTATGACCAGCTTGTTATAAACTTTGTTAGGATGAAACACTGTATTAAGTAGTCAACTCTAGGATATTTACAAAATTTCTGTGCCTGAAGGACCTGGATTGGACTCCAGATTCATACTGTTATAGACAGTACAGCCATATGGAACAAAAAGATGGGGGAGGTAATGACTAACAGTTGCCAATGGTTCATGTCGAGGCAACTATACCCAAGAACTCAATGTAATGGTGTCTATTTCCAATGTTTCCACAAGCACTGGCCCTTTACATCTCACCATGGATCAGGGAAGATCACATGAGACATGATGATGCGCTGAAAGACTTTATGGGACTGGTGCTGGGTAGGGGGAGGAGTGCTCATATACCCTACAGTTGCCCACCAGTGCTGAGGAAATGGCTAGGAGGGAGACCCGGTGGGGTGGGATGGGGGCATTAGATAGTAGGTGATGAACGCACATAAATTCATTGGTTAATACAATTTGAAAAGTATATTTTAAAAAGAAAAATTGCTTGGCCTGGAATCTTACATAGAATTACCACCATCATCATCATTAACAACAGCAACAAGGTATCACCATGTGTGTCTTCTGGGCAGTCAGCAAATTAGTCAGGCTCAGAGCCTCCTAACTTAGCGCAGGTGTCTTTGCACTGAAAACAGCATGGAACATGTGACAGAACTGCCAGCATGGACACATTTATTAGAAATTATAGCAATAAGCTAAGGTGACAGGATATTGAAAAAGAGAAGATTTCTCACTTTAAAAGTGGAGTAAAGAAATAGGAAGACATATTTTAGAAGCTGCAGAACATAGTTTTTCAGGAAAACTGAGGATCATTAGATGTTTGCTTATGAGAATAATATTATTTGAGAGCCATACAAGTTCATCGAAAGCAAAACATCTCTATTTCTAGCATAATTTTATTCTTTCACAGTTTATCAGGTTGGTTATAGAATGCCCTTGACTTTTATTTCTGGGAGTAATCTGGCAGACTTTGTTATTCTCGTTGTCTTGTTGATATTAATTAAATAGACTCTATGTAACTAGTTGAACAAATGAATTCTGGCAATTTTGAGCTGAGTGATAAATTGATGTCCTTCTGAAAAGACATCGTGGTAAACCTCAGGAATCTGTTTGCTGAACAGTTAGTTGTCTCATTTAAAATTTTGATGGATGCACAAAAGATGTGCTTTTGCAACATATGGTAGATTCAAAGTTAGAAAAATGGGCTAATACACACAGTAAGGGAAACTGGATGTTAAAAAGACCTGTGTGGTTTGTTGATACCTGTGTGGTTTCTTGATGGATCTGTTTATAACAACCATATAGTTGACATTTATTGAGTACTGTGTGCTGAGTAGAATGTTAAACATGTTATATAGGTTCCTTTTTAATCTTCCCAATGACCTTGTAAGATATGTGCTATTAATATTCCATTTAACATATAAATAGAAAGGTAATGAGGTATTGAGGTATTTACTCAATAAAAGACAAATCTGAGACAGGGACCAGTTGTCTAGCAACAAAGTCCATGAGCTCAACTACTGCAGTATACTGTTATAGTCAGTGAGTCAAAATTCGCAGGGCTTGATGTGACTAGACAGAAGTTAACAAAATTTCATGTTAAATCTAAATAGAAAGGAGGTAGCTCCTTTGATAACAAGCAATAGGAGGAAGTTTTAGGGATGTAAATGGATGGGAAACTCAACATGAACCAATACATTCTTGTGCTTCATTAAAAAATAACTAACATGAGTCTGACAATGCAATGTTAGGATGTAAGATTGAGTATCTTTTACTGTAATAGTGTATGTCTAGAATAGTAAGTCAGCCTAGTCATAAAGGGAATCCTTAACTATTATAATTTTGGAAGTAAGAAAGCTGAATTTATACCCTAGGGAGATCAATGGTGAGCTCGGTGCCGCCCTGGAAAAGAGAATGCCAAAGAGAAACATGAAAACCTCTTCAGACTTTATTAAGAGCACATGACAGATAGTAGACTACTGGTGTTTCAGACAGCCAGAAATCACCTTCTGGCGATTCTCTATTGAAAATATATTGAAAAATAGATTCAGAAATAATATTTATAGAGAACAAAATGTCCAGGAAAATCATATTGGCTTTTGAACGTGACTTTTGCCCACCTTCTAACTTCTCTTCCCTGATAAAGCAGTTTTGGAATCAGTAAAGGTAGTTGGATCCTTACATGCCTGCAAAAATAGATCAGTTTCTGTATGGAGGAAGAAGAGGAAAACGTATGCATCCCAAAGCCAGGAGTCTACCTGATTTTTTGATAAGGGAAGAGAATTAAATTCTCACTTTCACAAAAATCCTTCTTAGAAATGTTAGGGAAGGCAACTTGTTACCTCTGATGTATGTCAACCATAATTCCAGGGAGCAATCAAACCCCAGGGACTCATGCCTGAAATATTAGTTCCCTTTACACAATAGGGTGAAAAAGACTTTTCTAGGATTGGTGAGATGGCTCAGCAGGTAAAAGTGCTTGCCACCCAGCCTGACAACCTGAATTTGATCCCTGGAACCCACAAAAAGTTAAATGTGGTTGCTTATATCTCGAACCCAAGCACTCCTATACTGCAAGATGGAATGTGGAAACAAGAGCATCACCAGGAAGCTACGGGTCAGCTAGTGTGGAGTACACGGAGCGGTCAGAACAAGAGAAAGGCTGTTTCAACAAGGTAGAAAAAGAGACCTGACTCCTTACTCCTCCTCTGACTTTCAAACTCATGCCATAGCAGGCGTAAACTCACACACAACTCTCCACAACACCCATACGATAACAATAAATAAACAAGCTTGAAGTCTCTTTCCGCATGTGAGAGGGAGTATCTAGATGTCATCTGTAGCCACCTCCTGAAAATTCTCTTGAGGCCAGTTAAGGCATCCATTGGTAAACAACAAAAACTCCCAGTTAAGCAAGTCAGAGTTTAAGGACTTTGAGCAATAAGAGACGGTCAGTGTTCTGAGTGTTGTGGCTTGTCATGCTCTCAGGGTGGCTTTGCGCCAATTGTTTGTTCACCAGTGTTTTGAGTTAAAGGGAATGACAGTCTACAGATTTATGCACATGGCACTCATAGAACAGAAGAAGCAAACTTCTGGGCTCTGGTACCCACATGCAACAAATATAGCTGTGTCCTTCCCTGAGGACTCAATTTGTAAGCCTCTTTATTGCATTGTGCTGTAGTAACAATTTCCCAGTTTTGCGGGCAATCTGTGAAACCAGCCTTCCCTTTATTTCAACTTCGTTGTCGTTATTTCCCCTTTATACAATGAATTAAATGAATCCTTGGGGGGTTCCAATTACATTATGGAAAAAGAACTTGGAGTTCTGAGAACCTAAAGAACATTGTGTTTTCTTCATCTAGATATGTATGATAGATTTAATTATTGTTTTCGAAAAATTCCAACATTTAGTTACCCTTGTTACTTCTAATAATGAGATAGTAGGTTCAGGTTTCTTCTAAGTTATCATCATAATGACGCTTTATTCTTACATGGTCGTCAAATTCTATAGAGTGCTATTTTACATACACTAGTCATTAGAAAAGAATCCTGTTTGGAAAGTAGGAAAGAAGAAGCAAGACAAGTACAATTTTCCTCCATTTCACCATGCATCTCAGAGAGTGCTAGAGGTAACAATGATAAACATTTTTCTGAATACCAACTCTTTGATAATTACCTGTGCTAGGACATTTAATTCTTATGCTGATTTTATAAATTAAGTATTATCATCCCCATTTTGAGGTGGGGAAGATGTAACTCGGAAAGTACGTTTGCCGGAGGCCATACAGTAAGTAAGAAAGCCAGAAGCAGATCCAGAGGCTTTCTGATTCAGAATTCCATGCTCTTAATCACTGGATTACTGCCTTGTGGCCTAAGCAGGATTAGAACCTGTATCTTTACATTGCGTTGCACTCCTCTGCATAGTGTAGCTGCTTTACTAATTTTCATTAGCTGTTTTTTTCTTCAAACCTTATAGAGGAAACAAATGAAAGTTGAGCCAGAGTTTTCTTTCATAACTAGAGGGACATAGTCAATACCAAAGAGAAGTTCATACTCTCACAGGGTTTTGAAGTGTCTGATGTTGTTTTCATATTCTGATTCCTCGCCTCTCACCCCACAACACCATCACTTAATGATGATATAAAAAAAGATTTGTTTGTGAATTATGTCAGGTACTCTTGTTTATTGTGATGCTTTAGGCATTGGATGGAAGCAATATATTTCTTGATGAACTTGGGAAAACAAGTTCCCAACTGTAGCAGGAAAAACAAGCAAGAGAATCAGTGAGTTTCAATAGAAAGAACTTGGACTAACCTTTGGCATTGGCCAATCAGACTGAAATCCCAGCTCATTCTCTTCCTGATAAAGGGAACTGAAACCCACTGAAAATTTATTTCTGCATTTTGAGTGAGGCTTACACTTAACTCATGGGTTTGTCAGAAAGAACAAATGAAAGGTAGTTAAGCAAACTATGTGGTAGGTTCTGTGCTTGTGTTTGCCCTAGTTAATCCTCAAGAGATAAGTTTTATTACCACTACTCAGTGAATATGGAAACAGGATTTCAAAAGTAGCTTTCCAAAAGTTGAAATCTGCCTTAGGTCTGAAATGCATTTTCCAGTTGCTGTGAAATACCTCTGAGTCTCCCTAAAAGGTTTCCTATGTAAGGCTGTCATATCTTCCTAAAAAAAATTAATCTAAGTCCTAAACTGGCGCGCTCTCTCTCTCTCTCGTTCTCTTTCTCTCTAAATGTGTGTGTGTGTGTGTGTACAGATACTTGTTTGTGTGCAGGCATGTGCACAAGCATTGATTTTAATTCCTGAGATATGCCCCACCTTGTTAGATGAGACAGTGTCTCTCACTTTTCTGGAACTTACCAATTAGGGCAGTCTGGCTGGCCAGTGATTCCCCAGGGACCCTTCTGCTTCTGCCTCCCCAGCACGGGATTAAAACTGCACAGTATCAAACTCAGGTTTTTGCATAAGTTCTGGGAGCTGGAACCCAATTTCTCACACTTGTGCTTTGCTGGCTAGGCTCTCTTCCCATCCTCCCATTTGTCCTTTTAATTGTTGCCATAAAATCAAATTCAGAATTACAATGAAATATTTCAAAAACCACACGATATTTCTATGTTGTATGGATTTCTATATCATCACCTCTTCCATCAAAGATCAGGAAGGTGTAAATGAATGGATAAGACTCTCACCTGCTTCCTGTACTTTCTTGTCTTTAATCAAGTAGAGTCAAGGGGAGTCTGAAAAATAATTCTGACCTCTGATCTCACAAATCAATATTTGCATCAGTCTAATCCCATGATATCTTCGATCATTTAGTCTGTTTTAAGAAACCAGACATGTTACAAATCTCTTGTCTCCCGAACTCCAGTTCTTTTAGTCTATTCTTCCTACATTCTGTGTCCTCTTGAATTCAGAATGCATTCTCATCAAAATCTCCAGTGCTTCCAACCCCTTCTTGAAGCATTCCTTTTATCTTCTAACAGTGGTCTGCTTCCCTTCTAAGCATCCTGCTTACTCCTGCTGTTTGCCCTCTTCCTTGGTGATAATTCTGTCTTCCATAGTCAATCTAGAAGAAAGCTAAGGGTCCTCTTCACTTGTCATTGTTGCTTTTAGACCATTCTTTATCCCTCCATCCTGAAAAACAAAGTACTAGCTTTGAATCTCATGTTATCTGTTATGTGTAGATGTCAGATATCATTTTAATCCTGTACAGCATAAATATGCTGTAGTTGACTAATATGGAGTTTGTGGTCCTTTTTTATAAATAAAGTGGATCCTGAATCTTTGGTCAGGGATATTAGCTTTAGATAGAGCTTTGTGATAGAAGTAGGTGGTAAACTAGAAGTGGGTTCTATATCTGTCAGGCTGACAGTTGAGATCTTAACACACTCAAAATCAAGGGCTTCTGTGCTAGTAGGTGAAATCAGAGTCCCTGCCCTGGAGTTGGTATTCAGAAGATTTGTTTCTTGGTAGAACTATGTGGTTGTGAAACAAATTAAATTTGATAGACATCTCTTTCCCAGTCTTTGTGGAAGAATGAGATGAGACATTGGGCAGAGCTCAGCATTCGGGAAAATGTTTTTCTAAAAATGAAGTCACAGAAGACTTGTCGTAAATACTATATTTTGAAAGGACAACTTTGTAATTTAGCAAAGCTTCATTTTTAAAGTTAGTTCTTAAATATTAAGAGGGTCTTGTTGGATTTTATTCGTAATTCTTAGTAGTTACCAGAGGTCAGGACTATTCCTTATCTGTAAATAACATGTCTTTTGATTATAGACCTAAAGGGGATATAACTTTAATATTATATAGTTAAACCAACTTCACACTATTTACAAGCCATGTCATACAACACTGAAAACAAGAAATTAGAGCACATGGAAACTATGCTACTAAAATTAAGTAGTCTAAGGAAAATTAACGTAAGCCTGTAAGTCACAGCCTGACTTCTGTTTCAGCAGCTGACCCAGGAGCGAAGGAGCCAAAAACAATTTTAAGACTTGTTCCGTTCTGACTTGTAAAGAGTATTTGATGCTGCCCCCACCTCCATCCACTCCCAAATGAATACCCAGGGTTAGGAAAAAGATCGTAATATTGCCTATGTAGTTTCTGGTCTAACTTTGATTTTGGCCTCAGGGAGAAGAGATGACTATTTTTTGTAAAGTATTACTGGCAGTTGGCAATCTATTTCATAACAGTTTATGTAACTGCCAGTAGTATTTGTGATACCCAGAGGATGGCACTAGAGAAATATGCGCTTGTGCAAAAGCATGCTGTTCTGTGAGTGATAATTGTTTTGCTGTCATCTGAACATGAGTGCTATTGATATGGCTCTCCTGTCAGTTTTGTCTATTTAAAAAGGACAAAGTCAGATTTTTAAATGTAAAACTATGACATCTGTATATCTTTCTGTAGCTTAGGCTGGCCCTGAACTAACAACAGTCCTGCTCCTCATGCTCCCAAGTGCTATGATTACAGGCATTGTACAAACAACTTATTTATCTTTTACAACAAAAAACACAGCTAACAGTTGTTAAAAAATACTGGCCTTAGTTATATTGGAAATTTTTTTCAGTCATTATGAAAACTTATGTCGCTAACAGTTTGTGTTAATTCCAGTGTTTAAAATTTGGAGTTTTCAATACAAAGATAGGGAACATTTGATGGTGGGGTATATAGACACAACTTAGCATGATTAACTATGGCAGATTGTACAGTGAAAAGTAGACATTGTAATGGATAGCACCACCACATTCGGTGTCAGGGCAGTGGAATGTCTCTCCACCTGACGGACTGCATAGGTACAGAGAAGGCTGACTTTAAGAATTATAGAAAATCTACAGACTACTAAAAAGATTAATGGAGAGAGTGGCAACTTCTCCTTAACTAAAATTCCCAGCATGAATATGTTATTGACCCAGTACCTATATGTTGGGTTTCAAGGCCTCTCAGTTCTTCTGAGGCAGAGAATTTACAATTTACTGATGAGGAAGCTTCCTGAAAAGAGCTGATAGAAATTATTTCAATAAATTTTCTAGCATTAACTTTGTTACACCTCATTTATAGCACATCTTTCCCCTTTATCCTATGGAGTCACCAATGCTAAAGAATGAAGGGTATCTTTAAGAGTGGTTTGATGGCCAATTTACAAATATGACTTTGAAATACTCTTTCTTTAAGACCTCCCATGTTCCTGGATCAGTAGAATTAACATTGTAAAAACAATCATCCCACCAAAGCAATGTATAGATTCAATGCAATTCCAATCAAAATACCATGTAATTCTTCACAGAAAGTAGGTCTGAAAGTACAAAAGACCCTGGATAACAAAAACAATCCTGAGTAATGAAAACTCTGCTGCATGTATCACCATAAAAGACTTTAAACAATACTATAAAACCTTAGTAATCAAAACAGCATGGTCCTAGCTAAAAAAACAGAGATATTGGACAATGGATTAGAATTGGGGACCCAGATGTAAGCTCATATACCTACAGTCAATTGATTTTTTTATATAGGTGCCAAAAAAAGCTTTTCGAAAAAAAATAGCATCTCTAACAAATGGTGCTGGGAAAAGTGGATATTGACATGCAGAAGAATGAAAATGGATCTTTATCTGTTACTCTGCACAAAAATTAACTCCAAATGGATGAAAGACTTCAATGTTAAACTGGAGACTACAGAACTTTTAGAAGAAAGAATAGGGAGTACACTTAAACTGATTGGTCTAGGTAAACATATTCTGAATAGGACCCCGAATGCACAGAAAATAGACCTTCACTGAACGAATTAGATTTCATGAAATAAAAAAAAAGTCAAGTTTGCAAAAGATAGTTTAATTGAGCCAAAAGACAACCCACATAATGGGAGAAAAAAGTCTTTGCTAAGCACATACCTGATAGAGACCTAGTATCTAGAGTATACAAGAACTAAAAAATTGAATGTTATGGAAGTAAACAAACCAATTAAAAAAGAAACTTTTTACAGGATGAAATTCAGAAATCTAACAAGTATCTTAAAATCTTCTACCTCCCTTGCCATTGTGAATTAAAACCATCCTGAGATATCATCTCATCCCAGTCAGAATGGCTAAAAGCTAAAGCACAAATAACAACAAATGCTGGGGAGGATGTGGCTAGAAAGGCTCCCTCATTCATTGCTGGTGGAAATGCAAACTTTATACAACCCCTTTGGAGATCAGTACAACGGTTTCTTAAAAAGTTAAAATTCAAATTACCATACATCCCAGCTATACTATCTTAGGAATAATGCTACATCTTATTATAGAGAAACTTATACATCTATGTTTATTGCAGCCCTAATTCACAATAGCAAAGAAATGAAATCAGCCTAGATATCCCACAGTAAAAGAATGGATAATAAAAATGTGGTACATATACACAATAGAATAATATTCAACTGCCAAAAAATAAATTAATGAAATTTGCTGGTGAATGGATAGAATTGGAAGAAATTATAGTCAGTGAGGTATCCCAGAAGCAAAAAGACAGACACCACATGTGCTCCTTTATAAGTGGATCCTAGCATTGAACCTTCAGAATGTTACAATTAAATGAAAATTTCTGTAACTCCCACAAACCACAAAAGAAAATAAGTCGGTAAAGGAAGAACCTAAAAGAGTGGAAACAAACAAGCAGCAAACAAAAAACAGGCAAATAGATGAATAAGACAACTATGGAAGGAAAGTTTTAAATAGGAGGGAAGGAAAGGGATATGAGAGAGTAAAGGGTGAGGTGGAAGCAAGTGGCTCTGGACAAAAGCAGTCAGCAGCCCCACCCAGCTATGAATGCTGCAAGCTGCAACAACTCTGGCAAGAAGAATCCAGTGGAGCAACGATGGCATGTGTAACGGTTACTCTGAACTATTGCTATGAGAGAACACCCAAAGTCAAATAACTTAAGAGGAGAAAAGGAAGGTTATTCACCTTAGCATTCCAGAGGGGAGATACAGCCTTTCACAGTGGAGTGACATGGCTAATGGCTGAAGCTGTAGGATAAGTCACGGCAGACATTCATGTGGCTGGAGGATTACTGGAGAGTCTCTCTTCTTCCCAATCTTCTGTTCTGTTGTTCCTTTTATCTAGTCAACTACTGGGAGGTTCCAATGGGATCTAAGGCTGATCTTCGTAGTATCCAGATAATCTCTTCAGGTGGTCTCATCTGATCTTAATTAATGCCAGGTGTGTCAAGTTCACACTGAGGATTAACTATCACAGTATGTAATGCCCTTGGCTTACTAATTGCTCTCTGAATAGGTTCTAAGTTCCCCCTTACTGTCAGGAAACACATACTTGGTAATGTAAACCTGTCCAAAAAATGGTGGAAAGGGAGAAAATAAAATTAGACAGTAACAGAAGTCTTGGTGTTAACTAAAAAGTCTTGATATTAGTAAAGTTCTATACACTTTTCATTATACTCCTAGATAAGCAAAGCTCTCAGCACTCAACCAAGTTGCATCGTGTTGCAAAGGAAGAGTAGAGATGCAGAGAACCATAACTGGCCAGAGCGCAGAGTATAGGTGACTCTGGAATGCTCAGCCCTAATCAGGCCATCAAAATCACTCCCCATCCCAAGGCTCAGGAAACCTAATGGAAGAGGGGGTAGTAAGATTGTAAGAGCCTAAAGGTTGGGAGATGTATTGCCTATCATAACACTCCAGTCATGACCGTGCTGCTGTATCAGGAGCTCACCGCAATGAGATCTGCTTCCCCCAGATCCTCACAATGACTGACAAATCAGCTTTCTCCCTGGTTGATCAAGGATCTCAGGAAAAACAACTACACCAAGAGAATCATTGGGATAGGCACCAGACAAGGGAAGGGGAGCATCCCTATCCATAAGTCTTTGTTCACTGGAGGTCCACTCACACTACCACAGTTACCCAAACTCAAGCCAGTATAGTCACCCCCCCAAAAAAGGCCTTGTGGTCCACACTTACAGAAGGACATGAGAGCAAGAGAGACATGGCTGTATTGGTGAATGGAAGGGAAGATGGGGGAGTATAAAAGGATGGGTGAGGATAGGACCTATAGTTCTTCTATTTGTATATGAAAACTTCAAAAAATAAAAAAATGAATAAAGAGATACTGTTTCCTTGTTCTGAAAACCTTTAGTAACTCTCAGTATATAGATATCCTTTCTAGTGTCTACCCTAGATCCATTCCATTTTCTTTTGAGCCCTTTTTCTGCTCTTTCTTTAGAGAAGATGAAAAGCAGGTAGTTAACTATTTTCTGCTTAAGGATCTTGATGTGCTTGAAGCGCCTATTATTAAATCATCCCCTTCAGTTTGAAATTTTCAGGTAGAATCATTCTCATCACATTAGTCTTCCATCTAAATTCCCTTTCCCAAGTCTAATCAGTTTGCCTTTAAACCATCTGGACTCCAGAACTTGGTGGTGCCATAGCCCACAGAGTCTGACCAGTTTTAAGAAAGAAAGAGAGAGAGAGAGAGAGACAGACAGGCAGAGACAGAGACAGAAAGACAGAGACAGAGAGACAGAGAGAGGCAGAGAGAGACAGAGAGAGAGAGAGACAGAGAGACAGAGAGAGAGAGAGAAAGAAAAGGAATGTTCCTAAGTACTCTTCTTTATGTATCTCATACTGTTTGAATTTTTAAATTGCCATAAAATGAACTCATTTTGAAGTCTGTAATTCAGTGATGCTTTTAGTTCTATTCATACAACTCTAGAGTGTACAGCTGTCACCATTATCTAATTCAAAACATTTTCATCACTGTGAGAAAAAGATACACTGCCCATTAGCAATCACTCTTGAACTCTTCTCCTCCAGTTTCTAGAATCCACTAATCCTTATATTGTATGGGTTGCAAATTATAGTCATTTCCTATTAATGGAGTCATATATAATACATCACTGTTTATATTTGGCTCCTTTCCTTTAGCATAGTGTTTTTAAGGTTCATCAATGCTATGTCATAGCTTAGTATTTCATTCTTTTTATCACTGGATACTATTTTGTGAATGAATCCCACATTTTGTTTTCTTATTTAATTGTTAAAGTCAGTTGCATTAGTGTCAAATAATGTCTTTCCCAGGAATACTGTTGAGTTTGAGTTTGAATTTTACTTAGCCTTTTAGTTCTTTATCTTGCAATCTAATAAGGCCTCTCTGAATCCCTGATTTCAGCACTCGATATATTATTTACACATTGAGGAAAACAACCTGAAAACCTACTGAGGAAGTTACTTGTTTTTTCATAGAAATAACTTATGTTATGAATGTAACAACCACTTTTCAGTTATTGGGTTTTCATTCCTTAAAAGCTTAGACCTATATTACATTGTCTTAGGGAAGAATCCTTAAAGCACAAGACTAGTTTTCTAAGGTGGTCCAGGAAATAGGACAGTTTGGATTGAGGGACTTGATGGAAGATGCTCCCTCTGTTACTGGCAGGAAAAGATTTACCTTCTGCTTGAGATACGAATGTGTAGGAGCATCTGAAGGACTTTAGATTATTCATTCACTTACTTTGTTCATTATTGTGTGTGTGCACACACATGCACATGTTGCCACGCATTTTTGAGAGCGGTTCTGTCCTTCTACCATGTACCATGTAGGTTCTAGGGATCAAACTCAAGCCACTAGGTTTGAGTGGCAAGTGCTTTACCCACTGAGCTAGCTCACTGGCCATTCTCTAGTACTTTTATAAGTTGGGGTTAAGAGTATGAGATGGATTTGGGTTCAGACTTGATACCATTGTCAGTAATCATTCTCCACCTGTAGTATCTGTGAAATAGGATAGAGATACCAACCTTATACAGTGACCATGTAGTTTAAATAAATAACTTCTATAAAGCATTTAAAAGTAATATCTAATATATAGGGTGTGCTAAATAAGGAGAGTTACTAATCTCATGTAAGTGCTATAAATCTCCTAAAAGAAATGGATGCTATAGTGGTCCTTCATAAAGAAATAATAGAGACAAATTGATAATTAATAATCTAAACCTAATTTTAAACTCAGAAAATTAAAAGGTATAGAAAGTATACAATAATAGTTTATCTCACTTTAGTGAATTTTTGGTATAAATGTATGAAAAGTACTATAAATATCAAGAAAGAAATGTTTTTCTTATTCAAATACCCATTGGAATAGAAAGTGAGGGCTGGAATTCCATTTGCTGTTCCTCCCTATGCCTGAAGTACCTTATACAATGATTTCATGATGTGATTACCATGAGATATTTGTTGAGAGTTGCTGTCCATTCCAGTGTTCTAGGTGTCATCTTTTGTTCTCTCCTTAACTGTGCATCTCTCAATTATGCCAGTGGAGTCTTTAACCAATCCTACATCTCTTCTTCTAGCTCAGACTCTCTTCTGAGCTCTGGGTCCATGTGTCCACGTTTCTTCTGGAAATCTGCTATTAGATGCTGACTTATTCTCTCCACTTCAAAGTGCCAAAGTCTGAACTAACTAGTCTTTTCACCCTAAAATGACTGCCTCTCACATTTCCCTCATCTCAATTAAAGGGAAAATCATTATCTGTTTAAGTCCCTGAAGGACTGTTTGGGGCAAATTTTTACTTTTCTTGTGTCCCGTAACCTATGTTCATGTTCATTTTTCTGCTGGTTTAAGAATCCCTCCAAGACAGAGATTCTGCTCTCTGCCTGTCCCAAGGCTTGGTTTAGAATACATATGTTTTTAATACATGTCTGATGAATAGAAATTCTTTTCTATAGCCCTTCATTTTCTATTTAAAGCATGCATGTGTGTGTGCATGCACACACACACACACACACACACACGCACAAATACATAAAATATGTGCTAGTGAGTACATGCATGTGAGTCTGAGTACACAGACCTCCAAGTTCATCGACTCCTGTCCACTTTTTCAGCTGCCTCAATTTATTGATGAGATCGTTGTATGGACCAAGCCTTAGTCATGTGTAATTCCTTTTGGCTAGTTAAGCCATATACTCCATTCTGCCAAACCATTCTTAGATAGTTCTCAACTCCTTCCTTCTGCTCTGTTCATTTTTTTAAAAAATGAGTAAGAGAGAGAGAAGAAGAAGAAAGAAGAAGGGAGGGAGGAAAGGAGGGAGGAAAAAAAGGAGCGAGGGAGGAGAAGAGGGAGGGAGGGTGGAGGGAGAAAAGAGAGAAAGAGAGAGAAAAGAGAGAGAGAGAGAGGGAGAGAGACAGAGAAAGAAAGAAAGATTCTAACCTAAGAAATTGTCTTGATTTTGATGAGAACACAGTTTGGATTCCCAGTTGACTATTTTCCATACTGTCACTAAGATGCATTTGTAGAACAATAGTGAGTTACCCCCAGGCCTTGCTATTGTTTCTCTAACTGCTTAGCATTGCTGCTTAGCCGTCAGGGAGGGAGGCTTGACTGACAAACCCAATTTCTGTAGCTGTGCTGATATCACCCATGATTCAATACCACACTGAAAAATGTCAAATAAACCTCAACCACATTTTTTTTGTTGTTACTCTTCTTGTTGAGAAATATCCATGTGTAGACAAAGAAGTTCATGTTTTCCAAGTGGGACCAGACAAGCCTGGCATGGAATGAGGAGGAAAAAAATGAACCCATGGAGTATAAATTACTTAAACTATGAAGAGCAAATGACTTTGTTTTCCTCGATTGTCTTTTAGCAGTATCCTTCTGTTCATAACCTGCTATTAATTATTTGTTTTCTCATCCTGAGGTTGGACCAAAATGGTGTGATATTGTGGCAGGACTTGGAAGAGTCTTGAGAACAAATTGCCGTTGAAAGAAAAACAACAGAACTGAACAAGTAGCTTCTCCTCAGTATCTTTTTTTCTCCCCTTGTAATTGTTGTTCCAGTCACTTGCTTTGCCAGCTTGTGGCCAGCCATCTTAAGTGATGTTGCACTGCTTTCCTCTGCTCAGGATATTTGCTGGATTTGTCTTCCTTTATCTTATGAATCAGTCAAAAATTTACAAACTTCTTGATGCCCCATTTTAATATCACCTCCTTTGAAAAATCAGATTCACATTATGCCCTCTGGTCAGAGTTTGTAAAGTCCTCTGAGCACTCTAGTGTATATCTGGTAGATCTTCAACATTTTTAATTTAATATCAATTCACTTTATTTTGCCATAGTATTATTTTTATATGAAAGAATATGCTGTTGTTGATATACAAGAGTCTTAAAATATTATTTTCTTCTTAACTTCACCATGTATATAGAAAATGCAAGAGAGAAGTATGTCTCTTCAAAAATAAACATTCTATTTTATAGCCTACAAAAACATTTTTGTAACCATTGTAAATGTATGGAAAATGTACAAGAGACCAGAAAGCCCTGTAGAATAATAAAGTAAGTTGTACTTACCTTCACCAGTGAGGGAACAGTGATATAGAAGCCCAGAGCTAATCAGATTTATATTTGGTACACATTTGAGGATTCCTGCTCAATTTACTTTCTTATTTATGTTTTACCTGAATTCATATTAAAATTACTTCCCTGTAATTGCTTGAAGAAATAGAAGCATACTAATAATTGTACAAGCAATTCAAACTTAAATTTGTTACGGAGACATTACAAATAATCTACTTTCTGTCTATATCAAGGTAACCTATATAGTACGGCAAACCAAAGCTTGATCATGGGATGTTAATTTAGAGACTTGCTCTGTAGGAATCATGACACAATCAGCTTACTAGCTGACATTCAGGACCAGAGTTGGAACTTGTGCCCAGTTCTGCAATTTGTAATTAATATGGAGGGTTGAGGCCAGGGGTGGTAAGAGTTCAGCCACAAAGGTGATTAAAGGATTGGAACAGAGCTATGAGGGAATTTAAAGAAACCAGGATTAGTTAGAATGGAAAGAAAAGAGGATAAAGGGCAATTTAATAGCAATCTTTATGTATGCAAAGACGCTTAGTAGAACATGAGGAAGTATCTACTGACACGCAAACTTGGAGTGAACTATTGTGAAAAATGGTAGAATATATATCATTCAACTGTGGTTGTTTTAAGAAATCTTAGTGGGCTTGGTGATATCCACTTGTAATCCCAGGAGTTCGTCCAAGGGGGAGAAGGATCACAGGTTCAAGTCCAACCTAAGTTGCACAGCAACTGTCGAGACCTTATCGCAAAAGAAAAAAAAAAGACAAAAAAAAAGAATCTTGTTCAGACATAATTGTTCAGAGATACAGAATTAAAGATTTCATGGAATTCTGTCATGTGACTTAGTGTGTGTGTGTGTGTGTGTGTGTGTGTGTGTGTGTATTACTAGAGACTGATCCTAGGACTTGCACATGCCTAATAATAGGTAGACTTGTTTTGCCTCTGAACTGTACCCTTAACCCTGCCTTATTATTTTTGGAGACTTCTTTCTGAGTAACCAAGAGGAGCAGGTATATTGAATGAGGAAACAGTTCAATGTAGTCTAATAGATTTGTTCTACAGATTACATTATTATAACATTTACATTATTAATAATAAGCATAAAGTATTTATAAAGGGCTTACTTTGTACCAGCACTAAGCCATAGACTACATACATTCCAATTATTTTTACTGTAACACCCTCTAGAATGGTTTCATTTCTATCCTATAAATGAAAAAGTTGAAACTAAGGTCAAAAACTAATAAATGATAGAGGTCAAAGGAGATTTCAGCCCAGATGTCCCTGTTCCTATAACCAAAGTCCATGACCTTTTGCAGTGTAGCTTCTTCCACCCCCTCCTGGACAAAACTGGACACAGTTTTTAATCTGGAGGATTCAAATTCATGATAATTTATTAGCTTTATAAGCGTGATTGGCTTGGTGAAGATACTGATTATTGCTGGTAACCAATTCATATATTGAATCATTATTGGTACTAAGATTGAACTTACTTCATTCTCTTGCCTGTGTGAAAATTTTGTGTCTATATTTATGTAGCTCCTACCATATCAGGCACACTTGATAAATTTGTGTTGAATAAAATTAGCAAATGAGAATTTAGTACTAGTTAAAATAGTTTTATTTTGAAGGTCTTGAATGAAATGAATTCCACATAGTTCAATAATGGGCAGCATAGATTTAAACTGACCACTGACCAGATGTATGACTTATGTCATCATTGCTTCTTGACGTGTCCTCGTGTACTTTGTCCTTTGCACAGTGATGTAATTTAATGCAAATAGTTGGTGGGATCCCTTCTAGACCTCAGCCTTTGTAGCTTTATATATACTGTGAGCATATGAGAATAAAGTATGATTTTTCTAGATATTTATCTGGAACCTAGGAACTAGAAGATTTAGAAGAAAATCTAATATTCTGTAAAAATACTATAGACATTCCAAATTTGCATGAGATTCCAAAAGTCTATTTATTCGTAAGCCTCAAAATACACTAGTTATGGAATAGCAGCTATCATCCTTTAATGATTGGCAAGGTTGATAGAATGTGTAGACATTTTATATCTTTGACATTCCAGAAATTGAAAACAAGCTTCTAGAGATGACTGAAAAGTATCATGTATTGCATTGTATATATCTCAGTCTTTTGTCTTGACTTGTTGTTATCTCTGTTTTTATGCTATCATGCTTTATTGGCCAGGAATTGAAGAATTGAGTCACTATTGGCCTAATTGTTGGCCAGCCTACAGAATTATCGACTGTTAAGAGTTTCTTACAAAATTTTTCTTAAGGGGCCTTGTTTCTTGGAGTGTTGTGGGAGAGGAATTTTATGTTTCTATTCTTACATTCAGAAGTCAAAGAATGAAACCAGAACACACATAGAGGATTAAAGCAGAATTTATTAAAGTAGAGAAAGAATAGAACTCATAGACATAGATTCAGTGAGGGGTAAAAGAGCTGTCTGATATACTGAGCTAAAATGTGGTATTTTTGTGTCCAGGGATTGAAGTGGGAAAACAACACAGAAGTATTAGAGGAGAGAAAGAAAAGAACTCACAGACATGGAGTCTATGAGGGGTCAGTAGCTAGAAAGAACTCAAGGACTCCAACATGAAATCCACGAGGAGCAAGAGAAATCCAAACAAGAACTCAGACTCCAGATGTGGAATCCACGAGGAGGGCTCAGGAAGCCAGAAAAGAACTTATGGATTTCAGGCGTGGAATCCATGCGAAGCAAGGCAAAGATGACTGTCAGGGTCAGGGGTGTTTTAGGATTGGGAGCAGGGGATTGGCGTTTTTGTCATTGGTTAGAATCAGTTTCTGCAAACTAGATTGGAGCTTTCAGTTTTCTACATTTCATTGGTCTGTTTATGTTGGGATCCAACCCAGGTAATCTTCTGGCCAGCCTCATAGTAGAGCTTATCTGCAATGGAGAGCTCATCTCTGTATCCTTTCATAAACAGAGGATTGGGAGAAATTGGTAACTTCATCTCTGTGAAGGGTTAGAACAAATTCCTCCAGATTAGCACAGTGTGTTCCCTCATAATTATCCCAGCAGTGGGGGATGATATTCAAAGACCTTCAAAACCTTCTCAGCATGGCTGCTCTGAAGCAGCCCAAGGAGGGGACATTTTTTAGAACAGTGTATGGTAAGAAATAAAATGATGAAGTAATTTTGAGAGTCTTGTACAATTCTTAGTACAAGTAGAGCTGATGCATTAAGAGCTATCTCTAACCTACTTGTAGCCATTGTAAGTTGGAATTTTCCATTTTCAAGGCCATATGTGTTGCATGAAAGGAAAAAATGCCTCTGTGGAGTAGATACCATCTGTTCACAGCTGGTTTTAGAGTAGAACTGTCTCCAGGGTGTTGGAAGTACTGGGCATAGTCTCCAGTCCTAGGTTTAGCTGGATTCCTGTAAGACCTTTGCTATAAACTGAACAGTGCTCTTATTTCAGCTGGTCAATCTTCTTATTTCCAGACAAAGAGAATGACTCTAAAAATTGTAATCAGCAGGATAAATTCTCAGGCTCACTTTGGGACATACCTATGACCCTTAGGGGAGGCATTTCTTTTGTTTGGAGACAAGATAAGAGTTGTATCTTAGATTAAGTTTTCTTAAAACCCCCAGATCTCAAGGTTACCTCATCTAATGACTGATTTAGGACTTGACCAGATAGTTTTGAACAGATTTTGGTGCCACTGTGGGCCAGACCATTTTTCTCATACCATACCAAGATTTTAGATTGGACTAAGTTGAAGAGGCTCATATCATTTGTAGCATATCATGGGATTCTGCTTCTATTAAGCTTTTTCAGTGAGGTGACAAAGACTAAAAGCCACAGAGGAGAACTGGCCTATAGTCTCTTGAAGGATAACAAAAAGCATCAAATCATAGGACAACTTCAAACATGATTTTTTCATTCAATATATGTATTATGTTAATTCAGCCTTTTTGATTAAAAGTTATAGAAATTAACCTTGGCTGAGTTAAAGAAAAAATATACCAATTTTGGATGGATCTTGAAAAGGTCATAGAATTGAAGGAAAAACAGACCAGAGTTCCAGAATAAGACACCTCTAAGATTACAGAGAACAGAAACTCAGAGACAGTCGCATCAAGTTACCACTGATAGAATGAATCCACTCCAGATATTTTCTGATTTAATCATTCATTATTAAGTCAGGAGAGAGTTTCAGTAGCTGATTTGGATTATAAGCCTACTTTTCAGACAGAGAAAGGCTCTGTGTACCTTGCAAGACGATTTTACCAGCATGGATCATAATGAATGTAGATGTCAAAGTCCCACCTAAAGGAAGGAAGGCTGAAAGACAACTGAAGATCACTACAAAACCTGTTCTGTGAGGTTTTACAGAGAAGGAGAGCATTCAGCCTCGCTTGATGAAATGAGTTATTACACAGAGGTTGCTGCTTCTTAGAAGTTCTCAAAAGACTCCTATTGAACTAAGGAATGCTTTTCTGTGATTTTAATGTTCTTTTCCTTTCACTATAATTTGATAATTTAGATCAACAGTAAATAGGAAGTGTTGCATGTAATAGAATGATTTTTTTAATTCATTGAATGTAATTTTTTAAAGAAAAACTACCATTATAATCACATCTTGAAGGCCAAAATTAAAGCCATTCATTAGAGGTAAATTGTCAGATGAACATTCTAATTACTCTCTCAATTTTGAGTTTTGTAGAATGACAAGATTCAAACCTTTGAGAGCCTTTTATAAGTGATTGACCACAAAAGAATTATGAAAGGGATCTTTCTGCTTCTATGGACTGAAAGATTTTCAGTACGAAGCCATATTGTGGATAGTAGACTATAATAGCAAAGGGGATTTTTTAATGACAATGATACATTGGTTTGGAATGTTTCCTCATCTGTATTTGCTTATTGCTAAATATTTTCCCTCATGCTTTCTTTTTCAAGTAAATGACCAGCTGCGTGCCACCCTTTCCTTCTATTTTTGCCTGTGTTCCTGATTTTGCTTTTCCTGGTTCCCTTCTCCAGTCCTGTATTTTCTTTCGAATGATCTTTCTCTGATGTTATCCCGTCTTTTCCTTTCCTTATTTGTTGCTTAGTCTGTAACTTTATTGCTTTTCCTGAAGTTCCCTTCTTTTTTTCCTTCTCCAAACCATTATATATAGTTCCCCCACTTCCAGCTCCTTATCTCTTTGCTGCTAATCCCCCAATGTGTTTATTGTCCTGTGTAGCAAAAGGTAAAGCTCTCAGACCCCTCCATGTCAATGTCATGAAAAAGAAAGAGCTGTCATTGTTCAGCCATGTCCTTGTAGCCCATAAGCCATGCATGAGAGCCCTTGCAGTGAATACTTGTGCGTGTGCGTGTGTGTGCGTGTGTGTGTGTGTGTGTGTGTGTGTGTGTGTATCTATGAGCTATTTACTGATGGATAAATACTTTAATCTCTTCTGGTAAGGAAGACAACTAATCAGAAAGCTTTCTCTAAATCTATTTATTAGTGGGCGAGATGCTAAGAAGTTATGTAAGAAAAATGAATACTATTAAAGAAAGAAACAGGAGAACAATAAATAACCAGGCATTAAAATATCTTGCTGGCACATTATTGATAACAGACACTAGGAATATATTACAGATAGAACAGAAAGAAGAATCAGTAGAGAAAGAAATGGTAATAAAATCCAAGCAATTCATTTGCGTAAATGAAAGAATGAAAGTGTACATAATGTTGAAAAGGCAAAAAAAAAAAAAGGGGAGATAGAGACATAACAGTACAAATCAGAAAAATGAGAAGCCCCTTGTCAATGTAGTGTAACATGTATGTACTTACACTACTCAGCTTCACCATCTGTAGTACTTTGGATATCTAAAATTTTAATGATTCTAGAATAGTGTCTTAACAAAAACAAAACAGTAAATTGGAAACCAAGTCCCCGGGAAAAAGAATTGGGATAATATGAATAAACAGGGAACATCGACAAGTGATGCAAATCTGAAGAGGGAAAAATGATCTTCGTTCTGCTGGCAGGGTAACAATTGGCAGAAAAAGAAAAGCAAGAAGGTGCTGTATATCCTGAGGGTTGGGAAATGAACCTGGCCTATCCGAAGAGCAGACCTACTTGACTCTTAGCCAAATAGTGTGCTAGGTGCTTTGCATACACTTCTAATTTAAACCTCACTGTGCATAAAAGAGAAGCCAAGGACTGAGCATCCACTGGGAGGAGAAAGCAGAGGGGATTTTCTGAGCTAGTTCCAAAATCATAAGGCTCAGGGGGAATTACTTTGCTTTTGTCAAGTCAGAGTGAACCGCCAAAGGCAGCAGACATAGGATATTGTCAGAGGTAAATCACCCGGCGAGGTCTGTTCTGTCTTATTGCAAGGTCAGAGGAGCGTAGCAAGCTGGCCAAGTGTTTTCAACCATGGAAATCCCCTAACTTTCCAACTGCTTCAGTCCCACAACTCCAAGGTTTTACTCACAAGATGGCTTGGTTCCAGCTTTCAAATCTCTCCAAGTTGATTAATCATTTTCTTGTCCTGACTCATTTAGGCCTCTAGAAAATAGCTAAAGGTACTAAGTGGACTGTGTAGATCAAGGAGGTCAGATGGTAGTCTACAGAAAAACCTATAACACATTGCCAAAAGTCTTTAAGTAGTGTCCTAATTCCAAGTATAGGACCAGAGGCCACTGACTCATTCATGTGTTTGAAGCTGGATACTTTTATAGGCATTAGGAAACTTGGGTATATGTATTTTAGTTTCTTATTATAAAGTTAGACATTATAGGTGAGTAGCTTAGATATTAGGGTTCTATCATGATAGATTATTTTGTATCTGTTTAGATGGGCTAGGGGTCAGTTCAAATTCTTGAAAATATTAACAATATCAAACACACATGCAGTGCTTACTTGCTAGGTAGTTTTTTGTTTTACCTAAGAGGACATAGTCACAGCACTGAAAGGTCAACTCTGATTATCTTAGCCAAGATCATATATAATCATTACATTATTTTGTCTGCCTAATATTCCCATCCATGAAATTTACTTTAAGAATAAATTATTCACTTTTAGTTTATGATTATACTTTGAAGTCATACTGGGAAGTACATTTCTTTTGCAATATATTAAGCTCTTGGTTTATTTATTGAGTTTATAAATATTTATTAAATATCTAAGAATGCTAGTCATTGCAGATGCAGTTGTAAATTTTAAGGCACAACCTCAGATCTAAAGTTATATACTGTGATAGTGTTTTTTGATTGGATGAGCAAAATACTTGGAGAAATACAGAACATGAAGCAAATATTTCTGCAAAGAGAAAGAATAAACATTTGAATTGGAACTTGAAGAATAAATAGAATTTTTTCCAGTTAGATAAGGTTAGAAGGAACAGTATCAACACTATAAGGAACAGTGTATGTGTAAATGTTAAAATGTATGAAACAGCGTGATATGCTCAAGATATGTTTTGTGGAGTCATGCCAAAATACCAGAAAAAAAATCTAAGTAGGTTAAGGCAAAGAAAGATGGAGATGTGCCTTGTATAGCATACTGTTAGTACCAGAAGGGATTCAGAAGTTTAATAAAAGAGAACAACTTCACTTGACTATGTTTTCAGAAAGAGAATTCTGAAAGTAGTGTGTGGGAACAAAGGATAGCAGAGCAACCATTTAGAAGTTGCTATGTGACCTGGTAGTACCAGCAGTAGAGGGAGAGAGATAGATTTTAGACTTTTTTTTTAGGTTAGGTGAGTTTTAGTATAGGAGTTGATGTTTAAGTAATAACCCCAGTTGAAAAATTGGATGTCTGGGTGAATCATGAATTTCTTCAATGAAAAATCCTAAAGGAAAACAGTCTCAGGGAGGGTTGAAGTCACTTTGTAATGTGTTGAGTTTGAATTAAGGCCGTAATTAAAGAGAAGACATTCAGAAGGAGAAGTTCAGTTGGTGACCATCACAAGACCAAAGTATCTAAAGTACTTGAAGCTAGGACAATTTAATGAATCAAAAAGAGGAGAATAATGTCAAAGAAAGCAGAGAATATACTGCATTCAGATTGCTTATCAAGAAATTTATTCATACTGTGGGAGACTTTTAGGAATCATAAAGGGTATACTTTATGTTGCTATTTGTATGACAGAGCATATTTTGGATTCTGTTCTTTTCCTACACATGGCAAACAAACTTTTTATAAGTTTGTTAAATGTCTCCTGTGTTGTTATCTTTCGTCTGCTTTGGGGAGTGTCAGAGTTAGGTACTGGTATCAGCTTGAAGGTTGAGGGTTAGAGCTCTGGGCACATTTGTAACGGATTCGTGATTGATTAATAAAAACCTATAGGTAGGAAGACAGTACATCAAAGTGCTCTATAGATAGATGTTATTATACCCATAGAATGAACACTTACAGTGGAAACCTTTGGGTCTACAGCTGGATGAGTGAAGGGAAATGCACATATCAGTGGGTGGCCTGAAGAGAGGTAACTTGATACACCATGGAGGCCTGAACTCCCACAGGAGTAGACAGGTCAGACTGAACCTTGTGAGCCATAGAAGCACATAGGCAGAAGAGTGGGAGAGATTAGGAGAGAATAGTGAAGGGAAAGGAGGGGAAGGAAGGGAGGAGTAGAGGGAGGGAAGCTGGGATGAATGCTCAATATGCTTATAAAAAGAGGAAAATAAATTTAAAAAAAGAAAAAAAAAAGATTGAGTTGGGCCGCAAGCAAGCCTGGAGGAGATTGTTTAGCCTATGGTGGGTGGGATTAATCACTGGCCAGGTGCATAAGATGAAGGGCACTGATTGTGTAAGTTGGCATCCTTCTGTATACTTAGCTAGACAACTGGTCTGGCTAGTAGGAATTGTCCCTCTCTCAGCAGTCCTATGAACCCCTGTAACCTGTAACCCCTGGTGTTGAAGTGGACTTTCCTGCCTACCTGGACAAGGAACCATAAGGAGACAATCATAAGTCAGAATAAAACCTCTTATCCCCCTAAGCCATTTGCCTGTGAATTTATTGGCAATAGTGCAGAGTAGCTACAACAGGGAGCAAATGGAGAATTGTCCTCCAACACACATAAGCACATACACCTGCTCAGTTCTCCCTGATGGTCTGCACTCCCAGCTGCTGGTGCTGTATAGCTGTGCAGACATCCACAAAGGGGTGTCATCTCTGTGCAGTCTCTTAACTAATTGCAGCAGTCCGTTCCGTACGTCTCCAAGAAAGCACACGAATCGATTCTCCAGCACTATGCATTTTCAAGGACACCTGTATGACCCTCCATCAAATCAGCTGCTATTTCACCCCACAGTCACCTGCTATTTCGATTATGTGAGCACTAATGGATAGGCCTCAAAGTCCCTGTGCTGGGAAATTCCTTCATGTGAGAATTATTGGAAGCAATATTTTGCCATGGAGCCAACTCACGGGTTTAAATGTCTTCCAGTCTACAGAGCACCTGGATCCAAGTGTCTAGTCCCTTTTGACTCTAAATAATGAGCTGCATCTTAAATTGAGGCTCATAAGCACGTTGAAAAAACAAAAGCCTTTTTCGTCCTGCTGTTCACTGAAGCACTGAAAAGTAAATGAATTCAGATAGTCCAGAGCCAGTTTGAAGTGTCATAAGCTGAGGCTTGACAATGAGGTGGGACATGTGAGACTTGGTTTTAGTGCTGTGTGCACAAGTGTCTGGAACAGGCTGCTGGAGCTGCCTGCTTCCCCAATGTAACGCTTGCCTTTGTTAATAAAAAATCTCCTCACCTTCTTGTTTCATGCTATCTGTAACAATCTAGCGCCTTTCACCTAAGACTTTGATAATGTCTGTTAACTGGTGAGATTTTCCAACTTGTGGAGGTTACTTACTTTCTTAGCTTCATGAATAGAGTCTACTTTAGTAACTATAGAAAATATGCATGTCTTCATCCAGAGCCACATGCTGACATCCATGAGAACCTCTAGCCTACAGATATATTTCACTCAATGTCTTTCTGGAAAAGAGTTAATTTAATTTCAGCATTTAAATGTTGAAAAATGTCATATAAAATCGAAGTTTCTGACTTTTCTTAAAAATTATAATATCTGATATTCTTGTAGGATGGCAATTCATTAGACCTGAACAGTTGCTGCTTCCTTTAAAGTGGGCATGAAGACTGGAGAGATGGTTCAGGGGTTAAATCTCTGTCTCAAGCAAAAAGATTGAGTTCAGATTCCCCAGATTTCACATAAAAATACTGAGTAGAAATAGCAGCAGCTGCACTTCTAACCCTAACAGACAGAGCCTGGGAAACCCCAGAGCAAAGTAAGAAATAGATGGAGCAATTCAGAATGATTCCCGAAGTCACTCTTCACCCTCCACAGACACACACAGTGCCTTCTACACACAAACACACACACACACTCTCTCTCTCTCTTTCTCCTACACATGCAAAAATAAAAGTGGGCATATCTGAAGATTACCCCAAATCTCTACACCCTTGTCTTTCTTATTTTTGACCTACCTCATTACTTAGTGATATATGCTTCATTGAATTTTGGAAAATTTTTTCACTCCATTCATCTTTCTAATCCCTAGCCTTAAATGACTACTAAGATATGGTCTTCAGGGATTTGTGTTCTTTGAACCTTTCCTATTACAGATATTGTTTGCTACTGTGGACAAGGTTTAGCATTATATATTTACACACACACACACACACACACACACACACACACACACACACACACACAAAACCCTACAAGTGGAATTATTGGGTCATACATTAACCCTCTATTTTAGCATGTCAAGAAGCTGTCAGGTTGTTTTACAAAGTGACTGCAGTATTTTACATTCACACCAGTAATCTATTAAGCTTCCAGTTTATCCACATTCTTGTCAATAACTTTTATTTTCAACCTTATGCTCAACTTAGTTATTATACTTTGATATTTCATTTTGAACTTAATGAAAAACATTTCAAGAATTTCCTAAGTGTTATGAGGAAATGTTACTGATAGACTGTGTTGAGGGTTACTCATCCCTCAGACTCTTCTCCTGATCTCATCCTTTAAAGCCAAACCACATAATGTCATGTAATATAACGTCCTTGGGTTGTGGTCTGTGCAGCACCTGCAATAAATTCCATAAGCCTGATGGGATGCTTGTTAACTATCTGAAGTAGAGAGTGATCTTAGGGAAGTATGCAGCTATGTAAAAGTAAGGAACTTTTAGGGACCCAAATGACATGGCTTTATTATGTCAGGCCATGAACTTCATATTTTTATTAAGATACTGAGTTACATTATAACAGTTAAATTTTCTTTTCTAAAAACCAGGTCCTATTAGTGACATATACTTTAGGGGACAGTAGGACAAAATATTTGAAATAGCTCTGCTGCTGTACGTAGTCAATTGACCAGTTGTGCAGGAATTAGTTATGATAATATCTGTGGTCCTTTTCAGAACTCTGCAGCATTCGTAACTATTATAAGAAGACACTAGTTCTGGAGGAATCTTAGCACAGGAACAGCAAATTAAATATTTGCTGAATACTCGACAACATGCAAGACATTCTGCTAGTCAGTCAGATCATATAGATGACAAAGCTGTATCCATGACCTTGTGGGAATATAGTCTCCTGAAAAAACTCATTCTACATAAAGCATAACTGTCACGTGAGGAAATGTTTGCATCTCCTGTCACTTCCCTTGGGAGCACCTGACAAGTATGGGTGGGCTTGTTCTGGGCTTAGGACCTTTCCTGTCCCGTTCCCCTCTCCCCTGGTTCCTTTTCTGTTTTTCTATGACTATTTCTCAAAGTTCCAGAAACAGCACCACAGCCATCACCACAGCTGAGTGGAGCCTGCGGTGTTGCTCAAGAGCAACTACAGTTCCTTCCACCTGATTCTGAGATTCATGACTTTCTTATCTCACCTTGACCTTCCAGGGTCTGCTCCAGCCCTGCTCCTGATTTCCAGGGAACTGAAAT
The DNA here is from genome assembly GCA_023101885.1 of Typhlomys cinereus. Classification (NCBI taxonomy): domain Eukaryota; kingdom Metazoa; phylum Chordata; class Mammalia; order Rodentia; family Platacanthomyidae; genus Typhlomys; species Typhlomys cinereus. The sequence continues at coordinate 1,049,043 of JALPQD010000452.1, forward strand.
ATTTTCACAGTCCTTTTCATTTACTTATTTTTTAACTGAGCCCTAGAATTGACTTTGTTGTTTTGTTACCTTTCTTTCTCCTCTTTTCTCTCTCTCTCCCTCTCTCTCTCTCTCACTCCTCTTCCTCTCTCCTTTCTCTCTCCCTCATTCCTTCTCCTTCTCCTTCTGTCCCTTACTCCCTCATTCTTTGCAATTTCTACCCACCTATTCTGCCTGCCTAGTTTACAAGGTATTGATTCATTCCATAGTCCCTGCCATATCCATATAATCACCACCAGCCAAAAGAACCACATAAGGCCTTTCCTGCTGTCCAGTAGAACTATTGGATATTTCAATTTTCTAATTTAAAATATTTTTCCCAATATCCCTTTAAATATAAGTCATTAATAAAGGCCTTGATTTTAGTTAAGGAAATATAGCCATTTCAATGTAATACCGTATTTAAATAAAAAGGTAAAAAGTCTTAGATTGACATGCTAAAGCTACATTAATTATATTATTTGGTCCACAAAGGTTCCTTATCTGTACATAGCCTCAAAGGCCACAGTCTGGATATACGAACACCCACTAAGTCGTCTGGAAGCAGAGAGACCTTTCTCTAAGTTTTTCACTGACACTGTCCAGGAATCCCATCTGTCTTTGTCAGCAGCAGTGGACTTTAGATACCCTTATTACCCTGGGCGCTACACCTACAATAATAAAGACGACGTCAGATCTGTAGTTTATCACAAAACAAACTTCACTGTGATTATTTGGTCCATTCCTGTTGCATCTGCCGTGAGTGGGGTGACTTAGAATAGCACATTTCCCCCAGGATCTGGAATCTTTAACAGCTTCAATTCAGCTTCCAGTGTAACCACTTGGGAAAGGGCAAACAATAAACAGGAACTTCTGGTGATTATCTGATCAGGGGAGAGGAGAGTAAAAGAAGACGGTGACCAGTAGTAGCAGGAACCTTTTCTCCTCAGGTCAGTATTTCTCAAAGCTTATGGGAGTGACCAGAAGACCTTTTCTATATGACATACATAATTAATGCTTTTTACTCACCTAATATGTCATTATAAAGTACTATTCATCAGTCGCTGTAAGGTAAAGTAGCAATAAAGGATGATTATTTCTCTAACTAAAGAAAGACAAACTGAAGTTTTGACTGTCACAAGAACTTACTCTTTTGTTGAGTCACTGGTAAAATAAGATAAAGTCAGACGAGGCATGTGGCTCAGCCAGTAGGGTGTTTAGCCTGCCGAATCCCTGGACCCATCAGCAACTTTGCACATAACCAGTGTGGTCCTGCATGCCAGTAATCCCAGCACTTTAAAGGTCGAGGTAGGAGGATCAACTGTGCAGTGAGTTTGAGACCAGCCTCGGCTACATGAGGCCCTTCCTCTACTTCTCAAGCAAGTAGGCTGACTTGTCACCCCTCCCGACTCATGAGCAGTACCAGACCGAGGGTGTTAGCTATAGAGTTTACCTTAGTGTTATCTTTTTCCAGAATTATTAAACAGGTTTATATTTTTAAAGTTGAACTATCACAAGAAAATCTATCTCACCTTATCATTGAATATATCGGGTACAAGATGAGAAGGGGCAAGGACTTGTTTTCCCTTGTGTACTGTGCTAGGCATTAGGCATATTCTCTTACTAACAGAAAACCGAATTCACATGGATGTGTCATCAGAGAAAAGTAATTCCAATGAGTTCACTATCTTTGTATGTTTGGTTAGCCATGAACTATCTTTATGATATCATGGGTTTAACCTGGATACCACCAGGCCTAGCTTGAGATTCTTGTTTTTTCTTTTAAAAGATAACTCTGGTTCAATGAGAAACCTAAAAGCATGTTTTTCTCACTTGAAAACTTCTATATAATTTGCTTCTCCTGTGTCCTTGGATGAGAAAAAACACATGGTGATTTTTTTAGAATTGTTAGTCAGAGCATGATAGCAAACTTTTGGTCTCATCCTTTTGATTCATTCTAATACATATAAGTACCATTTACATTGAAACTCCAGTGTTCAAATTTTATTTTTATTATATAGTTTAATATCTGCCTTCTTCATCCCTACACCAGGCAGTCTAGCGAATGTCTTAACCCCCTGTCATTCCAAAGATCATCATGTCTTATTCATCTGCCCAGTCATGTCTCTTCTCATAAACTCTGGCCTTTGTACCTTATCGCTTGCGAGTAGTGTGACCTTGGGCATGCACTGCCTTTGTTTTACCATCTGAGGACACTCAGGAGGTTGCTGAGTTTTAATGACTATGAGTCTTCTCCCTGTCTCGGGCTCCCAGCGTCTGGGTCCACCCTACACAGCTACTAAATCAATTTATCTCAGTCGGGCCATCCCTGCAGCTTCTCTGGTTTCTATCACCTGTGCCTTGGCATTTGGGGACTTCCATACAAGTCCATGATACTCTTTCTAGACCTCTCTTCTCACCACTCCCCAGCATCAGCCCATCTTCCAGCCAGCCTGGACTTCTTGGCATTCCTACAGATATATTATTTTCTTCCTTTCATGCTTGCACAGGGTGAATTCTCTGCTCTTTGTCAATCATCAGAATTCCATTACCCAAGTAGTTGACCCTCCCTAGCCATTCTAGCCAAGGAGCTTTTGGAGTTGATTGGCCACTTTTGAAGGCCTAGATGGTCTATGCTGATATGGCATTGGCAAAGATCACATAGAAATAGAAGATTTTAGCATGTTTTGTTTCCCTAAGTTTTAAATCCCTTTAAGGAAGGAAGTCCAATTTCTCTTACATATATATATATATAATAAAATTTTAATAAAGTATCTTGGTCTCTCCCAACCCTTGCCCTCAGATGAGGTCTTACTGTGTTGCCCGAACAGGTCTAAGAAGTCCTGGACTCAAGCAGTCCTCCAGTCTCAACTGCTCTGGGAATACTCACTCATACCACCTTGCCTACTGTACTGACATATTTTTGAATACCTACCAGTTCTTAAAAGATTGTGATGATTTCTGGAGTTAAAAATATAATTATATCCTTAGTTATTTACTGAGTCCTTCTTAGGTGCTAAGCACCATGCTGAATGATAAATACTCTTCAAATACTATCACACGTGTCATTCTTACAATATTGAGGGATCATATTATCAGGGTATTATTATGTAAGCTATAGGTCAGGAAAATTAGTAGATTGCTCAAGGTCACCCAATAGTCAGTTATGAGTCTCTTAGTTATAAGATGTGATCTGTCTTTTGAAAGACATAACCTTGAGCAAGAAAATTCTCTGAAGTTGAGGGCAACCCTGGAGGAACTGATGAGGCCAAGCTGGTGACAGTACCCTCATTCTTGGCAGCAAGTCCTTCCTTAAAAGATTCTGACAGTGCATATAGATATCTATTACAAAATGGCAATGCCACAGTAGTGTGCTTTATTTTTAAACTTTAGGCAAGGTCTCACTATGTAGTCCTTGCTGGCATCAAATTGACATTCTTCCCATCTCCATCTCTCAACTAGCTGGGATTACAGTAGTGTCCAACCACTCCTGACTTCATGAGTTACTGTTACAATTGTTAATTTAACATGTGCTCTTCAGAATGGCTAAAATATTTAAAAGCTGGGACTGTGTATACCAGACATTTTTAAAGCAAATCAATATTGCTTGTTTTAAGATCACTTTTACCCCTTTTCTTTTTTTTATTGTAATTACAATTTTGGGTGATATAAGTTTTTAATATTCTACTTCTTGGTAACATAACTTTTATTTTCTAACAAACCCAGAATGTTCATGCTTGTTTTCTGGTTAGGGATGTGTCTTCAAGATGATTAAATTTTTTTTAACTGTTGCAAGTTTGGGGAAACTAAAGTTTCTCTCTTTCTTAAAATCATTATTCATAGTTTTCCTATTGTCAGTGCTCTTACATAATTCAAACTTTAGGCACAAAACCAACTTTCTTGCATACTTTTTCTTTTTTCTAATTGTTTATCTTTTTGGTTTGATCATCTAGCTTGTAAAAATCATTGAGCAACATCACCATTAAATTGTCACGGTTGGTGTCTTTTTGTGTTTTCTGAGGTCTAAGGCTCACTGTTTTTTGATCCGGAGCTTTTCTTCCTGGGAGAGTTCAGTTTCCTTTTGTTCACATATTTATAGCTTTGCTGTGGGTATGGTTTGAGTCTTGGTTTTTATTGCTTCAATTGCTCTAGAGTAATTGACACACTATACACATTCCAGGTTCTCTTTTCCTTTACATACGGACACACAGTACTTGATGGCCCAGATAGACTATAATGAATTGCTTTTATTCTGGGATATCTCTGAGATTCTGGGTTACTGTGTTAGTTTGTTCTTCCTAAACAGAAGGCTAACCACAATGACTATTGTAAACAGGCAGTGTTTTATTTCTACTGGCATTTCATCACTATGGGTGCCTCTCAATCTAATTATATGTTGATTTGTAATCAACAGAGGCTTCCTCTCATTTGATTTCATGCTGACTTTATATTTTTCCACACCCCCACATACACATACCATTTAAAACTTCCAAGATCATTGTCTCAATTTCAGTTTTATTATACAGGTCTCCTTTGATGATGGCCTGCTTTTTATTTTTATTTTTATTACTTGTCTATTCAGCTACTTTGTCAACCTAAAGAAATCTGTTATTTATTAAAAAACAAATAAACAAAGCATATTGTTATGTTGATGGGCCTATGTGTCCATCCAAAGAATTATAAAAAACACTATGTTATTGGTGTTACTATATAAGGCTAGTGCCGCACATCTCTCTGCTATACGATAAGATTCCAACCTTAGGAAACCAAAGTAGTCTGAACCAAAATCTGCACTGAAGTCTAATTTGGATAATGAGATTTCATCAAATATGTAGAAGTTGCATTTCCTGGAAATCTAGGCCTTTTCTTGTATTTGGGTTGGTGAAGGATACGCCCAAGAACTTGGAACAGATACAGCACTAGCAGACTAACTAAAGTGCTGTAGGGAAGCACTTCCTTTTTTATTCCTCTGAATTTTCTCTCCTATTATCTCTGAGAAGATGAAGCAAATATACAGAAGCAGCCTTGGCAGTGGCTCTTGTTGATAAGCTGCTTGTGTTCAGTGGTCTCTCCAGTCCTTAATGTCTGCTGGACAGTTGGAGGCTTTCTAAAGCCATTCTTTCGTGAGAGAATAATTAGAGTGAATGAAGCCGGGAATAAAGGTTAACAACAATTCTTTGTTGCAAGCAATTGCTAGTCTTGGCATCAATATTGGTAACAAGGCCAGTGTACCAGAAGGAATCAAAACAAAAGATGGAAAGGTTGCAGTTGGTTTGTCTAATCCAACTAGTAAACCCACCCATGCATGACCATTTTGTCCTGTTAGTTCTTTGGAAATGCCTTTGGTACATTCTAAGTCATTGGGTGGATAATCTCTGTGCAGTCATGTGCATGGATTTCCTAGAATGCTTCCCATCTCTAAGGACAAAATGTCTAGGTGTTACCTTGGCAGTTAATTGGCATACGTCACAAAGAAAGTAAGATTTAGGTAAATGAATGAGCATCATATGAAAAGCTCATGATCTTTTCTTTGGCTGGAGGAGTTGGAGAATGTCTTGACATTCTCTGAAAGAGCTGGAAATGTCTTTTGAAACTAAGGCAAAATACACAGACAAAACCCTGACTCCTGTCCTCACTGTCCCTTCTATCTCCTCCAAGCTCAATCCTAGTTCTGGGATCCTTCAGCTAAGTAGGCAGAAGACAGAGTACACCAGTAAACAAGGACAGCCATAAATTTAACACTTCAAAGATAGTTGTTCTTGGATCTGAGGATATAGCTTAGAGATAGAACACTTCCTTAGTGTATACAAGGCCCTGGATTCAATCCCCAACACTGCAAACAAAACAATACAAAACAGATAGTAGTTCTATCACTGAATGCCTGTTTTTCTTCACCAATGTGGAGAACTAGAGCTTCTGCTAAATTCTGAATCAAGCTGGCCCCTAACTATGATTGGATTCTAGTATATTAATAATAATACATACCAGTGGTGTCTTGCATAGAGACTCTGGGTTTCTGCTGGAGCCCATCATTCTTATTTTCTCCAAGTGCATAATGGATCACCTATCCTCCTGTCAAATTAGTTTTCCACCAAAGATCCTAAGCATAGAAGACTACCTCAGTCTTGGTTCAAACTATGTAACCATGTTTACCCATATGTGCTTTCTGTTGTTTATCACAAAGTATAGAGACACAATAGCATTATAGAAGTGGAGGTAAGGATGTCTCCAAAAAGCTTTATAACTTTAGATACATATCCCTAAAAGGCAAATTCCTGCATTCAGATATGAGCTGCGATATAGTCCCATCGTGTAATTTAAGCTGAGGATGACTGTTCAAGACCAGTATTAAACTCTGAGCACTGAGGTCAAGGTGGTATTTACCTGCAAACTGTTCCCAGAGTACATGTGACTCTCCGGGCTCCAGATTGTAGAGTTCTGGTTGTTGGGAAGCAGGCTGATTATTGTGGGAGGGAAGGAGCAGGAACAGAAGTTCGCTTATTTTCAGTTTGTCAGCTGCTCTGGAAAACAGCCAAAATGAATGAGATACAACAAGCCTACAGGGCTATTTTGTAAGCAAGGAGAGGCAAGGTCCCTTCTCTTAAAAAGCTTTGTAGAATTTAGTTTCCTGTATGTTTGATTTGGAGCAAATATAAAATTCCTAAACTTTCTCCATGAGCACCCAGTAGGTTTTCACTCGTAGGACAGATTGTCTTGAGGGAAATAAAAGAGTACAGCACCTTCCATTAACCTCACCCCCCCAACTCTGTTTGACCAGTGGAGAAAGATTGATGAAAATCCTGATTATATCCTATGTCTATGACTCTGGAAGATTATGGGAAAGACTTGAAATACATTTTTATCATAGAGATGTATGGCCTAGTAGTTAAGGAAAGGCTGTTTTCTGAGCCCGATATGCCTGGATGGAGACAAACAAAATGCAGGAAGACTGGGCAAAGCTGAACACTTTTTATATGCTGAAACATGGGCATCATCAGGAAAACTGGACAGTTAATGTAAGGCAGACTACATAGTTGTGTTTTTGTAACAGAAGTCTACTGCTGGGCGTTTTTTAGGCACAGGTTATGTTCTTTCCTGGCAGTCATTCTTCAAGTGGGATCCCTCCCTGATGTGTCTTTCACTGTCTTCCCAAGTACCATTGATATTTCTAGGGAGAAAAAAATCTGGATAAATAGAATTTTTTTGGCATTGTTAAAAAAGCACATTATCAAAAAGAGCAAAAAGTGTTTTCAGAACTAAATAGAAGCAAAGTCATCTTTGCAGTTTTGGAAGTGTAGGTAGTGGCTGGGTAAGCCTCCCCTCCCCACTCTTACTGTGCCCACCCTTCATTCTGTTTGTTTTAGTCCACAGTGGTTTCTGAGCAGCTCTAAGACAGTCTGAGGGAGGACACAAGCACATCCACACTGTAGTGGCCATCTCTTCCTATGGTTGTGGTTTCTACTATGCAACTTCTAGGATATACAGGGTCTGTGATGAACTTTAAGCTTTCTTTTCATTTTAAAGAAATTCTAACCAATCCTTTTGGCAGTTTTTGTGGAAGTAAAAAGAATAGATATCAAAAGCAGAACTTTTTATCATAGACCTGGAAGGAGTTGATTTGTGTCATTTGTCTTACATATTTTATTTGGAAAGTGAAAATAAGAGCATTTAAATGACTTTTCCTGAAGTTCCACTTTAGTTGATCCAGGAACAGCAATGAAAAGTTCTGTTTCCCAAAGCCCAGCTTATTATCACAGTGTGAGCTCTGTTTGCAACAAAGGAATTCAGTTCCGATACTTGTAGCTTGAAGAAATTTCACAAGTATTCTAGTAGTAGAAGCAGCTAATCAAGGTAGCCTTCAATGGAATATAATTTTATGGAGACACAATTAGAATAATCTAATTTTAATTTACTTAAATCTAATTTATTATAATGCTAATCATCATAGTTCAATGGGGAATTTTTCTTATGTATTATATGACATATTTGGGCATTTTCTTATTTAATATTTTTTAACCATAAGGGTACCTATTTGAGAGTAAACACTGGTACTCTTGGACAGGTTGAATATATATGCCAATTACACAGAGGACCACATATAAATAACCAATAGCCATAAACTAGAGAAGGGGGTAACTTAGAGGGAAATAGTCTTTATGGTGCTATACCATGCTTTGGTTACAAAATGTCCCATACATATCTAACTTATCCTCAAGACAAATTTGTGGAAGCAGAAAAAAGGGATATCAGTACAGCTGTTTTCCAGAAGACAGAACTGAAACCCAGAGGTACTGTGTGACTTAACCACACTGTTCAGAAACTGCTGAATTGGGATTTACATAAAGGCTTGCATATTAAGCCCAAAGCTCATTTCATGACCTCAGGATGCATTGGTTGCTAAAGTGATAACATTTCTAAAAGTGAACCCTGTTTTTCTCTGTTTTTTTCTATTTTCATAAAAAGAAAGAAAAAATACAAGTTAACATAGTTCAGGGTTCTCTTTTTGCTCTTCTACTATAATATGCATTTCAATTTTTTAATGAGTATGTTTAAGATGTATACATGTGTGTATGGGTGTTTGCATATGGGTGTGTGCATGTGCGATGATTGCTATGTGCTTGTGCAGACATGCATGCACATGAATGCGTGTGTATGTGACACTCAAGGATAATAACAGGAATCCATTGCTCTTCTACTGTACTGTTTTGAGTCTGGGTCTCTAAACCAAGTTGGGCTAATCTGGCTAGTCAACTTGCTTTGAAAATTCTCAGGCTCTAGGAATCTCCCGGACAAACATACAAGTGGGCCGCTATTCCTGCTGGACATCTTATGTGAGCTCTTAGGATCTGAACTCCTGTCCTGGTGTTCCCTTCTATGGCAAGTAATTATAACTGTTGAGTTCCAGAGATTTTTTTTTAATTTGTTTGTTTTCACATGTAACACTAGGTGGCGGAATAACTACACCACAGCCCACTGGTTCCTTTGTTTCTTGCTAGTTGTAGGTATAGGAACTTGAATAGTGAAGCCTAAACCATCTGTGTCTCAAGGCGATTAGACCAACCAACCTGGCCCATATTTTCTTGACAGGGAGCTGGCTGCAGTGATTCCAAGGCATATGCTTCCAAGATACTGTCTTTAACTTTCTTTTTTTCTATTTTCCCCAGCTCTCTTACATTTTAATTTTTCTGCCCCATTGGATTCTGGTAGCAGAGGCCAGATAGGAGCTGCAGGCCACTGCTTTGAAATGTCAGATTGGAGTGAATATATCCAATGGTGCTGGTATTCTTGCCTTTGCATATCAGGCCCATGCAGAGTCTACAGGTGAAACATCTAAATCCTTTGCCTGAATGCTCCAATCACTTAGCTGCCCTGCTAACCCAGATAAACAAAGCAAGTTTTTGTTTTAAAAGTTAGCACCATCTTGATTCATCTGTGTAGCTGGTCTGGAAGTACTTCTGTATGTCCGTAGGACATGGCCTCTAGAGTTTTTCCCCCTATTCACTGGAATCTGTTACCCTGGCTGTTTCACATGCCACTGGACATCATACTAAGCTAAATAAAGCTGTAGTTCAAGTCGTGTCCTTGTATGTTGCAAAGAGTATGAACTTGGATTACAGATTTTTGGATTACTTGGATTTTTGTTGTTGTTGTTGTTGTTGTTGATGTTGTTGATGAAAAAGAAGAAATAATATTACATGCAAACTGGTAATAATATTCTTAGCATGCCCTGTCTTAAGTGACTCCAGTAAAACTATGTCTTAATGTAAAAAATTGATCAGATTTTTTTATTTTAATTACAAAAGCATTCCTTACAGCTGCAACCACAATCAGATTTCATTAAATAGCAAATAGTGAATTCCCGATGTGAACTGTAAATGATTCCATTTACAAAAATAAAAAAAAAAAACCCTAAATCTCAACCTTTCGAGAGCCCACTTGCTTAAAAGAAAAAAACTAGTTGCTTGCCATTTAGCATACATGCCCCGACTACAGACCCCATGGTATTTTTCAGTTTTTAGCTGGGGTTCCTGGTAATATCTTTATTTGCACATGCAGCATCGGCGACACGAAAGGGCCTTGATGTGGTGAAGGTGGGCACGGTGATCAGGTGTTCCTGTAGATGATGGATCCAGGAGTTTTGTTTGTTCACCTACCAGGGTTGCAATTCTTTGTTTAAAATAAACTGTGAGCTTCCAAGAGCTGCGATGTGTTTTCTCTCTCTCGTTCAGTCTCTCTCATAAATAAAATTTTAAAAATAAATAAAGTAAAAATAGAATACTTTTGAGGATACCTCAAATGACATAGATAAATCAAGTTAAGGAAATTAATTGTAGGCCACCACCATAGTTGCGCTTTGAAGCTAGAATAGGGTGGTGAGACCTTCTCCCTCCTTAAAAAAGAAATGTCATAAAAATTCCAAAGCAGAGATCAAATTTCAGGGGAGGGGCCTCTTTATTGTTTCCTCTAATAGCTGCTTTTGTGCTTTCATGAGCTAATGCCTCTAGATGCAGGCTCTGGACTATACCCTGGTTTTGCTTTTGTATTTAACAACCATTCTGGATGATTAGTGTGTGATATTTTTGCTGTCCTTTATTGTTCCTTCCTCTATTCCTACCCTCTTCCCTTTCTTGTCACACTCTTGCTTTTTGGGCTACAGTGAATGTGTCCAGTTTGCGTGGGTCCTCACTACACAGACCATGTTTCCATGTGTCTGGAGTACAGGGATGGCACAAATGAGTCACATCTTTTTCTGTATTTGTTTCTCCACCAAGAAACTTAATTTTCATAGTAGGATGTCTGAGCTTTATATCTTACTTTTTTATGACAACAACCATTTTAGCTAATTCCTTTTATTAGATGTTTTCAAATATTGCAGAACTCTTTGGACTTGTATATACAAAGTGCACAGCACAGTAGTAGTTTTTTTTTTTTTTTAATTTGTGTGTGTGTGCGTGTGTGTGTATGTGTGTGTGCGTGCATGTTGAGGTCCAAGGATGATTTTGGAAATCATCCTGGATTGCTTCTACCTCTTTGCTTCACTCTGGGATTTCCCAGGCTCAGCTTTCCAGAGCCTGAAAGTGCTGGATGCTGTCAGTTTCTATTTGGCATTTTTAAAGAGGAATCCAGGATCTGAACTCAGGTTCTCCTGCTTGTGAGGAAGTCTTAGCCCCTGAGCCGTCTTTCCAGTTCTGTTTTATTCTATTTTATCCTCAGAAAAGAAAAGCAGACTCTAAATAGGAAAGCCCTCAACACATCTTCTGGGAACAGGCTGTTGAGTGTCACCCAGGGCTGCTCACAGCCTCAGGACAGCAGCACTAATTCACAGAAGGCTTCATACCTACATGTAAATGACAACTCAGACCAAGGGATCTGAAGGGCCCGAAGTCTAATAATAAGAAAGCTGGAGGACAGAGCTGAGGCTCTGCAATAATGAGAGTAGAGAAAAAAAATACAATGGTTGCCTCAGCACAGGGCAGCAGCCAGGAGTTACCACAAGTCTAGAACTTGCACCCGCATGGACACAGGCTCTATGTATTAGCTTGCTTTGGTTTTCAGTATGCAAAAGCCAGTGAATATTCTCCAACGTTTGTTTATTGAGCTTTCCAGCACGCTTTATAACATATTAATTGGGAGAAGAATTACTTCCAGAAAAATTTAAAAAGAAAGGAGAGACATTGGACAAACACCTTTGGTCACACGTCAGGTCCCTGGCGTTCCGAGTCACTGGCAAGTCAGATTCTTGTGAGGCAGGCGCAAGGGAGAAAAGCAGCAGCCATCTTCCGGTGCACTCCTCAAGGATGAACTTTTTTTTCCAAAACAGATTTTGTTTATGGACTTAACATCTTTGTAAGACTGTTTAACTCTTGTACTCTTCTCCCAAAGTCTGTGCACCTCAAGCAGCCTATCCCATTAAAATTCCTTCTTAAAAGCATAAGGTGAAAGAGCCAAACATGTGTTGTTTTTCTAGAGGGGCGTGTAGCTTAGAAGGGAAGAAGTCCCAGGCCCTTTCTATTTTAGATGCTGGTAAATAACTTGAAACCTGCTAAAGCTTCTTAAGGAATGTAGAGGAGTTGTCCTTTTGACTCTAGTGTTTAGGACAACAGAATAAAGGAAGAGAGACTGCTCCTATGATGGGCTCTCATCCTGTGTCCTACAAATGTATCCCAGTAGGTGCACAAACTAATTCACTTGCCTTCATGTTTAATGGGTCAACATCCTTCCACACTGTCCTACTTAATTTTTTTCAGACTTATGTGCTGTACTTTTCTAGCACAGTTCTTACAAAAGTATGAGTTTCTGATTATTGAGAGGGGGGAAAAGTTGTTGCTAGGGCTAACATGTTGTTATAAGTGTGTAAAAATTCATTTTGCAAAATGTTATGAGGAAAACATCAGCGCAGTTCTCACATGTCTATATAAGCTGCATAAAGATACATTTTAGAACTGGTGTGGTACCAAAGGAACTCGGTTTAGTGATATTTAAGAGGAATGTCTCTTATAGCCATGTATTTTTCCTTTTGAGCCCCTGATTTCTGAAGAGTTTCTGTACACAAAAAGAAGTCCAAATCTAATCCTATAGCTATAGGAATTGAATATACCTAACAGTTACCTGAAGCTGGACCACTGAACTACAACACAATAAAATCATGACATTGTAAAATTGCATTTAGTTCTAGAAATTTTGAGATTTTTAAGGGTGATCTGGTTCTGACTTTCTTAGAAACAATCTACATTAGGACTCAAATGTAGGTTTATTATTTATCTCAACTTCTTGAGAAATTGTATGAATGGGGAGGAGAAATAAGTAGACGCCATCTACTGTAATATAAATGTAGAATTTACATTTAAATATGACCATAGTTTATATTCTAGAAATTTAATTTGCTCCATTCAGCCTTAATCTATTTTCCTACTTCTCCATTCTACTGCTCCTTCTCTCTCTCTCTGTCACACACATAGTTTTTGCCATGTATGAAGAACTGTGTACAATATTTTAATACAATCATGTAATGTTTTATAACCTCTCTTTATATAACCATATTGCAGAAGTAACATATTTCATTCTTTTTTAAAAACTGTTTTTTGTCATTAAATGTGTATGTCATATATATTCTTGACACATTTGTTACTGGTGACATTTAGATGATGTGTTAGTTTTTTAGGACTAACCTGAGAGAAAGAACTTAAAGGAGGAAAATTTCTCTCACAGTTTGAGGTTTCAGCGGCCACCTGCTTCATTGTTTGTAGGCTCTGGCGAGACAAAACTTCATGGAGGTAGAGAATGACAGAGAAAAGTTACCCACCTCATGGCAACAAGGAAGTATAGAAGTGTAACCAGAAGAGGCCAGGGTCAAGACATACCATTTGAAGGCCTCTGCCCATAGCAATTCACTTCCTCCAATCAGCTTCCAGCTTCCACACTACCCCCATCTCCTCAATATTGTGTTCAGATTGTCAACCCCTCAGTAGATCAAATCACTGATTAGGTCAGAGGCCTCATGACATAGTTTCTCTGGCCACAACCTCATAACCATATCCAGAGACCAAACAGGTGACAATTCGTTAAGCCGTCATGGGTTATTTCTAATTTTCCATAATTTTAGGCAATACTACAGTGTCATACTCTCTTTTTTCTATTAAAAAGAAATGCTCTATATAAATGTAGTCAAATTCTCCACTCAAGAAAGCAGAAAAATATGAAGGGGAAAGTAAAAATTTCTTAGTCATATTGTCTTTTCCATATGGTTGCTTAACATTGTGGTATTTCCCTCTAGACTTTTAAAATCTTGTCACTTATTAACAAATTTGGTGTCATGCTATCTATAACATTTTTTACCACGTAACATTATACTTTATGTTTCTTTTTATACCTTTTAATCTTGCCTTTGAAATTACTTTATTTTCTACTTGTTTTTTCCTATGGAATGTTATGTGTGTTTTATACTGATTTATAAGAAAGTTCATCTCATGCGTTTCCATTATTTTTCTTAGTTTTTCACTTGATTTTTGTTTATGATACCATGAACATGGGAAAAAATTTATATAACCTAATATTTCAGTGTTTCCTTTTGTTTTTCCTTTTAGATTTAAAAGGTCCTTAAGAGAAACTGTAACAGTAGTAAACACAATTTATAAGCACTCATTAGTTATCTTTTAATGTTTTATGTGTATAAACATACATGTATTTACTGTTTCCAACAGTCCTGGGAGGTGGGTGATGTTGTCTGTTTCACTAGTGAGGAAATTAAGGTGCGTGCTTAAATACATGAATGAGATTCAGGACTGAGACTGTAACTCAGTGCTAGAGTGCTTGCCAGCATGTGAGACCCCACATTCAATGTTAAATCTCCATTACACCAGAGAGAGAGAGAGAGAGAAAGAGAGAGAGCATAGACCACCCTTAATGTGCTTTATTATATTGTTATACATCTTACTACGTACCATATTTGGCCTCAAGTCTATCCTATTCTGTCTCTGCAATCACTACAAAAAAGAGTAATATTCATCTTTTCTTCTAAGTTCTTGAATAATTTTGTATTTCATTCTAATATATATGGATTTTTACCTTGATGTGTGATGTGAAATGGGCTCATATGTAATAATCATTCAGTTTGTCAGTGTCCCAAATATATCAGCACTCCCGTAGAACACTTGGAAGCAGCTTGCCAACCTAAGAACTTTTATAATTAGTGCCACACCATATTTGTTTCTTTGGTTTTTATTTCCTCACAGTTCTTGGTTTTCTTTTCCTCACTAACATTGGTCTGTATTATTTTATAGTATCTCATGCTGTTCTTACATTTAAAAGTTCATAAAATAAGAGGGACCATCTCTTTGACATATATGTAGATATGTGAGTGGTGGTATGTGTCTGTAATCTCATTACACAGGTGACTGAGTTATAAGGATCAAGGACAACCTGGACTACAGACTACAGAGTTCCAGACTAGTCTCAGCTATGTAGCAATGCTCTGTCATAAACAAACAAATAAATACATATGCTGTTATCGTAGCATCAATTAACATCCCAAATCCTTCAAAATTGAGGATATCCATTAACTTGGATGATAAGAAGCATGCCTTCGTTTTCAATAACTTTTAACTAAAATTGGACATTATCCTTCTGTTTAAATATAGATAATATACCACCATAGTATTAGCAATACCAGATTTTCAAATATTTAAAACCATTCTTGAAAAATGTTACTCTGATACTGATTATCTTATTCTCCTGTATGGTATATTCCTGTATGCACTGGGCTTCACCGAATCACCAAAGGGGTCTGAAGATGAGTGCAGATGGAGGCCCTTGCGCCTGAATGCCAGGGGTGCCTGCCATGTGCCCACTGAGGGGTAGGGGCAGCTGGAAATCAGGACAACCTTTCCCTCTCTAATGCTGTGATGACCTCACTCTTTCTCATCCTAGATGGGACTGTTTAGTCTCCTTTTCCATCTCCTGTGTCTTTTTTTGTATTCCTTTTACTTGGGGGGGGTCTCTTTCTTTTCTCTCTCTCTCTCTCTCTCTCTCTCTCTCTCTCTTCTCTCTCTCTCTCTCTCTCTCTCTCTCTTCTCAGTCTTTCTCCTTCACTTTTCTCTTTTTCTTTTCTTTCTCTTCCTTTTTCTCCCTTGAAAACATTATCATTTTTGTAACATTTTAAGGAATTTGATGTAATCCACCTATTTTCAAAAAAAAAAAGAACTTTTCTGTTCTGTGAATGAGTTTTAAAAAACAGATAAACAAAAAGCTTATTGTAGGAGTTAATATCAACAAGAACTTGAAAGCAACATTTGTTAAAGATCAACATAAAATATTTTCCTGCAGATAATTTGGAATTTACCTTAAAGGACACCTGTGTGGTTTTCTTCTCTGGCTCCCTTTCCTAGCCCACTAACATCAAATCCTGCTTTCATAAGAGTCCTATCAAACTCTTTTTCTAATTTTTTCCCTCATGAGATAATCATTCAAGAAGGGCTTGTTTTGAGAGAATGAAACAATCAGACCAACTCGTTGAGTTACAGTCATTGCTTTGGGGTTCATTCCAAGAGTGCATATCTTTTATGGGCCAGAGTTATCATATAATATCCTCACCTAAAATAAAACTTTTGATGCCTGCAGTAAGTTCGTATTTAATTACTAAGATGTTTGTATTATAGTCTCCCTGATCTACTGCAACATAATAGTCACTGGTTGCAGATGCCGTTTATATAATCTGCATGGCTATAGAATTCTTCTTTCTGTAAGTAATTTCTATGTCTGGGATAATGCCATTTTTCTACACCAAAAACATTAGCTCGTCTTACAGCTAATATAAGTTGAAAATTAGAGGTGCCTGGGGGAGGGAAGTGAGGCACATGGATTGTTTACATGAGTGCTATAGTTACACTTTTTATGCACCAGTCACCTTGGAAGAATTAATGCCCTGTAAGTGTGCCAATCAGATTGCCCCAGTCATCTCTAAACATTCCATTTGGTTTATTAGAATAATAAATACTGTGTTAAAAAAAAGTTCATCTGGATTCAGGCTGTTACATTGTGGTCAGCCAGAGAAACACTTACTACACCTTACCTCCGGCTCAACTCCGTTGGGGACGAAGAGTGAGACTGATGGGTATAGATTTACTCTGAGTGTTGAATATGATGACTAATCTTCAGCATTTAAAGTCCTTAGAAATATTTGTCAGGGATTGACAGAATGGCTCAGTTAGTAAAGGCACCTACTTGAAAAAATGGCGACCTGAATTTAATATCTGGAAGCCCATATGGTGATGGTGGAAGGAGAGAACCAACTTCTTAAATTGTTCTGTAACCTCCACTCATGCACTGTGGCATGCATACTTTCTGTCTGTCTGCCTGCCTGTATGTCTATCTCTGTTTCTATCTCTGTCTCTCTGTCTCTCTCTCTCTCTCTCTTTCTCTTTCTCTCTCTTTCCTTCCCTCTCAAATAAATAAAGACAAATAAATAATAATCTTTGTCAATCGACCAGGCCCAGGGCTGGTGGCCAGTAAACTGACTATTCCCATCATGCCCCTTACCACCTGATGACTGCTGATTTATCTAGTTGCAAAGGATTAAAAGGTTTCTCTTAATCCTGTCAGGGGATTGGGTATCTCTAGTCAACTCCAAAAGATTTAATCAAAAGTCCATTCAATGTTTCATCTGACTGTGACTCTGAATTGATTTCAGTTGGCAAAGATTCACTTTCTAAAGTCTGGTTTTTAGGTTCTTCCGTGGCGTATGTTCTTTCTCATTTTATGGAAGTTCAATTCACAGATGTTCCTCAGAAACAGATCCATGTACTTGGGGAAAGAGCACTGAAAGTCACCCTGCTTGGTCATCACACGGTACTTACTGTTAAGCAGATCACCAGCTTTCCTGTTGTCTTAATCATGTCACCAGCTTCTCTCTTGAGTCTAAGCATCTGCATATCTGACAGCTTATAGAAGAACTTTGGGGACAGGAAGCATTTGAACAAATTCAAATAAATAACTAATCATCAGTGTTAAATCTCCAATTTTCTTCATATAAAACAGATTCTGAGTAGTCAATTTTCTTCTTCTCTTCTCCTCTTCTCTCCCTTTCCTTGCTTCATAGTAGGAATTATACCAAGGACATTATGCATGCTAAGCACATACTCCAACACTGAGATGTATCCCTAGCCCCAGTAATGAATATCTATAAGAACAGAGTTCATATTTTCACTGTTTGTTTGTTTGTTTATTTGTTTGTTTGTCTGTCTGTCTTCCATAGTTTAAGTTCCATGGAAAAGAAATAAAATCTTGAAGAAATTGAAAAAGCCAGTACAAAATGACCAATAGACTAATCAAACTAATTATAACCTCATTTATAAAAAGAAAATTCCTTCAGTGTCTGATAGTAGAAGTCTAAACTATTGTGTTGTGTATATTTGATAATTTAAGATGAAATTATTTTGGATTTCCTTGCCCCTCATGGATTCCATATCTGAAGTCTGTGATTTCCTTTCCAGTTTTCTTGCTCCTCGAGGAGTCCGTGACCTTGACTTCCGTGTCCTTTCTCTCTTCTAATAAAGTCAGCCTTAATCCTCTATACATGTTCTGATTTCAGTCTCTGACTCCTGAACACAAGAACCTAAACCAAAAAAAAAGATGAAATGATTTTGAAGATTATGTATTAGTAAGATTTTTTGTATAATGTTAAGCAGAATATAAAATTATGAAGACATGTATACATGAAACAAGATGAGAGAACACAGGTAAGTAACAGCAGTTCATTTTTACTACGGTGGTGGGATTAGGAATTTTTTTTAACTGAAAAATTTCCAGTATTTATAAAACCCTAAAAATTATTATGTCAATACATAGTGTTTAAACTGTTCTCTGCAACCATTTTTTGGCACTCTGACTGAGTCGTAAGCCCTGTAAAAGCGGAGGCTTGTGTTTTATTTCTTTCATCCCTGTGCTTGGTGATGAGTTGCAAGTACATGATTAATACTTTGGGTTCATGGGTAGATTTTTAGTTCTGAGGAAGTGACGTTCAAACCAAAGCATGGAAAGTGATATTGTTATGAACACTTAGCTAGGTGCCAGATACAGTGCTAGATATTTAGTGTAGCTTATGTCACTTAAATATTTATGAAACTGTGAAATTTATTACTCCTCAATTTTTACTAGTGGAATTAAGTGATCTGTGTAAAATTATGTATTAGAAAGATTAGATGCTTTTGTTTTGTGTTTGACAGGGTTTGTTTTTGTTCTAAAAATGTCTCTTTAATCACTGATTCATTATTATAACTTGAAAAGTTCCTGTGGACTTTGTGTCTTGACGAAAGTTAATTCACTGACTATTAAAGTGTATGTGTGTGTCTGTGTCTGTGTGTCTGTGTGTATTACTAATAATGATTCCTGTAGTTCTCAAAAGTATAATTTATTATATAAACACGTCATCCCAGGGTTCAGGAGATGATCAGTGGTTAAAACCTTTGCCTTGAAAGCAAAAGGACCTGAGTTCAGATCCCATGTAAAAATAACAAGCAGAAATGGTGCTTCTAACCTGCACTTCTAACCCTGGAAGGCTAAGCCTGGGAAACACCAGAGCAAAGGAGTAAGGAAGTAGAGCAATCTAGGATGATTCCTGTTCTCCATAGGTACCACACTCAAATGTCCTCTTGTGCGATCCCCATCCCACCCCCACCACACACACACAAACCCCCACACATAAAAAATAAAATCAAATTAGACTTACACTCTCATTCTCTTACACTCTCCAAGGCTAGAGTCTCTCTGTGTGTACATGTTTGTGTGCACATATGTATGTGTATGTAGGTGTGTTAAATAATGAATGCTGCTCCATTTTAGCCATGTTCCTGTTCAAGGACTCCCACATCTCCCCTGTTGCTTAAGAGCAGTAAATGCATGCTAGTGCTCAGCTTCATCTCTCTGTTTTATGTAGTTGGAGCTCCTGCCTACAACTAAGATGGGTCTCTTTCCACATACAGTGCTGTGTTAGACACCAAGATGAGAGTCAGTAAATTCTATACTGGCTCTCAGTGCAATGTAACCAGCTGCTTCAAATTCCTGCTGCCTTGACTTCTCCACTATGATACACTATATACTTGTTCTATGAGCCTGAATAAATCCCTTCTCCATGAAGTGTTTGGTTGGGACATTTTATCACAGTAACAATTTAAAACATTAGGCCATGACCATGCTTGCTGTTTCTTCTACAGAATCCTATAATCTTGGTGAGGCTAATTGAGCCACATATAAGGAACCTGAGTTTTAATTAAAGACATGGAAGAGTGGCGATCTAGCCCCTTATGGCCCTTTAGTGCCCTGAGTCCATTTCCAGCTGTCTACTTCTCTTGGAGGCAATCTAGCCCCTCATGGCGCTCCAGTGCCATGAGTCTGATTCTTGTTCCTTGCTCCTCATGAATTCCATGCCTAGGCACTGTGAGTTCTCATGGGCTCCCTAGCCCCTCATGGCACTCTACTGCCATGAGTTCTGTTTCATTTCTGCTTCTCATGGAAGCGCCCTAGCTCCTCATGGCACTCCACGTCTGGAGTCTGTGAGTTCCAACCTTTTTCTTTTCTAATAAACTCTACTTTAATTCTCAAAAAAAAAAAAGACATGGAGGAGGATCTAGATAGGAATGTACCTGAAATTCCAGTCAGATGATGGCTGTAAATCTCTGCTCTTCCTTTGTACTTTTCAGCAGGAAGAATGGGAGACAGTATATATATAGAACTCTTAAACCAGTAGTAGTACTTGGTTTTTTGTAACTTTAGGTTTTTATACAGAGCTCTTGCAGTCTCATTTTCCTTCTCAGCTTCTTAGCTTTCTTTCCTTTCTTGGTGTTTGGGGGAGCAGACATTAGTTATACATAGCATCTTAGTTAGAATACTATAGTCCAGGAAGGAAGGCTGTGGCTAAAGGCTGTGACTCTATAACTTTTGTCTCAGAATCACTGACTTTCTCATTGGACATCTATTAAGTATCTTCTTTGTACTGGCATGTATTAGGTATTAAAAAAGAAATGCTGAATTAAATGTTGTCTTCAAGGAGTTTGTATTTCAGTGGAAGAATTCAGATGATAAGCAACTGTAAAGGTAACTCCAGGTAGCGATAATTACAACAAAGGAAATAAAGCTTGGGTAGGTGATAATGCACAAGAGGATCATCTACTTCAAAATAAGTGACCAGGGAAGGCCTAAGTAAAACTCATCACATAACATACATCATGTAAGAATCTTCTAGTTATGGGAAGAACTAAAAAAAACATATTCAATCAGAAAGAAGTGGTTGACATATAATCCCTGGGATAGGAACAAAACTTGAATAATCCAGAACACAAAGAAGCATGACTATGCTACTTAGTATGAGGGAAGAGGAGCAGAAGAGTGATTGAGGGGAGAAAAACTAATAAGATTTCCTTACACATTGCAATCTTAAGTTTGACCCTACCTAGGTCAGATCACCAGGAGAAAAACCTAACAAATTTATTCACCCCAAGTCTTAAGTGACACAGTAACCTTAGAATGAAGATTTAGGCCCAGGAAAAACTCTTATGGGCTAATTTTGATGAAACAGACATTTGCATAGGAGCATTTTTGGATAAAAAGAGGCTGTGATACATTGGGAATTCATGGGGATGGGAGAGTCCTGTTTAGATTCTTCCTGATCTGTCTGTTTTAACTTTCTTGCCATCCAGATAGAGAGGGGAATACCTGTCACATGAGGGTCTTCAAGAGAAATTGTCATGGGGATCTTTCTACTTTTCAGTTTGTTCAATTTCTTTCAGCTTAATGTATTTCTGCATTCACTGTTCTGACCTGAGGACAGCTGAATGATGGATAGCCTGACATACCATGCTGCCTGCCGAAGTCCTGAATTCCACATCTGTGTACTCACAGTATGAAAGCCTCTCATGGAGTAGGCTCCATGTGTCTACCATGTGAATGGCCTCCTGTGGGCGGGGTCTCCATGTACCCACAGCAGGGGCCCACTTCCCATGGCCTGGGTCTCCATGTGCCCACGGTGGGGATGGCCTCCCATGGGCTCTCTGTGCTCACATCATGAATTTAATCTCATAGAAGATGGACAAAACTGTTATTCTTCAGCTTTATCATGTGCTCTTAACCATGTGGAACTGGAAGCTCAATCATAACTATCTACATCCATAATGTATTTTCTTTTATTGCTTACATACCTTATATTGTCCACTTTAAAAAATTAGGACCTAAAAGCTGAAAGTAGACATGCTAGGGAAATGTTCAGAGGAAAAGGGAGGGAGATAGAGGTACCTAGGATCAAAATGCATTGTGTACATATAAGAGGTTGTAAAAGAGTAAAAATAAAAACGGAGTTAATTTAAAGAAACAACCAAAACATGTTGAGGAAGAGAGAGGGAGGGGATCAGGGATAACCACCCATTATGTTTGTAATTAGGAAGAATAAATATTAATAACAAAGGATTTTTAAAAATATATAAGATCTTAAAAGTAATAAATATATTCATGAAAATTGTTTATCTTCCATTAATTATTTAATGCCTGAGCTAACCATTGTTTTACTCCACATCAACTAGAATGTTCCTTGACTTTATTCTAAGCAAAACCTTATATACTTCAGCATTAGGCCACCCTGTGAAAAACCCTTGCCTCTCCTCAAGGCTTTGTGCTATGGAGGTCTTAGTTTAAGGAAACATTCTAAAACTGGGTGTCTTCTACAGTCTAGTGCAGAAGTTACTGCCTTCAGTTTTTACTGGCTTTCTCTTTCAGAATTTTTTTTTTGTTCCTGCCACAAGGCAAAAACAGGAAAGAGATCTGTGTGAAAGAATGCTCTCTCTTTTCCTTTTGTGGTGATTGTGTATCTTAAGAGAAGGCCTCAAAGGTTCCCGGAGCTGTCTGTCTTTTCATGTAAATGGAATCTTAAGCCTATTTAGAAGTGTGTGAAAAGCCTGTGGGAGTTGAGGTGAAAAGATACAGAGCAGTAGCATCAGCATCTCATTTAGTTTATTCAAGTTCAACGATGTGCTCTTTCTGGTACATAATTAAAAATACTTCAGGACTGTATTTGACACTTGTACTTTTAAAATTACATGCTATGCATATTACTGTATACACATATTACTGTGCAGCCCTATAGCCACAAACCAAGTGTCTTGTACTGATGCGTTTAAGGGATTTCCAGGGTGATTTTGACAATGTAAATTTTGCCTTCTATTCCAACATTAGAATGCAACTCTCATACAAAATTAGATCCCCTGTAACTGGCATTTTAAGTCCCCGCTTCTCCACAAGTACAGGAATGGTCACACCTGAGATTCATATTAACCCCTCACTCCTAGACTAGTAATGCATAAGGATCGGTGTATCTTTATGAGAACTAGCAGCAAAGAAGAAGGAACTCAAGAGATTCTGATGAGCAGGGATTAAAACCAGAGACCAGGGACTCCCAGGTCAATCTGAAAAAGGGGCATGGCAGATGGGCTGTAGAGGCCACTGTTTTCTCCAGGAAATGCAGAGCTCAAGGCAATGCCTGCCAGGGGTTTGATTGTGTTTGTAAGTGGGAGTAAACCCTGCTGCATGGATATTAATCCCTTTCTCCATTCTCCTCCACTTTCTAGGAGGACTTGCTTGTCTGTTGTTCCAAGCTACTATTGCTGTGCATGTGTATCAGATATGTGTTTGCACTGCTTCAAGCAGAAGCAGAGAGTTGCTGTGTCAGAAAGAGATGTCAAGGCCTGAGAATTAGGGGATTAGGGCTTCAGATTTTAGTATCAAGTTATAACTTCCATTATGGAAAGGAGTAAAATAATGGAATTTGGAGAGAGAATAAGTCATCTTTAGAGCTGCTGTCACAAATTGCCCTGGAGAGGCATTCCTTTACTCTGTTTCTTCCTACTCAATACCCCAAAGCAGATTCTGTTTAATTAAATCCAGGAAACATTCTGAGAGTGGAAGAAGAAAGTAAACAACTCATACACTTAAATTCAATTGAAATTCGAACTCATGGATCTCTGATGTGAGATTTTTTAAACATTTTTTTTATTTATTCAATTGTGGGTGTGTGTATGTACGTGCATGCGTGTGTGTGTGTGTGTGTGTGTGTGTGTGTGTGTGTGTGTGTAGAACCACGGGCAAATTCGGGAACCACCATGGACCACCTCCACCTCCACCTCCTCCTTGTTTACTCTGCCCCAGGATTCACAGGCTCCGCCCTACCAGGATCGGAAACACAGGCCGCCCCCGCTTCTGCCCAGCGTCTATACGTGGAGTCTAGGATCCGAACTCAGGACCTTCCGCCTGCAAGGCAGAGACTTAACCCCTGAGCCACCTCTCCAGCCCCTCTGATGTGAGATTTTAACCTATCTCCTCTGACCCAAACCTTTTAGGAAACTAATGGAATTCTGGACCATATCCTCCTGAGTTGAAATCCTTCCCATAATTCATATCAGTGATAGAGTGACAGACTACTAAAAAATATGGGTTATGGGGTTGGAGAGGTGGCTCAGGGATTAAGCCTCCGCCTTGCAGGCGGAAGGTCCTGAGTTCAGATCCCAGATCCCACGTATAGACGCCAGACGGAAGCAGGGGCGGCCTGCGCTTCTGGTCCTGGTAGGATGGAGCCTGTGAATCCCGGGGCAGAAGGAGGTGGAGGCGTCCATGGTGGTTCCCGAATTTGTCCGTGGTTCTACACACACACACACAGACACACACACACACACACACACGCTCACACATACGTACGCACATGTGCACAGTTGAATAAATAATAATAAAAAAATTAAAAAAAAATATGGGTTATGGGGGCTGGAGAGGTGGCTCAGGGGTTAAGCCTCCGCCTTCCAGGCGGAAGGTCCTGAGTTCGGATCCCAGATCCCACGTATAGACGCCAGGCAGAAGCGGGGGCGGCCTGCGCTTCTGGTCCTGGTAGGGCGGAGCCTGTGAATCCCCGGGCAGAAGGAGGTGGAGGCGTCCATGGTGGTTCACGAATTCGTCCGTGGTTCTACACATGCACGGGCACACACACACACACAGACACACACGCGCGGGCACATACACACACACATGCGCACAGTTGAATAAATAATAATAATAAAAATTTAAAAAAATATATGGGTTATGATATTTACGTAAACCCTCAAAAGTAGGAAAGTCACTCTCTTTCCCTTCACCCTTCTCCCTTGAAGGAGTCATAAGATTCCTTGGACAGGTGCTCTCCCTAAATTCGGAGGAAGGGAGCACCTTTTATTCCAAAGGTCGTGGACACAAAGAACCCAAGCAAACAGGCCTTGCAAAGCTCCCCTTTTCTCCCCATTTATTACTATTTCCTGTGTCAATCATACTTCTTCAGATATCCACCTCTCGTCAGTCCTAAGCATAACGATATAGCTATTTCCTTAAGTGTTCATTTCTAAAGGCTTATCTTCAGAAATTTATCTTCAGTGAATATGTTATGGTTTTTTTCTTGTTACTCTGTTGTTAGAAGGATTCAGTCATGAATATGGCAAATAAGTAAGGAAAAAACGAAACCTTTTCCTCTCTTGCATTAGCTATAGTTTTTGAGCAGCTCTCTAGCCCCAGTTCCTTCAAATGCAGCAGAGATGGCCTACCTCCCTGATACATTGTGAGAGTGAAAAGAGATGCTTAGAAGTATATTTCCTTACAAGCTTTGATTACAACCCTTTAGATATAAAGAAACTGCCCTAGCAAGAGAATTTGAGCACAAATTCAATTGCTTCATAGATGCTAATTAAGACTCTATCATGAATGAAGGAACCCATATACTAACCAGTATAAACAAAAAAAAAAAAAAACTAATTTCTTGTCTAACAGAAGTCATGGAAGAACCAAGGATTTCACAGAGCAAGGGTACAAGTCAGAAAGTAGAAGCAACAGGGCAGCGAGGACACACAAAGCAGACAGTCCTAGTGATGGAAACTTAATTTCAACAAACCTTTAAGTAAAGTGTTTAGGGATGTGGCTCAGCTGGTAGAATAGCTGCCTAGTGTGTATTAGTGCATGCAAGTAATCCCAGCATTTAGGAACAGGAGAATCAGGAATTCAAGGCTAGTCTTGTCTATGTAGTAAAGGAAAGACCAGTCTAATTTAGAGAACCTGTCTCAAAAAAATTAAATAAAGTTTTTGAACTTAATCATTAATTTTAAAATATTCATTATGAATACTTATTCCTAAGTTTATATTTTTAGAGTTATATAGTTAGCATTAGCCACATCATATACAGTAAAGAGTAATATATTTTGCAATGCTTCCTTTACACACACACTAGTTCTTGTTTGAACACACAAAGATTTACTTTACTGTAAGCAAAAAAGAACATGTCAAGCTTTCTATTCGGAAACCTGAGTCAAAGCAGCAGTTTCTAGGAGGAGGAAAGTTGTAAGACCTACGTTCTTTCACAGTGGGCTTAGCCCTGCCTCCTCACTTGACATTTTATTGAGGACAACATCTGGTTTAAATAAGCACTAACATCAGCTTCCATCATCAGGAATCAGAATGCAAAAATCACAAATAATGTATACTAGGTAAAGGAGATGCCAAAAAGTATCGCATAGAGAAGTCAGCAGCACAGCTATTTTAAGTAAAAATTTCGCCTTTCAATGCTTGTCTCTCAACTGCCTTAAACATCTCTTTTTGGAACAGCTAAGGGCCCCCAAATATAAAGGTAGGTGATTGTCTTCCTTTGCCAGACTCTTGAGATAGTTCAGCAAACATACCCTATAATCCCTCGCCCTTCTTGAGGCCTCACCAAAAGCACTAAGCAGAACCCTTGGGATACCTCTGCTTAGAACAGGGGTCCTATTCATGACCAAGTCTCCTAAATCAGTAAGCAATTTTTGACTAGCTATCTGCTGGTGATCAGGAGTAAGTGTCACATTGAACACCAGAACTGGGTTTGAGACTACCCTGAAGGAAATCCAAATAATTGAAAGTCCCTAATCATTTAGGAAGTCTATGATTAGGGTTGGAGTGACTTATAGGTAGGGATAGTACTAGACTTCCAGGCAATTTATAGTCTAGGTACTAGAGTTTAGCACACTGGAAAAGAAGAGACAGTTTTCTAAGTAGGTTGCATTTGCAGGAGGTATTTGTGAAAAGATCTTGGATAAGTCAATGTAAGATCCTGTGAAGGATTCTCATTATGCACCTGGGACTTCCATTGTGGGGAACACTAGACATGCAGGTGTCATCCTAGGGTATTTCTGCTTTTTAGAGATATGGAAAGGTAGGAGTGAATGCACACTAACATTGTTCAAAGTTCCAAGCCTTGACACATCTATGAGGACAGAGATGCTGAAGATCATTTCAGAGAAATTATTAGCTTAGTTTGGAGGAATAGGAAAGTGAAGAATGAGTTATCAGAACACTCAGGATCTAAGGAAAGTAGATGGAAGGCAGCAAGAGAGACCCATTAGCATTTTGTTTAGTCTCCTTTGTCTTGCCTAGATTTTACCTATTACACACTAAAGGGATAGGTATGGAAATAGCTTCAGGTAGTAGAAAAACATGGCCTGTGAATTGTAAAGAACATTAACTCTTGGAAGAGTACCTCTAAAGTAGCATATAATACTCATTAAATGGTATAGTATGAAATAAAAGGGATAATCTAGGGTAAGTAGATTAGGTAAAATATTGATTAAGTGAGCAGATGTCTTGGAATGTATTGTATAAGCCTGGATTTCAGCTTCCTTTCCTGTATCCAGTTTACTTACTGTGAAGAATTCCCATTATGCTGCTGTCTGGATTCAGTCACTCTTAGGACAGCAATTTTTGATGGTCAAAATTAAATCTTCAACTGGGTGCAGAGATTGTATTATAAGTGGAAGAGTTATTTTATTTTACTTGGAGAAGTGGCTTAGTCTTAGTAAAGTCTGTCCTCAAGATTTTTTGTACATCACAAATAGTTATTAGGTCCCATATGACTATTCAGCAATCATTTCCTTGGGCTCTTCTATGCTATAATATATAATATGTATATATATATATATATATATATATATATATATGCATGCCACAAAAATGAATGAGATGTTTAAGTACCACATGTTCTCTTTTGTATGTGGATGACTGACCTGATATCCTTGACAATGTACTTGGATTGGAAGCATTGTAAGAGCCAGAAAATTCAAAAAAGACCTATGAGAGGGAAGATAGGAAGGAATGGTTAGGATGAAACCTTTTAAAGGGGAGATTTAGGATATCTGGACAAGAGTGAGGAAGGAAATAATTGGGAAAAATACATAGTGGGGAATGAGGGGATGGGAGATAGGAGGAACATGAGAGATAGAAGAGACAGAGGGACTTACAGAAAAACCTAAAGACGGTAGGAAGCAACCTCAAAGGAACATCCTATGCTAGAAATATGTCAAAAGGATGTCTTTTAAAGAAAGGAATAACAATGAGCATTCCCTATGCAGAGGAGCATAGAGTGAGGAAAACGGTGAAAAAATAAATAAATAAAAACCTTGAGCTGATCCACTTAGAACCCAAGGACAAAATTATACTAGAAGTAGCAGGATGCGGCCCTTCCTGATAAGATGTTGATCAGAGAGGTCTTAAAGGCCCCCAAACATTATAGGCTTTTGCCATTGCTCTTGGTTGCTCTCCAAAAACTGTCAGTAAGACCCTATTACTGAAGATGCAACACAAATGGATCATAGCACATGGGCAAAATATATTAACTGGAACCGGACAGTTTACACAGTACCAAGGTATACTGTAGAAGCTCCTGGGGGAGAAATAAATCACAAACCCCATCAACGGCATGAGACCTGTAAGTTTCAATATAAATCACCATGGCAACCGGTGACCACAAGTGTAATAGTGGCATGAGTATCAAGAAGACAAGCAAAAGCTTTCTGATTAGATTCAAGACCTGCTTGTCAGAATAGTACTCATCCCTGTTACTGTAAACTAAACAAGAACCTTTAAAAAAGGGAAGGAAATAGATCAATAAGGAAGACAGCCAAAAAACCTAAAGTTAGGAAGACAGTATATCAAACTGCTCTGTAGGTAGCTATTATTATACCCACAGAATGGGAATTTACAGTGGAAATCTTTGGGTCTACAGCTGGATGAGTGAAGGGAAATGCACATATCAGTGGGATGGCCTGAAGAGAGGTAACTTGATATACCATGGAGTCTGAGCCCCAATAAGAGTAGACAAGCCAGAGTGAACCCTGGAGTCCATAGAAGCAGACAGGAAGAAGGGTGTGGGGAGGGATGGTGAAGAAAAGGGAGGGGATGGGAGGGAGCAGGGAGGGAGGAAATCTGGAATGAATACATAATATGCTTGTACAAATAGAAAAATAAATTTTTAAAAAATTAATGAGATGTGATCTTTGTTTTGAAGATGCTCCTATATTAGTAGCATGGAATAGATTTCTAGAAAACTATAGAGTATAAGATAATACATTGCTATCCTAATGGTACAATTCAAATAGCACAGAGGAAGAAAACAATTCCCTTTGATCTCTTACTTAGTTTCATATTTCCATTGTTGTAATGAATTCATGATTTAAACAACTTCGAGGAATAAGGAAATTTTTATTCTAGCTTACAATTTAAGGTTACAGGTCATTGTGTCAAGAGAGTTGACAGCAGGAGCCAAGGGAACTGTCCATACTATATTCACAGGAGGGGCTGAAAGAGAGGCAAAGACCAGTGCTACATACTTGCTTTCAAACGTGCCAGCTTGCCAGTCTGCCAATTCCAACCAGCTCTCTCTTTCTGCCTTATCCATCTGTCCAAAGAATGCTCCCATCCGCCATGGGCTTGACTTCCCACATTAATTAATCTCCTACAGCTTTATTAGAGGCATGCTTTAACTAGATAATTCTTCATAGTTATACTCACAGATCCATCTCTACAAGTGTCAAGTTGATATCTGCAGCCAACTGCTACACTTTGGAAGATTGGCAAAGAACTCAAGGAGGGAGTAAATTGCTTGCCTTTAGGGGGCGAATGTGATTATATATACAAATATATATAGAAAAAGTTAATTATGAATATAAAAGTATGGAAAATGCACAGTTAATGAATTGTAATGCCACAAAATTGGATTAAGTGCATACAGTGAACTTATAGATGATCCCATCATATTTATTCCTTATTCAGTATCCATCCTTATAAAGAAGTTCTTATCTGGCAAAGTAACCAGTGTTTGCACTGTTGGTAATAGGCTTTAGGTCCTTGTTTGGGCACTAGAAACCAGAGACGAGAGGAGAATAAGTTATTTCCTTTCCTCACTCATTACAAGGTTCATGGCTGACACCCCTATAACAGAGACAGATTAACAAGAAAAAAGCATAACAAATTTATTTAACCAAAGTTTTATGTGACACAGAAGCCTTTGGTCACAAAGACCCAGAGAAACTTATTTATTTTTATGGACTGCCATGAGTAGATATATGACTAAAGGACAGAAGTATGATAATGGTAATAAACTAGGAGATTTAACAAACCTATTTTTTCACATATAGGCATATAACCTACTTTTAGGATGGTGGGTCAGAGAATTCTTTTTTTTTTTATTACTTATTCAATTGTGCGTGTATGTGTATGTGCGCATATGTGTGTGTGTGTGTAGAACCACGGGCAAATTTGGGAACCACCATGGACCGCCTCTACCTCCTCCTTGTTTACTCTGCCCCGGGATTCACAGGCTCCGCCCTACCAGGACCAGAAGCGCAGGCCGCCCTGCTTCTGTCAGTAGTTCTATACGTGGGGTCTACCATCCGAACCCAGGACCTTCCGCCTGCAAGGCAGAGGCTTAACCCCTGAGCCACCTCTCCAGCCCCGGTCAGAGAATTCTTTTATGGCTTACATCATTGGAGAAAGGCAGAAAAAAAGTCAGAGAATAGTCTTTTTGCAGTAATCATCTATCTATCTATCTATCTATCTATCTATCTATCTATCTATCTATCTATCTATCTATTTCTATCAGTGTGTCTTCTATCATCCCTCTATCCATCTTCTATCTGCCATCTGTCCGTATACCTCTGTTATGTATAAAATATTGTATTTCAGTTTCCTTAGCTTAAAATAATGTGAAGGTACCATGTTTCATGGAATCATGTTCTGAACTCTTAATATTTCTTTAAACGGGGAATAGTTTTTAGATTTAAACAAAGTTATCATAGGCCATGTGGTATAAATGAATAAAGGACAAACTATACAGCCAAATTGGCCCCACTACTTAGCAGTTAAGTACTGTTTGATAAATTTTATATGTTTTTGGTGACCCTAGTCTCCCTATTAAATAGGGTTGACCTAGTCCCAACCTCACAATATGCTTTAAATACAGAAATAAATATGGGAACACTTGGCAAATTGCTTTGAAACTATGTAAATATTATTGTTTTATCAACAACATCAGCACACTATTTATGTAGTTTGTGTAGATTGTGTAAGGAGCTACAGAAACACAGGACCTCTCTTCTGAGAAAACACACTTAGAATTCTGAATTACCTCCAAAGTATAAGACCAAAATCCTAAGTTCATGCTATGTGCTTTTGACTCTGAAACAGTTGACTTGTGAGTCTTTTGGGTGCATCTCATCTAATAACCTGGGTAAAAAGAGATTTGAAAAGGGGAAGAGTATTGTGCTTTCAGCAAAGACATTACTTATTTTTGTTCTTTGGAAAGTTTTGTTCTTTTGTTTTTGAGTTCTGAAGGTGAATGGCCCAACTGATTCAGGCCCCGAGAACCAAATAATAGGAACAAGTAACAAGCAGATATATTAAAAACATACCTTAATTTAGGCAACCTGAGTAAAGTAAATGCATGTGGTATTATATGGGAAAATCCCCCATGCAAACCTAGAAATGTGTTTTAATATTGTTGCATGTAATGGCAAAGGAATGATAGCAAAGAGGATATGTTTAACATCGTCAGGAAATTGAGATTAAAAAAATCTAAACTAAAGAAGTAGAAGGAGAATGAAGATCAGTAATTTCTCTTGCTTGTGGAAAGAAAACTTGGAAGATTATATTAACACAAATTTTCTAAAATTCAATTTATATACAATGAAGTACATACTTTGATGAGTTTTGATATATGTGAATACCTGTTAATAATATTTCTTTGAGCACCCCCAAAATTTCTCATGTTTCTTTATAGTCAGCTGCCTTTCTTCCACCTAACCTCAGGAAAGTATTGATTTGCTTTTTGGCATTAATTTATATTCTGTTTATCAGTCAAAATTGTGATAGTTGAACATAATCAAAATTTCTGGGATTTGGATCTTACATCTTGTAGAGATAGCTTTTCTAGCAATTTCTGAGCCTCAGTTTTCTCATGTATCCTCACATCCTCACAGTGGGGATGATATTTATTCTGTCTAATAAATTTTCTGTAAAAGAATCTAAGGAAATGACAGATGAGAAATAGTTATCTAGAGCTTGCTTGAGTGTTCTGGAAATTTTAATTTAACCATATCATAGAGGAGCTATGACAGAACTCTCATAGTATCTATACAGATCCCTGCAGAACAATGTTCAAGTGTGGAGAAGAAAACGTTAAATATTTGGCCCAAGAGTCCAGAATTCAGTCTGGTGACTGACTTTCTGGCTAACTAACAATAGGGGAATTTGACTGATACATCTCAGTTAAACTTCAGATTAACTATATCACTTTGAGTATGAGAATAATAAATATGTGCTTAGTGGTTGCTGATTTCATTATATTCTGTCTCAATTGGATGATTTATGCCATGTTCTAATGTCCAGATTCTGGGATTTTTCAGTTTTATGAGTTTTATGTTATATCAAATAACATTCTGCAGGCTTTCATATCATGTATCAAATGCTGAGATAAATCCCTGTTGTTAGGAAAACATGGCTTACCTGACATTTTTACTGAGCAGTGAGTAGAGAGGAAAGACTAATAAAGCATCTGATGAAATACTGTTGGTTTTCCTTGGTCAATAAGAAAGAATTTGCATTTTTTTGCTAGCTAGGGAAAAAAGGTCAATTTTGTCTTCTCTGTCTGAGAGATATTGGCTTTGTTACACCGTAGACAAACCTGGTATATTCAGATCTTGTTTGTTTTTCTTTTGTGAGCTACTAAAATGAATGTACTCAAATACACACATGTGTCTGTAGTCTCTCTTTCTCTTTCTCTCTCTCTCTGTCTCTCATGCCCTCCTGCCTTTTGCTTCTGTGTACCCACATTTATCATTGTTAGATTGGGCATTTTTGAAAAAAAAAACAATTGGCCATCAGTGCATCATTCTCACTTCCTCCCATGTACATTTTGTAGCTTCCCCATAGGGAAGTGAAACTGCTGGTGGTTGGAAGAGATTGAATTTGCTGAAGTGGATTCTGCCAAGTGGCTTTTTGTGGATGACCTTTGTTTTAGGGTAATAGCAGGAGCTACAGAATTCTGGCAGAAAATCTGAAAAAAAATATATTACAATTGGGATCATAAATCATGGGTTTTGTAAGTCTATTTATCCAAGATAGTGATGAACCAAATATCAAAAGATTCAGGTTGAGTACCAGTAAGCTATCTCAGTAGGTAAGGAGCCTGCTTATAAACCTGTCGATTTGGGTTTAATCCCTGAAAGGCCACATGCTAGAAGGAAAGAACAGATTTCTAAAAGTTGTCTTCTGACTTCTACCCATGTGCCATAACATGTATGTGCTCTCTTTCCCCCCTTAAATACATAAAATTAAATTTAAAAAAGATTCAAGTTGAGCTGTCTCTATACAGCTATATATATGTGAAGATAGCCTTGTATACTGTTATGGATATTTTTCTCTCTTCTAGCTTATCTTCTTCAGGGAACTTTTACAGTCCTTATAAGCTCACTGTATCTTTAATTTACACATTGTTCACTCTTTCATTTTTGTTTGGTACTTGCTCACCAACTGATTTAGACAACATCCTTCCTAGGACGACCTGGAATTTGATTTGAATGTATCTTAACTGTGTCTTTGTCATTCACTGTCCCAGTCTCTGTATTTCTCCCAACTCTTGGCAATCTGAAAAAGAAGAGCTCTGTTAGATATTTTCTCTTTTCAAAATTCATTTATTGTTATTATTATCATGATTTGTGTGTACAAGTACAGGCACACATGAGAGTCACAGGATCACTTTCTAGAGTTGGTTCTCTCCATGTACCATATTTATGTGGCTTCTGAAGATTATACTGTTTGCCTGGTTTGTACAGCAAGTACTTTTGCCTAAGGAACCATCTTATTGGCCGGATTTTGTCCTAGTTGTTCCACACTACAAATTGAGCATACATGAGTTTTTCAAGCAAGTTACACAGGACACAAAAGCTCTACCTTCATAGAAGGATTAAATATTGGAACTTTAGCATCTCAGAATCAAGCACACTGTAAAACATAAGTCAAAGTATGTCAATCCCTTGCTCAGCTTCATCAGTGGCTTCCTAGAACCCTAAAACCAAACTCAAATTCTAGTGGTGGTCTCTAAGGTCCTGCGCCACTCAGTCACACACATTGCTACTCAGTCACTAACCTCATCCATCTCTTCTGCCAAGGCTCTGACATCAACTCTGGGCCTCCTCAGGTTCACCTGTCCAATCTCAGTCTGAAAGGCCTCTCTCGGTTCAGAATCACCCTATTCAATTTTTTTCCCATGCTTAATACTTTGCTGATGTTATTGTTGTTTTTCACATTCTTTAGCTTGTCTGAGTGCATCCTGCTCATCTCTTGGTTTCCTTGTTTACTTTTGGACACAATTGGGGTCCCCCTCCACAGGAGCAGACAGGATTTTGCTTGACTGTTCTCTTTTGCCTCAGAATCTGAAAGGATGCTCATCCCCCACCGGGTGCTCAGAAAACTTATGTGGACTCAATGAGGGATTGGAACTAAAGGTATATTCCTATTTTTGTCCTCCTCCTTCTATTCTTCCTTCCCTCTTAGCCCTTTCCCTTCTAATTTGATGGAAGCTGCATCTAGAGTTGGCGCATAAACCCTGGTTCGAGGTCTTGTGCTCACCTGCTGTTTAAAACTGAAGCTTCTAGTTCTGGCAGAGCTGCTAATTAGAAACAACTGTTGAATGACTTCCAGCATCCTTGGTTACTCTCTCACCCTATACTCTGATCACGAACTTCACTTTGTGGTGTGCCCCATGATTCATCCCTGGTAGAGGCTCTATGGAAAGTGCATCAGTATATGTGCTTTGTGATCTGGAAGAGGCTAAGGGTTCAACCAGGGATCATTCAAAGAGGAGCCTAAACACCAAAATTCAGTGACAAATCATAATTCTTCCTTATTAGAAAGTCCGAAATTGAAATCTGAGTTCTTAGGATCGTTCTTTTTCCATTTGGATGAAGGGTCTCTGTAACTCCCCGTAGCCTTAGATTGAACTCCCTGATACCCCTCACAGTGCAGTAACTCTTACTTTCAGGATGGGCTAAGTTTTGTATACTTGTGTAGGGTGTAACAGAGCCTGCCCTATTGGTTTTGCTGGAGGTATCACATTTGGATCACAGAGGTTCAGCCAGTCAGTGGCTGTTATAGAGCTCAGTTTTATGGGAATGGTTTTTATAATGTTAACATCTGTATTCCGAGAGCTTGCTGAAGATATCACACACATTGTCTGGGGAAAGTCGCTATGTTGGAAGCTAACTCTTGACAAGTAAAATATTTAGATCTCTTTTTCCTTGCCTAGTTAAAGTCAACAACCTTACCATTTCCATCTGTGATGACAAAAAAGCTGGGTGCATATTTTCTTATCACCTTGCATTATACATTTTTGGCAAATTAGGGGACAAAGCCAATAACTTTAACTTTCCTTCTTTATTGGTTTCCACACAAGATAGTCTTTCCTCAAAGATTTCAGGTAAGGAGATACAGAGTTGACTGGATATGGCCTGGCCTCAGCTCTCTCCAGCTTATATTCCTATTTCTCCTTTCCCACAAAGCCTCTTTTACCCACTTGTTTAAGCCTATAACTTTTTCCCATAGCTTAACCACACTTCCCTTCATTTGTTCCCCATGGTAGTTATTACTTCCAACATACCTTATCACTTTTCATTTACTGTGTTTATTGTTACCTCTCACTGCTTGGCTATAAACCACACTTGGGAAGGATTTCTTTTTGTGTTGTTCCATGTGGTTTAAGTGCCCATACTAATACCTGCTGCATCAAAACCCTTGCTAAATATGTGTTGGGTGGATGACCTGCCACCTCAGTGAAAAAGGTCAAGCAGTAGAATGATGGAAAACATAGGTCTTAAGTGAAATGATCTTGGATTTGGATTCCAGCTTTGCTACTTATCAGCTGAACTGTTTGTGTGTTCTAAGAGTAATTTATCCTCTCTAAGACTCAGTTTGCTTATCTATAAAATGAAGATATATTATGAAGATTAACAAAAAAAGAGGCAATAGCACTAGTTAAAAGGCAGAGGATATGTCAGGGGATAAAGGTTTCATTCACTGCCTTCGAGTTCTGGCTCTCTATTGCTATGTGTAATCTTTATCAATGCTAAACTTAACTTTCTTCACCTATAAAATGGATAGGCTACTATGACCTGCTTACTGGGACATTGACCATGATAGATAGAGGGAATCTCTATGAAAAACATGGCAGATCATCTAATTATAGTAAGGAATTAAGATAACAGTAATGATGATGTTTGCAAGGTGCTTAACTTCGTTGTTCATGCATAGTAATTTCTTAACAAATGATAGATTTGAAATAGATTAGAACTCTACAAACTCTCTAAAAGACATTTTCTTTGCATCTTCCTTCTGGAGTGGAGAGGGAGGAGAGAGACAAGTGACTGAGGTTGCCTTGTGAGATATTGCTTCAAATTGAAAATGAAGCAATAGGAAGCATTTTTATATGCCTTGCTACTGTGTTTGTCAGGATTTGTTTTTATATTTTTGGATTAGTTGCCATAGAGGCCCCTCTCCACCTGGCCATCTTGGGGTAGTCTTTATAATCTACATGTTTCCTCAACTGATTAGGGGCTAATAGGATTGGCCACAGTGGCTATAGATTAGGGAGACTAACTACACTGGCCCAGGAGTTCTATTGGTTTCTACTTCTTTCTATACATTTGCAGAAGATGAATGATGATTCTTTCCAGTTCTGCTCCTGGTTTGCTGTGTGAATCTCACCAATGCTGAGAACTAGGCTCTCTAGTAGGACTGCCCAGGTGTGATCCTTGCTCTGTTTTGCTAAGTGACCCTAGCCAAGTCACTCAGTATTGTTGTATCTTATTTTACAGCCTTGTAGATAAATGAATAGTTGGAAATGATCCTACGCCAACAGGGTTTTTGTGAGAATTGAATAAGATATTATGTATAAAATACATTTCAAAAGTGCTCGATTAGTAATATTTATTACCATGTTTCTCCTATTTAAAAAATTGAAATCTTCTAGTGACATGGCAGTTTAAACTTATGAACACTTTCCACAGATCCAGAACTTCAATTCTGTCCATGTTGTTCTGTCAGACCCTGAAAGTACCTAGTGAAGAATATCTATTTGAAGAGTCCCAGGTGACATCTACTCAAACTCAGAGGCAGGGAGGGGGGTGGCTCTCAACTATTAAGAAAATGACAGAGAGTTAAGATTGTGCCCAGAGAGTCATCTTTTGCAATTCCCAAATATGAATATGAGTGAAGGGACTTTGGTTTGGCCTCCATAGCCTACGGAATGATTGCATTCATATGAAAGTGCTATCGTTGCAGTTCTAATGACTGAATATTTTATTTGACTCTCCGAATTTTGTCTTTGGCTTTGAAAATGTACAGAAAAGTGGAATGCTTTCTTGTCAGTCATGCTGAAGAGTAATTATATGAAAAAAACAGACTTTTAAAGTAATGGAACAAATAAAGTAACTCACTCTGCTTATCTTTTAATACTAACTTTCTCTTCTCTCCCTTCTTTCTCTCTCTCTCTCTCTCTCTCTCTCTCTCTCTCTCTCTCTCTCTGTCTCTCTCTCTCTTCCTCCCTCCCTCCCTCCCTTTCTAGCTTCTGATATGGCTTTCTCTCACTCTTCTGTCCTCTCTTAGGGACTCTGGTTGAATCAGTGAAAGAGACAACTTCCGATAAACTGTGACTGATATGCCTCATTTTGGCAGTGTGGACTATCTCAGTGGTAGCATAGGTTCCAATGCTATTCACAGTTAGGATTTGTGTAATTGATGAAGCAAAACCCATGGGACACTGCTGTTCACAAGCAGCCATCTGCATTTCAAAGACTTTACAACCCCACTTTTTCATGGCAGTTTTTCCTATCTCTAGGAAGTGGGCTTCACTTCAGATCAAAGAGTATGAAGACCTAGGTTTGACTCCACTTATGTATTTAAACTTTAGGAATGGTGTAAGGAAGTTCAGATAAGATTTTATATTAATTGCATATATTATACATTTAAAAATAGTACCTTCATTATTCTAAAATAAAGAATCCTTTCCCATTACCAACTTATTTATAAGGCTATATCTCACAGATAAGGAGAAAGGCACACCGTGGTCCAATGACTCTTCTGTGTATCAGTGTCCTTCTTTTCTTCCTCTCAAATACGTTGTCCTAGAAAAGAAACTTAATCCGGAAAAGAAAATGAGCATGGTAGGCATAGGGCTGGTGAGTTACCAGTAAACAGTACCTATTTCATATCTTCCAGCAGAATTTAAAATGCCACAGTAGGGGCTGGAGAGGTGGCTCAGGGATTAAGTCTCTGCCTTGCAGGTGGAAGGTCCTGAGTTTGGATCCTAGACCCCACATATAGATGCCAGGTGGAAGCGAGGGCGGCCTGCGTTTCTGGTCCTGGTAAGGCGGAGCCTGTGAATCCCCAGGCAGAGTAAACAAGAAGGAGGTGGAGGCGGTCTATGGTGATTCCCGAATTCATCTGTGGTTCTACACACACACACACACACACACACACGCACAGTTGAATAAATAATAATAATTATAAAAAATTTTAAATGCCACAGTAGATTTTTCTAGATGGGATACTTAATTGAGAGGTGATTTAATAGTCACAAGATGTTGTTGCTTGTTGGAAGTTTGTGTGTGAACTTTTGTGAGTTCGTGTGAGGGCACATATATAAATATGTGTGTATTCATGTAGAAGCCAGAGGTCAATGTCTAATGTCAGCTCTCAGGAGCTGAACAACCTGTGTTTGTGTTTTTGAGAGAGGGTCTCTCATTGGGACCTAGGACTCACTGACTTGGCTCAGCTGGCTGATCAGTGGGCCCTGGGAATTTCCATTAGCCTTCCCATCAGTGGGATTCCAAGCATCCCCACTACTCCCAGCTTCCCATATGAATGCTGGGAATTAAATTTAGGTCCTCATGCTTGCACAGCAAATACTTCATCAGCTCAACCAACTCCCCAGACCAGTTGCTTATTATTTTTATCTGGAAGGTAGAGGAATAATCTCATCTCATCTACCTCATAGGTTTTTTTAAATTAATTTATTTATTCCTCTGTGTGTGTGTGTGTGTGTGTGTTTCTCCTTTTTGCTTTGTTTTAAGATTTCCGAGGCTTGGGGCTGGAGAGGTGGCTCAAGCCTCTGTCTTGCAGGTGGAAGGTCCTGAGTTTGGATCCTAGACCCCACGTATAGACGCGAAGCCAGGGCGGCCTACGTTTCTGGCCCTGGTAGGGCGGAACCTGTGAATCCCCGGGCAGAATAAACAAGGAGGAAGTAGAGGTGATCCATGAGGGTTCCCGAATTTGCCCATGGTTCTACACACACACACACACACACACACACACACACACACACACATTGCACAATTGAATAAAAAAAAAAAAAAAGATTTCCCAGGCTCCACTTCCCAGGACTGGAAGTGTAAGCCACCACTATTTTCGGCTGGCAATTTTACATGGATCTGGAAACCAAACTCAGGTCCTTCTACTTGCAAAACAGAGGCTTATCCCCTGAGACATAATTCTAGCCCCCTACCTTCTAGTTTTATAATGGTTATTTAAGGATGGTTTTTGTTTTGTTTTGTTTATTGAGGTGCTATGATTTGCAACTAGGGACTTTAAGCATGGCAGACAAGTACTTTGCCTCTGAGCTACCAAGGCCCTTAAGAAAGGTTACTTAACAAGACACTGAGCGTGGCAATTGGAACTTTGGAAAAATACTAGTTCTCCTAGCCTAATCAGTTTTTATCCTCATCAAATAGCATTCGTTATCTAACAATATTCTAATAAGATGTAGCTTAAAGGAGTGCTAAGGAAAGATCAACTTTGGGTAGAGGGCTATAGGAGCCAGTAGTGGTTGTTTGTTTTTTAATAAACAGTAGTGGAATGTCTTCTTACTGTGGTCTGGGACCTGCTGAGTCACTGTTCCAGTCTCTTAGCCCCATGATCTCTGCTGTGCCTGTAGAATACAGCAAAACCCACAAGAAACCAGCACTAATAAAGGACAGATCATTTGAGGGATTTTTGTTTGCAATTCTGAGCTTGCTCCCCTGGTGAGATAGGAAACCTTTAATAAGGCTTTTCCTAAATAATGTTGCAAGTAAAATGAGAGTTTTCCTTCTCTTCTCCTAACAAATGACCATTTCATGAGGTTTCTTTCCAGTGTTTTTCTTCATCTTTCCTGTTCTCAGTGCATTCCACAAAGAGCTTATTCCTCTGCTGGTTACTGATTGATAGGTCTGCTCTGTGTGCCCTTTAATTTTGCAATAAGCCAACAAGAAGTTGAAACCACAAACTTAAAGAGAATTGACTTATTTACTTGTCTGGATTCACTGGAGCAACAGACTTGATTTAGTCATTTCAGTGTGGTCCTAGGGAGGGCAGGAGGAGTCCATAAGATGGAACACAGTGCGATCAGTAACCAGGCAGAAAAAGCTTGTTGTCCCCAAGTCCAATACCACAGGATCTGTCCTCAGTAGTGATCCCTTAGTTACCCTGGACAACTTGATCCCTGCTCCAGCACTCAGAATTATGTGTTTCAATAGCTTTATGAAGATGGACAGTTACTACCTATAGGTTGTCTATCCTGTTGGTTAAAGGCATCAAGGTGTACCTTAAAGGGAGTCAGCTATAGTTCTCCACTGTTGCAAGGCCTTTCAAGTCAGGCCACTTGGCAAGCCAAGGACAAACCTCTGCCCCTGTCATCTCCATCCCATCCCTGTCATCACCGTACAGCCAGGTGCCCATCAGGATATGGAGACAATAATGCACATCATGAATTGACTGCCAAACATGCTAAGTAAGAATCATTTGATTTTTTTTATTTCACATTGCCACCACTGTACATAATAACTAGCCTGAAAGATACAAAGGTTACTTAGTTACTTCAAAGAAAATAACAACAAACTGAAAGAGCTCAAACAAATCCTAAGTAAACAAAAGATGGACCTTACGGAATACTTCAGAACATAAGCTAATGTTGCCTCTTTTTAAAAGATTGCTCTATACCCAGTGCTGCTTCCTACAAGTGGAAATGAAAATGGAAAATACCCAAAATATAATATGTCTCACTGGTGAATTCACATACAGATCCCAGCATTGTCTGTAGCTGGACCACATTTAATCAACTAACTACCTGTCTGATTTGACTCTTAGGTGACAGCTTTTCTTCTGAAACTCTTATCATCACATTTTAGCAGAAGTGAAACTATTAACAGAGTGGTTAGTGGCCAACACAGAAATAGAATCCAGGAATCTATGTCCTTTCCCTTGCCATATTTACCAGAGCATGATTCCCCCCCAGTCTGCAAACTCAAATTTTCCAGCTCTACCAAACAGAATTCTAACAGTTGACTGATTTCTTTTTTCGACTGAAAATTTGTTTTATTCTTCAGCATTTTAAACAATTTTCTTTTCTACATATATGGTGTGAACGTGTAGCTTGTACTACTCCTTTGGAGACCAGAGGTCAATGTTGAGTGTTTTCTGTCACTCTCTTCCTTATTATCTTTTGAGACAGAGTTTCTCATTGAATCAGGAACTCGCTGATTGGCTAGGCTGGCTGGTCTACGAGCCCCTGGGAACTTCCTATTTCTGTCTCAGCACTAGGATTATAGGTGTACGCCATCACGCTTGGGTTTTTTTTTTTAAATATTTTCTTGTGTATTTGTTTATGTACATGTGTGTGCACCCATGCAATGTGTGCATGTGTGCGTGCATGCATGTGTGTGTGTGTGTGTGTGTGTGTGTGTGTGTGTGTGTGTGTACATATGTGTCTGTGTGTATCAGAAGCACTGTATGTGCCTGTGGAGGTACAAGGGTGACTTTGGAAATCATCCTGGATTGCTTTTGCTTTGCTTTGGAGTTTCCCAGGATCTGCCTTCCAAGGCAAGAAATACAGGTCTCCCTGGCATTTTTATGTAGGACCCAGGTTTTAAAGAGTCTTAACCCCTAAACCATCTTTCCAGCCCTCGTACTTGTCTTATTTTTTTAATGTGGGTTCTAGGGATCTGAATCAGCAAGCACTTTACCCACTGAATGATCTTCTTAGCCCTAGTTTTTTTTTTAACATGTGAGTTTTATATTAAACTATATGAGACTTGGTCAATATGATATTAGCAGATGTCTTGCTCTGAGGAAATTAATCAGCAAATATCCATGAGACCATGAGTTGGCATTGCTGAGAACTTCCATATGATACAACCAGAGAGCCAGATAGACATGGCTTGAATCTAACCCCTTGTGCTGGTTGATACCAGAAAATTGCTCAATTCTCTGAACCTCAGTTTCCTCTTCTTCAAAACTAGGTTAATAATGTTTATGTCACTGAATTGTGAGATGAAAAGAGCTAATGTATGTGAAGCATTCAATACAGGGTCTATACATAGAAAATAATCAAAGTTAGTTCCTTTCTTTTCTATTCCTTCATTTAGAATGGTGTCAGGGACAAAAAAAAAATATGGAAACCTCATGAAGTTTACACTGTGGGTAGAACAGGAAAATAAATGTTTAATACAGATAAAAATTCTTATAGTAAGTTACTTGATTGAAGTAGGTATATTAGGAGCTGAGAGATTAGATCAGCAAGAAGATTCAGCAGGTAAAAGCACTTACCATGTAAGTCTGATAACCTGAGTATAATCCTGTCTAATCCTAATAATCTACAAGTACCTTGACTTGTACACATGTACTATGGCACACAG
The DNA here is from genome assembly GCA_023101885.1 of Typhlomys cinereus. NCBI lineage: Eukaryota > Metazoa > Chordata > Mammalia > Rodentia > Platacanthomyidae > Typhlomys > Typhlomys cinereus. Next base: position 1,091,627 of record JALPQD010000452.1, read on the forward strand.
CATGCATGCTCAGACATGCGCGTGCACACATACAATTAATTTTAAAAAATAATATATAAAACTGGGAGTTTAGTTGGATTAGAATAGTTAGAATGTTTTCCTGGAAAAGGCAAGATTTCAACTGCCATCCTCCATACAGAAACTTAAAAGAAAGTAAGAGAGATATTTCAGGCAGGCATTTGGAATGGGGATGAAAATCGGGGGATGTGAACCACATAGAAGAGAACGTCACAGCAAAGGTGATGTTTGTTAGGCACCCTCTTAATGCTTTATATACTACCATTCTTCTTCACAATGGGTATGATTGCTCTCTCCATTATTCAATTGAGGAAAAAGAGGCCTGAAGAGGGTGAATAATCCACCTGAGTATATACAGTCTAGCCATTTCTCAACTGGTATGTGGTAGAACTGAGATGAGAGCCTAGGACATTCGAGCCCAGCGCTGACCCTCCTGATGCATGACTCTACCTCAGTTAGTTCGCAGCCTCCCTCACACAGTAGTGACTAATTCTATGAACAAACTCTGAAAAGTATGAAGTACCATGGAACCATTATTCTTATTAATGATGTCAGAGGAGAGATGACAAATAGCCACCGGAAAATGAAAGGAACAACCTGCTATGTGTGTAGTTGCATCCAGCAAGTGTAGCTAGTGGGCAGCGCATGTGCCTTCCCATTCCCTCCAGCAACTCTGAGGCCTGGCGCAAGCTCACATTTCCTCTCCAGTACTCCAGATGGTCATTTCCAAGTCACAGAGTGAGTATCAGAGAGTAAAATCCTGTTTGTCAACTGGCTTGTGCTTCAAGTGAGATGTATCTGTAGCCAGGACGCCTGTAGCATGTGACTGGAAGATGCTCGCTAGTGCCAGTGATAAAAGAGCTCCGTACTGAGTATCTCACTGTGGCCCGGAGCCAGCTCCTCCTCAGCAGGCAAATATATGGCCATTTAGTGGCTTTGTTCTGGTCTCGTTCTTCTTGTGTCTTTCCTGTGTTGAATTTGTTTAATTATAGGTTGTTATTGTTTGTCTCTCTTGATGTCATTTATTTAAGTAGAGAAGCATTATATCATCTCCTCCCCTTTAAAATAGCACCTTATAAAGGAGGACATTGAATAAATAATTTTGTGTAAGAGTGTATCTGATAAGGCTGCTGACTTAGGAATTTGTTCCTAGGTGGATCTTTTAACATCTTCTTGCACAGGTAGTGAGCAACCTTTGCACTCCTTCAATGCCACAGGTCCATTCTGGTGATGGAGTTAATTGTGTATGTCCAGTCACTGAGTCTGAGGAGCTCATGGTGGCTGGAATGTTCTGCTTTGTGCTGGTAGAACAGAGATACAAAGAGGCAGATTAGCACTGTCTTACCTACACACACACACACACACACACACACACACACACACACACACACTCAGGTTTCTCAGAGGGGCCTCTGATTTCTTGTTCCTGTCTACTGTAAGCCACTGCAAGTATAGCTGAGGCTGGGGGATCAAAGTCAGTGTCAGTCAAATTGGACTCCCCCAGGAACTATATTTTCAGACCCCATGAGGAGCAAATGACTCAACAGAACTATTTTCTTGGTCCCAAATGAGTCTAAGGAGGGGAAGTCAGTTGATACCAGCTATCTATGATGACGCTGATCACAAAGCTGTGTCTTTCTAATCCTCTTTGCAAATCAAAAGGAGGGGAAACCCCAGAGCTGAGGCCTACACGTGAATAGAAAGCACCACCAAGTAGCAAAAACACCTAAAAAGGTCAGCAGAAACTCAGGGGGTTGCTGGAAATTCACCTCCCTGCCTTTCTGAGGAGCACAGTGGGCAGGGGCAAGGAAGTGGGCAACAACAACCAAACAGACCTGACAGAAAAGCAACCCAGACACAGAAACGCACGACACAACTGATAGTAAAGTTTCTTCTGACTCCTCAGGAAGCACAAAATCATCCAACACCTGGCCTTGTTCATTTCTAAGACCCAAGTGATCACACTTTCTTGGCCCCATGCTAACTGCAAAATTGGTAAACACACCATAGAAATCACAGTGACTGTTCTGTCACAGCTAACCAATAGAGTGTGTCATTTGCTAGAGGAGACCCAAGATCACTGACACAATGCCTACCAGGTGGGACAGAAGGTAGAAACAACACACTAGCTTGACACTTGTGATTTCCTCAGCTGTCACCCTCATTGAGTCCTGGAACCAGCTGGTGCTAACCTCAGCCCACTGGGGCCTGGGAATAGCATGCTGATAAAGGAGGAGAGCTCTCCATGCATGTGGTCGCCGTACCACAGCTGCTGGCCACAGGTTTCTTCCCAGACAGTGCACCACAGGAAGTACGCCAAAGAAGATGCCTCCCTATCATGCAGCACAGTTACCTCACATGTGGCAGACGCTGTCCTTCCACAGTGCATTCACTCTCAAGTTCAGTTGTGGACGCACTGGCTGCTGTGTGGCGGAAGCAGTACTCTGACTAGGCTCCTTTATGAGCCCCCAGGTGTGCATAGGAAGCTGAGGTTCATCTCTTCCTCATCTGTTCCACCTCAGACGGAGCTCTTCTCTCCTCTAGAAGCTGCCCTGAATTCTACTACAGTCAACTTTCTTTTGGGAAAAATAGCACCTTGTGATCACAAAAAGGCCAAGCTGTCTTCTCACTCCTTTTCCACTCTACTCCAGCTGAAGATATGGCCAGGGACTCTGAGCGGAATGACTTTCTTAGAGTTGAACATGGCGATACTCAGTGACTTGGAATTTTGAATGTAATACTGGAACTAATATAAACTGAAACATGGAAAACATTTTTCTTCACAGCCTGCTCTATTACAGTCATCATAATACATTAATTCTTTTCATAGCTTTTGTGGACTCCTCAACACTTTAAGGTACAGAGGGGTTAGGCACATTTCCCAGAATTGCACAGCAGATTAGTATCAGAGCCAAAAATAAATACAGGCAGGCTGCTGGAATCCCATACCCATGTTTTCTTCAGGCCAAATTGAAGTTTGGTGTATCGTGACAAATACACCACAGTCTTCCACATTTTCCCACATAACTGTTGTCAGGCAGGCAGTCCTTCAAGATGGAAATAGCAACTGCAGTACTAAAGCCTTATCATCTCTTTATTTCTATAACTTGACAGTTGATATTCTCTGAGCTAAAGAAAAAAATCTTTTTTCCATCATGGAATGATTTATAATTTTCCAGAGCTTGGTAAAACTAAACCAGTGAATAGTAAAACCAGATTTGTTTTTGTGATGCTCAAATTCCAGAATATTTGGTCTGACTTTTCCTCACAACAAATGTTGGCTATCTCTTCCCAAAGCTGCAAGTGGGCCGGAAGGGAGTGGGGCGGGTAGAGGCCTAAGTGTGGGAGTGTGGATGGCTCTTGAAACCTGCCCGGAAGGCCTGCCCTGTTCCCATCCTCTTCTCTGGCCACCCCACCTTTATCTCTGCCACCCCTGCCTCGCCAAGGCGCTTTCCTTCCTTGCTTTCTTTTCTCCGTCTGTCTCCGCGGCAGCAGGAGGGTTTGGACAGACATTGTCATGGTTGGGAAGCGAGAGGAGAACATGCTGAAAGCCACTCCAGTGCCTTTCTCTTCAATCCTTGGTGATGAAAGGACTCAGTGAACCCTGAACAGTTTCTCACAGGAAAGTTCCGGCCCCCGTCTCCTTAAAAGCAAGGCATTCTGCGAGCTTTAACAGAACTAAGATCAAAATGTAGCATCCGATTTACTCAAGGTCTCGTTTGGATAGAAAGGCCGGGTCATTGTCATATCTGCCACTGAGATGCTTTAAGAGACCAAAAGTAACATTCAAAAAATGCTGCCTGAAGCAGATCTCATTTTCAGTACAGAAAGAAAGATTTTGCCTTCCAATCTGATTTAAAAAAAAAAAAAAAAAAAAACAGTGGCTTGTCATGTCGAAAGCACTGCGCTTGTGCCCAAGCTGGTGGTGAGTCAAGTCAGTGCCCACATTCTCTTCAAGCTGCTCTTTTCCTGGCTGCCTGATCTCCTAGTGGGCCGCATCGACAGTGTAAGGGCAATCACTGCACCCAGCCCTACTGGCCCAGTTCAAGTGATCTTGAAACTTCTTGATTCTCTGTGTTGTAGCCAGTTTCTGCCAGGGAGGAGGAAATAGTCTTCTGGGCATAGAGCTACCCGAGATGCCTGAGATTGCCTTATGGTTTCTCTAGCCAGGTTACCCCTTGAACTCGGTTGCACATAGACACGAAGAATCTTAAAGCATTCCATGAAGAACTTAGTCTCCAAGCTTTTTGTGGCCTCCACCATTGCAAGCCACAGGAATCAGGGACTACTGAAAACCACCAGAAAGATTGATACAATTAATGTAGACTTGAGTTTCATATACCTGACTTGCAAAGAAGCTGTTTGCCTATGTAGATTTATTAATCTAACAACATTGGGCTTATTATCACTTGGACATAAAAAAAAGATTTTGACAATCTTTTAATGTATGTCTGGATATTAGGTCCCTTCATTCATGACTTTTATGAATTGAGTTCTCTTGGTCAGCTTATTGATGCATTGAGAAGTCACCTATTCCTAGACCTAGACTGAATGATCTTGTCTCTTTTTCTTAGAATTGCATTAGGAAGGAGAGGAGGCACAGAGGCCTAAAAGCCTTTCTTGTCAGCTGAGCTAGTCGATTTCACAGTTTCACTACTTCATTTAGTAGAAAGTGAATATTACAAAATTTGTCTCTCACTTGTTTCCACAGAAAGCTAAGTGATGGCATTTGTCATATTCATGGGTTGTTTAAAAAAATCTAACTTATAAAAATAGTGATTTTTATATATTCTCTTCTGACTTACCACAGACACCCCTGTTCACCTCCTAAGAGTCAAATAAAAGGAGTTTCTTCTATCCTCAGAGATGTCTTTGGGCCTGGGAGTTCCCCCATTTTGTTTCCTCTGAGATTGTGGCATTTTTCCCTTCTGTCCATTACACTTCAATATTCATAGTGGGTTCCATTATGGGCCAGTCATGGAGACCTCCACAAAGATATTTTCTTAAGATACTAATCATTAATGTGAGGTTAGTTACATGCAGAGACCCATTAAGGCAGGATGTATTTTGAATGAGGAGTAAGCTGAAGGAGGTGCAAGTGTAACCTAAATGTGATCTTATAGCCTAACTGAAGAAAACTTAGTCGACCAAAGGACAAGTGGTCTATTCTAGACACATATACTAGTGAGCAGTCAGGTTCAGATTGTCCAGTTTCCTGACCCTTAGGACTGATGAGCAGCTCATTCTATTCTCACCCTCTAATTTCAAAGCATTTGCTTTATTAAGCTGCCTTTTTAATACTTTGCAGAAATTACTCGTGTGCATGAGCATAGTAAGCACACTTTTCATGACTAAGACTCTCTGCCTTCTGACCTAAACTACACTGAGTTCTCAGTCATCTCCCTTATAGACTTACTTCAGTTCAACTTGTTCCTGACATTCTACCTCTTTTCTCTAACTTAAAAGTCCTTTTGACTATTGAAAATAGGCCCTATTGGGTTGTTGATGACTCTACACCTTGAATTTCCTTCTTTTCTGGAGATGTTCTTTCCTTAAACTACACATGTAGGCATTGTACCACAGTACTCAGAAAGATTGATAGGATGCATTTACAGAAGTAAGATAATACAAGGAAAGACATGGAACTCAGGTTTTGAGAGGAAAGCATTAGCAGTGAGATTCAAAGTCTATGTGATATTACACAAGGGGACATTTTGTATGCCAATGAAACTTTTAATGCATCCTACAGCCAAGAAAGTGCTAGAAAGCCTTGGGAATAAGTGATCTATACTTAAAAACTTGAGTTGAGACAGTAGTTACTCTGCAACTTGTGGTGTTTCTTATTCCCTCCAGGAGGAGAATGATGTTCTTCCAGATAAATAAACTTTGAACCAGAGTCTGTCTCTTCCTGGTTTCAGATATAATTATGACTATTAAACTGTATCTTTCCCTTTATCCAAGAATCCCACTCTGGCCTTTGGGATTATAGTTGATGGTGGTAAAATGTGTTGTATGTTTTCAATTAGCCATACTTTTAGGGAAATGGTAAAAATAACAGTTGTACTTTCAATTAAAGTTTCATTGCTTTTAAAGTTATAAATAGCAAAATTCATTCCTTGTCAACAGTAAGCTGCATCCTCTGCCAATGGGAATCAGACTAATATTTATAATTTTTAGGATGAGTTACTATTTTATTTTTTAAATCTTTCTTCTACTAGATACATTAAATTTACAAATCAAACATTAACAGGGTACTATGATATGACATTGGAAATCAGAAAGGCACAGGGATAACTAATGACAATGGTGAGGTTAGCACTTGTCATAGGCTGAGAACTGTGTTAAAGATTTTAAGTAAATTACTAGGTTTAACACTCAAGTGCGTAGATGTTAAGTGTCATCCGACATCAAGAGGAGTTAAGATACTCGCCAGTTTCACACAGGCAGGATATGATAAAGCCCAGGACCCAAACTCAGGTCTCTCTGCTACCAAGGCCCTCACCTTAACCACTTTGAAAACTGCTCTTGAACAAATTTACTAGCATGTCAGAAGCCCCAGTTTTTCCAGTGGAGCATAGTGTAGGAAAGACCCTCTGAACTCATTTTTCAGAAACCAGATAGTGTTAAGACTCTGTTTCTAATGTATAGTAGTGTTTTATAAGTCATTTTAAGAGCATAGTTTTCACAACTCCACATCGCCTTGGAAGAAAACGGATCCGTAGGTTTCTGCCCAAATTGTAATTATCTATAATCAATGCTTCTGGAAATGTTTCCCTCCTCTCATTTTGCTGAACACAGATTTAGAAAACCACACAATTCACTAAGATGATGTGATTAGCAAGCTCCTGAGTTCCGTTGCTGTGACTTTCTTCGATGATTTGGCTTTAAGACTCATAATAAAAAAGGAGAAGATAATCAGCAAAACCACTTACAAGCTTGTTCTTTTGCCACTGGAGAATGAAAATGTTTTCTTTTCCATCTCTTTCGGTGTATTTCTCCTCCCTTCTCTTCCCCTTCTCTTGGCTCCCTGCTCATCTCTTTTTCTTTCCTCTCCTCTACTCTCCTTGTTCCCTTCCCTCTTTCCTTTTCATCTTTTCCTTTCCTTTTCTTGTTCTCCTTTCTTTTCCTTTTCTTTTCCTGCCCAGTCCTATCTTTTTTGTGCTGGGATCAAACCCAGATTCTTACACATACTAAGCAAGTGCTCAGCTATTGAGCTTCACCCCAGCCCAAGACAGCTATTTTTGAAGTCATCTATAGGTTGTTTGAGGCTTTATGTACTATCATTTTATTTAATTCTATACAATAAAATCATCATTTAAGTGTAAGTTTCCATTTCATGACCAAAATTAAGAAAAGGTAATCACTATATTTTAGCTGATGCTTTCTCATTGAATTTATACATTTCTAGAGAAGACATGAAGTGTGCCTTGACTTCTTAATGTTCTCCATGTGGCTTTTCATGGTAGGTTCTATATTCAGTGAAGGGGTATCTGTGCATGTGTGTTTACACAGTTACAACATCACTTCAGTTCTATTCTTTGTGCCTACATTGTCTAGAAGAATTGCATGAAATAAAAGCTTACATTTTTATCATGTTGTTTATATAAAACCTAACCAGCAACAACAAAAAAGAAAACTAGAAAAATAATTCATAGAGGAAACAACTAACATATCCACATAAAGGTAAATCAATAAACATAATGGCTGTGAATATGGTCAAATATATGGTCAATCATCTGTTTGAATGATAATGTCATTATGAAACTTATCACTATATATCACTATATACAATGAATAGATGCTAATAAAATTTTTAACCCCCCCTAAAAATTACACATCTAGACCTCTCAGAATTTATAAATTTTATTATATTATTTTAGAAAGAGAAAGAGAGAGAATATTCAATGCATATGCTTGCACACTGAGTAGAGCCCATTTGTTTTTTTGGAAGTCAGTTTTCTTCTGTCCACCATGAGAGTTTCAGGGGATCAAACTCAGGTTGCCAGGTTTGCGAGCCCTTACCTACTAAGCTATCTTGCTGATCTCAGAATTCACAATTTTTAAGAAGTAAAACACGTGCACAATTTTGCTTCTCAATAGATAAAACACACAGTATTTCCAGAGCAATGTCATTGTCTAGTTGGCTTTGCTTCAACTGTATCTTTGTGATTGGATTTTTTTACATGATTTTTTGCAATTAGATAAAAGAAGGACAAATTATAGTGGTATAGATTGGGAACAAAACTATAACTTGATCTGAAAATCATAATTCAGTATAATATTATTAGAACTAATATTTGAAATCATTAACTTATGTGTCATCATTTTATAATAATGGTATGATAATGACTCTGATTTATTAAATATTTATTTACTGCCAAACACTCCAGTAAATGTCTTATACTGATTATCTCAATTCATATAAAAATATTTTTGTGTGTTTATTATTTTTATTTATTTATTTATTTATTTCTGCTCATACAAACTTAATAGATACTCCAGTTCCCTCCCTCCTTCCATCCCTTCCTGGACCCCCTTGCTCCCTCCCCCATTTTCCCCTTCCTTTCCCCCCATCCCTCCCTGTCTCCCAGTGCTATTATTTAACCCGTGGACACATGGAGCTCAACATTTTAGTAACTTTCCAAAGGCACACATACTAGAATCAGATTTTGAATTCAGCTTTATTGAACTCTGAAGTTATACTAGATATTACAAAAAGAGACGAGACCTTTTTTTTATTGCATACTCTTCAATGTGAAGATTTTTTTTTTCCAAAGAGCAGGCTGTTTGACAAATTCCCAGACATTTTTGCTGAAGACATATTCTATGTGATTCTTAGTAGTCTGGATGAAAGGTAATAGTGCAAAACAATATGAGGAATGAAGTTAGCAAATGCTATACTGCCCAATCAGCACTGCAGAATAACTGGAGACTCACAGTCTCTTTGACATATGAGGATCTTAAGAAGTTGTCTGTTAATAGAGCATTTCGGTTTCTTAGCCTGACCTTGCCATCGTTCTCCCTTTTCAGCCCTTGATCAAGCTATTATTGGTTCGGGATTTATAATGTGTTACTGGCTCATTCACGAGAAAAGCTGGGTAATAAAAGATTGAAGGCTTGGAATGTAGCTAGTAGTAGAATACTTGCCTAGTATTTGTAAGACCCGAAGTGCAATCCACAGTACCACGATGAGAAAAAAAAGATTATTTCCATTTTTGTTCATATCAGGATGACAACAAAACTAAATTTAACCATTAGGATAGACCAAAACAGTGCTAGGGGAAATATATTCCAGACATTGCATTGTGCACAAGAGGACGTTCCTCCAAGTGGCCTAGTTACTCAATGGTTTCCACCCCAGGCTTTCTACAAGGGTTGTATTGCAAATGTCTGTCACAATTTTCCAAGACAGAATCTGTATCTTATTCTTTCTTTAGGTTTCTGAATAACAGAGTAGACTTCATTAATGGGGAGGTTTAAAGAAAAGTAAGTTTCTTGACTTACTATTGTGACTTATTGTCTGACAGTGGACCTTTGAGTAAAGTAGTTTCAGAGTCCTTTCCAGACTTAAAGTGATCTGAACTTACTTTTGAATAAACATCATGTTAATTTATATTTCAAATGCATAGGAAATTTTGGATTACTCTTGTTACATCAACTATTTTAAAAGAAGCCTATGTTGTTCTTTTAGAGATAAATCTTATTCCTGTTTCATCCACTTGAAAATAAAACTGACTTTTGCGGTAACTGATAAAAAAAAAAAGACAGGCATCCAAAATTTAAATGATTGCTTTTAAATTGGTATCATTGGTATCAGTTTTGAGAATCATTTTTAAACTTGATAAATTTTACAAAATGTGTTCATGTGCCTCTTAATTCAGATTAGCCTTCCATTTTTAGCTAATATAATACTTCTTGGGCTCAATTTTCTTAGCATTTACAAAGAATCGATTAGCCATTTAAGTTCTGAAAAGTCCACCTGTTTTCTGGGTTTTGAATAACCAGTAGGGCTTGCCTGAAGATAAGCTGGTGAAAGTCAGAGCTGGGGTTTTCCTACCTGGCTACTTATCAGTCTCCTCCTAAACCACAGTCTGTCTTTTGATAGCTCCAATAATTAATTTGGTCTTCTTCTCTCTCTTTCTTCTCCCTTCCCCTCCTTTCTCCCTGTCTGTTTGCAGGTTATCTTGACGAATCAAATTACAACCCATCTGAGTGGAGCCCTCCCTTCTCAAGCAGACCTGGTGTCTCCGGCTGATGATTTGTCCCTGTCTGAAGGTAAGGGATCTGTCCTGGGGAGGCTGAAACTTGACGCTGACATACAGCCTCACTGCCTCCTGTTAAAGGCTGGGAGACATGGCTACTGGGCACTGGCCAGTGAAGCCTGCAGGAGCCAAGTGATCCAGGCCTGCTTTCCTTGAGAGGCACCTGGTCTTTTCTGTCTTTTGTGAGCCTTTTGCTCTGTCTCTGGGAGTGGGTTCCCTTTCCATGAAGCGAGTCATCTTCACAGGCATCTGTCATCTCCCTCTGGAGAGAGGCTCATCACTTTTCTGTGGCTTGTGTCAGGTCCTAGGTATGAGGGCTGGCCCACTGCTAAATGACTTTCTGAGACTGATGGTCCAATGTTGCCTTCATTAGTGATCCCACAGCAATTTAGCCTAAGTGTGCACCGGTTTCATGTGGGAGAAAAATAACATTCCTGATCATCTTTCCAGAAGGAATAAGAGAAAAATCTCTTCATTGTTAAATCTAAACATCTGTTTCCTCCTTCTCTTTCTAGCAAAGGTCAGACTAGCTATGGTTTTGAAGAGAATGATGTTTTTGTAGATGGGGGAATTACAAACCAAAGGTGGTTTCTAGTTTTATCAAAAGTTCTTCTTTAACATTTCTGAGTTTTTCTAGTTGTAGTCGAGTTTTAGGTACTAGGCTATGGGCCTAGGCAGATGTGTATCATTCTTCCAAAGCTTTCTTCCCTTTCTACTTTCTGAGAATTGTTCATGATGGAATACAGGGGACTTTCAGACCTAGTTTTTGATGGACTTGATCAAATGTCTTCCGTGGACCAGCCTTGGTTTATGGTCTCAGAAATTGGAAGAATCACACAACTACTATTCTGTAGTTCCTTTCAGAGTGAAAACTAATGACATTCATCCAAGTTATCAAGTACTTTGTGCCCCCTCTTTCTATATTCAGTGATACATGATCATCCTCCTGACACCTGCGCAGAGTTCTAACTAATCCAGCCTAGAATTCATCCCATCCCAACTCCTTTCATTTTCAAATCTGCTTTTGCTTTACTTTCCAAATCTTTATTTCTTCTGTCCCCTCTCTTTTTCTTTTCTTTCTTTCATCTCCTTTCTTTTTTCTTTTTGTAATTTGTGTTGGAGTCAAGTGCTTAATTAAGCTATAATTGGATTATTTTAATAAAATCTGAACGACCTTCCAAACTTTGTTTCCTATTGTTAGGAAAGAGAAAGGACAAAATCAGAAAACTGGTAAGAGCAAGGTGAAAGGGCTGAATGACCCTGATACCTCCCCACACCTCTAACACCAAAACAGTAGTGATTTCCATCCATCAGGGAAATTACTATTTCCGTGATGGAATTCCAAAAAAACTTCAGGCTTTGTGGATGAAGCCCAGGTTTGTGCCCTTTCTCTTTTCTCTTCTCTTTTCTTACACTTCCACTTCTATTCTGTCTGGTTCCCCAGTCTGGCTTCTTTCTTCAATGTCTCCTACTCTTTTCTGAGGATGAGCTAAAATTTAAAAATATTCTGAGATTGGGGTTAGTTATAATTGGCCAAAGTAAAAATATTTGCACATGGAAGTCAACAAGTCAAAAACTCAAGTATTTTTCTTTTCTTTTGGGTGGACCATTTGTAGACTCTAGAATAAGGTCAATGCTACTTCAGCCCTTCAGAGTCTATCCTTTCCTTCAAACCCTGATTCCATGTATGAAGAAGCTTGTATGCCAAGTGTGCCGTCTTCTGCTTGCCCTCCCTATCCCTTCTCAGTGACTGCAGAGACAGCCACTGGATCTAGAGCAGTGTTTTCCTTTGATGCTTCTGTGGCTCTTTTCTCCACAAGGCTGTTCCTTCTAGGCTTATAGACTACCTTTTTCACAGATCTTCCTGCCCATATAGTTTGTCCCTTCTTCCTAGACTGTATGGTGTGAGAATAACTCTCTCTCCTCCTTCTGTGGCCACTCTACCTACCCAGTCACATAAGAAAAAATCTAGGAAAATTAAACTTTTCATATATTTTTAAACAAAACTGGTAGGTTTGTTTGTGCTGAGAGTTGAACCTAGGACCTCATACATATAAGACAAGCATTTGACCATTAAGCTATATTCCCAACCCTAAACTGCCAGATTTTTAAGGACACAGACGATGTTGTGTTCTTTTTATGTCCATGTTTTGCTTCATTGAATAACAAATGTTCTAGAAATATGATAAGCTGTAAATAATGTTAAATGAATACCACAGTACTTTGGAAAACCAGTGACCATGACAATCACATAAAGTATCTCACCTAGGAACATTAATAAAAGTTGTTGTTAGAATCACATACACACACACACACACACACACACACACACACACACACACACAGCTTATTCAGCCTTGAGGAAACCAGACAAAAGTACCTTGCTTCCTTATTTGAAAAGCAGTATATGCTTTTCTTTGCTTGGTTTCCCTCTTTATAATAAGCAAAGAAAAAAGAATAGACCAGAGGGAAAAAATGGCTTTGGACTCTAGTGATGAATCGTTCGTGACAAACAGAGCTCCTAGCTCATGCCTAGATAACTGTTCCTTATGAAATTCAAGAGGAAATGAAAGAAGTTGTTTTTCCTAGGTATTCTTCTTGTATAATTGAGCAGGTAAAGAAGACAGAATGTTTTTCCAAGAGTCTGTATTGAAGATACCAGTAAATTCAGCTGAACTAATTTGGGCTGGGGGTATATAGCTCAGTGGTATAGCACTTGCCTAGAATACATGAGGCCCTACTGTTCTCTCTCCAGCACTACAAAAACAAAAATCATATAACATGTATGTATTCCTCTTCAGATATATGACAATGGTTGCTAAGCTCCTAGAGATAAATATAAATATGAAATATATATCACAAAACATATGTTAAATTGCTTTGTTGTGGTTTCAAGCATTTTTATCAGTTTTGTCTATGTGTTAGCTATGGTTGTGGGTGAATTTTTTTAATCACACTTCTGATTTTTTAATCACACACTACTGTTCAATGTTAGTTTGGAAGAATAAAAGATTGGTTTCAAGTTTTTCCAATTCTGATATAATGTGGTCGTAAAGGGGTGTGCAGATGAGGAGCACCCACCCACCGATGGCTTTTAGCTCTGATTTAGAGTCCTGTAATGGATTTCAGCTGCACCGCATATAGGCAGTTTGCAGAGGCCATTTGCTTACACAGTTCACGCTTGGAAACACTAGTGGGGGTGAGAACAAGCGGCCAAGAGCGGCCAGCAATAAAATGATCTTCGTTGACCTGAGAGGAGTACCCAGCAGGGGCTGATTCGGGAAATGAAGTTCCTTCTGCTCTGAGCAGAGAAGGGACTACAAGTGACCTGGCCCAACTGAGAGATCTCTTCCGCCCAAGCTGATCCATGCTATTAATATCTGCCAGCTGCAGGCCCAGAGCATCCCCTGCTGAGATCAAAGGAGTCCCTATCTTAGCTGGAACAAGGTCATCTGCACAGGGCTATAAAAATGAGCCCTGACTGGCTTCAAGGCTGCCTATGGGGGAGGAGAAGGTAGGGTGGGGAGTCACTCTCACGCTCCTTTAATCTCAGCTGACCAGCTGTTGCCCTTTAAGTGTTTGTTAAGTTGAGAGTTCTTTGTTTTTGTGTTGCTGGGTCACCCCTTCCCCCACACTTTGTGACTGGGTTGTTGCTTAAGTAGACCCAGTTTTCAATGCTTGGGTCCATGAGTCCCTTTATTGAGGTTTCATTCTACTTTGGAGTTATCAGCTCCTGGCCAACGAAGGGCGAAGTGGACCTTACAGGCCATGGACTTTCCCCACTTGCTTGTGCCTTGAGAAGGAATAAGGGCACAAGCTGAATGTTTTCTCACTAGTGCTGTGTGCCCGTTGACTTAAAATCTGCTTTTCACAAACTGCTTCATTAATTTGGAGAAACAGAACTTCTAGGAGTTACAGGGCCTAACCAAAGTGACAAAACCACTACATTCCAATGTGCTTCTGGCTTGCACTAATATGTCCACTTCTGGTTGTGTATATGTTTGTGTAGGAGAGACACAAAAAGATAAAAAGATAGACAAGCCAGAATTGTATACAGAGAAAGAAACATTAATGCAGGGTGTTGCAGGCATGCTGTAATATCAAATGCTAAAATTAAGTGCCTTATAAACCTGTTTAATGTAGAGCAGCATCAGAAAGTCATTTTTCTCACTCTGTATTTCAGAGATAGAATTTCCTGATCTTTAGACACCTTACTGTCCACTGTCAGAGTTATGAAATACTTTAACAATGTTCTATCTGGTTGACCTATTATTTATCAGAAAAGAGAAAAATAAGGATTTTTTAATACTCTACTGTTTTAGGCCTGAATAGGCAGTGTAATTCTTAATACTTTCTTCAGTTTTCATTATTAACAAAAATTCCAATGTGTAGGTTACCAGGGAGTTTAGTGATTGGTTACAGTAATTGCTCTGTTTTTTTGCTTTCGTTTTTTGTTTGTTTGTTTGTTTAGCTCTTGATGGTTCTTCCTTGTGGCCACTGAACATACTAAGGATTGTTGGACCACTGTTACAGGAAATATCTCTTTTCCACGTATCGATCATTGGGAAAGATTTAACAATCTAGCTGGCCATAACTATGTGTCCATTTCTCACTTGGGCAGAATTGGTTGATTTCCCACCTACCAGGGTATAGTTGATAGGTGACATTGATATATGGTGATAGATGAGCCTTGTGAAAGATTGAAGCTCTGTTTAACCCATAACTTTACCTTGCTTTCTTCTGGTATCTTAACAGGGTAGCCGGTACCTCAGTGTGGTGACATGGTCTACTTGAGTAGTCCTAAGTGCTTTATGAAAAGGAAGACATAAAGCACTTGGGACTGCCATTTTTGCTTTCTAGCATATAGCATGTTGGTATCTCTTCATTTCCATTAGTAGTTTAAGTGCATGAAACAGTCAAATAACAAAAGAAAAAAGAAGCTGTACTAACTAGAATCAAGAGTAGTTTCTAGTTTTAGTGCTGTAAGCCTTTCTATTCCTGTTGGAGTCAAGAGAATCGATGGCTGATTTCATTTGCAAGAGAAAGTATTTTGGGACTCAAATTCCCTAACAAACCACCCCTACAAAAAGCTGGAGTCCATTTAAAAGATTATATGTAAGTGTGTGGCTTGTGTCTCTTTTAAAATAAATTCAGCAAGCAAGAGCAGATCAGAATGGTTGGGGCGAATCAGGGACTCATGGTTGTGAAAGAAACAGACTTCAAAGCATGGTATGAATTTTCGAGTTTTATTTCCACTCTTGCTTTCCAGCTGGATCTGCTCTGGATTTACTGCAGGATGTTTGAAAATGTGGCTCCCTGCTAATCTCAGACAGTCTCTATGATCAATGGTTTCTTTCATTTCCGATAAAAAACACTGGTGTTTCTGCTTAAATTGTGTGTACTTTCAGCTTTATTATTTTAGTTGTGATTTATTGTTCAGCATTGCCCAAATTTGTAATCCATTAACCACGAACCTTTGGGTGGGTTAGTCAGGTTAGCCAACTTACTCCACACGTTAACTCCAAGGCCCTTCCCTGTCCAATCTCACACTACATTAGACCATGTGCAAGAGGGTGGGGCAGGTTCAATATCCGCTCTTCGGGGGCATGGTGTATGTCGGCTGTAATTGGGCTTTGAAACCATAAGATGTCATCATATGACTTCAGGGTTAATATTAACAACTATGATAGACGGTACTCGCACTGGCATTTCCATAGTACTTTAAATATCTTAAAATGATGAATTTCTCAGTCTGCCTCAAGCGACTGAAGCATGAAAGAGAGAAGGGAATTGCTCAGAGGCCACACAATGAGTGAGAAGGGTCAATGCCAGGAACAGAAGTTACAGTGCTTCCCATGAAATCTTAGGTTTGGACACTGCAACTTCTTAGGAATGAATTTTGGATTAAAAGAAATTCTAAAGACCTGGTGATATTTGAGTTTTGGATTCCAAAGCCACACACAGATGTCAACACAACAGGTTTTGCATACTTCTACTCACTAGAGCTCACACATTTGCCCTTAATTCTTTTTCCCTGAATTCAAGAATCTGTGGCACTTGACTAAGCCCAGATTACTTCCATTCAGATGCCATGAAAGGTCTAATTTATAGAAAAAGATTAAAAACACCAAAAACTGTGTGGTGTTTGGCCAAAGAAAGTCTAAATGTTATGTGAGGCCAGGGAAGTTAGATTTGAAAGGATATGGGCCTGGGCTACAAATGCTGGAAAAGCTATAAATCTCCTGAGGGAGGAGAGCTTGTTGAAGATTTTCAGCAGGAAGGCCATGGGTGCAGCATAACCATGGCTGAGAGATCAAAAGGAAAAGGAATATTAAAGTCAACCATAGTCATGAGTTGTTTTGCAAGTGCTACATTGCCAAAGCAAGACTCAATTGAAGCACAAGGTATATTATAATCAAGTGAAATGGGAGTCAGAGAGTTTTCTTTTGGATAGCATTCTTTAGGGTAGTTTGTGTGAGTTGGGCACATAATTTTTGTTTTGTTTTGAGATAGAATTTCACTACACAGCCTAGGCTGACTGTGAACTTGTCATCTTCTTGCCTCCACCTCCGGGGTGCTAGGATTATAAACATGCATCACTATGTCCTGCTTTGGAATAGATGTTTTGGAAGTGTTTTTATACTCAGGCCTTTTTATCACCTATAATTTACTGTCTAATCTCCCAGATCTGCACATGTTTCTTTAAGGTCTCAGGGTCAAGAAGACCAAAGGGATGAGAACACCAAAGCCAAGTTTTGTCAATTGCCTCTGCTGCAGAGGTAACAGTGCCAAAGCACAGAGAATGGATTGCCAAGACCTGGCATAATTCCAGAGGCTTTCATGTTGGAAGGATTCTCTGGAAAGATACTCTTGCTGGCTATCATCAAAGAGGCTTCTGTACCAAGGATGGACGGCCAATAGGTCAGAGTGGTCATGAAGCAGGGAAGAGTGACTGGGTTTTTAGGAATAGTGCCCAAGGGATAATTTAGTTTGTATTATAATGTGACATGGAATACTTTCAGAATACATTTATAAAGTTTACTAGGATTAGGAGAAATACATCAGGGTCCCACAAGGTAGTCTGCCCTGAAAATGATCCAGCTAAGCTCTGACGTAGGTTCTGGTATCCATCTTTCCAAAGACACATGCTCAAAAAAGCCATTCTTTATCGAAGATATGGGGTGATTTGTTTTTCCTTCAAAAAATTTATTTAATAGTTCTCAAATTGAAGAATGCATTGGAATCACCTAAAGGGCTTATTCATAGTCCTGGGCTCCTTTTTCAGAGGTTCAGTTGTTCCATGGAGGAAACAAAGAATTTGTAAATTTAACAAATTCTGATCTGTTGACACTGCTAGTCCGTGGACCACAGTTTGAGAACTGCTTTATTCATTGAGTCTCTGCCTGTCCATTAAGTACCATAGACAAGACAAATATGATTCCATCAGCATCCTTAGAAGGGACACATAGAGTGAGAGAAGGGCGCTCATGTAGCCATATGCCCCCATTGGGTCATCAGTGGTGTTTTCTGTAAGTTGGGATAGGGTGACAGAGTAGTAGTTAGGTTTTGGAATTCCTTTGAAAGATCAGAAAGCTAGTGAAGTTCACTTTTTATTTTTAATTTCTCTTATTTCCATTTCATGTGTGCATGTGTGTATGCATTTTCACAAGTGGATGGGCACACATGTGCATGGGTGTACATGCATGTAAGTTCATGTAAGTGTGTGTGCACGTGGAGGTCTGAGAGTGATATTGAGAGTCATCCTTAATCATTCTTCCACCTTAGTGTTTTCAGTCTGGGTCTCTGCTAGCCAGTTTGCTCTGGGAATTCCCAGTATCTGCCTTCTGAGACAAGAATTGCAGGTAGACCATTATGACTGCTTAACATTTTTATGTGTGATCTGAGGATCCAAACTCTGGTCATTTGCTTATGCAGCAAGCACTTTTGTTTCCAAAACATCGCCCCAGCCTAACAAAGTTCACTTTTTAAAAGGCAGGTCCTTTAATAAAAGTAACCCTTAATTATGTGACAGGTATTATTTATCCATTATCATATGTAATCCTCACAACAAATCTTTGAAGAGATAGTAGCCATTATCCCATTTTAGAGGCAAAGAACTTGGGGCTTGGATTGCAGCACAATTTGTCTCAGAGCCAGGATTGTAACTCAAAGAAGCACTCTGTAGCACTTACTGAATTCTACTAGTGTCTACTGAATTTATCTGTAATGATATAATTTAGATTGTATTATCTATGTATGAGTAGTAACAAAAATATAGTCAGATTGAAACTTAAATCATTCTATTCATTTTTCCCATACTAGTGCTTTGGGTTCTCATGCTTCTGACCATTGACCTTATGAACCAATTGATCCATTGACCTGTTCTGTACATGGATTGTCCTTTCATCCATATGACAAAGAACTTGGCCAATGCATCTTTCCTTTCAACAGGGCCCATGAATGGCTCTATTTTCTCTTGAAAAGTGTTCTGTGTGAAGGACAGATACCTTTAGTGGGAGGGGGGGAGTGGGAGGTTTGCATCCAATAAACATCTAATGAAGGAACTTTGTCTAGCTAATCAATTAGTGTAATTTGCTACATAGGACTGGTTCTTTAGTTTCATCCATTCTTAGCATCCTCTTTCTTTGAGATTAAGTTTTTGATATTAGCTACCTAACTTTAGTCCATGTCTTCAATCCAGTATATTGTGATTTAAAAAAAAACAAACCTCAAAAACATTTTTCCTGGCCCTAAACATTCATCTGAATCCTCTTTGATCTAATTCCCTTTATGTCCACAGTCATGTCTTCATGGGAGGGAGAGATTTCTTCAGTTTATCTAGAATTCATTACTTACTGTAAACTATGTTTGTCTGGTGAGGCCTAAACCTAGCTATGTGTACTTCATCTCAAATCCAGGGACATGTGACAGAAGCACTTTGGTACAGGAAGTATCCCATGGTTAGCCATCACCTCTCTGCTGCACTAGAGAAGGCTAAAATGGCAGCTGGATAATTAAAATGCATGCATCAGAGAACTCCATTCTGTAAGCCATATCCTTGCCATGATTTGCAATAGGCCAGAGTAAAATTACTATCTTCAGGAGATGCTCATGAATTCCACAAATTAAGAACGATTACATATTGTGTGCATAGTGTGTTGAGTGGTCATTGGTTTTCTAATTGTATTTCCATCTAATAGACCTATAAAAGGCAGCTAAGAGAGTCCAAGTTTCCTGGCAGAGCACCTTCAGTTATGAAAGATGGATGAGATCCAAGAAGACAGGAAATTAATGGAATAAACTTTGTTTTGTTTTAAAATATGATAAATAAATAATTATAGTTAGAAAAGTGTCAACCTGAGTGTGATAATGCACAACTATAATTTCCATCAATAGGGAGGCCAAGGTAGGAAAATAAAAAGTTCAAGGCAGCCTATGTTACATCAAAACCCTGTGTAAATAAATCGATAAATAACATGTATGTCATTATAAAACCAACTCTTTTACACAAATAAATATATTATTTGCTATATAGCAATAACAAAAACAAACTAACTGACAAGGATAACATGACTCCCAAAGATCTCTATACCAGACATAAAATCAGCAACTAAAATCTTCAGAAGTAAAGTCCAGGAAACTAGTGTCAGAATAAGTGGCTGCTAGAGTCCAGGGAATAGATCCAATGTCCAAATCCAAAGAAAGGAACTCCTTGCTCCTTCAGAGATCAAACTGGCTCCTGGAGAAATTGTTTTCCATTTGAGCTGATAGTAATAAATTATAATACTTATTTAAGATAAGTCAGCAAGATCTTACCATGCAGTCATTAGGATATAAGTTCCTGAAGGTAGGGCTTCTGTTTCTTTTGTTCATTGTTAGGTTCCCATAGACAAGAGAAGTTCAAGTGACAGTAGTTACTCAACGAATATTTGATGAATGAATGAGGCACTTGCAACTAGAGGAAGACAATCAAAGGATTGTTTATAGCTTAGACCTAAAAGACATGAACACTAACATTGCAATTTTTATCACTCACACACCATACATGCTCCAAAATTCCTTCAAAGTGTGTCAGACCTAACTATGTGATTGATGAATGGTGCAGAGAAAGTGTTAGGAATAGAGAGGAAAATACAGAAGTGTGGTGACTCAGCTTTTGCAGGAAGAATCTCATTCACATAAGGGTGGTAATTTCCATAGTTCAGTGTGATAAACAACAAGGGTATTTATTAGGTACCTATCATCTACCAGTTCTTGTGTGAGGAGGCAGGTGCTGGGGAACCAGAGACAGAAGTTTCATTCCCTGCTGCTTGGGAAGTTTACTAGTAATGGGGAAGGTATGACTAGTAGCTGAGTGTACTTGGGGTCATAAAGGCATAGGTTTGAGGCGTTTATGGGGTGAACAACTGGGACTCCTGGCTTGGGGATGGAAATCTCTAGAAAGTCTGTACCACAAAAAGGAATGTCACCCGAATCTTAAAGACTCCTTAACAGTTCCTAACAGAAGAAAGAGAAAGGGAAGGTGCTTTCAGCAGAAGGGACAACCTATGATGGAGTAAGGTAGTGTGTGACAGGACAGAGGCGAAGGCCAGATTGTGAAAGGTCTTATCAATTACACCATTCAGTTTGAATTTTTCCTGATGGTGATGCCAAGTAATTGAAACAGAAGGAATGGGGTTATTTGTAGTTCAAAGATATTTCTCAGATAGCAATTTATGGGCTAGAAGTACTAGGGATGAAACTAGGGAACTTGGATTAAGATATCTATGGATCTATTTGGAGTGGTTATAGCCCTAAAGTTTTGAGAGCAATGAGAATTTGACATTGTGTTTTAAACATTCTAAGGGACCTTTTGGAGAAGTCTAGTTTTAGTTTCCCATCTTATCAGCCTAGAAACAATTTCTTTGGGACTTTAGGTTGAATTTTCTTTTTCTAACCTGTATTTATGGTTTTGTGTGTGTGTGTGTGTGTATGTGTGTGTGTGTGTGTACATGTTTGTCATAATGTAAGTATGGGAACCAGGAACAGCTTGAAGGAAAACAGCCCTCCTTATACTGTGTGGGCTTCAGGAATTAAACTCAAGGCATCAGGCTTGATGGTAAGTATTTTTGTACTCTGACCCATCTCATTAGTCCAAATTAGGTTTTCTGAAAAGCATCAGGTCAGCCCAGTGTGGTGGACTTATACCTCTAGGCACTTGGGAAAGTAGAAAGGTCAGGAATTTAAATTTATCTTGGTCTGTATAGCAAATTTGAGTGTAGCCTGAGCTACATGAGTCCTTGTCTTAAAACAAAACAAAAATAAGATTAGCCTTTTTTCCACTTATCAGAGTACTTTACGGTTAGAAATATTGTCAGGCTGCTTATAATTCTTTGCTAGGAAACAAGAGAAAATATCAAATGATTTATATTTCTAAATGGTAGTGTGGAAATAAATGCATACATGTTCTTTTACTAATGGTTGCAACAATCACATTGAGTGTCTGGTATGTGTCAGGCAATGTACATACTAAGAAAGCTCAATAACTTTGTGGGATTCTTTTTTTTTTTAAAGTTCTGGAATCAAACCCAAAGTCTACACTTGCTTCTGGGGTTCAGTTATTCCCCTCATTTTAGAAACAAAGAAACAGAGGCACAGGGTACTTACTTAACTTGATGAAGATCTCATTGCTAGTAATTAGTTGGAATTCAAGTCTAGAGCCTGTTTCCCTATCTTCTATTAATCAATATATCATGCTGATCTTATGGTCATATGTCTCTGTTATTGCCAGACTTGAGATCTGTCCTTCAGTATATTTATTGCTATTCAATGTACTGAAATTTCTTTATTAATAGACATTCAGGAAGCAGTATCTTAGCAATAGGTAGCACATTGCATTTCAAATGAGCCTTATTTCCCTCAGCCACATAATGATGACATTAATAATGATAACTGGTGACCTTTTCAGAATGCTTCTTTTAAGGTTGCATTCCATCTTTACAGAACAAACTCTTTTAGAGTGCCTCAGGCACTTCGACATAGTTATTATGTTAGTTATCTAGAGCACCAATCCTTGTTTTCTTCAATCTAAAACCCATCAATTTTAGCATGGTATTCCCAAATATTTCAATTATTACCTGTAAAGCATAGTATTGCTTCACTATTAAGTTATGTAAAACACAGTAGAAATAGAGCATTTTTAAAAAATAAGAAAGGTTCAAATATTAATTCCCACATCCCACCGAGTCATCACATATATACCTGATGCTAGGTCTAGTACAAATTTTCCTTCATTTTCGTTGGAGAATTCTTTACTATCCTGAGAAAAATAAGACTGATCTTAAAATTTGAGTATTGACTCCATAGGCTCAATTGTTCATGGACTCTTCATTCATTCCGTCATTCACAATAGATCACAGATGATGTAAGAAGCTTTCTGGTTGTTTTTAGGAGTAACAAGATCAGTTTTAGGCTTTACCCATGCCCTCTACAACATAAGGCTAATTCTAATTGCCAGTTTGCCTAGTTGGAACCCTAGAATTCTTTTTTAAAAATATTTATTTGAGAGAGAGCTTATAAACAGGCACACACATACATACTATAGAAGTCAAAGGACAATTTTCAGAGGACATCCTCTTCTTGTACCATGTGGGCTCCAGAATTGAATTTAGGTCAACAGATTTGCATATAAGTATCTTTTATCCACTGGGCCTTCACACAATGGCCCTAAATTGACCATGTGTTGTCTGAGCATAATAGGTCAGACTAGGAAAGATAAGTAAATAAAGGAAAAATATAATGAGGCTTCCGTATATGCAGCAGTTGAAGTCACAGTGTCACACAGCATCTAATGAGTTACCAGGATGTAGGAGGCAGATTTTTAATATCAGAGACAGTTCACACCAAAGAAATGTCACAATCTTTGTGACAGCAGCATGGATTACCATCATAGGATGTTGGAACAAAACTAAAATGGACTCCTTGATTGCTCTGTCTTGAATCACAGTGTATGCAGCACCCTGGATATCAGTCAATAGACAACATTTGAATCAGCATGGTGTTTCACTAAAAACCTGGCCAAAGTAGCTCAGTGAAGCTTACACCTGAGGTGGGTGACTATTTTTTCTTGGCTAGTTGTTTAATGAGCACCAAATCAGATAAAGTGCCACTTAGTTCCTAGGTTCAGTCCAGACATAAACAATTAACACATCCTGGTGTAATGAGCACATTAAGGAACCCGGCTTTCCTTTGCTGATCGTCTGGTTTTCCTGCCCCTTGGCACTGAAGCAACTTTGAGAAAACTATTAACCCTTGAAAGTATGTTTGTTTATCACTTTGTATATGAAAAAAAAATGATTAACAGCCAAAACCTTACTACCAACTGCAGCTTAAGATAATTATCAAAACCATCATTTAATTAATTTCTCTCTCCATTTAAGGAAGTAGGAGGCTGCAATTCACAGGTGCTTTGTGGTATTGTAACCAATTTGTACACTCCATTCAGGCTAGTCACCTTGCCTTCTCAAAGTAGTCATCTGTTACGTGAAGTTGTCTGTGCCTCTGGTGAAATTGATGAATAAAGCCTCACTTTTTTTTTAAAGATTTTGAGATAAATCATTTTTCTTTCAGGTTACATACTTATCACTTGAGCCCTCACATGTTTTATTCTAGATATAATTTAGAGTGAGTCCAAACTGAATGGTTTTCTCAGTAGAAGCCATCTAAATTTTGTCAGTCTTTGACCAACTGACACTGAAAGTTAAAGCAGAAATGGAGGCTATATAATCTTGATCCTTTGGTCTACTGATAAGCCTTCTCCCAATGCTAAGTGTACCTGTTGTTTGCAAAAGTATGTGCTAGGAAAATCTTTAAAAACATGTAGCTGGGAAGGCTTCTCATTGGGAAGATGTACTTTCATGGTCAAAGTGAGACAGCATTGGGAAGGCTTGTGGAACAAAGATGTGAGACACATATGATGGTATATTAGACAGCAGCGTGTGCCACCAGGAAAGGAATCTAGAAAAATGAGGAGACTCATGAGAGAGGAGGTGATTCTGTTTGGCCAGTCAGCCTCATTCAGACTAAAGTGTGGGTGAGAAAGGAAACCTAGCTCCTCCTGGATTGGATAAAAATACTGATTTTTTTTTTTTCCTAGCCGGAATTTGACAGGGTCAGTTCATGTCTGGGTTTTCAGCACTTAAAACAGGGCTCTTTTGTCTTAGTAGGCGGCTGGACTGGTTTTTCCTCCAGGCAGGTGCACAGAGGGCGTTTATTGTAGCCTGAAACACAAACACCAAGCCCGTAGGCCTTGGTCTACATACATACTCTCCAGCATGGCTCAAGGAAATAAAGTGAACAATGACTCTTGCAACAAGCGAGCACTGTAAATGCCACTCCTGAATGAAATATTTCTTAAAACTTTGTATCCGTAACTTGATCGGCTCTTAAAACTTAATTATATGTCAGGGGAAAGGAAGCCATTGGCTCCTCCAGCTGTCCAGGTTGAACGCGAGCGCACAATAGAGCATATCCGATTCGCAGCCTTCCTTAGGTAATCAGATTAATATCTCTCCGATTGAATTTACCCTTTTGATATGCAGTCTTTCAGCTGCCTTGTTTCACATCTCGAATTCTGACAAAGCTGTGCAGCCTTTGAGTAATTTCCCTGAAACCTATATGCGGGCAGCCTGTGCTCTTTTGAGCACTTTTTGGGACTTGTACCAATTAAATCTGTTTCTGGCACACTTTTAATGGCATACTTTCCCCTGAGTCAACAACTGCTCCAAAACCTGAGGTCATTTGTTTAATTTAAAAGCAAAAGTTATGGAACAACCATTTCAGGCTTCACCAGCCAAGCCCCATGGCTTTGAAAGGAGAGATGAGGAAGGAGGAAGCTCTATTTCTTAAACACAGAATAAGTTAATTACTCTGTCTCTGCTAAACGATTCCCAAACTGGGTTGCCCACACCTGCCACCCTTCTTTCCCTTTCTCTTCCAACTGATCTTCTTCTAGAGCTTTCTTACTCAGAAGAAAGGTTTGCCCTCTTATTGTTCTTGCAAAACAAACATCTGGACTGGATTTTTGTCAGCTGGAGTCAAGAGAGAACTGTAAATGATGTGGTGATTTTTTTCATCCTTATTAAATTTATTTATAGACAGTCTGAAGCCAGGAAACATGCCTGAGCCCTTGATTGGAGGTTCTCGAGGAATGTGGGGCGGATGGCATTTTCCCCCGTTGTTTTCTAAAGACTATCAAAGATAGAATTACATAATTCCCAACTTGGGTTTGTTTGTTTTTTCCCCTGAAGGACACTTCATTAGGACATTTTGTGCGTCAGAATTCTTCCATTGTATTAGCTTATCCAGTGTGCCTTTCTGTCGGACAGAGGAATGGGAATGTGCCTGGCCCTGTATCTGAACGCCAGAGCGGTGGAGAATGAGTCTCTGGCTTCACATGAGCCAGTGTCACGGGAAGCTCCTTGGCCAGAGAAACACAAGTTGGGGCCTGTTCCTACCTTCTCCACGTTATAACGTCAAATCCTAAAGTTCCAAATTAAAAAAAAAAAAAACCTTATTAAATTTTTTCATTATTGAAGATAATACAAAGCTCCACAAGAGGTGTTTCAAAATACTTTGCTCTCTCTTAGACCTTATTACAAAAGAGCACCTTGGAGTTTACACAATTATTGAAAAGAAAAAAACCTTCAGACTTAGACAAATGATGATTTCTTGAGGGTCCTTTCCAGTACTACAATTTGGATGACTTTGATTTTCTTTCACTTCCATTTATATCTGTGGGGTTTATGTTTTTGTTTTTAAACAAAGGCTTGGGAATGAGACTTGCTACCCACAGGCATTTTCTTCTCCAGAGAAGAAACTATTCAGCTTCCTGCCACCCAAGTCAGTCATCCTCAGTCTGAACAATAGAGCTTAATGTTCCCCATCTTGCTGAGGGTTAGTCTCTCTTCTTATGAAAGTGAATTGAAACCAAATGCACTTTCTGTTGGAGAAGCTGCTATTGATGTCAGGCCGTCCTGAGCAGAAAGACCCTTATGAAACAGAAGGGAAAATCTGCTGCAGTATCATAACACCAAGTTTTTCACTCTTTGGCCTTAAACATATCTTTACTGTGACACTCCTCTGCTTTATGATGTTCCTTTATCACTGGAAGAGGGATGTGCTTAAAAGGATTAACAGATTTGTCTATGAGTCATCTTCCTTATAGAATAGGAAGGCTATTCTTAGAACAAGACTTTCTTGAACTTAGAAGGCATAAAAAATAGTGCTTGTTCTCTACCAAGAAAGGTAACTCTGTGTTCATAAAGTGATTAAAAAGTCTCATCAAGTGTGGGTGTCTGCTATCCACCCCTCCAGACAATTCAGTAGTGTGCTCCTGGTCTTGTAAATTGTAAAGTAAGATATAGGAAAGTCATTATCCATCACTATTACAATCAGAACACTAGATCAGAAAACGGGAGATCCAAGGGTAAAGAACATTTGTTAGCAGGTAGGGTATAAAAAATATCATCAGAGTTGAGGTATAAAAAAGGTAAAGGGCATAGGATGAATCCAGCTGGATGCTAAATAATACTGCATGGCCCAAGATCAGGAAGCCAAATAGTTTGTTAGATTTAGCTGTAACATTTTCAGAGATAAAAATGAGGGTTTAAGAAAAGACTTGAGTCATGGAGTTCTTGGTCTGTACTTCAAATTTTCCACATACTATTTTAATCATCATCATCACTTTTATTAAATCTGCCTACATAATTTTTTTGTAATGTTGGGAATTGAGTTGAGGACCTAGAGCTTAATGTTCCCCATCTAAACTAAGTGCATGCTAAAGTGTGTACTTTCTGCAATCTGATTGGTTTTACTTTAAGTATTCATATTTGTAACGTTCCCATTCTTTTTAAGGCAGAATCTCACCTAGTTTCCAAGGCTGGCCTTGAAGTAATTCTATTCCTGGGGCAGGCCTTGAACTTACAACCTCCCAGACTCGGTCTTCTTAGTTGTGGATTGCAGGCCTGCACTACCATACCCAGCAAAGCAGCATTTTTAAATGCATTGGTTGTTTGCTGTAAAACATACCAGATAATGGTATTGGGAATATACTGACTGACGTATTCATGGTGTCAGACACTAAACTAGTTCCTGTAACAAAATAAGCAAAAAAAGATGGAAAAATTCTTTCTGTATAATATGTAGAATGTGTGATATTCTATAGGGAAGATTTTTAGACATACATGACACTATATATAAATTAACTTGATGGGGAAAGCGACTGGTGAACATTTAAGATTATTTTTAAAGTATCACTCAGTCCTGTTATTTTTTACCATTTTTTATTATTATTTCGCACTCATACAAACTAATAGGTACACCGGTTCCTCACCTCTCCTCCCCCCCGACTTCTGCTCCTTCCCCCCAACCCTCCCCCCCAGTGCTCCCCCTCCCTCCCCAAGAATCCTTAAGGCATCCCCTCTTCTGGGCCCTCCTCTCGTGATGTGCACGGACCCAGTGCTTTCCTGAACCCCCTGGTTCCCCCAGGAAGAACTGGGCGCATTCCTTGCCTCCAGGTCTTGTTCTTCAGCAAATGCTAGAGTTTGTGGGGTCAATAATGTGTTGGACATTGCGCAGGGCATGCAAAGTCCAATTATGATTGCTTCGGCCCTAACCTCTGTGGAATATCTTGCATATAACTGCTCCTCCCATCCTTGTGCTCTTACAATCTTACCGCCCCCTCTTCCGCCAATTTCCCTGAGCTTCAGGATGGGGAGAGATTAGTCTGGCCTAGTTCTAGGTGGTTGATATAGAGTCTCTGAAGTTCTGGATTATGGTTTGTTGATTTTCTTTTGCAGTTTTGCTGCTCCTGCAATGCCCTTCACTCCATCCTGATGGGTATTGGATGTCACCCCCTGGCCAGAGATAAAAAGCTGTTAAACTAGAGTCTTGTTATAAGAGTATATTCAAAGGTAGATGTAATAAAAGTAGGAAACCACAGTAAAAATATGGAACGCTTCACAAATTTGCGTGTCATCCTTGCGCAGGGGCCATGCTAATCTTCTCTGTATCATTCCAATTTTAGTATATGTGCTGCTGAAGCAAGCACACAATCCTGTTATTTTATGTTAGTTTGGTACTATCATCAGGCAAGGAAACTCTTTCATTTGTGTTTGTTTTCTGTGATTCAGTACTTGAAAAATTGGTTTTGACTGAGTGTGCTGACAAATGTCTATAGTCTCAGCAGTTGAGAGGCTGAGGCATGAGGATCAAGAGTTCAAGGTCAGCCTCAACTATGTAGTGAGTCTAAGCCCAGCCCAAGCTGCATGAAGCCCTGTTTCAAGCAAGTGAACAAACAAAAGTTGGTTTTTGAACTAGCCATCAGATAGCTAGTGGAGACATGGCTCCTAAGGAGATTTGTAAAACTTATAAGGATGCCCACGTTTCTTCTATTTGAAATTCCTCTTCCTTTAGCATCTCCAGCTTCAGGTCATACAGGTTAAAAGTAAGATCAACTAGTGTGGGGTACATCAAAGCTCTGAGAGCAATTTTCCCCCCAAGTACTCAAATCCAACTTCCTCTTATCACCTGATTTTTTTCGACTGGTCTCTTTTCATCCTTTTGCTCCTGTTTTTCACAATTCTACGAAGTCTCTAAACCACATGACAAATGTGATTGGCAGTACCTCATGCAGTTGTTAGGGTATTTGTTACAGGTGTGGTACCTGAATTGGGACAAATCAAACTTGTATGTAATGAGAACACAAGACAGTTTTTTGAAAAACTGACTACATTTCTCTTTTAAGGAAAGCTAGATTGAAAGAAAATAAACTCTGGAGTAGAAGCCAGTCTCATTCATGTGATCTGGCCCTAGATTTTTCCCTTGCTTGTTCTCATTAGTCTGTTTTTGAGCCATTTTACTTTCTTCCTCAAAGATCTTCCCAGACAGTGTCTGATAATGCAGCCTCCATTGTGGAGAGTTTGATCAATGCTGCTGTCCTGACCCAGAACTCCTATTAGTCATAGGATGACTTATTGGAGATAAATCTGCTTAGAAGGTGACCTTCCATCCATTGCCTACCACTTCACTATCCCTCCAGCCCTGTACACCTCATCTTTGGTAGAACGAAACTTGATTTCTTCAGAAAGTCTCTTAGAGTTGAGAAGCACAGATTGATGTCATGTCAGCCTTGCTGATGGCAACCTAACGTGAAATCTGTTTTTTAAAAAATGAAAAAAACAGTAAAATCATCTTATGACTACCTCTAAATACTTTTGTCTGAAGAGGCAATCATTGCAAGGAAATGAGACTTAAGTAGGCCATTTGGGAAGTACATGATGACTATTTTAAAAGGCTTGGAACTTAATATGTGTGAGTGCCCTTTTCTCTCATATTTTGCAGATAGATAATGATTTGTGTTAAAAAAGAACATTGAGGAAAAGACAAAGCCTTTTATTTTTTATTTCCAGGCAATCTGGCCACAGTGTTTCTGTAAGCAGGGATAAGTAGCAATGCCAGTTGTAACTTAAAATATCCTGAGTTCTTGCTCTTATGAAGAACTTGCGCTCTGTCTTCAAAGAGTAAAGAGTTACCTATTTCTATTGCAGTATTCTTGGTATCTCAACTGTAGATTTGTACCTCTGAGGTCATACCTAAAATTGCACAAATGCTGTTTGATGATTTTTCCTTATGAATATTATCATTTGGAGGAGAGCAGGATTTAAAGAGAAAATAACTAGATATTAGCCCAAACATTAGAATTCTACAAATGGACCTGTTGAAACAGACTACTATAATTTCAGTTCATATTGTATAAATCACATAAATATTGTTCATTTGTGAAGATAACCAGCTTTATTTTCAAAGTCCCAGGTCATATGGGTTAATAAGCACAATGAAGAACAATTGCACTTTTCTTTTTTTTCTTAGAAGATTAAAAGTATTCTACTCAATGATTTATAACAAACACTGGTGGTAAAGATTATTAACTTATATCTGTACTACAATATCCAAATAAATGAGCAGAGCACAGTGCAGTTACATGGGGTCTTCTAGTTCTTTGTGTCCCTGTGTGTTCAAAGAAGATGGCATCGCAGATAAAGATAGTTGTCACCAGCAGCATTAGCTCAATTTCTGTAATTTCATGGTTGGACGGAGAGGATCAATTGCTACGAATTGTCCGGTTCTCTACATACATGTCACGGCATGTGTGCCTGTATGTGTACTCATACACATAAATATTTTTAAAGGCAGAATACAGAACTGATTCACCATTCTGCCTTCCTGCTGTTTTCCAAGTAAAAACATGTTACAAACTGAATCTGATGTACAAAACCCTGTTAGCTATATCTCTGTCTCATCCAACCATCAAAGCAAGATTGGTTGGAAGGATCAGTCTTCATGGACCCCGTAACACACCACCTGTAATCATCTGAGTGGCTGGTTCACCAGATATACTTTTTCCAATGAACCAAGGCAGTTGAACTTCCAAGACAAATAAAGAATTAAGTAGCCTAACCATGGCAATTATTCAAGTAGTTCTAAAAAATAATTGTATGAGAATCTTATCTTATCAACACTGCCTTTCTATAGTTTTTAGATTTTGCCAGCATAATTATCACTGCTTTTAATGTTTCTCCTTTCCACATCTTGTGTTTGATTCATTTGATGATGTCATTGCTTTCTACTTCTAGAATTAGTGGAAGATAAAACATTGCTGAGAGCAATTTGGATGGTATTGAAAGTATTAGAAAAGAAATGAAGCAGACATCATTAACCAGATAAATAGCCTGGGATACATTCTAAGCATGAAAGAGAACAGTTTATGCCACCGGGCTATCTATATAAAATGCCTTTATTTTAACAATCACAGAAGAAAGTCCCATGATTAGGGTGTTTTGAGAAGTCAGAACCTGGGTGGTAAAGATCCAGTAGTTACTATTTCTGGCACTATGAATCAACTACCCTTTCAGAATATAGTAGAGGTAGGGGGAGGTAGGATATGAGTTTGAGGTTTTGTTTCTTATTTGAAACATTATTTCAGATGCAAGCAGCTGATTGAAGTTGTTATCATTTATGCATGGTACCTGGTTAAATGATCCTTTTCATGGGAACTGTACTGCATGTCCATGCCTTCCTTCCCGTCTGCCTCTTTTATGAATCTCTCCTCCTTTCAGTGCCTTCAACTTGGCCCCAAAGAGGGGATACAGCAGCTGAATGTCATCCTCTTGGGCCTTGGCCCAAGCATGCATCTTTCTGGAAGGATGACTGAAGCCCATTCTTAAGTCTAAAGTTCCTCTTGATTTAGCGGCTCCTTTTGTGTGTTGTTTTTCACGGCATCTCTGTCTTTCATGGGTTGCTTACAGGGATGTGTTTGAGAGCCCCTTCCAGCTGGGAAGCTGCCCAGCTCCTGCCAGCTGAGTCGGGGGATGGCTTCCCTTTAGTTCCGCTGCCTGGGGACTACAAGGACCCCACTTCCAGCCTGGCCACAGTGGCCCTTGTCTACTGTGCAAACTTGGCTCTGTTCTCTGGGTTTTCATTCTCCAGCCATCTGGGCATTTTGAGCACCCCTCTTATCTTAGTACCTTGGCACTCAGGACCACATGTCATACTATCATAGAGATAGAAACAAAGGAATCCTTCAACCTCTGGCTTAAAGTTCCCCTGGAACCATCATAGGTTGAGTGACAGGGAGATTGTAGAAGCTGCATAGATCTTCAGTGATTTAAATGGTTTTGCTGACTGAAGGAGTACAGAATGAGTGACAGTAGCTGTGATTGTTCAGTACCAGGCCTCTTCCTGTCTACTTTCTTCCTTTGTTCCCTTGACTATTTTGAAATCTAGGAGCAAAGAGAATAAAGCCCATGGTGACCTTTGATTACTATAACCTCTACAGGCCTAGAAAACTAAGCTTAGTGATTAACAACGTGTGTCATACAAGTGAATCTAGACTTCTGAGGAAGAAATCCAGTGGTAGAGTGCTTGCCTAGCTTGAAAAAAGTCCTGGATTTGACCCCAGCACCATTCCATGTGTATCACTAGCTTTTAAAGTTCTCTTTTCTACCTCTTCAACTGCTGATTTAGGTAGGGTTGAATCAGAGTCTCTCACTCTCCAGAGAAGCATGTGGAAAGATTAGTTCAGAAGCACGAATGGCAAGTTCATATATAATTGTCTTGACTAGAATAAAAAATAAACATTTTCTTCAAAGGTAGCTCCAACCCTCTGATTCCTGTGCACTCATTCTGCTCCTTGCGCTACCCAAACCTCTCTTATAGGGGCTCAACAAAACAATGATAAACTACTTCTACGGAGGCCTCAACAGTTGGGGAGATTAGTCCCTCAAAAGTAAAGTTAAAATGCTTGCATCTTGCAAAGAATCGATTTCACATTTGTCAGCTGATCATTTGGTTCCTTACATTAATTCATATATTAGGGGCCCAAACTTCCATAGTTACTTTTCAAAGAAATATGGCATTATTAAGACATACCTTAATTTTAGAGGCAAAAAGTAACCCTACCGCATTTTCACGCCAAATTCGTGACTCTTTTTTATTTTGCTACCAGTTGAACTAGCAGAGACACAGGGAACATAAAAAAAAAAAATTCATTCGTGATAATCTATTGAGTGCAAGTTCTGATCTTGCAGCCCCTATGATGGGCAGTGCTGGACACTTTCCTGTAAATCATGTGACCAGTTTAGCTAGAATTATAGGTTCTAAATTATGGCTTGTATTCTCCACCCACTCTTGCCACCAGTGGTTGCCAAAACCAGTCAATTTTCTCTAAAAAGTTAGCTAGTGACACTTGGTTCACCAGAAGTCTGTCTTGTTTTAGTGAATGTTTCAGTCCTTCTGCAAAGATCCACTCTCTGTACATAACATTAATCTCCTCCAGTTGGCTTAGCTTTTCCCCCCAAGAATCTCTGGTATTGTCAGTCTCTGGTATTGTGTCTAGTAAACCTGTCCAGAATACAGGATTGTTGCTCCCAAAGTGTACAGATGACTTACTGATCTTCTGTGTATCTGTCAGTGAAGAAGGAATGCATGTTCTCTGGCACAAACTGGCTCTACCACATGGTTTGAAGTAAATGGCCATTTTATTTCCCATTAGGAGAAACTTGGAGCAGCTTGGCAGCAGATCTGTGGCTGGATAATTAATCTAAGAACTATAGCTTTCTTCTACATAGGAGATGAAATGCTTGCTTTTGGTCAGATCAAAGCAGTTCTTTTGGGCTATCTGATCTTTGCAAAAGGCCCCATGTTGGGCCAGCACAGCAGTCTTTGCATGTGTTGCTCCCTCTGTTAATAAAAGAGAACATTTTTGCATGTGTAAATAATTAAGTCTGCCAGCATTTGTAACCCTTTACCCAAAATAAAGCCTTAATTTTTACTTGTACTAATTTTATTATCAGTTTTCTACTATCAAAATAATCATGGGTTGATGATATGATTCAATGGGTAAGGTACTTTCCTTCAAGTCTGAAGACCAGAGTTCCATTCCTAGAATCCACAAGATGAAATGAGAAAATAATTCCTGCAAGTTGACATTTGATCTCCATCTACACAATCATGACAAATGTACACAGAGAGACATGTAAATAGATAAATAAATGTAAAAACAAACAAACAAAAAAGCCTAAGCCACTGTCTCCCATAGTTGAAGAAAAATGTTTCTGAAAGAGAATAATAGCATTGATTTTTGGGTATGTTATGATAAACTCGTATAGCATTCTCTTCAGGGAATTAACAAATGGAATTTACATAGTCTATCATTCATTAATTATCTCATTGACACAGTTATATTGGTGCTATGTTCTGTAAAAGCATCAAGTTCGACCTGGACAGATGAAAAGAAAGAACACAAACATTGTGTGATCTGTATTGCCAAAGCACTGCCCAAAGCTTTGGAATTCTGTATGTTATACATTTCACTTCCCAAGGGAATCTGAGCAGTGTGTAATTTGGGCCAGCGTGCACAAGGTCCACAGCCAGGTGGAACTGGACAAACAAATGGAACTGGTTCCAGTTTACCAAGCTGGCACAGATTATAGCTGGTCAAGGAAGTGTTTTTCAAATTGTAGGGAGCCACTAGTGAAAATCCACTGGTGCTTTGATGGTGGCTTTTGGAGATACTTTCATAACTTGAAACTATTTCCATGGCAGGCCCATAGAGAGCTCTTACTTTAGCCAACATGCAACATTAAGCAGAAGAAACAGGGCCTTTCTGGTTGTTGTGACCTGTGGGTGGGCCCTTTCCACATGTTTCTAATTAAGGATTCAAGAAAGAATAGCTTTTCTGTGGCAATTCTCCTTTCCTTCTTTGCTACAAGACAGACCAACAGTGTCTTTGTGGTGACCTTTGCAGAAGTGTTTACATTTGGTGACCTGCCTGAGCACTCGTGCCAGAGTAGAATCACATCCTGCCTAACAAGGAACAGCCATGCTATCTCTTTCTATGCTAGGACTTAGGAGTCAAAAAGAAAATAAAAAGGATTCCTAGTTATTCAGTAATTTGTTTTTTAAGTAGATTCATTAATGCATAATTTGCATTCCATAAAATTTACCCATTATAACTATATTCAATGAGTTTTAGTAAATTTATAGAGCTATAATTCAGTTTAGGAACGCTAGTTGGACTCATTTCAGAAACACCAGTAATCATAATTGGAATGCAGGCAATGTTGAAATATAGAAAGAGAGTCACTCAGGAAGTTATTTGAGACATCTCCAGCTTTCCAGACAGAGTACATGAAACGCAAAGATCAGCATTTATGTACAGAAAGATTTTTTTTCCATAATTTTGCTAACCAAATGTCGGTACCTTATTGAAAATTCCGAGAAGTGTGAACTTCAGAACCTGTCCCATTTGTCACCATCAATCAATGTTTCTTGGTTATAAGGAGAGGTGCAGAAGATGGGAGTATAAACTCTCCTCCATGAGCTTGTAGTTCATGTGGAACATCTAATCAAACATTTCCTCATGCCCCATCTCATTTTCAGGTACTATTTTGTCACTACAGACACTTAGGAAACAAAGTTCTTACCTTCCGGAACTAAGGTCTGGTGGATTATTTGATAATTTCAATGTAACATCATGAGCTCTGTGATAGAGATAAGTACTATACAGAATCATTAAGGTCCTCAGTAAAGACTTCTAGAGGAGAGCTTACAAAAATCCAAAGACACAATGAATGTGAGGATCAATCCTGCTGCTATTGAACCTGCCCTCTGCTGCATTGGCAGAGTTTTGGGAGCTCTGGCCCTGGCCTCCAAGGGCTTTGTCATTAGTGAAAGGTAAAAAAACTAGTAAATAAATAAATAAGTGAAATTATCACTCCTAAGTACATAAATGGCCTTGAAAGTAGAACAACAAAGCATAGTATAGATCTGGAGGAGAAAGAGATCATTTCACAGCAACATTCCTGGAAGAAAGAGCATTTGAAGTTGAATTTTGACAATAGGTAAGTAATCCAAGATGGATTGATTGATTGATCCTTGTGTCATCCAGTGTGAGACATTTCTGTATTTATGTCAGAAACAGGGAAACCAGGGGAGCCACCCAATGCAAGGACGGCTTTCTAGAGTATAGGTTCCTATCACAGGTCTTAAATGATGACAAGATGGTTACTTTTCTTCTTTGTATTTTTTTTTTCTTTAAGGATTTGCCATGTGATCACCACCTATTAGGCCACCATCAGAGTTAATTTTCATTAGAGACTCTTGTGACTTAAAAAGCATTTCTTTAACTAGTACATAATTTACACCAGGTTGGTAAACTGGAAGTAGTTCTATTTGTCCTGTTCAGCCTGTCTGTAGACCTTTGTCACCTGGCCCAGAAGTTTAGCAGAATCTTTTTGTTGCAGTTACTTTGCATGGCTACTGATAAAATCATGACAGAACAGAGAACAAGAGGTTTTATTCTCTCTTATGATAGTCCAGTTACAGTTGCTTATCCGGCTTGTCAGGAAAGCCCACACCAACACCAAGGGCTGAGGAAACTGGCCACACCATATCCACATAACAGCTGAGCGAGGGACAATTCTCACTTCCCAGACCAGCATGTCTGACCAATGTCTGGACCTTTCCCATCAACTAGACAATTTCTTGCAAGTTCCCTCTGGGCTTAACTCAGCTAATTCTCTACAAGTGTGGCCAGAACTCAAACCCTCAACTGTCAAGTTGACATCTGTCCCTAACCACAACACCTTTCAAGATGAAAAAAGACAGCAATGTCAGTTGCTCACCTTCTAAAAGGCAATCACAGGGCCTGCGTAGCTTTAGGAAGAACATCTGAGAATGAGAGGGAAGGAGAGAAGAAGGGAAAGAAAGAACCAAAGAGAACCCTCATTGGCTTAAAAGTTCCAGTTCCAGGACCCTACAGAGTGAGCCTATTTCTGAATTTAAGTTGCTAAATACCTTGAACCTAGGGCTGTTTAGGGATATTTGAAAAGTAGAATATATCAGTGGTTTTAATCTGAAATGTGGTGAACTCAGTTTTGATGCTACCAAAGAAGAGGGAGTTTTGCATGTATTTATGTGCATTCTTGGCCACCTACTATATAGCCTGTTTATGACATGAGGTCCATGTGAACAGGCACACTGAAGTCGGAGCTGGAGACAGTGACCAGCACTGTTGGCTATTGTCCTCAAAATCCCAAACTAAATTCTTAGTAGTTAATGGCACTACAAATACCTGACAAAGAAAATGCTGCTTCATCTGTGGGAATATAATTTTTCTATATTTTTTTCTCATGAGGATTAAAGAAAATGTTTTTTTGAAGACTATAACTTACTGGCCTTATTTGATAAGCTAAGTTAGAGGGGGAGCCCATTTCTATTACTATTTTTTCTAGACTGAGTTGCTTAAAGAAAAAAATTCCAGTGTAGGCAAATGATTTTTTTTAAAGCAAAGAAATAAAGTCTATGAGTTGAGAACTGCATCTTCAGAGAAATAACAGCTCTAGAAATTGTATGTGGGTTTTTGTTTTGTTTTGTTCTGAACTTTATTTTCCAGTGTAGTCCTGATTATAAATGAGGGGTAGTGAGTTTGCTTTGTCACTTTGTATTTTAAAAAGGACACGCTTTTGGTCACTGTTTTAAGTTTATCAAGTAAAATCCAGGATAATCAGTACAATCAGAATTTTAGTAAATAGTACATTATTAGTATGACTGTACCCCAGATACTATGGTGGGACACAGGTATACTGAAAATATTACTGTCTAAATTTTGTTCATTCATTTATTTTAGATAGGAGCATATATATATATATATAATATATATTATATATTATATATATGGGATTAAGAGGACAATAGCCAACAGTACTGGTCATTGTCTCTAGCTCCAAATGCAGTCTGCCTGTCACATGGACCTCATGTCCTCATGTCATAAACAGGTGTGTGTGTGTTTGTGTGTACATGTATATATATATATATATATATATATATATATGCAAGATCAAGCTGGCTTTGAACTCACCATGTATCTAAAACTGGCCTTGAGTATCTGATCCACCTCTAACCTCCCAAATGCTAGGATTATAGGTTTGGCTATCCAGCATTATCTGAAATGTAGATTTAACTGACTAAATTTGGCACCTTTCTGTTACTTCTACAATAATAAAAAAAAAACTGCTTAGGAAGCTTAGGGACTTTTATGATTATTGAAAGTCACTACTAAATTTAAGTGAAAATAAAACATGATGTGAGATAGAACTTTGAACCAAGTCAGTTGTCCCAAGATGACATAAATCCTTTCTCATTCTTGTGAACCATCTCCTTAGGATAGCTCTAAACCCTCTCAAATTCTTGCTTCTTGTAAACCGTGGAGTTCCATTAAAATATCTCTAAGGATAATAATAGCTGCTATTAACTGAGGGCCTAATACCCACTGCCTGCGTCCATCTACATGAGTTTCTGTTGCCTCAGAGCAGTCCTATTAGATAATATTATTCTGGCTTTACAGAAAAAGAAAGAAGGAAAAGAGAAGTTACATAACTGAAGCCATTGACAGGCAGAGGGTGAGAAAAAAAAAAACATATTTGGAAACCTGATTCCAAAACCTCTGCTCTAACTCTGTACTACCTCATGTGAACCCATAGACACCCACTTTCCCCCTCATTCCCTAAGTCCTTGGCTTGACTTGATATTGCACCTATGCCCTTCTCTCTTTGTTCTCACTGTCTAGAGTCGGTAGAGAACTTTCTATCCAGATTTGGTACTTACCAATCTTTATCCATGTGTGCACCACAGCAAGAAAATAGATCAGAAATCTGTGCACACTATACATTAATTTCAAACATTTCCTGGTTAAATGATGAGAAACAAAAGGCCCAGTATCATCATTACGTTTGTTGATATGTTATTACTTCACCATCCTTAATGAGCCTGAGAACACTGTGAAATATCATACAGCAAACAGCTACCAGCTTGTAGATGATCTTACATGGAGATCACATCATTGGTCCAAAATGGCTACTGATCAAATTTCAGGGCTCCAGCAGCTCTTAGCCAAAACAAAGGGTCCAACTGACTCCCCTAACGGCTATGTCTTCTTGGTTGAGAGCAACAAAAAGTGGGTTGTCAAGGTGGTTCAGTGGATAAAGGCACCTGTGCACAAACCTAATGACCTGAGCTAGTTCTCTGGTGCCACATGATAGAAGGAGAGAACTGATTTCTGAAAGATGTCCTCCAACTTTTACATGTGCACCGTGGTGTCACGTGCATGTCTGTTCCCTCTCTTAAATAAATATTGAAAACAGAAAAGAACAGCAAAAAGTATACTACCCAACATCCTTTTTTTAAAACTTACAAAGTCTCTTCCTGGCTCACGCCTCGTATAAAATGACTTGTCAGCGTTTTTTAAATCTCCCAATATAAAATGTTTCACTTATTCCAGTTCATGAAGTTAGTCTTTCCATCCCATCATCTGCTGTGGGAATGATCTACCATGTGTCACAAGGACTTTAAAAAAAAAACTTATAGCTGTGGACCCACATATCAAGAACTTGTCTCTTGGGTCAAAGAGAATATCATGGAAGCTTTCCCAGCCCTTGGCCTCTGGCTCATAGACTGTTCCGTGCCCTTTTCCCTCTTCTTCATCCTCCATGCACTCATCTATCTTCTCGTTCTCATTCTTGGTGTTTCACCTTCTTCCTATTTCCTTGAACTCCTTGACGTGGGATCAAGTCCATCCATTTTGAAAAGGAAACCTAAAGCAAAAAGTGGGAAATGGAGGAAAGCAGTGTGGTGGGAGGCATGACGTTACAGCCTTCTGTATTAGCCTTACACAGCCGGAAAAAAGTGATCTAGGGTCTGGCCCAGTCGCCTCTGTCCCCATATGTCTTGTCCTTTGCTAGCCTCTACCCATTGAAGGTCTCATTTGATCACTGTATACCTTGAAAGTCCAAACAAAAAGCAACTGGTAATTTGTGAAGATTAGGAAATGAT
This sequence comes from Typhlomys cinereus, assembly GCA_023101885.1. Lineage (NCBI taxonomy): Eukaryota > Metazoa > Chordata > Mammalia > Rodentia > Platacanthomyidae > Typhlomys > Typhlomys cinereus. Next base: position 1,131,334 of record JALPQD010000452.1, read on the forward strand.
ATACTCCATAATTTAAATCAAGAATTATAATAGCCAATCTAGTCTTGATGTGCTTCTCACTGTATTTTGGTCTAGCGGATTGACTATTTCCCATCAAATTTTCTTCCCTAAGCCCGCCACATATATCCATGCTTTTGCTGCATTTCCTCACTTGGCTTGTTAGCATTAGTTGCCCTGTGTTGCCAGGTATCTATTTAAATACAATGCTTTTTTCTTCTTTAAATCTTAAGCTTCTTCTGAAGAGTGAAGCCTCTATTTCTGATCCTTGCCTATTCTTAGAGCTTTGTGAATACATGTGTGATTTGTAAGTGGTAGATTCTACTCACGTGTTTTGATTGGCTGATTTGAACTTGTGCAGAGAGGAAAGGTTTGGTCTAGAGCTATTTAGCACCTGACAGAATCTTGCCCTTGCATTTCATGGATCCATTTAGTAAAAAGGCACTCTCCCTTTTTTATGTTGAGACAATTGAAAACTCCAGTGTAGACCTTAATGACAGTCATCTTAAAGTTAGGGGTGTGAGGGAATTTGAATGTGGGGTGAGAGCAGAGAGCATAAGTCGTCAGCTTTGCATAATTACCAGGAATGCTTTTAGGTAGCACCTTGAAAGGCTGGCTTAAAAGGGTCGGTTATGATGTACTTTCTCAATAGTATCAGGAGCTGCCTCTAAAAACTACCGCCTTTCTGTGAGCCTAGTGGGAAACTGACTAAACACAGAGTTGGAGAAACCCATGTACCATGCTGAAAGGTACACAAATGGAGCAAAACAAGGAAGCTGTCATGAACATCGGTGGTTTTCAATAAATCAGTCAAAAGGAGTATACTGCTTTGAATCCTATGCGGTTCTGATTGGGTAAATAAATAAATTTATATAGAAGAAACTTTTTTTCTAAAAGCAAATCTGCCACTCTAGTCCACGTAAGTCCTCACCATTGTAAATATATTTATACAAATACATGTGATCATGTAAACTTTGTGTGTTGGAGATAAAGTTGGAAAAACTAGTTGGAGAGCTGAAAAATACTGTGCTAAATTCTTCCATTTGGGGTACATTTAATGTTTGTTAGATCTATGGTCTTAATAACTTTTGCCAGTAGATTTAGTGTCTGAGAATTTCAGAAGGAGATGGAAGAACTAAGGGGAGAAAATATCTCCTAGAAGTCAGCCTACCTAGCAACTCACAGTACAGAAGTTATTTTCCTCCAAGCAAAGCACAGAGATGCAATATATAGGTCTTTCTGACTCGAAGACAGAGATTCCCAGGGAGCCGGTGGATCTTGGAAAGGGAACAGTTTGGAGGAATACAATCTACAGAGTAAGACTGGTGCTAGCTCAGCTGGGCAGCCTGCGGCAGCTGACCTTCCTATTGGTGCTGCTCCCAAAGACGTGAGTGATTTTCCTCTTTGTCCCTTGTCCTTCCGCAAATTTTCAAGTTTGAGGCAGCCCAGGGCAGCAGGAAAAATGCTGAGAAAAAGAACTAGTACAGGTACCTCCAGTCACTCGTGCGTAGAAGAGTTTATGAACCTCTAGAGGATCATAATAAAACCAATAGTCATTCTTAGCTGTGATTTTACAAGTACCCAGTATATCAGTAAATGGCACGTGATTTACTCGGTGCAGTTTGGGTAGTTGTTACATAATCTCTGGTTTCAATGTTCTAAAATCCATTGAGGTAGTATTGGAGCAGATCATCCAAGTTTAAGATTTATTTATCAAGGGCTGGAGAGGTGGCTCAGGGGTTAAGCCCCTGCCTTGCAGGCGGAAGGTCCTGAGTTCGGATCCCAGATCCCACGTATAGACGCTGGGCAGAAGCGGGGGCGGCCTGCGTTTCTGGTCGTGGTAGGGCGGAGCCTGTGAATCCTGGGGCGGAGGAAGTGGAGGCGTCCATGGTGGTTCCCGAATTCGTCCGTGGTTCTACATACACACAGACACATGCGCACACACACATACATTCGCACACAGGCACAATTGAATAGATAAAAAAAAAGATTAAAAAATTAAAAAAAAATTTATTTATCAAATCATCTACTACTTGCAACACACGTCTGGACTGATACTTGAACCTTCCAGGAATCATTTCACAAATTCTGTTCAGCCTTTGTTATCATGGGTACCACACAGTTTTATCATCAAATTACATAGTCGTTTTTCTTACCAGTAAATTGTATGCTTTTTGAAAGCAGGCGTTCTGCCCCATTCATCTCTTTATCTCTAACAGCTGGCATAGGGTCCAGCATATAGTCTGATCCAGAATGGGAATTTGTTCATTTTGGATGTTCTGGCCACATGTAGACTAAAGCTGACACTGGACTCAAGCATTTGCTCTGACTTTCCCATGACATGCTTTGATGATACGAAAGTCCTCTTTATTACCTTTTTCCATTCATATCATGTGACTAATTTTTTACAGCACAAATTTCATGCTGTAGAATAGTGTTGACCATAAGTTTCTTTCTGGAACATAACTCTTTTTTTACTAGCTGTTTCACATTTTCATTCCTATCCATTCGTTTTACATTTCTCATTTCTGTTTAACTTTTATTTGCTCTTGTAGTTAGTTTCTATTATCTCTCAGGCTCAGGACCTCGGCATTCTTTTTTCATTGCTCTAGTTTTTCTTGCTTTTGCAAGATGATGTTTTTACCAAAAATGGTAAATATAGCATTCATACCTTCTCTAGGGAAAACCATTTTTAAAATGTCTTTGGGTCTCTCAGAGCAACAGACACAGTGCTGAACACGCCATTAAGTGCTCAATCAGTGGATCCTAATAAAGGCCTATTGGAGAAGTGAGTGGTTAGGAGCCAGTAAGCTAGTTAGAGGTCCAGCGCTTGAGTGGGACTGTAAAGGTCATAATCCAGGCTGTTAAACCTCCTGGTGTCTTTTTTAAAATGAAGATGACACTAGTTGAGTATCCCTAATCCAAAAGTCCAAAATCTGAGACACTCCAATGTCTGAACATTTTTGAGTGTCAGTGTGATACCAAAAAATTCTTCACCTGACCTCCTGTGTCTAGTCAAAGTCGAAATGTAGACACACTAAAACTAATTATATAAAATATCATCAGGTTATGCATATATAGTACACATGAAACACAAATTTGTAGGCCTCTTCCCCAAGATATATTGTTGTTTATGTCTAAGTATTCCCAAATCCAGACATGTTCTAAACTTGAAGCACTTCTGGTATATCCTTCAACCTGTAGCTCTGCCTATATAACAAAAATATTATGAGTGTTAAAACTCTCTAAGATGACTTGTCCAAGCAATAGTCATTCCCCACAACCATAAGTGTTCATTATCAGAAAATTGAAGTTGCCTAGGTTACATTCTTAAGAAGCCTGAGCTGGAATGACTTTCTTTCAAATTCCTCTTAGAGTGCTCTGTGTTCTACCCTTTCTACACCATCCATTACAGTATAATATCAAATATTTGATTAAAAGTGTTTTTAACCTTTAGTTCTTAAGTCATATTTATTTTTTGGTGTGGAGTAAGTATATTGCTTTCACCAGAACCTCAAAGGGGAAGTCCATGTCCCCAAATAGATCAAAAACCACTGTGGAGACACTAATGATGTCATTATTATTATTATTATTATTATTATCTTTATTACTTTGAGTTTTATACATGAATACAGTGAATTTATATTTTCATACTGTAATCCCATTCCACCCTCTTTTTCCCATTACATCCATCTTTTTCCCTACCAGTCTCCTCCTATTTTCATGTCTTTTTGCATGTGTGGCTCACTGAGTTTCATCTGGTTGCTTTTGATAGCACATTCCTGAGCACTTGCTGGAGGATGAATCATATATCAGAAGGTATGCTATTGATGAAAGCACCATCCCTTCCCCCATATCCAACATTAACCTTTAACAGTCTCAGGAAGGTGTGGGGCCTCTTAAGATCTCTCCCTTTCCATGGTGGAATGTTGATAGGTCAAATCCTTGCAGATCTCATGGAAGCACACAAAGCTGCACGAAGTTCATGGGTGTAACAGCCCTGTCATGTCCAGAAGACATTCTCTGGCTGCATCTTTTCCTGCCTTCAGGGTCTTATAGTCTCATAACTTCTTCTTTCATCGATGTTCCCTAGCCTTTCAGGGGGTAGGGGGGAGTGGTCATTAGGTGTCCTGTTAGGTGTCACTTATTATCTGCACTTTGGCCAGTTGTGATTTTTTTTAAATAAGTACCTTCTATTGCAAAAGGAAGATTCTAGATTAACTGCTGAGTGCTTCTCCAATCCATGAGTATAATGATAAAATGTTTAAATAGCAGTTTGATATATAAAGTCTTTATAACTAAACCTTAATAGTTTATATCCCCCCCAGGGACTGTGCCTTTCCCTTTCATAGTTTCTTGACCTGGTTTATAATACCAGGAATGTTTCCTGCTGAAAAGTGGGCCTTAAATTCAATTAGAAAGCAGTTGGTTACCCTCTTGACATTCATGCCACTGTTGTAATGATGGTTCCCTCTTGCCACCATGGTTGTTATTGCAGCTTGCCATTTTCACAGATTTATGATTGCTTGTCTCCCCAGCAACTCACATAGTACTTTCTGTTGTTATGAAAACTGGTCAGCAAGAAGGAAGCTTCCAGTTCCTGCTTTTCTTTTTTTCATGACCTATAATCAATGTGTGTAGTATCTTCAGCAATAGTGTCAGTGTTATGGAAAGCATCCAAGAGCAATGGCAAAAGCCTACATACTATTTGAGACCTCTCTGACCAACAACTTATTAACTTATTAGGAGATGTCACACAACTGGTACTGGGAATTTTATTGTCTATGGCTTCTAGTAGAAGTATCATAGGGCATTGTCCATTATATCCTATCTTCTCTCTGTGTTCCCCTGTGTAAGTATGTCTGTTCACACTTTTTTTTAGAAAAAAAAATTTATATACTTACATATAGGAGGTTTCTGTATCTTACTTACAATCTAGTGCTATTTGTTATTCTTCCAGTCCTTCTTGTACCCTACCTTCATCTCCCTCTCCCTTAAGCATTTACCCCAATTATATTTATGAGAAATAAATAGCTATTCCCTTTCCAACTTACTACTTATGGGCTTTTCTATTTCCTCCTTTGAGAGTTCAAAGCCAGACAGTTATATAACAAGTTTAAGATCACCCTGGACTACGTAGTGACTCTCTCAAAACAAAACAAAACTTGAATGAAATAAAATGATATGATGAATGTTTTTTTTAAAAAAAGCAAGAATGAAAGGATAAAACAGGCACATGGTTGAAGTGTACAGCGAGAGTACACTCCTGAAGCTTCTCTTGGCACATATACTATTCCACTGCACCACAAAGTATAATGCTAAAGTCAAGTCAACAAATGTTTTCACAAGGTCCACAAAGTGTAAAGTATTGTGTTGGGTCTGAGGATTAGATGAACGAATAAGACATACTTCCTGCTGTTGAGGTCCTCGTTGAATTACAGGTTTTCCAACTTTTGTTAATCATTATTTGAATGATTTGGTTACTCCTTAATAGATTGTTCTTGTGTATGCTAATGCTGGGCAGCATTAGCCATGGTGTTGCTTGCCTTACCACTGCGCAATGAAAAGAATGAATGGCAAATTGTCATGGCAGGCATAGATCTGAAGAAAGTCAAGAAGGATATGCAGACCTGTGCCCCTGTAATGAAAGCCAGTAATCCTGGTTTCAGAACTATATTCATGGCTAGGTCATGGATAGAAGACTTTTTGGCCAGAGTCATCATTATACTTAGGCTTAACCTTCATTCAGTAGTAATAAAAGTGACAATAAATGTCAGAACTAGAGATAAAATGAAATGCAGACTGGCATAACTTTTTCTATAACCTAGTAACTTTTTTCAGCTTAATATATTCCATATTGTATTGGCCGGGATATTGTCAGGAAAGCGATAGCACTACTTAATTAGGATGATTCAGAAAGCTTGACTAACCAAGAGAATGAATTCGGTGGAGTGGCTATGTATGGAGAAACTTCTGTGAATATGAAATATTGGGGACTAATTATAGTCTCCATTAGCACCCCTGACTGAGGATGCACTCTCCTCCTTCTAGTCTCCTGCTGGTCCCCAGTGGCCTCACCAGGGAGAATCCCGTTACGGTGATCCATACAGGCTAGGATCCAAAGGCAGAAAGAGCAGTGGATCTGGAGGGATGCATAGTAGATATTTGGCAAACTTTTTTTCATTCTTGATTTTAAAGGTATGTGTATTTCAATTTTATCTGTTTGAGCAAGTTAAATTTAATAGGTTGTAAAATATTTCTGCCATATTTATTACACCAGCAATTTGGAGATCTCAGATGTTTTGCTCACTGCCTTACTAGTTTGGCCTTTTTTTCCTCTCTCTCTTTTTCAGGAAAAGTCATATATATTTGCCTGTTGTTTTCTGAGCTACACAAAGAATAAAAATGTGATTCTTCAGATATTTTGCTTCCTATAAAGAGCTGTTCCATTTCCCCTCTCTTTCTCTTCTCTGCTTTCTCTTTCTTTCTATGCTTCAGCCAAAAGTATATTACATTTGGAGATATCCAGCATGGTGCTTCCCAAGGCTTTCTCAGCCAAAGTCTCCTTTGAGAATCCAACTGGATTTCCTGGTTCACTTTTTACTTGTAATACCCATGCTCATATTACCCAATGAGGTTATTTTTAATGCTTAAAAATATTTTAATAATTAACCTAAGATTCAACAGAGGTAAATAACTAATTATTTCAAGTTCTGACTACTGTGAATGAATATTAACCTTGAAAAAGATATTATTAAAACACAAACTAAAATAGTCATAAATTATCAACTTAATTGCAAAAGTACATTAAAGTTACAATAAAGCAAACTTTAAAAGCTAATCATAATGCTTCAATAAGCATAATTATGGCACATTTTGTCATAATACTTGTAAGTTTTGTAGTAGAATTTCTCTTGTAATTATTTATTTATTTTATTGTCATATACATCAAGGATTCCATTAAATCTCTTTCAAAAAAATAGGTGTTTTTCTACTTTTGATCAAAATACCTAGTCTGCAGACTACCTAGAGTCTCATAGACAGTCACTCCCCTGTGAAGCCTCTGTCCCTTCCTCTCTTTTTCTAATACACCATGTACCTTAATCCAACTTTGTTCTGTGGCTATGTTCCTGCTTTTCTGAGCCACACAAGAATCGATACAAAATTTTGATCAGAATATCTGACTCATGGAACAAAGAAATGCTCAATATGCTCTTCTTGGATCTGTGGGAGAAGTCTTTCTTAATGTTTAGGTTTGTCTCCCCAAAACTATGCAGAGAGGATTATAATCCTCAGCCATTCCCCTCTGCCCACCAGCTCCCATCTTGAGCCAACATTTTCTTCTATGACCTCCTGAGCAGTGACACTGTTGACTTTAAATGTTTGAGGTCTTGTGCTGAATATGAGTCAATGGTTGCAAAATTAGTATTTAGAGGCATTCTTCAAGCTTTTGCTAATTCCAAACCATCACAGTGAGTGCTGTTCATGGATTCCTCAAAAACTACAATGAGACAATAAAGGTCAATAAAGACAATGAAGGAAGACTGCTGTGTTCTCTCCTCTTAGCTCCACATCTTTTGGAAATGGCAACTCAGTATTGCCACCCTACTCTCTATGCATGTGATCCACGTACAGTTAAATGCCTCCTTCCAGTGTTATAGGTAGTCTGGAAACCTACTAACCATGGAGTTTAGTTTCAGAGCAAGAGTTTCAGGGTTTAGTTTAGGAGTGAATATATGACTCAAGCTAAGACTATGACACTCTGCAAGAAAAGAAAGCTCTATCACTATATATCACTCGTATCACTAACCTGGCAAAATATAAACATGTAGCCACACTTAGGAGGAACCTGCTTAAAAATAAAAACACACTGCCAAGCAGAACTGGAAGATGGAAAAAGATTTGCATCTTCATCTGATTTCATACTCAGGTATAGTTAGTTATCTTTGTTGATGTAATTCATTAGACCACCCTGGTTCTATTGGTGCTTTGCTTATTGTACCAACCTGAGTGTGTGAGCTGTCACTTAAACCTAGAATCATATCTGAGAATTCACTACTTTCCAGACCCCCTCAACAACACAAAGGTCATAAGCTACTGCACCAAAACCAATGTATTACTTGTTCATTGATGTGACAAAATACCTGGGGGAAAAAAAGGGATAAATTGTTTATCTGGACTCTACAGTCCTTGACTCTGTTGATTCTGCAGCCATAGCAAGTCAGAACATTATGGCAATGAGAGAATGAAGCTGAAACCAGTCAGCTACTGACAGAAAAAGCTGAAACAAGATGTAACCCCCACAGAAACATATCCTTGGTAATCTACTTTTCAGTTAGGCTTCATCTCCTAAGGCTTCCAGAATGTTCCAAAATAGCACCATCAGCTAGAGAGCAATCCTTCAATGCATTATCCTTTGGAGAGGGGAGGGCATATTCAATCCATAACACTCATCTTGACCTAAGAATTCCAAAGGGTTACAGAAGATATTCTTTCCTTTTTTTTTTTTTTCTTTCAGAAAGCACAGTGATACAGATATGGAATTCAGGAATTCCAGGAGGAAATTTGAGACTGTTAATAAAAACATATTACAAACAGAGTAGAACATCTGTAATTAAGTACAGTCATAGTTTCCAGGACACACCCTAACCCCACAAACACTGAAATACAGTGATGTTAGACCCCTCATAAAATAATGCAGTATTCACAAATTACCTAGACACACCTAGTAGAATGTAAATGCTATACAAATGGTTGTTATGGTATATTGTTTATGGAATATTGACAAAAGGAAGTGGTTTATGTAGGTTCAATACACATGCATTTTTCTCCCAAATATTTTCAGCCTACAATTGATTGATCCAGTGGATACAGAACCAACAGATGCAGAGAACTAACTGGGTATTGAAACTCTGGGATTTTTGGGTTGTCATTTTGTTTTTTGTTTTTATTTTCTGCAAATCATTCCAAAGCATTTAAAGATTTTTCACTTGTAAGTAATTTTAACAATATTTTTGTAACAAAAACTTCTAAGTAAAGAATCAGGTTTTTTTTAGTAGAGCATTTTTAAATGTAGCATGATGTTACGATATGTAAATAGAAGTCTGGCATGAAAAATTAAGTCACCATATTCAGCCTGAATAATGCACTTGGTAGCAAAATTCTCCTTCAGCTGCCATGCTCAGCTTTGGCTTCTGCATTTGCAGAGGATGTGGAAAGCAATTGAAATGATTAAAAGGATGGAAAGTCAGATCTCTGAAGAACGATGAAAGTGGGCTGTTTAGCTGAAATAAAAGAAGATTGAAGGGAGAAAATAAATGGTATGTAAGTTCAGAAAAAAAAATCTTATAAAGAAAAAGATGGCCAGATGTTTTCTTCCTCCACTGAGTATATAAAGAGAAAGTGCCTAAGACATTGCAGTTGTACAAAACAAATGTATTTTTCAAGCAGAAAAGACTCATTAGTTGAGAGGTTCCACTTTAGATTCCTCTTCACTAAGATTCTGTAACTCCCTGGTAGAAGGTTTCCTTTTTATTAAAAAAAAAAAAAAGAGGCTCAAAATCACTTGCAGTGCATCTTAAAAGATCAGAGGAAGAAATGCTGCAGTCATTGTTGATTGTGTCTCCATTAAGCATACAAGTGAAGCAGAATATGGGACAACTTAGTAATGGTGGCAGGGTTTTGGGTGGGACAGAACTAGCTAAATAGGGTCCATATTGAGTCAGGAGCATTGAATGCCAATTCTACTAGGCATCTGTCATATTTTTTATTGTAACATGAATAGTCTAACCTGGGCTCCAGAGATTCAAAGAGAAGAGAAACTTTTATTTGGGGAGTTACTCTTCTTTTATATGTAGAAAAACTCTTCTAAAAATAAAAGCTCTAGCATTATTTTTACTTGGATGGATCTAAACTTATTTTTAAAAAAGATTGTATGTTGCTCCACACTTCTTTACTAGTTGGACTATTTCATTAAATTTTATCATGTGGTGTTCGGCATGCTTTGTATAGGTACAAGATCCTCTCACTATAATTTTCATGCATCCACATATCTACTAATTAGCTCCACGGGTGACGCTACTTAGACTGTTTCCTCATGTCCATAGCAGTAGTCATTTTCCCTTCATGGATCTCACATGGTCACTTGAAGATAATTTGTCCTGGAGGCTTTCCAGCATTAGCAATAACTTACTAATAACAGAGGTTCATTAACTTCATAATCAATTATTGTGAACAGATTCAGTGACAATTTCTGGGTTTGTAGTTTTCAAGTCACAGGGAATAACTAGAGAGAGAAAAGGATATCAGATTTGCAAGCTTATTTTGCAAGGATTGAGGAAAAGCTTGCTGAAGCTGGTGATTTTGTCCAAAAGGGACTTTGCCATACATGATTTGTACTCACTTTCCAACTGACTTGTGCAGGAAAATTAATTTAGAAACAAAATCGAGCAAAAGGCATGCAACAAAACTTGACCCAAATGCTTCAAAATGCTTACCTTTAAAAATGAACAAGAATCAAGAAGCCGGTTTCTCAATTTATTTCCATAAGTGCTCTCTGGATCCTGTCTTGTTGAAAAATTCAAGATATCAAATTTTCTCTCATAATTTCAACAGAATCTACTACATTACCCACCCTTCCTTCAAATATAAATGGTTAAAACAGCTGCCTCATTCATTCTTGGTATATACATACAAACACAAATGAGCTGCACGCACCCCACCCATGTAAATATACATTTCTGCATATATAAACACGCACTTTAGTCATTTATTTTTTTTACCAGAATAAAAGTCATTAATCAAAATACAATTCATTTTAAGAGTTCGGCCTTGACATGAAATCATTATTTCAAGCTAATGCAAGGAGACTAAGCTGCTTTTCATAGTATTGTTTTCTTTCTAAGCCTCGGTGGGGTGCAGGGCTCTTCTCTGTTGAGAATGTTGGGGACAGCCCATGAAGGAACCTCACTGTCCACATGCTAAAAGCCTAGGTTCTCTTGGGGAAGGAGCTTATACCATGGATTCACACACCTGGTGGATTCACATAGTTTTTCTAAGTCTTCCCTAGTTAGCTCTGAGGCAAGAAAAATCAAACCATCCCCTTCTCTGTCTCACAGGCAAAAAACAAACAAACAAACAAACAAAAACTTACCTTTTTCTTACTCCAGTTTTACTTAGTTTCAACTTTTTTCTAATATTTTGTGAACTGAGAAGAATTTTTAAATCACCTCATCTATTTCTAAACTTTTCCTTGTAAAAGAGAAGCTATGCTTTATTTCATTCCTTCCAGTGATTCTGTGAGGAGAGGAGGTATGAAATGACTTATATTTATATTTATCGGTTTATAGATCTCCTTCCTCCTTGTTGGGAAGCGAGTGACTAAGACAGTGTCTAGTCAAGGAAAAGCACTTATATTCTGCCCACAAGCTGCGCACCCGGGGGAGCAGCCCTTTAGCAGGCTCCTGCCTTTGGTGGCTGTTCACATCCACGCTGCATCTGCCAGGAGCTCCCCCTTAAGCAAGTCACCAGATTCCTTGTCCTCTGGTCACGATCAGGGCCAACGAGGGGGCGCTTCTAGCCTTAGGAAATTAGGCATGTTCATTTCATAATACGTAAAGCTGACCCATAAATCAGAAAAAAAAAAGAAGAGAACTAGGCAAAGATAGAAAATGATATTTAAAAAATGAAAACCTACTTATAAAGAAAGTATTTTTTCTAAGTTTAAGAAAATAAAAATTAATGTACAAATGAAGTACCCTTCTCGCCTGTCAGTTAGGCAAAATAAGACAGTGAACATGGAAGAAAACAGGAGCTCACAGTGATGATGGAGAGGTGGACAGTACACGTACCCAGAGGTGCCCAGCTGTTTCGATACTTCATATTTCTCAGTGTCCAGGTGAGTGCTTAGAGGTATATGTGCTTTACATGTAAGGTTACCTAAGGAAAGAGAGAGAAAGATAGAGAAAGAGAGAGAGACTTTATCAAGAAATGCTAATTTCTTGATGGTGATTGTCATCAGAGAAAGAATTACAACTATGACACTTCAGCTTTGGTTTGATTTGGTTTTGTGACATAGTCTACTAAGATGCTGCTGTTACACACCACCACATCCAGTAATTTGGTATTTTTTGAAAATATACACTACACAAAAAAAATAGAAAAAGCTGAAGAAAAAAATACAGAAGTACTGTCCATTATGTGGTATTTTTCTCTGGATTGTACTACACTTGAGATTTTTCCCAGAGTTCAAGAAGACAGCTAGCTGTCCACGCAGTTGACTGGTATAAATCAGAATCCCTAATTCTCAGGGGTTCTCTGATTTGCATCTTCCTTGTCCTGAAGCAGTCCGCTTTGCTTTATGATACTCCCATCAGACTGACTAGTTCACCTGCCTGGAGCGATGTTCAGCTCTGCAAAGGAGGTTCTGAAAAAAAAAAATGACAAGGGAATCATAGAAGAGCCTAGAAGCTCTGTTTCATCATCATTTTTTTTTTCTTCTTTCATAGTATTTGAACTGGTCTCTGGTCTGCTACAATTCCTTTACTGATGAGGAAGCTGAGGCTTAAGAAGTTTTTCGAGACTCATTGTCTGACTGAAGGTGGAGTGGGAACCGGAATCTGTGAATTCAAATTTTCTGTAACAAAGGCTTTCATGCATGGGAATTAATGAAAGTTCTGCTGAGGTTTCTCTGGGATGAGAAGGCACCCACTCTGTGGCTGGTCTTAAAATTGACTTTTAGACCAGCAGCGCGTCAAGAGACTAAATGGGGGGCCAGTAAGATAGTGTAGCAGGTAAAGCTCACAAGCCTGGCAACCTGAGTATGGTCCCCAGAAACTCATAGGCAGGAGAGGAGTGACTTCCTACAGCTGTTCTCTGACCTCCACCCATGCACATGGCATGTGTGTACTCTATTTCATAAACAAGTAAGTAAATGCATACATAAAATACTCGAAAATAAGAGACTAAAAAGATAGGTGAAAAGGCCAGATAATCACTGTATTCAAGAAGCAAGTTAACATAGAGGTTAAACAGTGAAAAAGTTAATCAGAAACCACACATTTGTCTGCTGCTTCTGGCTAATTTGCCTTGGATAAATTACTTGGCCTCTCTGTATCACTGTTTCTTTCACTGTGGAAGTGAGTGAGTATCTATTTCATGGATTGTTCTGTTCTAGAGTTTACAATGTAATACATGAGAATGGTATATGATATGCAATGTGTTCAACAAATGTTAGCTATTGTCATTATTACATCAATTTTAGAACAATCGAAGAAACTAAGCATTTAATTATGTTTCTGCCATATATTGTCTTAAACCACATACTCACATCTCAAAACCATTGCTAGTGTCTTCCTTTGTATTTGACTTGAGTGAGTTTCAGTTTTATAGTCAAGAAGAAAGAATTCAAAACAATTTATTTGTCCAAAAACAATGTCATAAATACATGGTAGTGATTATGGTTCCTTCTGGTTAAGTTCACTGAACACCCATTTATCCTTTATACAGGGCTATATATGACAGCTCAGTTGGCAACAGTGGAGGACTCAGTCCTTGGGGGTCCAATTGCCCAACACCCAGATTGCTGTCAGGAGGGCAAGTTATTCAAGCTGTGAAGGAAGGAAGTGCCCCAGATTCATGCTGCCCTTCTGATAGAAATACCTTGAACCTTAAGATAAGACCTTGCAGAATTCTGGTGTTTGGGGGCAAATTTGCATCTATATGGCTGAGCAGATCTTAAGTCTTAATTCGCTATCTCTTTCTCTGTATCAGTTCTAGACACTAATGCCATTGTGCATTAATCCTGATGTGCCCTTCTGACTCCAGCCCATTTGTTGGCAGAATGCTCATAAAAGAGAGGACCGTATCTTTATTTATAACTAGTTCATAATAAAGTAATGTAATTCTTTAAAAAGTGAATTTCTATGGAATAGAATGTTTTTTAATTTTCCTTTATTTGGCTGTTTAAAAATCGTTTTTCCAAATATTCTAGTAACTTTTTCTTACTTACCTCAAAAATGATCCACACTTTAACCATGGAATAAATTCTTTTGTCATAGTAATAAGAGAGTGTAGTTTTCTTACTAAATTTATTCCATCATTTGGGTGCTAATCGTGTTGTCAGATGAATGCAATCAACTTTTGGCCTTAGTTTCTTCCTGTGCAGAGGAGAGTTTTTGTACCAAATTCTTATGTAATTGCCTTTCACACACACCCATGTCTTATTTCATATAAGCCTAGCCAAGCCCATCATAATCTATAATTGTCCAACTAAATAATGTTTTTTTTAAGATCTGATACCATACATAAAAGCAATTGAATTTAAATTTTCAGGAGACAGTTTGTAGTCCACATTGACCTTGAATTTAACAATTATCCTGCCATGGCCTCCTCAATACTGGAATTACAGGTGCATGCCACCACACCCCACATGATAATTTATTGATAGGTCAACCAACATGGATTATTTCAACCCCATCACACCCTTCAATCTCTTTTAAGACAGATGGCTGAGTTGGCCACCTGTGTTTAGATGCTGAGATTAGTCCCAATCACACAACTTTGTGGCAGTGGGTGCTCTTTAGAATTCCACGAGCCTTTCTTCTTCCTGTTGGCTGCTGTTAGTATGGTCAGATGTATGCTTTTGCCTCCATGCCCAGCAGAAAGCTTTCTACCACCTACCAGTTGCTCCACATGCAACGGCTCTCAGGTAGAGCTTATCTTGGCTATATCCCCAGACCGACTGTCCGATTCTGAAGGCAGAGTCAGGAGAGGGGAATTTGTATGTTTACAAACGATTTGAGAACACTCTCATGCTCAGCCTGTATTAAAAACTACTCTTCTATTGCCTAGGCTAAAATTCATTTGTAAATAACTGAAAGTCACTCAGACTGTCTTACCCAGAAAAAATTTACCATAGGGAATCGGGAAACTCAAGAACACCAGGGCATGAAGCCTACCTGGGTTTCATATGGGACTACAGCTAGAATGGGAGCACTAAGGAGGGCTCGTGCATATCATCCCTGAACCTGGGTGGATCTCGCAGTCTGTGCAGCTCACTTCAAACCCTCACAGGCTCAGATAGCTGCTTGCTTCTATGTCTTTCTTTGCTTTTTCTCAGCTTGCCACTTTCACCATTTTATGAGCACAGAAACAGATCCAGATTCATCCCTGTTTGTCTGTCCTGATTAGCTTCCCATCTGGGCTAGGAAGATTAGCATGGGTCCATCTAAATTCTTTTTTTTTATTATTTTTATTCAATTATGTGTGTGTGCACGCGCGCGTGCGTGCGTGCGTGCGTGCGTGCGTGCGTGCGTGTGTGTGTGTGTGTGTGTGTGTGTGTAGAACCACCGGCGAATTTGGAAACCACCATGGACGCCTCCACCTCCTCCTTGTTTACTCTGCCCGGGATTCACAGGCTCCGCCCACCAGGACCAGAAACGCAGGCTGCTCTGGTTTCCGCCCGGCTCTATACTTGGGATCTGGGATCTGAACTCAGGATCTTCTGCCTGTAAGGCAGAGGCTTACAGAGGCTTAACCCCTGAGCCACCTCTCCAGCCCGGGTCCATGTTATTAGCCTAGCATTGGCAATATTTCTGACCTTTAGCCAATCAAATGATGAGGTGTAAACTTGACTTCCATGACCCCACCCATGTATGGATTCAGATTAAAGTAATCTAGATATCTCAGAGTGATTTATTTACTTACTTATTTACTATGGGACTAGAGGTAGCTCCATAAGGTAAGGTGCTACTGGCAAATCTAGAGGCCTGTATTTGATCACTGAAAGCCATGTAGGCATGATGGAAAGAAAAAAAAAATTTTTTTTTGCAAGTTCTCTCGTCTCCAAAAGAGGAGAAGAGGACACACAACATGAATGCCACGGTGCCTGAGGTTTATGAGCAGGCACCTTTCCCTGCTGAGCCATCAACCCAGTTTTGTTATGACAGGATCCCTTATAGCCCAGGTTGACCTGAGACTCACTACTGAACTCCTCTTGACCTTGAATCTTAATCCTCTTGCCTCCATCTCCTGAGTATTGGGGTTAAAGATGTGCACCACCATGCCTGGCTCAAAGACTGTCTTTATCTTTTTCATAGTCTCCATCCCACCCCAACATCTGTACCAAATAACTGTGCTTCTCTTTAATGTTTATGGATGAAATTGCACCCTTTTGCAACAATTTCAATATGTTGGAGGAATTTTCTTGCAAAATTTGCTAAAGTGAACCTTGAATTATCCTGTTCCCCTCCTGTGCCTACTTCTCGTTTCTAAGAAAATCAGAGCTTTGGGAAGTCTGCTTCTCCTGAACAGTAAAGTTGGAGAACAGTAGAATAAGATGGTAAGCCTCTGGCCTGGTCATTTTCTATGATGCATGCAACTTTAAGTTCCTCAGTGAAGACTGTAAGGGAACTGAGGTCATTCATCACAGACAGAGCTGAGATGGGACTGCATGAATTCTCTTTACACAGAAAACTGTGGGTTTTTGTTTACACAAAGGTTAAAGAAGAGGAAATACCATCAGAAGCAATGTGATGTAGTGCCTGGCGCTTCACTAGTATTCAGTGCTATCCTATCAATAGTGTTTACTTAGCAGTATTTATTAGAGATGGCTTGAAGCTGGCCATTTCTGAACCAGTAGAATAAGCTACCAAGGAAAGCAGATAACCTTTCCCTGTTTGTTATTCTTCCATCTTGTCACCATCTTCCATATATGGGATAATTGAAGTCATTTATGACATTCAGCTCTCTAAGAGGTTGAGTTTCATACAGGAAGCAGAATACAGAGCACTGGACACCATTAGGTGATCTCTAATATGTGTTCACTTGTCCCATTACTTCCCAAAAATGGAGGCAAAATACCATTTTTTTTTCTGGACAGTTAGTGGGTCACCATCCTATAGCTTAAAATTCTGATTTTGCTGATACATCCTAAAGGGAGATGAGAAGCAGGAACTTTCATACATTGGAGGTAATTCATCCTCTTGTAGGATAAGTTGGAAGAGAATGTTTAGGCAAAGCATAATACTAGAAACTGAATGAGGATTGAAGGTGAATCTGATTTCTCTCAAGAACAAAAAGAACCGATTAATATATTGCAAATCATAATAGATAAAATAAGATGACCCTTGAGCTATAATACATGATGTAATAGCTAAATAAAAGCTAAATGTGACAGTTGGTAAGTGATGCTTTATCAGATCATCATTAAAGGGCACTAGTAGCTGTCAGTTCTCAGAATACGTCCTAAAGAATTAAAGCAGTAAGGGTTTCTATAGATTTTGTGGAAATCTGAAACTTAGTAGCTAAAGTTTAAAAAAGGAGAGCGGACAGTCTTTAAGGAAAATTTGAAAGGTATAGAATGTAAATACAAGTGACAAATAGATGGTATTCATTGCCCAGTATAGCTACTGGTGGTCCATGGTGGTTTCCAACCATGTCACCACTGTTGCTTCAAATGTTCTTCACACTCTCTCCTTGACCTTGGTTCTGTTCCTTAGATTCTCAACCTCTTGCCAAAGCAGCTTCTCTAGTTTTTACTGTTTTGGTTCTCAGAAGGCATGAAGTCTTTTTTTCTCTCTGACATTATCAGTACACCTCATGAGTGCTATCAACTCTCTGGATCACTTGTCTACCTCTGTGGCAGGAAGATAGGGCCCCAAAAGTGTGGCTGGAACATTTTTCCCAATGAACACTTTCGTTGTAAGAAGGCAGCAAGGTATGCTGGCAAGGCGGAAAGAACACATCCACCCATATGTTTCACAATGGCAAGATTATATTTTCACATCCTTTGGCAAGTCAAATCATTTCACTTATGAGAAAGAAATGATGGCCTTAAATATTGTTTGTAGTAGCAGACACATGTAAGGCACTGCTTCTGTCTCTGGAAGGTCTGGGATAGAAGCACTTCTCAGTCAGGCATCGTCCTCCAGTAGCCACAAAGGCCTGAAGCCGCTGTCTCATTCAGCTGTGTGGAAACCCGAGGTACAAAGTGGTATTGTGATTTATGAACACAGTGTAAAAATAATTAAGTCAAACACTGTAATTAAGACATCCACCATCCTAAACACTTAACATATCCACCACACTAAATACTTCCTATTTGTGTAAAGGACATTTTAAATTTCTCTTAACAATTCTGATGTGTGTATGCAAGTGTACGTACACATCTGTGCACATGCATGTGGAAGCCAGGGATCAATGTCTGATGACTTCCCCAACTACTGCCCACCTTATTTTTTGAAACAGGATCTCTCTCTGAACCTGGAGCACACCAGTTCAACTAGAATGGTTAGTCAGCAAGTCCTGGGATCCTCCTGTCTCTGCCTCCTCAGTGCCGGGATTTCAGGCTCACGCAGCCATGTCCAGTTTTTTACATGGGGGTTGGGATCTGAACTCAGGTCCTCATTGCTTGTGTGTTTTGCCAAGAGAGCCATCTGCCCCAGTTTGATATTTATAATACACAATTATATTGTTATGCAATGAAACATAGCTAAAAATTTAAAGAAAAGTTATTTCTGTTCTCTAAGTGAGGCGTTGTACTCTGACCTTCCATTCCTCCCTTTTCTTTAGCCTCTAACCACTATTCTGTTTTCTGATTCTAGATATAACATATAAATATGAAAACATGTCAAATTTGTTTTTCTGTACCTGGCCTCCTTAACATATTTGCTAGCTTCAAACATTTTGTTGCAAAGGCAAATTTCTTTCTTGTAAAAAACTGTAGTCTACATATGTACATATCTACATATGTACACACATACATATATGTACATAAGTATATAAAATTATAATCTCACATTTTCTTTGTCCATTCATCTATTGATCAGCTTAGGTTGATCCCATAAATTTTTCTGTTGTAAATAGTAATATAATTATCACATGAGTATAGATACCTCCGACAGACTGCTTTCAGATCTGTGGAGATTTGAAATAAGACTGTTATAAGATAATTCTATTTTCAATTTTCTGAATAGATTTCAAACAGTTTTCATAATGCTTGTATTAGTTTGCTCTCCCACTAACAATATACAGATGTGCCTTTTCTCCATATCCCCACCAACACTTGCAATTTTCTGTTTTTTAAATGGTAGCTTGCCTGAGAGGTGTTAGATGATATCTTCTAACTTGTCTTTCCTTAATGATTAATAATATTGAGCATTTCTCATACAACTGTTAGCCATATATCTTCTTTAGAGGATTGTCTTTTGAGGTCCTTTCTCCATTTTCCAGTTAAATTGTCTATTTTCTTTCAGCAGAGTTAAATCATTCATGCATCCTGAATATTAATCTCTTATGAGATGTGTAGTTTATAAGCACTGTCTCTCAATCCAAAAGTTGTCTCTTCACTCCGTTATTTTCTTTTGTTGTATATGCTTTTCATTTCAATGCAATCCCATTTGTTTAATTTTACTTCTATTGCTTACATATATGAAATCAAGTCTAAAAATTGGTCCAGACCAACATCATGTATTTTCCCCTCCCTGTCTCTTTTGATGAGTTCAGAATTTGGTTGTGGGAAAGGTGTCTAATTTTTGGCCCCCTCAAACCTCAAGAAAGAGGATTGACTATATTTTACATTTGTCTTTGAATATGTTTAGAGAACAGAGTGAAAACTAGATAGCATTGGTATTCTATATATTATTTATTTATACCTCATCTCTTTCCAAAACAGACTTAAGATGGCTTTCTTTAACATGATAATTTCACCCATGACATTCAAAAGCCACAAAGACAGAGGAAGAATTTTCCAGGGCACCCTGAAGCATAGCTTATTTGATATGGTTTCCCAGCCTAGAATACCATCAGGACGGCATTGATTCCTTTGCATTGCTTGTAAGCCAGAAAGTCTTATTCTTCCTCTTCTGTTTCTTCCATTGGCAAACCACTCAGTCACTAAGCCAAAAAAAAAAAAAAACTGGGGATCATCTGACCTTCCTCTCCCTTTGCTATCCCTCCATCCACTCAATCACAAGACTTTCTTCCTTGGTACCATTCTCTTCCTGACCTGCCTCTGGTGTCTAAATGCAGGTCTTGAGTTTCTTGCCTGGACCAAACTGACAGATCTGCTTTGAAGTCATTCATCCCACCTGTATATCAGGATCAAAATGTCTTTTCTCACTTAAGAATATGATTGTGCTAGTTCCATGCTTGAGCTCCATTGATGCCTTTTCACTGTCTCTAAGTCTGAGTACAAACTCTTGAGAAAGGTCACAGGACCCTGTGGCTCTGGCATTAACCAAGTTCTCCAGTCGAATCTCTCTAAACGGCTTCTCTGCCTTTTTCCTCCAGTATTATTCTCCCGCAAAAACTAAGCCAACATTACTCAGAGTAGCTGTCATAGTGCACAGAAAGACTGCATGGGAATCCAAGGAAGAAGATATCTGTGCATGAGATAAAACTTCAAAACTTAGGGAGCTTCATCTTTCTTGATCACTGTAAACCTGTACCTCCCCAAGGCTCAGATGAGATAAATATTCCACACAGGCTCTGAAAATCAGCAGGGCAAGACAGAAGTCAAGATGTGAATAACGATGTTAAAGTTAATAAGTACCAAATGACTGTTGGAAACTCTGGAAGGGCATGGTCAAGATAATGGAAAAGATTTGTTGTTTTGTTTTGTTTTGTTCTGTTTTGTTTTGTTTCGAAAAGCACTGGAGATTGAACCCAGGGCCTTTTACCTTTCAGACAAATTCTCTACTACTGAGCTACTGTCCCAGCCCTGTAAAAGACTTTGCTTAAAAATTTACCGTCCAAAACAATTAATGTCGGATTTTTAGTTTTTACAGTGCCAGGGCCTTGAACGTGCTAGCAAGTGCTCTGCCATTGAGCTGCATCTCACCCCCCTCATTCCTATTAATGTCACTGCAGCTACTGTATTTCCTATGACAGGTGTTGATAGCCAATGTTGACTACTTTTTAAGTTAAAAACTTAAAATAGTTTGCAAAGCACACTTTTCTTAAATCCTACCATGTAGCAATAACAGTTTGTAATGGTTTAAAAATGGACAGAATTGTAGAGTAGGTTGTATCCATGGTCATCATCAGAGATTGCAATGGGTTCTTGCTGCTAGGGTAGCATTATACAATACTTTCAAACTCAGGAAACTTATAATAGTAATTAAGATTCTTATTTTATGGTTCTTTGTCATCTTGGGTCTAAATAATTGGTCTTGCATAATTTGATGGCTTGAGGGAAACCTATGAAGGTACTCAACTTTGGATATGTGAATAAGCATAGGGAATACTTAACTATCTATGCATAATTTATAGATGTGTTGAAAAACAAAACTAGAAATTGAAGAGTACCTTTATCTCACAATGGATCTGAAATCAAGAGATCTTTTCTGTAAAGGACCAGAGAATAACAAATATTTTATAGCCTTTGCCCACCCAAATTGTCTTTGAAGCAATTCCCCAACTCTGCCATGATAGTAAGAAAGCAGCTATAGTCTGTGAATGATTAAATGTGACTGTGTTTCTATGAAAATTAGTATAATGAAATTTGAATATCATATAATTTCCACATGTGACATATTTTTCTTTTGTCTTTGTTCAACAATTTAAAATTGTAAAAGCAGTTCTTAGCTCATGTAAAATCAGGGAACAAACTTCCTTAGCACATAGACCAAATAGACACTAGCTGATTATCATAATAAAATCGCAGTCTTGGACCTTCTAGAACTGATCAGCCCCAAAAGAACAAGCCAGGAAGTTCTATCCTGTGTAGAGGATAAAGGAATTCTCTTTTTCGCTCCTTTTTTCATTTTCTGAAGCAGCTGAGTTGATATCCTATATGAACATGGAAAAGCCAAATTGCTCACCTTGTGTTTTCCAAACCCTCAGAGACCAGTCTACATTTCAGACGGCCCAGGTGATGAGTGAGCCTCGTGTTTTCCACGAGCAACCCTATCCTTTAAGCATCTGTGTCCCAGTCATACTTATATATGGAAAGACTAAGTGAAATCTATTAATATCCTAGCTAAAAAGAAAACTATAAAATTACACATATATGCAAGCTTGTGTATATTCTGCAGTTCAAAGTGTAGTCAGCAAAAACAGCATGCATGCTATTGCACTGAGAGGAAATCGGCGTCTTTGAAATCAAATACCCTGCCATTGGCATATCCAGGCTTGAAACCCGGCTGCAGCTTTTAGCTTCCACCACATGTTTACATTGGAAATCTCTCTGTGCGCATATAGAGTTTGTTCTCTTATGAAATCATGTCTCTAGGGAAGGATAATTTAAAGCCATTTCCGTTTGTTATGTCTGAACTGAACTAGACTATTAGGGCTTGTTAACGCTGGATAAATTCGAGCCCTATAACTGCCTTCATCTGCAGATTATAGAATCTGTCCAACAAATTGCATTCTGATGTTTCCAGAATGATGGCTAAGCAAGCAAGAACATTTAAATTTATATTCTATCACCATGACTGTTTTAGGAATCACAGTTTTGACTTTCACGCTTTCTTGGTGTAGCAGAAATGATACACCTCTCAAATGGGCCAAATGCCGAAGTAATTGAGATGCTAAGCTACATCTGCTTTCTTCTACTGCAGAGCGAGCAAAGGCTGGCAGCAGAAAACTGCTGGCAAAGCATCTTTCTTCAGAGTGTCTCCCTTCCCCCAGTCTTTGCATAAATCAATGTTGGGTCCACTGAGATATTGTGTGTGGTCTACATTTACAAATTTCATTTGAAAATTATATTGTGGCAACCATGAGACACATGAATAAACTACAAGAAGTTTCTCTCGGCTAGTGTTTAAGTAAATAGAACTGAGTGACGACAGATAGTTGCCCTGATTTAGTGAAGGGGAGGTAATGATGGCCTCTGAGTATCTAGCTCCTTCCACCTCCGTTCAGCAAACCTATTAAGCACACTTACTGTGATGCTTACATTTAAGTGCTTGAATTATTATTGTTCTCTGTTCTAGATAGTAAGATATTACAAAATAAGAATTGCATCTTCTTTTATGAAACAGCCTGCCAGAACTGTCAGAACAGATTTAGGAAAGTCATAAGTGGGGTGACACCAGGCAATAGTATGACTCTACAGCATGGTATCTGCTGACTGTAGAAAAGGAATCTTTCCCTCATGGCTCCACTGAATTCAGTTCTTTCTAATAAACTTTCAGAAGGCACTGACCTAAGCCTTGACGTTGGTGGCAGAGGTGACAATGGAATATAGGAATAGACAAGATATGGGCTCTAGGGAGCTGGAGAGGTGGCTCAGGGGTTAAGCCTCTGCCTTGCAGGTGGAAGGTCCTGAGTTCAGATCCTAGACCCCACGTATAGACGCCGGGCAGAAGCAGGGACGGCCTGCATTTCTGGTCCTGGTAGGGCGGAGCCTGTGAATCCCGGGGCAGAGTAAACAAAGATGAGGCAGTCCATGATGGTTCCCGAATTCGTCCGTGGTTCTACACACACACACACACACACACACACACACACACACACACACACACGCACAATTGAATAAATAATAATAATAAAAAATTTTAAAAAGATATGGGCTCTGGTCAAAAGGACATTCATTGTATGGTTAGGGAACCTTGATCCAAACAAGACTCAAAGAATGTCAGCTGAAAGACAGATATAGAATAGTAGCATTTGAGTGAGTTTTAACTTGCAAGGTGAATAAAATGGGCTACATGAAGGGAACAGCATAGAATAAGAATTACAAACAATATATAAGAATATGTGGAGAAATTGGGGAAGTAGGTTCTCTCCCTCTTTTCTTCCTTTGTTGTTCTTTTAGTCAATAATCACTTTTGAATGCCTCTGGAAACAAAGCTTACAATCCATGGGAGGAAAAAAACATGTGTCAAAGAAGCCAGAGTAAATAAGTTGCAGCCCCACTCTTTACCTCAAAGCAGAGGATGCATTGAGGGAACTATGAGAGCATTGCAAGAGAATCAGGCACACTTTAGGTCTTTGCTAAGACTGTTCCCCGGGCACTGGGAGCATTATATGATGAGAACATTCCACAGGGAGATGTCATCGTGTACACAGAGTGTGTAAGAGGCAGCAAGACAATGAGGTTTTCTAATGCACAGCCCACAGTGGAGTTTTATCTTTACTCAAAGGTGTAGGGAGACCATCGACCTGTTTCAAGCAAGATAGAGGTTATGGGGGATTAGGAGACAAGATTTGCCTATTGGGAAGATCACTGTGGTTATAGTACAGAAAAGGAATTAGATTGATAAAGGAAGGTATCCTACTGGGAAGCAGATATGATTATCTAGGTGGATTATGCTAGCTGTTTGCACTGGGGTGATAAGAATGTATAGCTGAAGCAGTGGTAGCCGTGGGCTTGGGGTGGAGCTCAGTAGTAAAGCATTTGACTAGTTTGTTCAGGGCCCTGTGTTCCAACCCCAGTGAAAGAGAGTGGAGTGAGAGAAAGAAGAATCAATAAATTCACAGTGTGCTTGATCTTAGAGACATTATCTGTATTGCCTTGAGACACTGAGAAGATATGCCTGGAAGATGCCAGTCTGAGTTTAGTGGTCTGGGTTGAAATTAAACTTTAGGAATCATTTCTATACAGGTGACTATGAGTTAGGAGTGTAGATAAGCAAATAATAATTAAGTGATGGATAGAATTGGTTAATGGGTAACAAGTACCCCTAAGTCCAGGGTCTCTGTCCACACTATATAAACCTCCTGTGAAGTTAAGCAAACAAGTATGTGGATCCTTTTTTATCACCCCTTCCATAAGGAAAAAACAAAATGTAGAAGTACTAAATGCAGTGATGATGTTTTCTTAGCCATAAGATTACTTACAAAATAATAGCATCAGAAAAAGGAACCGTGGTCACTACTATTTGTGGTACACTACAGGAGATGAGAATGTTGCAACTTCTTTTTTTTTTAATTTTTTTATTATTATTATTGTTATTTATTCAACTGTGCGCATGTGCGTGTGTATGTGCGCGCGCGTGTGTGTGTCTGTGTATGTGTAGAACCACGGACGAATTCGCGAACCACCATGGACGCCTCCACCTCCTTCTGCCCCAGGATTCACAGGCTCCGCCCTACCAGGACCTTCTAACACTGTTTTTAACTAGGAAAAAAAATGAAGTTTGTTGCCTATTAAGATTTCATGTTGTTGGGTGGGTAGGTGCCTTAAGTTGGCCCTTGGGAAGCTATGGGTTAGCCTCTGGACTTACTCATTTTCCAAGTAAGAAATAAAAAAAAAAGTAGTGACCTCAGAGAAGTAAATTTTAAATTGACAGCCCCAGTTCAAGTTCTGACAACAGAAGTGCCTATTTGTAAACAGCAACTCAGTTTTGTTTTCCATATAAGAGGATGCTAGTATGATGGTACATGCTTGTAATCCCAGCACATGGGAGATGGTAGGAAGAGGATTGCCATGAGTTCAAGGCTAGGCTGGGCTACACAGCAAGACTGCCTCAAAATAAATAAATAAATGAAACAAGGAGAGAAAGAGGAGGATAACTCCCAATATTAGAGTAGTATCTCAGTACCTTCTACCAATCAGCAGGAATTCTGGTGAAGAAAACGCTCTGGCTATAAGGGACAGTGATGGGCTCGCTGAAGAGGACATTGTCTTTTTATTGGAAGAAGTGTAGATGGCCATCCAATGGACTCTGTTCAGAAATAGTGGAGATAGCACTCCAGCTTTGGTGGAACTAATGGGAATGTGCCTTTTACATCTCTATCTTAATTATTTTTCTCCTGATTGTGACAAAATACTTGACAAGAAGCAAGACCAGAAGGATTTATTTTGGCTCTAAGTGGAAGACATAGCAACAGGAATGACTTGTGGTTGGAACAGTAAGATCATGAGGCCACTTGCTCATACCTGAGTGAACTATGAAGCATCCAGAATTCACAGTGGCATCATCTGGACCCCAGCAGGTCGAGACAACCCCACTCTCACAGCTCTGTTGTGTGAAACATCCATAGCCTTTTCCTTGGACTGGCTCTACTGGGTTCTGAAGCTCTCCTTGGAGGATGTCCCACGTTCCTGGCCTTCAATGGGGCCTTACCACGGTGGGAGTGGGCCTTGCTATACCCCAGGCCTGGTCCTGGCTCTAGTCCCCATAACAATTCACAGTTCACTGAGGTACACACAAGCAGCCTCTGCTCCTGCCTCCACAAACGTGAGTCACTCTCAACTCCTTCCCGCCATTATGGATTATACCCCCAGACCACAGCCAAAATGAGCCCTTTCCCTTCAATACCCTTGTGTCTTTGTTGCAACTTAAGCTTCACCTTACCCTTGTGTCTTTGTTGCAACTTAAGCTTCACCTTCACAGTTTCATGCACAGCCCACTCAGACTTCATGAAAGGAACTCAAACCCATTGCATATGCCTGGTCTCAGTGGCTTTCTGGTGCCTTGGAACAAGTCTGCATGATTCTTTAACTCTTTCATTTGTCCATCCCTGCAAAAATATGGGGGCAGTACCCAAGTCCTGCTTTCTAGCTTGAAACGTAGATCCCCTTTACCATAGCTACAGTAGTCTCTTGAGTTCCTAGGCAGTGCCTGCACAGCTGAACCCGGGACATGACCTCATGCAGTCCTGTGGCACCCTCTGTTCAAGCACTTTTTAATTTTTTTAAATGAATTTGCATTGTGCATTATCACATTCTGAACTGTCAGTGGGTAGAGTCTGCCAGGTCTTGTTCTTAGAGCACCATTATACTTCCAGCTTAAAGTATGAAGTTTCTTTCCTCTTATTCCTCCTCTTCATGTGTGGTGTATGTGTGTGTGCTTGTGTGGGTGCACATGTGTGTGCTGAGGTGGGGGGTACGTGAATGCATGTGCTCAGGCCAGAGGACAACCTCAGGTATTGCTCTTCAGGCTTTGTCCATCTTGTTTGTTGTTGGGTTTGGTTTTTGTTTTTTGCGACAGAGTCTCTCACTGGTCTGCTCACAAAACAGTTTAGGGTGACTAATTAGTGAGCCGCGGAGATCTACCAGTCTCTGTCTCTCCAGCCCTGGTAAGTTGTGTGGCAGTGCATGCTTGTGCTACCAGTTACATTTTTTTCATCTGTGTGACCAAATATCTGACAAAAAGTAACTAACTTGGGAAAGGGCTCATTTTGGCTGTGGTCTGGGGGTATAATCCATAATGGTAGGAAGGAGTTGAGAGTGACTCACGTTTGTGGAGGCAGGAGCAGAGGCTGCTTGTGTGTACCTCAGTGAACTGTGAACTGTTATGGGGACTAGAGCCAGGACCAGGCCTGGGGTATAGCAAGGCCCACTCCCACCATGGTAAGGCCCCATCTCCGTTAAGTTCCATACCCCACCCAAAGCAGTTCGAGCAGCTGGGAACATAGCACTCGAATACATGAGCCTCTGGGGAATATTTTGCAACCAGCCATAGGAATCCCATTTCTTATATTGCCTATTTTAAAATTTTGTTTATTTACTACAGAGAAAGAAACTGTGGGTGAAGAGAGAGAGAGAACACAAATTCAATTGAGCGGTAGGTTAGCTCAAAGTAACTTGAGCATTTTAAAATGTAACTCAATATTATCTAAAACAGGTATTTTGCCAAAAAAAAAAAAAAAAAAAAACAGCCCTCATTTTGTTACCAGCTTCAACGTAAATCTTGAAACAAGAGAAAGTGAAGTAGAACTTGGGCTTCTGGCTCGATTAGATTCTCCAGTTTTCATCCACCCACATGTCTCCTGGGTATTTTTATCTACCGTCTCCTATTCCTAACAAACTCTTTCTGATTCAATTGTTACCTTTCTGATTCTCCTTAAAATAAGGTAGGCTCACTGGTCATAGTTTGAAATTATTCCAGGGGTTTGAGATGTGTGTGTGTGTGTGTGTGTGTGTGTGTGTGTGTGTGTGAGAGAGAGAGAGAGAGAGAGAGAGAGAGAGAACAGAGAGAGAGAGGGCACTGTGTGTCCTTGAGGAGGACCAAGGGTGACTTCAGGAATCATTCTGGATTATTTCTACTTCCTTTTTGCTTTGCTCTGGGATTTCCCAGAGCTGGAAGTGCAAGTTGCTGCTGTTTCCACCTGGCATTTTTATGTGGGACCTGGGATCTGAACTCAGGACCTTTTGCTTTCGAGGCAGTCTTAACCTCTGAGCCATCTCCCTAGCCCGGTATGAGGATTTTTTTAAAATTCATTTTTCATCTGTATGTGTGTATGGGGATTGCATGTTTGCATGTGGGTGTGTACACATGAGTGTGTGGATCTGCATGAATGTGAGCATATATGTGGAGGTCTGAGGTGATACCTGGAACCCTTCTCAACCACTGTTCCACCTAACTGTTTTAAGACTGGATCTCTAAATCTAGTCTGCCAGTCTGGATAGCCAGCTCATTCTGAGGAGTCCCATGTTCTGCATTCTAGAATTAGAATTACAGGTAGGCCTGCATACCTTCTTGGCACTTTACATGGAACTTGATGGTCCAAACTCCAAAACTTTTGTTTGCATAGTAAGTACTTAAACCGTTGAACCATCTCCTGAGTCCCTGATTTTTTTAATACCAATGAAAATAGATGTATTGCTCTTCTTGCTTGTTGTTTTTAGAAAATCTGAAGGTATAAAAGGAAAAGGAAATTCATTAAAGTCATACTCCTAAGAGAAGTAAGCTTGGTGAGCAGTTCTCCAGGTGACTTACCAAATATGCACATTGCATTCATACAGGCTATTTCAGAACACATATTGCACTCCCCTTGCTTGTTGTAATTTCTTTTTAAATGCACAAGTCTGCAGTGAACAAATTTATATCCATTAATAAGGAATAACATCATTAATTATAGTGGCTAAACATAATATTCCTCTAAGTAACTGTGGCATACTCCATTTATGCATTTCCTAATTGTTAGTCATTTAAGTTTTGGGTTTTTTTTTTTACTATCATTAAAAAATGTAACAAGCAAAAAAAAAAAATGTAACAAGCATTCTTTTATATCCAGATTCTATACTTGTCTAACTATGTCCTTAGGATATATTTTTGAGGTAGCGTTGATGGGTCTATTCGTGCTTTAATTTTTACATGTATTACCAAATTGCAAGTCAGCAGCACAGCAATTTATGTGACTTTCAGTGACGCTTATGTATTCTTGATCTCACATTCTTCTAACTGGTAGTTGTTTTTTAATCTTTTGACTCTTATAAGTGAAAACGATATCTTACAGTTTTTCATGTTTGCTATACTTTGGTTTCTGGAGAGAAGATAAGCCCTTCCCCTCCCTCCCCCCAAAATTGTATTTCATCTATAGTAACTTGCTTGCTGGATCCTGCAAGTCTGAGAGGGTTATGGTCTGGTTCATCTATGGAATGCAGGATCCAGGCTATAAATATTTCTTGAGTTGGGTTGTATGATATGCAAACCTGTGGTAAAGAAAATATTGAAAATCATTAGAAAGTTGTTTGGAGAATATCCTCTTTCATGATTAAGTGTTCCATGGAGTTATTGTGTCCTCACAAAAGAGAAACTCACAGGCCAACTGGAGACATGCCAATCCTAGAGAAGGTGGGACTGGTTTGGCCCCTCTGCAGCAGTCACAGCAAGTAGTGACAGAAATGCTGGAAACCTCCCCAAACCTGTACCTGGGGTGTGTGTCTGGGGATGGGAAAGCTCCTGCCGGGGCAGACTGAGCGCACCCCACCTGCTTGGAGCTGCCGCGGGCCAGCCTCTCCAGGTTTTATGATGCGTCTGAAATGAAGTTTTTACTGCATCCTCCCTCCACCTCCCGAAAAAACACGGAGGTGCGGGGGGGGGGGGGGGGACAGAACCCACCAAGAGGAGCAAGCAGAGCTGTCCGAGGTGGGGATTGGCTACTCCAAGAGACCAAGGGAGAGAACCATACAAAAGACATAAAGCACACCTCGCTTTAATCCCTTCCATCCGCCCAGCGCCCCCAGAAAGCTCATAAAGTCTCCCTTTCTGGGTGATTGGATTCCTTTAGCTCAGGGCAGGCGGGCGTTTTGTTGTTTGAGGAGAGGACTGGGGAGCTGGGGAAAGGAGAAAGGCAATCACTGGGGAATGAAATCTCCTAGTTCAAGGTACCGAGCGGTAAATACAAACAGCTGCTGAGAGAAACCCCGGAGGGGCGGCGGGCTGGCTCGCAGGCCCGGGTGGGCACCTCATGCAGCCGAGGCTTCACCTTGTCAGGCCGCTCCTGCTGGACTCAGAGGAATCATCTTGAATGCTGCTGGCAAAAATGTGTGTGGTGGGTGGTGTGTTTTCCCTCTCTAAAAAGAGTGGTTGTTCTTTGCCGGTATTTAGAAGCTGGAACTGTCTGTTCTTTTTGTTTGAAATAAAGACTTTAGAGACCAGTCCTTTCAGACACTGCAAAAAGAAGAAAAGGAGGAAAATTCTCCTCCAGTTGGCCTTTGGTCCGCATCCTTCTGGCATGTTTGCTTTTGACCTTTCGCAGTGTTTGCAAGATGCAGGGAACTCAGCCTGCTCGTCTGGGCTGAGCTCCTGGGTCCCCAACGACAAACACTTAAAACAATCAAAACAATTTATTTGGCAGTTCCAAGAAGGATCTCCTGACGGGTGCCCAGTCTCTCATCTGAACCGCGGCGAAGGCAGAGCAGGATGCATGCTTTTGCCTGGGGCCCAGCCACTCCGTGCCCCCCTGCTCCCTCCTGGCCTGCGCTGCCTCCAGCTCAGAGCCGCTCACTCCTGGAAGACCTTTGCCACCTCACGGTGGAAGTCGTGCTCGCCGGCCGCGTAGCGAGGGCACCGCGCGTGCGCAGAGTACATGGCAGCCGTATTTCCTTGACTGACATCCAGGAAAGTAGGTCAACCTTAGGTGCCCAGCGTGTGGGAGCAGCATGCTGATGACTTCCTTGAGTGTTCACCATGTGTGTTTATCCTAAGCATTTCTAATCCTCCCAACAGTCCCATATCTTACGTGGTATTATCTGCGTTTATGGATGAAATGGAGTCTTAGAGGCTAAAACCCAAGCTTACTTGGTTAATAAATGTCTGGATCAAAGTTAGCACCCAGATCTTACTCATCTGTACTTATTTGAGGATCCCCTGTTAGATTTGCTGAATGAGTGAACTGGAATCACGTTGGATCCTGGGGAAATCTTGCCTGGAATATCAAGAGCCACAGCCTCTCTGCTTGTCGCAGTAGCTTTGTTCCCCTCTTCTTGGGTGCCTCATGTTCATACTCCCCCTTGTTTAACTGCTATGGTGTTGGCGTGGAGAGGATAACCCCATCTTCGTCTTTATCTTTTAGTCTTGATCTGGTCCTTGATCCTCTGCAGTCTTTATAGCTAGCTCCAAAGAAATTAAGCTAAATTAAATGGAGAGGTGTGTGTGTGTGTGTGTGTGTGTGTGTTTAATATCTCTATATGAGTGGGTGTGCTTATTTGAGCAGACAACCTGATCGATGTTAAGATGTTTTCCTCAATTGCTTCTCCATCTAATTTTTTATATGTCATTTATTTGTTTACTTGAGAGAGAGAGAGACAGAGACAGAGAGAGAGAACATGTGCAAATGCATCCCATGGCACATGGGTGGAGATCAGAGTATAACTTGAAAGTCTCTTCACTCCTTCTATCATGTGGGCTTTTAGGAATCAAACTCAGGTCACCAGATTTGTGAGCAGGAACTTCACCTGCTGAGTTATCACACGAATTCCTGACACCTTATTTTTATTTTTTATTAATTTATTTTTCCTAGTTTTATAATTCCTGAAATCTTAATTTATTTATTTATTTATTTTTCCAAGTTTTATATTGAATACTTATTCTTCTTCCCTCCATTCCCTCTCTCCTAACCCTCTCCCTTCCCTTCATCAGTCCATTCCACTCCTCCCGCCCTCCTATCTGGATACTTCTATGGCTTGTCTACTCTTGTGGGGCTTCAGACCTCTGTAGCATACCAAGTTGACCCTCCTCTGGCTACTCCACTTATGGAGGCACTTCCCTTCACTCATCCAGCTCCGCTGGTCCCTAAGGTTTTCACTGTATGTTCTTATCTCTCTTAGTTCCTCAGTTGTCTATGGGGGCATGTTGATATGTCAGTCATTGTGCAGATCTGGTAAGGACAAGAGAATTCCTGGATACAGCAGTCCTGCCTTGAATGGAATCCTGGCACCTTATTTTTAAAACAACATCTCTCACTGAACTTGGAGGTCATCATTGGATTTACTGGCTGTCTAGTAATCTCCCAGGATCCACATATCTCTGCACTCCCATCCCCACCCCCACCCGCACTCTGGCATTATAGACACCCTGCCTTGCCCGGCTTTTACATGGGCACTGAGGATCTTAATTCAGGTACTCAGGCTTACTCATTTCGCCAGCCAAAGCCACTGCTTTTATTCTAAGTGAGTTTTTTAATCTAAATGAGTTGAATATCAGCCATATGAAATGGTTTAAGTTAATACACAGTCTATAAGAAATTGCCTTAAAACGTCCCTCATGGAATTATGAAAATTAGACATGTAGAATATATATAAAAGATCTCTACTGCCTGGCACATAGTAAGCTCTCAAAAAATATAAACGTGGGGCTAGAGATGTGGCTCAGGGGTTAAGCCTCTGCCTTGCAGGTGGAAGGTCCTGAGTTCGAATCCTAGACCCCACATATAGACGCCAGGTGGAAGCAGGGGCAGAAGCAGGGGTGGCCTGCGTTTCTGGTCCTGGTAGGGCGGAGCCTGTGAATCCCGGGGCAGAGTAAACAAGGAGGAGGTGGAGGCGTCCATGGTGGTTCCCGAATTTGTCCGTGGTTCTACACACACACGCGCGCACACACACACACACATGCATACACGCACACTTGAATAAATAATAAATAAATAAACGTTAGTTCTGTGATGTATGAATGCTAAAATATTTAAAATATTAAAATTCCTAAATGGGAATTCTCCAATTATTGCAATGACTAATATCTGTTACTATATGCCAAATGCACTTTTAAGTGTTTTTAAGTATATTTATATTAGCCAATTTTTAAAAAATTTTATTTATTCAACTCTCTGTGTTTGTGTGTGTGTGTGTGTGTGTGTGTGTGTGTGTGTGTGTGTGTGTAGAACCATGGGCCAATTTGGGAACCACCATGGACCACCTCCACCTCCTTGTTTACTCTGCCCCAGGATTCACAGGCTCCGCCCTACCAGGACCAGAAAGCAGGCCACCCCAGCTTCCACCCAACGTCTATACGTGGGGTCTAGGATCCTAACTCAGGACCTTCCGCCTGCAAGGCAGAGGCTTAACCCCTGAGCCACCTCTTCAGCCCCTATATTAGCCAATTTTTATAGCACCCATTTTAGGTGAAGAGTGAAAACACTGAGAGGTTAAGTTAGGGGAGATAAAGGTTCAGACTTGTGGCTTCATAGTGTATGTTTTCTCATAATCATATTACCCTGTGCAAAACATAACCGAAATGCATTGTACTGATTCTACGCACCCTTGCCTCTAGTTTGTTTTTCAAGGAATGAACATGTCTGAAAGCAGATGCTTCTCATGTTTTACACAGTTCCAGGCACTGCTGAGAGAAGGGTAGGCAACCAGACCTTAGTATTCTGATAAACAACTCAGAACGAGCAGAACCTTTTTGCCCCAAACCCAGATTTTCTCAAACTAGTATTTCCCAGTTGCCAACTTGGCATAAAAACCTGCATTACCACAGTTGAGGCTATTTCATGAAGTTTTTTTGGTGCAAAATAGTTTTCATAAAATTCAACAAACTTAGCATTTCTGTTACTCTTGACATTGCAAAACACCACATCTCCATGTTTTGAGAAGCCAAAACAAATTCTATGGATAAACAGAATTTTTCTAACTCATATTATTTCACAAAGTGGTATTGTGCCTACAGTAAATGTTTGGTAAATTAGTATAGATAATTTAATAGTAAAAAAATAGATAAACTGGTACAGTTCATATTCCATAGAAAAACGAATACCTATATCAAAGAATCACACACAGGCACATGCTTTGTGTGTGTGTGTGTGTGTGTGTAAGGTAACAGATTAGTAAGACTCAAAGTCTACCTTTGGCCACTGTGCTTATGTATGTTCATGTATAAAGTGGAAATCTCAAGCACTGCTCTACTTCACAGAGGCTCAGAAAGAAAAAGTAAATAAGAGCAACTTATACATGGGAAGGCATATTTCTGGCTGGGCTGCATGCTTGCGTTCCCACAAATGTCCTTAGGGAGAATAAGGCCACTCTGAACCTTTACTAGCTTGGCACCATGTTTGGAAAAAAACAGTACTTGTTGAGTATTGATCTTCACTTTGCTCCACCGTCTTCCCTCCCCATCGTCTTCATGCTCAGCCCCCCCCACACCCCATCTTCCTGGCCTCTGGAATCCCCTGCTTTGTCTGTTCTCTGCCTCAGCTTCCAGCCAGCCTCCTCCACCTCTCCTGCTGGTCCCCTCTGACCAGCCCTCTTCTGACTCAAGACACCCATGAAAGAGTGTGACCCCAAGGGACATCAGGCACTTTGTGGGGAGGGCCAGGTAGAGGCCAGAGTGACCAGGGTGAGCAGCAGGACAGGCAGAAAGATGCTTTGCGGCTGGGGAGCCGGAGCCTAATCACAGGCAGGATGGAGGCTTCTGGGGCCTACAAGCCTCTTTCCACTGTGCCTGGAGGGATCTCATTGGAGGACCGTGGGCTGTGGAGGGCTCTGCTCGCCAGCAACCCCCTCCCCCAGCCCCTCGATTCTCTTTTCTTCCGCAGTGACACACACTACTGTGCCGCTGAGGTCATTTGTTTCCCACAGCCTCACAGGGCGCTGTGGCAACAAGGGGGACAATGATCTCTCACAGGAATGATGGGAGGCCTTGTTTTGCCTTAAATAAGCCCCTTCAAGGGAGCAGTAAGGTCTGTTGTGTGTGCAGTTTGTTTTTTCAGAAAATCCTCTTGCCTGTAGTTCCAGTGTGAAGTACTCAGACAACTTCAATTGAGGACATAAAGAATCTTATGTGTGTGTGAGAGGGTCTAATTTTATTTTTATTGCTGCTTTGAGACCAGGATTGTGTTTTCCCTTCTAGCAGTTACCCTTTTCCCACTCATGCGCTCTGGGCTCCAACATTCTTTGGATAGTTTTAGGCAGGAATTGGCAGGTGCTGGGGGCAGTGCGATGCCCCCGTCTCCCCGCTGGCCTCTGATTGCCCTCTCCTTTGGTGAGAGCTCAGCAGGAATTTGGAAATGTGCTCCTGCACACACACCATCTCATCTTGGGTCTGAAGAAAATGCTGGAAAGGGGGTATGAGTGGGAGCAAGGCCAGTCTGCTGTGCCACTCCAGGTAGACGCTGCATTAGCACCAGAGCTGGAGGGAATGAATACATGGGAAGAAGGGGGCTTGCATGTGAAATAAAGATAAGTTCTGTGCCTGATTCAGCTGTGTAGTGAGGAAAACTGTGAGGTATTCTACTCACACCCCCATAGTGCTGGTAGAAAACAAAGAACGTATGTGCCATATGCTTGTGTCCAGTGTTTTAGATCTGCAAACCATGGAACACACTTTACCACTCGTTCTTGCATGAGCAAGCATTATTACCCATCAAGGCTGCGCACCTGGTGAATCATTCTGTATCATCCAATCTAGATATTTCATCTGGAGAAACTGAGGTTAGACATATTAATGTCTGTCCCAAGACTACACAACAAATTAATTTCAAGATTTTAGATTAAAACCAAGATCCTTTGCTCTCCAGGTCATTAGCTAATCAGTGTGATCTATGAATTCTTTCTCCTTGTTAAAAAAAAGCCAATCAAGACACTCTGTGATCTAAGCCATCCAAGCGGTACATATCAGAAAACTAACTGTATAAAATGTTCGGGTGTCTGAATTGCATTTTAAAGCCATCTTTTCTTTGATTTTTATAAATCCTATTTCTGCTAACAAAATTTTGTCACTTCTGTAATATCAGGCTCAAAAGCTATGGGCTTTTTGATCAGGACACTAAAATGTGTTCTATTTTTACCTTCTTCATTTCCTAACTTTTTATAGTGACAAATTGAAAACTTTTTGTGAACTACGTAGGAAGAAGAATTTTATAAATGTGTCTGTGTTTATTCTCTTATAAATACATAAAAATCCAAAGACCAAATATCATTTTGTGGTAAATTAAGGAATATTTTCTCAAATATTTTTAAAGGAGTCATCTTGAGCTTAATAAATATCTTCAGGATTAATTCTTTTCTTGGCAGTGTCATCTTAACTCTAAAATTAAGGTCACAAATTCTAAAGTGGGAGTCCTGGAAGTTTGATAAATGGATTGACATATTGCTTTATTTCTCTGCACCATCTGTTATATGATTATTCTCAACCGATGTACTGTTCATCAGCTCAAGTAATAAATACTCTATAATCAATTCCAACAGATATCCTGTGTTCTTTCTGACAGTGATAGGACATTACCCAGACCATCCTGTCTGGCCATGATAAAAAAGAATCCTAGTTTTAGAGACTAGGCTGACTTGTGCTTTGTATTCATTGTAAAAGAAATAACAAACAAAATAAACAAGTAAAAATTACCAATATAATAGTGTCTGTGACAAATGACGAATGGTAAAAGAAAACCCATGAAGTACGGTCATTAATAAACTAACTTGGGAAATGTGTGACTTTAGGAAAGTACATCCCGTGTATTGTCAGCCGTGTGCCCCTGATATTACATAGCATTCCTAGGAGTTCATCTGTCTGTCTTAGAGCTTTTTGCCTACTTAACACCGCCCACCACATCTTCCAAATACATAGAAGAAAGTTTCATCAAATCCAAAATGGTAACCAAAAATGGTAAACTGCAAAGCACTGGCAGTAGTGGCCTTGGGAGCTGGTAAATAAATAACAGGCTTGTTGTCCCACACCCTAGTTTAATGCTCTCAAGAGGTTCTTATGTTGCTCGCATTAGTGGGCATGTAAATGAAACCCCTGTTGGCCTTAGCAGATATTGGCCTCTTCCTTGACCTTGTTTGACTGAAACAAAAAGTCATTGGTGGAACAAAAATTCAGAGCTCTGAACTTGGTTGAAAGAAAAGGGCAATTCTCTGAATTGGGTAATTGGATCACCCTCCCAAGTGCCCTAAGGCTTATATCAAACATATAAGAAGGGGATTAATAACTTCAGTGTATAAATGAGCTTCAGCCGGCTTCTAACTATAACATTTCACTCTCAGGAGCTTTAGGACATAACAGATTTTTTTTTTTTCAAAACATTTTGAAGTGCTCTTTCTAGAATTAGGAAGAATCTGTAGACTACTGTCAAATACTTGTAATTGTGTTATGGTTCAGTTTGACAGGCCTCTACAAAATGGCTGCTTAACGAAGCTGCTCATGAAGTGGATTAGATTGAAAGAAGGATGGCTATAATATTTTTCTTGAAATTGTATTTGACAGTCACTTCCATAGTTGTGACTTTCTGATCTAAAATAAATTAGATGTGTCTATAAAAAGGAAAATTCATCATCTTCCTATTTCTTGCAGATAAGTTTGAGGACTCCAAAACTTACTACTCACATCTTTATGTGTCAGTCATAATGGTCAACCGAAGGACAGGAAACTTTTTTATTTATTCATTTTTAATTAGTTTAGTTGCTCATTCAGTGTCCCCAGGCTTCAAGATATAAATAATATAAAGTAGAGCAAGAAGATATTTGAAAATAGGTTTGTAAGAATTAGAAGAACACACAAAAAAGGAGCCATTATTTCTTAGGAACGTTGAAGTGCAGTGAAAACTAAAGGAGGCAGCAAAAGATAAACTCATGAGGCAGAAAAATGGAGAATAATATTGCAGGAAGAGGTCATGATATTTAAAAGCAGTATATAATCTTTAAGGCAGAGTTAATGACCAATCTGGCCCAGAGTCAGTGAGGTAAGTTAAAACCATTTTTCTCATAGAGAAAGATCAAAAAGCTGTTCTGCAGATCTGAGAGGGGGGTGTTTATTAGTGATCGAGATACCTTATTGGATAAAATAGGGGAAAGAGGAAAGAAACCTATAAAAATATTTAAGAATATATTATTTTTAAAATATATCTTTATGAGTTTGGACATCTTTAAACATCTGACAACCACATAGAAAAGAGAGCTCTTAGGGAGCATTCTAGAATGCTTACTTATTCTTATCTTAATGGCTATGTATCTATTGAATGTCAAAAAGAGCAGAATCATACATTTGATTGATGAAAGGCAGAATATTTTTATTACTGAGGAAATATTACCAAAACCAGTAGAGTTACATTTAAGAGCTAGAATGTAAAAAAGGCAATCAGGAAAGGAGAGACAAGTATTCTTTCTTTTTGCATAATTTTTTTAGAAACCCTGCAACAATACTGCTTTACCTGCATTGTCACAAAAGAATAAGCAGACTCAGAGAAATTAGATAACTTCCTCAGCAAAGCCCGCGCCCTTTCTATTATCCATTCACCCACCATCATAGTTTAACATTCAGGCTAATGGCTACCTGGCAGAATATTTTAATTCTCTTTTATTTATTTTTATTTTGCTATCAATCATGGTTTCTAGCAAGAGATAGCAAATATATTTTTATCTTTAGGTTTATAGACTTGTAGTTTCTCTACATTGTTGCTGATAAAGTTATCTGGTTACAGCTGCTTGTCCAGCTTGGCAGGAAAACCCACATCAACACCAAGGGCCAAGGGGAACTGGCTGCACCATCTTCACATAAAGGCTGAAAGAGAGATGATCCTTATTTGCCAGACCAACATGTCTGGCTAAGTATGCAAAAGAATGCCAACTTTTTCAAACAGTTCCCTCCATTTTATTCACCTGCCCCTGCCCCGGGACTAGTCTAACCCACCATGGGTTGGGTCTTCCCTGTCAGCTTGACAATCTCCTGAAGGTTTGCTCTGGGTTTAACTCAACTTACTAATTCTCTACAGACATGCTCAGAGCTCAAACCCTCAACTGTATCTAACTATGACAGTACTGCATGGACTATTATGTTGGAATTCTATGCAGCTTCTCTCACATACTCTATGGTAGGATGATAGCGATGTATAAGCTGAATATATGTCATCAGGGAGGCCTGTATCTGTACTTCATCTCGAAAGTAAAGGATGAAAGAAGTCATTTAAAGACTTCTGCAGAAAAAAATAGGAAACACTCTGTTGTTGCCTAGGTGGAATAGACCTATTTATAAGAGATTTGCTAATGATCGAAAGGTAAGTTAGGCTTAAGTGAAGTAGAGTACAGACATCTGAAATGTGACTGCAATTCAAGTTTGGTTTGTGTGGGGATTTTTTGTGGCTCATTTTTAGGATAGCTGCTCAGATCTGTTTGTTACTTTTCACTGTTGCTTTTCTCTTTTTAGGCTATTGTATTTTCCCCTTTTGTGTGAAGTGAGATGGCAACCACAAAAAAAGTAATAGCCTTGGCTGTGGAGTTCCTTGGTCCGGGAGGTTAGAAAGTACTAGCTCTTTTCCTTACAGCTAGCGCTTTGCTTGTCCTGAAGAGGCTGATGATTCATCCCTCTGGAGAGATGAGACATGGTTCCATATTGATATCACCCATTGGGCTTTTTGCTTGAATCCCCAGATTGTTCAAGTGTTTGTTGACTTTTTATCCAAAAATAAAAGTCACTTAAGTCAAATAGCCCAGTGCCAATGGGCCTGCTATTTGTAAAGCTGGAAACCCATTTAGGAAGCCACCTTCAGGATGTTCTTGGCGCTGTGTCAGTTCGGGCGCACTGCCCTTTAGCACATTAGCTCTTGCACAGATTGAGTCCACTGAGCTGAGTTATGGAAGCCTAAACCCTCTCAAAAACTGAAGCACTCAGGAAATAGTGTTCACGATCCACCAAGCATTGCCATATGTCACCAGAGGTCTCTCTGGGTTGTAGCATTGCTTCGTGTTAGGGAAAATATGAAACTGGGGTTCTACTTCTCTCAAAGATTACATGCTAGCTTGCTTGGCTTTGAAATTGTGGCATAACTCAATAAAATTCTTTTGTCACAAACTCTTCTGGTCTTTAAATTAAGCTACATCCTTTGCTTTTCCTTCTAATGCATGCTAATTATTTCTGGCTGTGAGATTCCACTCAGATCCCCTTTCATTGGTTGGTGCAAGTTGCACAATTAGTGCTTATGGCCCAATCATCTGTCTGGGTGGCTCAGAAGTCATTTCTGAACAGAAAATATTATATACTATATATATTTTTAAATTATTTTTCTTATTTGTGTTGCAAAACAAAATCTTTGAGAGGATGACTTTCTCACAGGATGTGGAAATGGTCTTGGACAGGTCCAGAGTTAGTGGCACAGCTGATGTTTCCTGAAAAGGGATATCTATATCTAGAAAGGGAAAAAGACAGTTATGTATATAGCAGAAAAATGATGCCTAATATATTTAAAAGAATGAAAGAATTTCCCTATTTTATAGTCTGTCTGTAATGACATATAGACATTGGCAGGAATTGCAGTTTATGTTTAGAATAAATATTTAAAACTCTTTGTCAGAGGCCAACTGATAGCAATGGCAACAATAACAGCATCTACTTGTGGCACCTAATAGTTTGGAATTTATAACATGAATAGTTTGGTATTTATAACAGGCTAGTAAGGCTGAGAAGTTCACTGGAGAGGGCTAGGCTCTGTAAAGTCTAAGATGGGATATGTAGAGCCTGGCAAAAAATTAGAATTTTATTATAAGCATGACACAAAATGTTTTACTTTTTTGTGTTTATCTAGAAACTATCATTGCCTCTTCTTCCAAGATGACCCACTTCACTGAAGTTATGTATCCCAAGACATGTAGGGCAAAACTGCCCCAACTTAGCCTATCCCTTTCCATGCCACTTAGAGGCATTTACCAAGATAAGTTATCACTTTACATCTGTACTTGGCCTTTTATTTGTGAATGATCTCTTGGCTCTTAAGTCTGCATGTACTAGAGACCCAATAATAAGGGGTGGGGAAGAAGAGTTTCACAAGGAGGACTTCTCGGAATGTATTTGGCTGCTACTCAGATGCTGTCAGTTTGCTGAGGTTTGTTATAATTCTGATATTTTAAGATCTCCACTTTATGCTTGGAAACTAAAAAGTTAAAACACTGGGTTTATGGGTAATTAAGAAGAAATAATGGAACTAAGCTTAAAAACTTTTGTTTTTCTGGAATCTTCTGGAATGGCAATCCAAGAACCAAACAGAACTTCCTCTACCTTGATAATGTTGACGTTACTTTTTCATTACTTTTCACTACTTCTCTACAAAAAAAAAAAAAAAGGCCTGCTGTGATGAATTCTAATCATAGGGAAATGATATTTGTTTTGTACAAATCTTACAAATAAATGAAGGAAAATACAAATAGTATCCTATTAATTAAATTAAATCAGCTCCTTTGAAGTAGTGTAGGTCTGCTCTCATTACTTGCTAAACAACTAGTTAGTTGCCACTGCTTCCAGATTGCCCTAGATGTGCTGTATTTGTCATATTTAGTTCTGCTGTATTATTCACACTTCACATTTCACAAATTGGGACATGGTGTTCCCAGAGAGGTTGAAATGTCCTGTCCAGGGCCATATATCTAGCAACTAAGAGAGTCAAGATTCTAACTCTGGTCTTTCTGTTCCTCAAGCTCTTTCTACTGTACTACATTGCCTACGGTGTGGTCAGTTTTAATAATAATGGCTTAATTGTTGGCATTTGTGATTTTCCTTCATCTGAAGAGCTAACTCTATGTTATAGTCCTTGTTTATAATTTGGAGAGAGAAAGGAATGAATTACCATTTATGGCTTACCTTATATGTGTCACTTAGAATTTTGTAGCCAAACAGGTTATATTTATTATCTTCATTTTGCAGATGAGAAAATAAAACTCATCAGAAGTTAAGTTGCCCAGTGTCCTCCAGCTTATAAAGAAGTTAAGAGTCACCTCTGGTGTTGTCCCTCAGGAAACCCTAGGCTCCACTAGAGCAGGAAATTTTGTTTTTAATAGTATTATATCCCTAGTGCATAGAATAAGGTCTGATTCTGAACATATTCTAGATGTTCAGAAAAAATATTGAATTAATAGCAAATAACATGCTGTGAGATGCAATTAGAACACAATGAGCCTTGGATTATACTTTCTAATATCTTCCAATAAATGTTGACATGACACAGTGATTCTGTGATGTAACCAATGAGTGCATCCTTGCAAAACTCTTACTAACAGTTGTACAGTTAAAGTAGAAAAGTTGTTATTCTGTTGGGGGAAACTGAGGCATCAAGATTACCCTGGTAAAAACTCCACCAGTCTGTGAACAGTTTGTGGCACAACTAGAATTTTGAGATTCTCACCTTTATAGCCTTAAGCCACTTAAAAACACTGTGGTCCTGGTAAGGTTACAGCTTTCTATAAATCTGGTACTTAATCATATAAAGAGATGGCAATTTATCTTAAATACGCGCCTCATTATGGATGTGACACACTTAGCACAGATGGTCTCAGAAGTTTTTCCTGGCTTCCCTTGCCCTAGCAGTATCTAGTATGCTAATGTCAATATTAGCTTTACTGTTTTAGGTAACTTTGGTATGCTTCTCATTAGCTGGAACCATAAAGGGTTCAGTTTTACCTGCGCTGAGGGATCACTAAATTCCTCCTGGCATCTGCGCGCACAGTCCCATGTCGAAAGTGAGGTCATGTTTCTCCTGGATTGTGCCTGTATCTGATGAGCCTGGGCTGGCGTGAATCCGAGACAATGAAATAATCACACCCATTAGCTCACCAGGGCCTTATTAAGATGTGGCCTGGCTTTCCATCCATTCCTCCTGCTTGGAAAAACTGACATAGTCATGGTTTGTAAAGGTTAGTGGAGATGGAGCTGCTTCTGCGACTAAACGTTAGCACTGCCCTGATGAAACTTGTGATAAATCTGCTGCTCCATCTCAGGAAATAACACTTCAAAACACAAGGTACAGGGGTCTTTCTTTTTCTAGGTAGCTCTGACTATCCAAGAACGTGTGACAATCCTCCTGCTTCTGCCCCCCAAATGTTGGGATTACAGATATGGGCCACCATGTGTTGTTTAAGTGTGTGTGTGTGTGTGTGTGTGTGTGTGTGTGTGTGTGCGCGTGCCAGCATGTGTGTCAAGGCATACATATGGAGATCAGAAGACAACTTCATGGAGTTAGTTTTCTTCTTTCACCTTTACGTGTATTCCAGGGATGGAACTCAGCTCATCAGCCTCAAGCCATTTAT
Organism: Typhlomys cinereus; assembly: GCA_023101885.1. Taxonomy (NCBI): domain Eukaryota; kingdom Metazoa; phylum Chordata; class Mammalia; order Rodentia; family Platacanthomyidae; genus Typhlomys; species Typhlomys cinereus. Next base: position 1,174,442 of record JALPQD010000452.1, read on the forward strand.
CACTGAACTATCTTGCTGGTCCTGACACCCACATACTGAAGGTTTAGTTCTGGTAAACAAATGTAATGATTGAATAATGGTTTTTGTTTATCTTCCTGTTGCTATCTGGTACCATTATGCTGAATCTTCTAGGCCAGTCTCCCTCCATGGTGTTTTTGTAAGGGCCCTTTCCTATACTTGTGCCTGCTCCTGGTATACACGTCATTTGTACATCCAGGTTACCCTTTATCTTCCCCACAGAGCCCTTTTCACAGTCACAGCATCCATCGCTTGTGTAATTATCTGTCATTTCTCCAGCACCCAAGTCTTTGTTTGATACATTTTTGGCACTTAGCAGATGTTCCCTGGATGGATTAAGAGATTAGCTGCTTGAACTGCAGTGAAAAATAAATGTGTTCCTTATATTGGCTTAGGGAACCTTATTCTGTGTAAATTTGATAGGATATTTGAAATGTTGAAATTAGCTTAAGTGAAAATCACAAAGTTTAATGTTTCCAGAACATTGATCAAGTTCTTTTTCTTAAAATGTAGTACTCCTGAGGACCCAAGGGTCTTACACCTACTCCTAAACTAGAAACTTCTAACAGAGAAGCCACCTGCTACTTATCCCATGAAAACCCAAGGCTTTTACAAATATGATGGTGTTATAACTCTATAGCTCATATGATTGTTCACCCATCTAGAAAAGAATCTATTTTCCTTGCTCATTTCTTTGGAGACATGCAGAGCTGATACAAATCAGCTATTCTGTCTCTGCTTTTGTGTCTATTACCTTTTGAATCCATCTCCCTTCCCTAAACCACACATAGAAACTAACTGTCCAACTGTGATTGGTTATTTGAACAGTCACTGTGTACTTTGTATTATACGCTACAATTAGAATATCTCAGTTTTATCTTGTTCACTGGATCTTCTAGTGGATAGTACACAAGAATGAGAAAAATTGGACTGGAGAGATGGCTCAGGGGTTAAGACTTTGCCTCATAAGCAGAAGGTCCTGGTGTCCCGCATAAAAATGCCAGGTAGAGACCGCAGAGTCCCTGGTGGGAAGAACCTGGGAAACACCAGAGCAAAGCAAAAAGGAGACAGAAGCAATCCAGGATTATTCCCAAAGTAACCTTTGGTCCTTCACAAGGACATACAGTGCCCTTTGATATACACACACATACACACACACACACACACACACACACACACACACACACACACACGCGCGCGCGCGCACGAAAAAAAATAAATAAAGCTTAAAAAAAGTAAAAGAATGAGAAAATTATCAAAGAAGAATCTGATGTGGGGCAGTTTTTTTTTTCTTCAGTTTTTCCAGTGATCCGATGTCATCAGTTGGGGAGAGAATATTTCAGAGTGTTCTACAGTTTCCGGGAAAGTCATAGTACCTGCCAACACATTTGTTCAGGGACCCAAGTAGAATGGCATGTTGTGTGTTCCGTGGTATTCAAAGACCCCCTAATACCAGAAGTTAGACCCAGTTTTGGGGGGAAAGTATCAGCGGAACAGAACCAGTCAATTCTCTCAACAGATTGCAGTTGATAGTTGCTTGATAAATCAGTCAGGCTAAAAACTTTAAACAGGCAATGGTAAGAATATACTTTCTAGACTTACAATGAGCTCATTATCCAACCGCCGGAAATGACCAGAATCATGGGCTGGCTAATTATATGTAATTCAAAGGCCATAATGCTTCAGTCATTGTGTGGGAATATTCATAAAGCACTTGAGTTCAGCTCAGATAAAAGAGGAGGAATGCACTCAAGGAAGCTACAGGCTAAAAGTCTGGAATGTAGGTGATATAATATGTTGTTGGCCTGAAATAGAAGGGTTCAGAATATCACTAAGTTTTGCAAGCACACCTTGGAAGAGAAAGTCCCTAAGTCTTTCCCAGCTTTCAGATGGGATGTAAAATGAAAGGCTTTCACTTTACTTGTGGTCGTCTAAGTCTACCCTATTTTTCTAAGGAAGGGAAGCAGTTGCCTTTACATCCTGGCCAGATTCCCAACATGAACAGGGTGGCCCCATTTAAAACAGGCTGTGGATGCTTCTGAGCGAGGGAAAGGGTTAGTTGTAAAGCACCATGTGTATGTGGGTGTTTAATGAATACGAGCTGATTAAATTGGCCACCCTGAATTATAACCTCATACCTTCTATAGTTCCTCTGTATTTTATAGCTCAGGACTGTATTCTTCATACTTTTCTGCCCAAACTTGTTAGACAAAAATACCCCTGCTTTTAAAACTGCTTGTATTTTCCATCCCACGCTTCTTTGTTTCAGTGATGAGCACAAGAATGTGGCCTTGGAAATACCTTCCTTTCAAACACAGGCCCAGCTGGTGACCACTGCAGCAGCCACACCCACAGCACTTCCCCTCCAACCTTCTTCTCCATCTGCTTCCCTGTCTCTGAACTAACACAATGCCAGTATCTGTCTGCAGCAGATAGCGCACTCTACCAGGAACAGAGGAGGCCTTGTCTACCGAAGGAAAAAGCACCGTCCTAGAAATCAGGGGACCCGAGCTTAGAACTGCATTCTGCTAATAGCCATCTGGTGACGAAGTGGGGGTGTCATTTTTTTCTTCACAGACCCGATTTCCTTTCCCCATAAAAGGCAAGAGTACAGCAAAATCAATATTTCTCAAATTGGGGGTTTTGAGTTCTTGGTGTCTTCAAATTCCATGATAATTTGCAAATTCTACTAACACTCTTTTGTGCTTTTACCATGAAGATTTTTAAACTTTAAAGATATATTTTATAATTAAGATCTCTCAAAATATGTCTTAAATTCTTCAAATAGATGATTCTGGAACTTAACATTTCCTAAAGGCTTTTGAATGTATTTTGGAAGTCTCGACAATTTTTCATTTTTAAAAAGTATTTGGGGCTGGAGAGATGGCTCAAGGGTTAAGACTCTGCCTCTCAAGCAGCCTGAGTTCGGATCCCAAGTCCCACATAAAAACACCAGGCAGAAATAGTGGCAGTCCATATAGGATGATTCCTGAAGTCACCCTTGAGCCTTCACAGGTACATATAGTGCCCTCTTATATACATATACACACACACAAATAAATAAAGTTTAAAAAAGTTGAACTTTTGAGTGTACTATATACTGCTATCATTTAAAAAAAATAAAAAATAAAAAGGACTTAATATTTATCATCTCATTTTTTGAAACACTAATTCCGTACACTCGAAAATTGAATATAGAGGTAATAATCATGGCTTTAGGTTGCAGAGATGCCTGGCAAGGAAGAACATTTGCTGCACAAGTATGAGGACCTGAGTTCAAATGCCAAGTCTACATAAAAACCTGGGCAATCACAGTCACTGGGAGCACAGTCACTGGGAGCACGGTCACTGGGCAGCAGGGTCACTGGGAGCACGGTCACTGGGAGCACAGTCATTGGGCAGCAGGGTCACTGGGAGCACAGTCATTGGGCAGCAGGGTCACTGGGAGCACGGTCACTGGGAGCACGGTCATTGGGCAGCACGGTCACTGGGAGCACAGTCACTGGGAGCACGGTCACTGGGAGCACGGTCACTGGGAGCACGGTCACTGGGAGCACGGTCACTGGGAGCACAGTCATTGGGCAGCACGGTCACTGGGAGCACGGTCACTGGGCAGCAGGGTCACTGGGAGCACGGTCACTGGGCAGCAGGGTCACTGGGAGCACGGTCACTGGGAGCACGGTCACTGGGAGCACGGTCATTGGGCAGCACGGTCACTGGGAGCACGGTCACTGGGCAGCAGGGTCACTGGGAGCACGGTCACTGGGCAGCAGGGTCACTGGGAGCACGGTCACTGGGAGCACGGTCATTGGGCAGCACGGTCACTGGGAGCACGGTCATTGGGCAGCACGGTCACTGGGAGCACAGTCACTGGGAGCACGGTCACTGGGAGCACGTTCACTGGGCAGCACGGTCACTGGGAGCACGGTCACTGGGAGCACGGTCACTGGGAGCAGGGTCACTGGGCAGCACAGTCATTTGAGCATCTGTAATCCCAGCACTGCAGGGGACAGAGACAGAAGGGACCCTCACCATGTCTCAAAGGAATGAGGTAGAGAGTGATAGAGAAGGATATCCGACTTCCTCTTCTGGATTCCATATGCATACACACGCATACACACACGTCTTAGTTTTAGCTGCATTATTCTCATCCTACTAATACTTAAATACTCTTGGATGACTCTGGAATACTTGCATATTTTACCACACAGTCTGCTTCTGTTTTTATAATTGAGATATTTCCTTTTCACAACCACTGTATATTGTACAGAGTTTGTTTCTTCCCATAGCTTCTTTATTTTTTTTTTCATAAGATTCATAGCACCTAAGCTATTGGTGAGTAGCCGTTTTCCTCACATTCCTCCAACCTTGTGAAGGTTTCAGTTTTGGTTGAAGGGGAGAGAGGTACTATTCTCGTCAGTGAGCCTGAGATTCAGCATCACAAAAGTAGCTTATAGATACATTTTACTTTATAGTGCATTTGTTTGCAGTATGTTTTGATTTTCACTATAACATTGTTTGGTAAATAAAACAGGTAGCATGACACTCCCCCTACCAACCCCCCTATCACATAGAGAAGGACATTGATCCAGAGAGAGCTCCTCATATCATCTGACTCACTCTGCTTGTCCTGCCCAGCAGAGCTTCTTACTTCACTAACATCAATATAGATTGGGTACCTGTTATTCACCACATTGCACTGTTCCATTGTTATTTGTTCCAGGAAATAATAAGTGGAGTTTCTCATTCAAGAATAGACTGACATTGTGTAAATCATATGTCATCATTTACTGAAAGACTTAGCCAGTCTTAGTTTAGTTCCTGGTACATAAAAGTACTCAATATTTATCAAATGACAAGTGAATGAATGAATAAGTGTCTTTAAAAAAATCCTTCCACTGGGTATGGTAGTGCATACTAGTAATTCTAAGTACTAGGGAAGCAGTGACAGGAAGATCACTACAAGGTTCTCCCTGTGGAAAAGAGAGGCATTTTAGAGAACAGTAGACGAGCAGATAGGCAGCCGTAAGGATGGCTGACAGGACAAAGAAACGATGGGAAGACAATTTCCATGGTCAGGCCATGTCTGCCTCTCCCACAGTGTGGTTTGGCTACTTTCCCACTGCTTCCTGAGAGAACTATTAGTGACCAAGGACATCACATTTTAATCAAGGCAACTCTTGCTGGGCTGGTAAGCTAGGCTCCCATGGGTATGGTGAAGTTATAGCAGGGTGAAGATGGAGGCTGCTGGTCACAAAGGGATTCGCTCACTCCCTTCCACTGTTGGCGGCCACTATGGTATCTATAAACATATAGTGTGTTTTCACATACTCATAAATGCCGGTTATTGTCATATGACTGCATTGTCTATGGAAGTGGATTGCCTGGAAAAAATAATTCCTTTTTATTTTTACATATCCATTGTTCCTGGAACTACTTTCTGAAATTCCAGGCTTTTACTTTGCTGTCATTCCCTTAAATTGCCCCTTTGTCAAAGTCTCTGGGTTCTAGACATGTTCTTGTGCTTAAAATGTGCCTCTGACTAGCTTCTGGGAACTATGTAAGATGATCTGGCTTTGGTCAGCCAATAAGGAGGTGACTTTCTCTTCCAATTAGTCCTCTCTGACAGGGCATGTTGATCATCTTGAAAAGCTAAGAATGTTGGAGGAGACCAAAGTGAAATTGCAGAGCATAGTCACTTAAGCCAGACTGAAACACGCATTATTAGCTGACCACACACATGGGCTCAAAATGACATCTCACTCAGGATGGAAAAGCCAAGGGTTGTGGTTATTGCTCTGTAAGTCCCAGATGTTAGAGTTAATGTGCACCTGTGCTTTCTGCCAGGTAGTTTCCGTCAGTTCCCTTGGGGTATCAGTATGCATGCATAATTAAGAGTATCTAATCATATTATAATTCCCCTCAAACAGATGAGTGAAAGATGGAGTAGGGTAGCGATCCCTGGATTTTAAGTCCAGTAGAAGTTATTAGTGGAGGAACAAAATAAAAACAAACAAACAGGGGCTGGAGAGGGTGGCTCAGGGGTTAAGCCTCTGCCTTGCAGACAGAAGGTCCTGAGTTCGGATCCTAGACCCCACGTATAGACACCGGACAGAAGCGGGGACGGCCTGCGTTTCTGTTCCTGGTAGGGCGGAGCCTGTGAATCCCCGGGCAGAGTAAACAGGAGGAAGTGGAGGTGTCCATGGTGGTTCCCGAATTCGTCCGTAGTTCTGCACACACACACATACATACACATACATACATACATACACACGCACACACATGCACACACACACAATTGAATAAATAATAAATACAACAAATTAAAAATAAAACAAACAAACAAACAAACAAACAAACAAAACCCTATCTTGCATCTGTGTAGTAGTTCACTCAGAAGTCTGCCTGGCTCCACCACCTTACTGTCATTTCACCAATGAAAATATAATTCAAAATCTTTCATTGCAGACTCAGCATTCTCACTGTTTCTTTCTATTTAATTAATTTATTCTCCCCCTGCTCCCTGGCACCCAGAGGATCCAACTTAGAGCTTCAGTGCTCTACTAGAGCTACACTCCAGCCCCTCATTATTTTAGCATTTGGCTCAACATATTTGAATCGCAGAAGGAAAACTCTATTTTAATTCCACCTCTATGCAGGCCACAATTCATGAACATTCATAAGGCACCCTTTAGTCTGAAAGTGATGGCTGTTGTAAAAACAAATAAAACTGGCATCTCAGTCACTTTAAATTAGATTTTATTGATAGGTGATCCCAGTTTAATTAACATCAATTGATAAACTTCTAAATTAATAGAATGAAATATGGAGCCATTGATCTAAGCCAAAAAATAGTCATTCTTCGAAATCCTTCACTCTTTCCAATTTCTCTGTGTATTCTGTTTTCCTTATCCCATTAGCCATCAGAATTACCCATTGACAGTAACTTTGGATAAGGAAAATGGAACCATTGACAGTGATTATTTTTTTAGTCACAATGATTGTTAACTATTTAGAAACTAGCCCACTAGAATTTCAATCTTTATATTAGATGCTAATGTCTTTCTGTTGTTTCATTTTGTTTATTTGAGAGAGAAAGGGGAAAGGAGGGAGAAGGCATGCATGCATGGCATGGCACACTGGTGGGCAACTTTCAAAAGTCAGCTCTCTCCTTCCACCATGTAGACTTCCGGGATCAAATTCAGCCACCAGGTTTGCAAGCAAGTGCTTTACCTGCTATACTATTTTGCTTTCCCTCAGTTTTTGTATGTGAACCTATTCTGTACTTATTTTTTTAGAAAAATTGACTTATTTATTTCCTAATTCTCCTGTTTCTCATGGTGAATTTCTGTTACATTTTCATTTTCTAATATCATTTTATGTACACATTTTATATATACATAATGTGTGTGTGCGCGCATGCTGTGGTTTCTACTGAACCACTGTGTATATGTGGAGATCCAAGGACAACTTTGGAGCTGGGTTCCATGGGTGAAACTCAGGATGTCAGGTTTGTACAGCAAGTACTTTTACCCACTGAACCATCTTACTTTGTTAAAAAGCTCTAAAGTTGCAGTTAGCCTGCATGGTTGCTGATAAAATCACTATCAAATGGCTTAAGGGAACGAGGGGTTTATTTTCTCTTACAATTCCTAGTTAGAGTTGTTTGTCCATCTTAGCAGGAGAGCTCACACCAGCACAAGGAACTGGCCATGCTACATCCATATAACAGCTGAAAGAGGAACAATCCTTACTTGCCAGACCAACATGTTTGGTCAAGTGTACACAAGGATGCCAACTTCCTCAACCAACATTCCTGTATTCTATTCATCTGTCCTGGGCCTAGTTCTACCCACCATGGACTGAGCCTTCCCCATCAACTAGACCATCTCCTGCAGATTCATTCTGGGCTTAACACACTTCTAATTATCTATAAATATGCCCAGAGCTCAAACCCTAACCATCAAGTTGACACCTGTACCTAACTATGACACCTACTATTAGGTTATAACACCACTTCTTCCCCTGAATAGCAGCAGTGTATGAAAACTGGACTGGATTAGAATGGAGCTTGCCAGTTCCCTTTCTGTTTCTTTTTCAGGGAGGAAATAGCTTTTCTTTACTTCTGCCCTTTATGGGATCTTGACCACAGAATGTTTCTATCATTCCATCCCTTGCTTACCTTTCATTATCTTTGATTATATTTTAACCAATGCAGTGGCCAGTGGATACATACAAGATTTGACATGAAGAGGTTCAGTTGGGAGGGATTATATATAGAAAAGACCTAGGAAGAACAAGAATAGGAATTGGCATAAAATTTGTTTATTTGGTTATGGTCAATGGTCTATCTAACCTAAGATTTCTCAGCCAAAACATTATTGACATTTAGAGCCAACTAATCCTTGATTGTAGAGGGCTGTCTGGGGCATCGTGGTATGTTTAACAGCATTTTCTGCCTCTTCTGACTAGGGAGATGTCAATAGCATCCCCCCATTTATGACAAGCACACATGTCTCTAGACATTATCCAATACCATGAGTCAATGGGGGAGAAGAATGATTCCCATTGGATGTTCATTATTCTCATTCAAGGTATTGTGCTTGTAAACAACATTTTGAGACAGTTTGGGAGAAATAAAGTGGTCTTCTTAACTTTAATCTCAAGAAATAGGATTTTACTCTAGACAACCCTTATCTGGTATTAAATGATTATTTGACTCTTGTTTCACTTATTTAAAAAGCAGCTCTTTTATACATGATAGTAAGTCAGGCACTCTGTTAACTTGAGATGAAAAGCAGGACAGTACCATGAGGACTTAGCATATACTACTATTCAAAATCTATACGGTACAGTTGATTTGCTCATCAGTGCTCATTATGTTAAGAGTTTGAAGTTATATTTCTCTCTCTGACTAACTTAAATCATCTGTGTCACTGATTGGACCAGCGTAAATATGTCCTAAAAACTACTTTAAATCCTACTGATGATATGTTGAAAGCTTCTTGAGATATGACTATAGCATGATTAAGGCAGAAGGTCTTTCAGGGATCAATGGGGGTGGAGGAGACTCCCATTAAATGGCTACAATGGTATCACATTGTTTATTCTGGTCCAGCTGAACCCAGACCCATGCTCAGACCACTGAACTTCCTTTTTCTGTCTGGCCCTGTGCTGTTATGTATTTCCTTATTTTATGCAGATCCCTCTTTCTAGATAAGAAAACACACTTAAAAACAAGCAAATAATTACTAATTTGCTCTTAAATTTAGCTCCATTTAAAAGAGTCTTCTAATTTGGTGCTAATGCCCTCTCAGTATTTAGTAATATGTAAAGTCATTTTAGTTGTTGTCAAAGCTGGCAAGAGGCATGGGGGATTCTGTTGGAATGGGCCCAGAATCATTGCTAAGCACCTTACAATGCCCAAGAGAGCCCATGCAATCAAGATTCAGCCAGCCCAAGGCATCAGCCTGGAGGAAGTCAAATGGAATAGATGCTCTTCCGTGCTCAGCGCTTTGTCTTCGCCATGTCTGCCTCTATCAACATGGAGATTCTAACTAGTTACTCTCCATGAAAAGCAGCTATCCATAGAGTAATTGTTGGGCATTTCTGTCTATTCCTATAGGCAATAAATAACAAAATCCACAATGAACTCCTACTGCTAACACTGTTATATTTGGGTCTCTTGCTGTTTACTCTTCGTACCCAGTGTTCAAGGTCTTTGCAAGCATATTAGCCATCCCCATATTCAAACCAAAGATCAGGGGTAAAATGTGTTTCCCCAACATGCTTTGTTTTGAAGCTGAGCATGGCTGCTAGTAAGCTATCAATTCTGTGAACTAATTGCTTTTTGTCATGGTCGATCATAAGACCCCACTCTAAGAGGGAGTAAGTAGCTCCTGAGAGGGTCACTGGTTAGGAAATTTCAAAGACGGAGGTAGAAATGGGTAGTACTCTCTTTCTGTCTACAACTTCTTTATCATTGCATCTATTTCAATATACATTCTATTAGAAAATTTAGTGACCACTTAAATTTCTTCTCGTGAGTCAGCTTTTTCACTTTTCAAAAGCAAAATGTGTGTGTATGAATTAAGTTTAGTTGTTGTTGTTGTTTCTAATTATATGATTGAATAAAATATCCAGGTAGAAGAGAAAGGAAAATTAAATTTTTCTGAAAATTAATTTTTTAATTTATGAAAAGGGAATTTGTTAAATTGGCTTATGAGATATGGCTGGAGTAGTCCAACAATGGCTGCCAGTAGCTGCTCAGTCCAGTAGTTCAGTTGGTGCCGGCTGAAGGCTGGAGGATCCTGAAGGTCTTTAGTCACGTTGAGGACTTGAAGGGCTGGAGGGCTAGAGGGGTCGAAGACACTAGGTGACAGGAGGGAAGAGAATTTTCTAACACAGCTACAGAGAGTCTCTCTTCTTGACAAATAATTTTTAAATCTCTTTTTTCTGAAAATATTCTTCTGTTGTTTACCTAGTTGGATTTTTATTAAAATATGAACCAATACGCAGAAGGCAGGATCTTCCAAAACAGCTGTGAACCGGCTGACCTCAGCACCCTGTGAGTCTCGCTGTTGACAGCTGGCTAGGTAATAACCATCTTGAAATGATAACCATTTGGGAAAAAATTGTGTTTTTTATTTCTTAATTTCTAAGTCATCTCTCCCTTCCTAAGCCTTCCTCCCAAAAAAGAGGAAGATACTTTATATTGCAGTCATTTCCCTCCGAAAATGACAAGATTGACAAATCTGGTCTCGGCCTCACGTTTATCACGTTCTCCGGCCATAGCACCTCTCCCCACTGCCTGTTACCCAGTGTATGGCTTTGACTAAAGGAAGCTTGTTTTGGGGTCAGTCAGAATAAAAGTTCTCTTTTCTTGTTTTGTCCCCAAGTAATATCCATTTGTAGCATTCTCAAACATATGATCTTTTTAAGGAATTCAATAAAAATTACTTTGCTTTCTTTCCAAAGTCAAGAGTAAGAACTTTTGCTCCACTGAACTCCCGCTCCTGAGTGACAGCAGTGTTTGGAAAGTAATGCTGTGGTTGCTTTTCATGTAGCACACCTTCTTTGCAACCATGACCTTCTGGGATACATGGAAAGGGCTGGGCAGAGTTAGATAGCACCAGGACAGAGGAGATGCTGTGGGACTGTACTGCAAACAGAGATGGGCGGGTTAAGTTACTCAATTGCCATCTGTCTCTGTTTTGCTAACTCATTAGCTCGGACACCACATTGTGTTAATCCCCACTTCCCCTGGCTATGAGCTTGATCCAAGTCTCCAGGGAACAGAGGAACTGCTCAGCCTGACTCTCGTCAGCTGGGCCGCAGCTTCTCCAAATGGGCAGCATGCCAGGCCTGCCACCCTTCTCTGCTGCGTCGTGTCGAGGTGAAGCCTTCCCCTGCAAGAAATGGAAACCTCTGGACATAGCTCATTCATCAAAGACTATCCTAGGCAATGTGATAGATTTGGGCCTCTCACCTCTCACTTCCTTCACAGCACTTCCTCAAAGCACCTGACAATTTCAGGTGGATTATCTTGGAAGTTTGAAGATTCTGTACCATGAGCCCACATGCTTTCTGTGTCTCTTAAAAGATCCCATCCCACAGTTAAGAGCCAACAAATAAGGTCACATTTTCCCCACCCCAAAAGCAAGGTCTTACTGTAGCAGTAAGAGCATCCAATTATTGTGAGAGTAATCGTTCAGAAATGTTATTATCTTTTCTGATAAGCTGCCTGGAATATGAAGATCATTTGCACTGACTTATTTTGACCTTTCTGGTCTTCAGCTTTCTAACCAAATTGTGTTTTCTAAGCAAGATGTGCACACCTACTATTCCAGCATTCAGGAGCCTGAGGTAGAAGGATTGGACAGTTCATGGCCAGCCTGGGCTACATAACAGGATCCTCTCAATAAAGAAATAAATATGGTCGAGAATGTAACTAAGTTGGTAAAGTGCTTCCCTAACATACAGGAAGCCCTGGGCTTGATTCCTAGAACTACATAAAATATATACCTGTAATCTCAGTATTCAGGAGATAGAAGTAAGAGGATCAAGAGTTCAAGGCCATCCTCAGCTACGTAGGGAGTTTGAAGCCATCCTGGACTAGATACCCTGTCTCAAAATAAATAAACAGAGAAAGTACACTTTGCTTATAGATAATGGGATTTGCTAATACTTACATGTGTTCTAGATGCTGTTCTAGATTTCAAACATATGTGACCTCATCTAATGGTACCTAAGGAGGTAGATAAAGAAACAGAGGCACAAAAAAGTTACATTTGTCCAAAGGCAAACAGCTAATAAGTGTCAGTGACAGAATGCATGCTTAGAAGTTGATTGGCTCTATGGTCTGTGGCCTTAAAATTTTGTATTATGATCACCTAAGAAGGTCTGTGGAAATTAATCATAGATACCAACCTAGCAGTCAAGAATGGAGCCATTAGGTATACCTATGAAGACTTGTTTGGTTGAGGCAGGCTTCCAAGCAAGCCTACAGGAAATTATCTAATTGATGCAGGGAAGACCCACCTCACAGTGGGTGGGACCATTCACTGGATAGGTGGATGAAGACAGAGAGAACTGGGCTGGAGAGATAGCTCAGGGGTTAAGACTCTGCTTCACAAGCAGAAGGTCCTGAGTTCGGATCCCAGATCCACGGAAAAACACCAGGCGGAAACAGCTGCGGCCTGCACTTCCGGCCCTGGTAAGAGGAGCCTGGGAAATCCCAGAGTGAAGCAAAAGGAGGTAGAAGCAATCCAGGATAATTTCTAAAGTCACCCTTGGTCCTCCAAAGGGACACACAGTGCTCTCTGATACACACTAAATAAATAAATAAATATATATATATATATATATTATATATATAAATATTTTTTAAAAAGAGAACTGACTGAACACTTGGCAGACTGGCAAGCTTAGAAAGCATGCCCTCTTTTAGCTCTTACTATGAATGCAGTGTGACCAATTCCCTCAATTCCTACTGGTAACTTTTGCTATAACAGATTGCAACCTAAAACTTTGAACAGGAAAAATAATTCTTGTTCCCCTAAATATCCATTACAGCAGTGAAATATGAGAATAATACAAGGTACTTCAATCACTTCATTGGTCTCTTTCCCCTGTCCTTTCCAGTGTTTATGGATCTCAGACATAGTCTCTCAGCAATATCCTTTAAAAGTTATTATTGTCCCTTCCTTACAAGTAGTGTTTTGAGGGGAAAAAAAAAAAAACAAAGACTCAGAAAAGCCACATACAAGCTACCAGCAGAACTCACAAGTCCTGTGTTTGTGCCAGGATTTCTATCGGCCAGTTGTCTCTCCCACTCATAATTATGATGAACAGATCAGAAAACTCAAATCTTAGAGGTTAAGTTTGCTTTGACTCACTTAACCCTTTCAACTAGGAACCACCTATAGTCTAGCCTCACAGGCAACTGGGTTAAGTTTCCCCACTTAAGTGTTGAATGATCTGCACCAGATAAGAAAACAAGCCTGTGACTGATACACATGAGGCATGCTATTCCTGGTTCCTCTCGGACTGTAAGATACCCACCGAAATGTCTAACACCTCTCTGGATGGCAGGAGTTACAATAAACTTTGAAAATTTCCTCACACATGCAGCACACAGATGTAACTCAGGAATTTTACAGCAGAAGATGATGGAGAGCTTACTCTTTCTGATTCTGTCCTGATACTGCCTTGCAGCAACCCCCTCCCACTCCCATGGTCCTTCCTATCTCTTGACCACTGGATTTCACATGCCTTTTAACATCAGCATTCTGCCTCTTTCTTCATGGTCTCATGAGATGTTTTCTACCAACTGATAGGAAGGTGACTGCTTTTACCTCTCATTTAGTCTGTCCTTCCGAACTTTCTGACACTGTGCCATCTGCAAAAATAGCCCAGAAGTCAGGATAACATTTACACCTTAGGATGCCTAAAGCTTGGTGTGTGTGTGTGTGTGCGCGACATGGCGAAGTGGAGTCGAGAAGAAACTGAATGTTGCTGTCACTTCACCTGAATCTGGACCTCTCGCAGGGAAGTGAACATTGGTACTCAAATAACCAAACTATCTATCATTTAATCACCAGGTAATTTAGGTTTTGATATTTGGGTGGCTGCTGCTTTTCCCTCTGGAGATGTTAACCACCAACCCATTTCCTCTCAAACTCCAGTTCCACGTTTAACTGAAGACACACAGAAATAAATGCATGTTGGCAGGACGACAAGTCCTGAGATGAAGCAGGAGGTATGTTGGCTGATAGAAAGGCTGTTATTTTAATTTCTTTTACATTGCAGCAGTCTCAGATGGATAGAATCCAGGTAACTTGTAGTACCTGCACCTTATTAAACTCCTGTTTGATTCAGAATTTACAACTAAAATACACCTGGAATTCTTCAAGTTATAACGAATCTTTGGTTCATTTGTCCACAAAAGAGATGGGCAAATTGGTTGCCTAACCTACAACAAATGCTATAGAAATCTTAGGATAAAATGGTGGTACACTTTTCATTAATAACTTCAATAACAAGCCCTTAACTTGTTAACTCAGCAATGTAGATTTAGTGCGTACTATTTGACAAGCATTGATCATTAAAACAGGACATATCCATAGGCATGTTTTCTCTATATCTGTATCCTTTTAATGCATTTGACGAGTCCATACACAAGGTACCTGAAACAGAAGTAATTGAAATTATCACAAAAAAATGATTGGGATGCAGTCGACTTCAGGAGCAGAAAGAGCTTGTTTTCTCTGGCTTACCCTCTCTCACATAGACAGACAGCACCTTCGCCATCACCAAATGGAAATCCTCCTTGATCTGCATTGTTCATACAATAGCCATGAACTACATGGAACACTAAGTATTTGAAATGTGTTGTTCATGCAATGCACACTGTATCCCGAAGACTTAGTATGGGAGAAATAATGTGAAATAGATTAACTTCTATATCAGCTATACATGATCTGATAATGTTTTGATATGACATGTGCTAACTTAAAGAAAATGTTAGCATTTATTTCATCTTTTTATGTAGCTATTAGAAAATTTTAAATTATGAATGTGGGGCTGGAGAAATGCCTCAGGGGTTAAGACTCTACCTCTCAAGCACAAAGTCCCGAGTTCGAATCCTAGGTCCCACATAAAAAACACCAGGTGGAAAGGGCAGTGGCCTGCACTTCCTGCCCTGGTGGTCAGAGTCTGGGAAATCCCAGAGCAAAGCAAGAAGGAGGTAGAAGATGCTTAGCTTCTTCTCCATATCCATTTGGGATAATGAGAAATAACACTTACATTTTCCTTGAAAAAAAAATTTCCTCGGAGTTACTGACTGTTCTTAAAATTTCCTCATCTGACATTGTGGAAATACATTGTTATGGATATATTTGCTGAGCTACTAACCAGATTGCAAATTTTGGGTGGTTGAAAGAAAATCTGAACTGTGAACTTCTGGTCATTTATTTTAAAAGCTACTTTTCTTTACTTCCTAGATGCATATACTATGAACTTTTCCTGATAGAGCTTTGGTGTCTTCTTGCTGAAGCTTGACTGTTGGGAATCTTCTTCTCTATAAACATAGATTGCAACTATAGACCTGTGCCAGTTGGGTTTTCCTGAGTGAGCTCATCTGGACCACTAGAATTCTGAGGTTAACTCTGTCTTGAAATGGTGAAAGAAGCAAGTGTTCATTTTCACCAGAAAAGCTTCACTTTGTGACCTGAGACTCCAAAGACACTGGCTGTCAGGGAATCTTAGGAACTAGCATTGAGTTAAACCTAAATGGTAAAGAATATACTGTAGCTAGAAAAAAAAATGCTGGAGCAATGCCAATCTCTGCAGGAGTATGGTGGTCTTAGTGAACATCAGAGGTGGGAGTAATGTTAGAGGCTCTCTAATCCTACTCTTTCTTTTTTTAATATTTTTTCTTTATTTACATGTGTTGTGTGTGCATGTGTGTGTGCGTGTGTGTGTGTGTGTATGTGTGTGTGTGTGTGTGTGTGTGTGTGTATCAGAGGGCATTGTTTGTACCTATGGGAGGAGCACAAGGATGACTTGGGGAATCATCCTGGATTGCTTCTACCTCCTTTTTCTTTGCTCTGGGATTTCCCAGGCTCTGCCTTCCAAGGCCCAAAGTTCAGCTACCAACATTTCTGTTTGGCACTTTTATATGGGATCTGGGATATAAACTCAGGTCCTTCTGCTTTTACAAGGCAGAGTCTTAACCCCTGAGCCATCTCTCCAGACCTCCCTCATTTTTCAATAGGGACATTGTGGCCTTAGGAGTTCATAGAATGAGTTTCATCAACTCCCTGAAATCTTCTCTATTCCGGAAATATCCCATCTGATCTGTGATGAAGGCAACTTCCTGACCCATTTTACCAGTGCTATCTTTGGCTAGATTTAAGACCTTGATTTTCTTTGAGTTAATAAAAAGAAATATTGATTCATTCTCCTCCAATTTTGGATTGTAAAAGAATTCAGCATCTTATCTAGTCAGCATTGGAAACTTGACCTTGAGCTATTGAATTCAAAATTTCAGTTCAGGGCTTTTTCCTTTTTTGGAAGCCCCTTCCACTTTGGGGACCCTTTCTCACTTTTCCTTAATTTCTCACCTTTCCTTAGTATTTCTTAATAATATATCACCGTTACTTTAAAAAAGCAGTTCAGAAGATATTCACAAGGTTATTTTCTCTAGAGTTGGGTAGTGATTGATTTATGACATTAATATCATTGTTAAAAATTTCCCCCTTTTCTTCTGGTGTTCATTTACAAACTTGTTTCTTATGACCTCTTCACCCTACTTTTCAAGTTTCATTATATTTCAGTTGTTGCTGATGTCAGCTGTTGAATCTGTAGTATGCAGAGATACTGGGCTTGCCCTTCCACAATTCTTCCGGGGTAAACTCACAGTATAGTTTACATCTAGGAAATGAGAGGAGTTCTAATTCACTGGGGAGCATCTTGGCCTTGAGTAGAAATGGGAGTCTGAATCATTACCTAAGAGACTTTGGTAAATTGTCACAGTTGGCAGCTTCAGACTTGAGCTAATCCTGGAAATTCTTTAACTTCCCAGAAAGAAGGTTCCACAAGGTCAGGCCCATGTCCTCAGAGAGAGCAGCTGGAAACCAGCGGCCTTTACAGCTGGACTTGAGATAAATAACATTTTTTTCTTTTTCTTTCTTTTTTTTCTTTTTCTTCTTTCTTTCTTTTTCTTTCTTTCTTTCTTTTTTTCTTCCTTCCTTCCTTCCTTCCTATTTTCTTTATTTCTTTCTCTTCTCTCTCTTTCTCTTTCACTATATTTCTTTTCTTTCTCTTTTTTTAAAATTTTTCTTTTGATCATGAAGCCTTTGGCTTTCAGGAGATATTTATTCTTTACTCTTTTTACCCTGTATGCAGAAAGGAAGAATGCTCTGTAATCTCTGAAAGAAAAGCAAGCAAACTTGTCTCAGTTCCCATGGTGAATGCAAAGAAGGCCAAGCCAACAGAAACAACTTAATTATTACAAAAATGTGTTTCTTCTGGCGGCTGCACAGTCAGTCCTTTATCTCTAGTCACTGTAATCAGCCCATCACCCAAAAAACTTTCCACGGTCATTATTCTATTTTCAGAAGCTGCTTCAACAAACAAATATTGATTTTACTAACTGTTCTCTCTCTCTCTCCTGCCTTGTGGCAGACAAAGAACAGCAAGGCATCGTTTAGGAAAAGGAAGTGAAGAACCAAGAGATGACGTAGATACTGAAGGTTTTCTAAAGATCCGGGCTTATTTGATTCCAAGCAACAAAGAGTAAACTATGAAACCTGTATAATCCAACTTTAATTAACTTGAAGATCAGTGCCGTTTCATTGAAATGAAATTCTGTTCAAATGGAAAACCACCACTGCAGAGCACATTGGGGTATTGTTCACATGGTTTGGGGCAAATAAATCCCATATCTAGAAAAGTCAAATAAAGCTGTTTCCTTGGGGTCTTCTTATGCTTTGGAGGACTTCCTGCAGGTTCCTTGGGACTTAGGTCATGTCACTAGTTAGAACTGAGGCACAGCTCAAGATCTACTTTGCCAGTTCTTCCTGTTAGGATCCTTCTAGTACTCTCCCGCTCCAGCCCTGTCTCTCTCTCTCTCTGGTTCTTAGCCTTCATGTCCCAGGACTACCTTTCCACTTTGCCATGTCGCACTGACTAACCTGACCCTTGCCATCCTGCAGATGGATGGTGGATGACATGGAGGATTCTGTGAATAGACAAGGATGCTATTTCAGGCCCACAAAAGGAATGAGGCCCAGATGGTCACGGGGGCTGGAGAGAAATAGAAACTCTGTCTTCACTGGTTGTGTAAGAGATAGAAGGAACCTCCTGCCTAAGCACCTCTTCCTCCAAGGAGCACTGAGACTCAGCTAAAGAAACTTACTACCTACTTGTAGCCGTCTGAGTGTGGCCTCTCTAGCTCCACCGTTACCCTTTCTCCTCCGGTCCAGTGCTCCCAGTTGGCCGACCTTCCTTACAGCACAACCCTCAGGAGAAAATCCTGCCCTGTCAGCAGATGGGCTGTACAAGTTGACATAGGCCATGCGCACATTGGGAGTCAGGAGAACAGCTGAGTTTTAGTTCCAGTTCTGCCTCTGCTTTGTGGGCTTCGGCAAGTCACTTCTTCCTTTGTCTATTTTCCCTATTGGTAAGGAGAAGATAATGAACCTTTCTACCTATCAGGCTCACTTGAGTGCTATAAAGAATAATGAGGTGATATTTGTAAAGTGCTTTGAGCGGCTGGGAAAGAGGAGGCGGTGAGCTCAGCAGAAAGCATTATTAACTGGAAGCACTTATCAATTGAGCTGCTTAACAATGGTGGGGAGCAAGAATACACAGAAATGAATTCCAGGGACTCACCCTGCTTTGAATTTAGGAGGAGGATTAGTGGGGACCTAATAGGTAGGCCACTTCTCCGATTTCTTTAGTGTACCATCAAACTAGGAAAGGTAATTACATTCTTCTGTGTCCGATTGAGTCTGCAGTTTCAATTGGGATACCAGAGTGTGCTTGTCTTCTGTTCTCATACTCGGACTGTGCTATTCCACGATTGTTAAAGCCTTGGGCATCTTCTGTCCCCCAGGGGATTTCACTTTGGAGCTATACAAAGTA
This sequence comes from Typhlomys cinereus, assembly GCA_023101885.1. Lineage (NCBI taxonomy): Eukaryota > Metazoa > Chordata > Mammalia > Rodentia > Platacanthomyidae > Typhlomys > Typhlomys cinereus. Next base: position 1,193,609 of record JALPQD010000452.1, read on the forward strand.
GATTCTGTGCAGAGGCTGAGCTGTTGATTGTTTTTAACATTGATTAGTGGAGTTTCTAAGTCTAAAATGCCTGGGGAGCAATTTGATGAAGCAGGAAAATAAAAAGCAAGTCTTTATCATGGTTGATCTTTTTGACTAGGCTGCTTCATGGAAATTTTCTCAGGTACACATAGTACTGAACTTGGGGCTTGGTAGCCACGTGAAATATTAATCCCAGTCAAAATAGGGTCCTGGGGGCTGGAGAGATGGCTCAGGGGTTAAGACTCTGTCTTGAAGGTCCTAAGTTCAGATCCGGTCCCACATAAAAACACCAGGTGGAAACAACTTCGGCTGCACTTCTGGCCCTAGTGAGTGCAGCCTGGGAAATCCCAGAACAAAGCAAGAAGGAGGTAGAAGCAATGGATGATGCCCAAAGTCACCCTTGGTCCTCCACAGGGATATACAGTGCCTTCTGACACACACACACACATACACACACACACACACACACACACACACACACACACACACACACGATAGATAGATAGATAGATAGATAGATAGATAGATAGATAGATAGATAGATAAATTTATGTATATATAAAAATAGGGCCAGGTAAAGGTGAGCTTGCCAAGACACTAAATATATGCAAAGCCTTCCTAAACCCCTTTCTTCCAAAGAGGTTCAGATGACAGATATTTATAAGGACTGACATGTATGGGAATGATTCCAAATGATTGTTCTGATGAGAGATCAGTTTCTGCAAATTCATATCACTCTCTCAAGACCCTTGAGCCGCAGTGCAAGTGCTGTCCTTTCCAGACTGAGAGGAAAAGCAGAACTGGGGAAATGTTTTGAGCTCACGGGTAGCTCTCTGGGTTGACTGGACAGGGAAGGAAGAATGCAGCTCCCTTGTAAGGGAAGGGCAGGACTAAATTTATCATCACCTTTCAGAGGGTGCAGAGAGAGGTCAAGGGAGCATTTGGAACAATAATCTTCCCGATCAAAAGTTATATTAAGGAAATTACACTGATTACATCTTAGTCCCCTGAAGTTTACGAGCCTCTTTGTAATTGCTGCTTCCGCAAACCATTCCTGTCTTGGCCATTTCTCCAGGCCTCTGTCTGCACCAGCTGCTGGGCCTTCTCCTTCTAGAAGAATGGGTTTCTTCTGCCAGCCAGGCTTCCTACACTAACTCTGCTCAGAAACCACTTGTAAGTTTCTAATGACAAATCCTCCAGGTAGAACAAACAGCTCATTGCACCAATCCCACTGGCATTCCATCCCCTGGCTGGACACACACAGAAAACATGCCTCTGCTCCTTCCCTGGGACAGGACCCGCATTCTACAGCATGCCCTTCTGTGGAGGCTGACACACTTCTTCCTAACTCACCAGGTTTCTTCCTAACTCACGTTTGCTTTTTCCTTAACAAATCACTTTTTTTGCTCTGAGATTCCAATCTTTTCCTGAAGACCCGGATTTTTGTTGTTCGAATGGCTCCGTCTTCTAAAAATACATAGAATCCTACATTTTTCTCTCCTGAGACGTGATCCCAGATATGCCTTCCCTCAGTGGTGCTCAGGCTGAGACTTGTCCTTTCCTTCTCTTCTGCCTGGCAAGCACGGAGCTGACCTCCTCGGCCAGTCCAGAAGAGAGGGCTGGAGTCTGCTGCTGCACACAGCTGCCCCATTCTTTCTCTCTGGGAACCCCAACTCCAGTGCCGCAGTGAGCCGCTGAGAACCAAGGTCCGCCTGTTCACTGCCCTCAACTCTCAAGCCCAGAACACCCAAGCATCAGTGGGAAACAGCAAGATCTGTCAGTATCGCCCCTTTCTTTGGGGCTTTGAGGGTCACATTCTCCACGGCCATCTGTTCCCTTTCACCTCTCTGGACAATGTTGCTTTTTAAAGCCAGCGATTCTTCCTCTTTATTCCCTCCTCTCCCGCCTCCCTTTCTGTGTTCCTCTCATTCCTCTCCTTCCCTGTCCTATGAAATTGGCCTCTCCTCAGATAAAACTTTCCCTCCCCCACCCCAGACAAAGCAGTTTTGTGGCCACTGTGGGGTTTTGAATTTTTATTTAAAAATCTTTTTTTGAAGTGAGGGCTTGCTACTTTTAAAGTTTGCAATTGTCTTGGGGATATTCTTTTGAGAAGGATGGAAAGCTAGAAAAACTTTTCAGTCATGATAAAAGCAAATATCAAATAATGCCAGGCACTTGCCTCGTTAAGAAAGAACTTCCCTTGATGATCAGTTTAAGGAAAGTTTTATACCTTCAAGGTCTTTTTATCATTCTGTCTTTGCTGCTATATTGTTGTTTTCCATGTAGATCTAGGGCTGCTGCACACCCTTCCATCTTTTAAAATTTTGTTTATTTATTTATTTATATATGCACATGTGACCATATAATGCATGCACACGCACATGATCAAGAAGGTAACAGTTCTCTCCTCCCACCTTTTGTTGGCAGCTCCAAGAATCAAGCTGAGGTCTTCAGGCTTAGGCAGCAGCTGCCTTTACTTGCTAATCCATCTTGCTGGCTATTTAAACTTTTTTTTTTAATTTAAGATTTTCATCTTAAACAGAGCCTTAGGCAGAGGTCCCTAGTTGTAGATAGGTACTGTCTGGGGGCTGCTAAGTAAAGCAGTAAATCCTAACCAAAAGGATGGGCATGAAAGGAATATTTGCCTCAATCCGAATCAGTGCCAACATGGGTGACACATGATTTTCCCTAAGGAATATTTTATTTCAAAAAAAAATCCTCAACACATGAGTTCTTTTTCTGCTTGTCTCATTAGCTGATTTCATAAATATGATATTATGTTACTATCATGAGAACTCTATAGCAACCCTTGGTTAAGGTGGCCCTAATAATCCACTGCTAGAATCTAACTCAGATAGTGACATGGGACAAATCCAGGTCCAAGGACCCAGGCCCACTGCTTTGCAGAATGAGAAACAGCTACTACATAGGGCCTAGAACCAGATTGCAGGGGTTAGAATCCTGGAGGTTAAATTTTATCATCTGTACCACAGGATCTACTGCATATTATTGAAATAACTAAAGAGCTTTTGACTATGTAAAGTGCTTAGAATGGTTTCTGACACAGATAGATGCTTTTAAGTATTAGCTATGACTATTGTCTGCAACCCTACCCCACAAGGACAGAACAAGGGGTGAAAGCGAGCTGGCTTCTTGTAGGACTTTCACTCAGTCACATTAACATCTATGATTTTTCATTTATAGAGTTAACAAATATACTAATAAATCATGGAGTTATCAAGAAAAGTTGAAATGATGATTGATAGAGCACTCCTATTTAGAAACATCATAAAATACAGAAACGCCTTTAGACATGAAAGGATATATTAATATAGTCATGCATTTTTAGCAAAGAAGGTAAACCAAATGCATGGATTATAATCATAGAAAGAAAGCCAGTCATAATTTTGGCAACAAGAACTATTTTATATATTTCCAGTTGGAGAAAACCTGGAGATTTATTTTTCTTTGGTATCATTTTCTTGAAGCCTATCATATGACTGAATTTCCCAACAGTGGGAGAAAACATTAAAATATCATTAGCTAGAAAGGCATAAATGACTGTAAATAAGGCATTATATATTACAATTTCATGACAGAATGATGTTTAGAAAATGGATTGGGGCTGAGGTTCCATGAATATTTCCTTCCCAGAGGGAAACAGTGAAAAGAAAACCAAGGAGTTAGATGGTGAGGTTCAAATCCTGGCTCTGCCATTTGCCAAGTAGCCTTAGGCAAATAATTTTGTAGGTCAGCTTCTTTTCCTGGAAAATTGGTTTGATGATGGTAACTCCCTTATAGAGATAGTGTTTGGGAGGTGCTTAGTCCGGCACCCAGAACAGAGTCATTATCCCCAGATGTTACTCATAAGTCTTCACTGTTATATTTTATGTCTCAACTGATGTCTGAGATATGGGACATGTTCTAAAGGTTGGTGGTCTTGCTCTCTGTCCTCGTGCCAGTCATTTTGCTAAACCCATAGTTCTATCCCATTTCTGGGTAAACAATGGCCGTAAGAAAGAAGGAAATTCTTTCGCCCCACCCCCCCTCCGCCGGTCGGGACGCGTAGGCGAGATCCAGCCGGGCCTCAACGCGCGCTCTAGGACCCCAGGTCAGCCCACGGGGACCCGGCTCCGACTCCCGCCATCCAGCCGGAGCCGCGCGGGGGCCCAGGGAACGAGGAGGACCTCCCCCTGCGCCCGGGCCCCGCCCCAGCTGCCCTCGGGTTAAATAGCTCCACGCCGACGCGCGCAGCCTCCCTCTTTCGCCCCACCCCCGCTCCGCCGGTCGGGACGCGTAGGCGAGATCCAGCCGGGCCTCAACGCGCGCTCTAGGACCCCAGGTCAGCCCACGGGGACCCGGCTCCGACTCCCGCCATCCAGCCGGAGCCGCGCGGGGGCCCAGGGAACGAGGAGCACCTCCCCCTGCGCCCATCCTCCCTTTTCGCCCCACCCCGCTCCGCCAGTCGGGACACGCACGCGGTCCACCCGGGCCTCACCCCGCTCCCTAGGTAAGTCCCCGTTCAGGCCCCGCCCACCAGTACCCCAGGCCAAATAATTCAGTTTAGTGAAATTGAGAGATCTTAAGAGTTAAAATGACAATGCCAAAGTCAAAGTGCAAATCCATGAGAAGCAACACTCAAGTAAACAAATCTCCCACTGAAGAAATTAATCCCATAATGTTAGACTCCAAAAAGAACAAACCCGCGGAAAAAGGCCAAGAAAGCCTGACCCAGGATAACGACTTTCAAAATATGATCATTACCATGTTCAATACTATGAAAGAGGAAATCCGGGAGGAATTACATAATCGAATCAATCGCTTTGAAGAGGAACACAACAGACATCTGGAGGAGTTGAGAAAAACAGTGCAAGAAACAAAAAGTGGCATAGAACAGTTAAAACAAACTCAAGCAGAGTTTAAAACTGAGCTAAAAGACAAGTTATCTTCAACCCAGAACGCCACAGAGAGTCTTATCAACAGAACTAATGAAGCAGAAAACAGAATTTCAGACCTTGAAGATAAAGTGGGAGTACTAGCCAGCTCAATGGAAGAGGTTGTTAAAGCCAAAAAGATACTTGAGAGAAATATCCAAGAGATATGGGACACCCTGAAGAAGCCTAACATGCGTATTCATGGAATACCGGAGCAAGAATCTCAAAATACCACCCCTGAGGAAATTTTCAAACGATCATCAAGGAAAACTTTCCTCATCTAAAGAAAGAGAGGCCCATTCATATACAAGAGGCATTCCGCACCCCAAACAGATACGACCAAACTAGAAGCACACCGCGGCAAATAATAGTTAAAACACTCCACATTCAAGATAAAGAACTGGTGCTGAGAGCTTCAAGGGAGAAAAAACAAGTCACTTTTAAAGGCAAACCTATTAAAATAACAAATGACTTCTCAGTCGAAACAGTAAAAGCAAGAAGAGCTTGGAGAGACATACTTCAAGTATTGAATGAGCAAAAATGTCAACCCAGGCTGATTTACCCTGCAAAACTATCAGTCATGATCGAGGGAGAAAGAAAAATTTTCCAGCACAAAGACAACTTTAAGGGATACATGGCCACCAAACCAGGCCTTCAAAAACTGCTAGAAATGATACTCAAGCGTGAAGAAAAAAACAGGCATATCCAGGAGAACAGAAGGCAAATATAACACCATTAAAAGCGAAGCAATATACTTATAAAAGCTACTAAACATAATAAATGTCTGGAATTAACAATAGTTTCTCCATTATAACACTAAATGTTAATGGACTTAATTCACCGATCAAGAGACACAGATTACAAACTTGGATTAAAAATCACAATCCATCAATCTGCTGCCTGCAGGAAACCCATCTCACCACAAAAGATAGGCACGCTCTAAAAATAAAAGGCTGGTCAACAATTCTACAAGCAAATGGAAGCAGAAAACAGGCAGGGGTAGCCATTATGCTATCAGACAAAGTGGATTTCAAACCAAAAAAAATTATAAGAGACACGGATGGATACTACATTTTAGTCAGAGGTACAATTCACCAGGAAGACTTCACAATACTGAACATATATGCACCCAATACGGGCCCCTCCACATTCATTAAGAAAACCCTACAGCGTCTAAAGCAAGAAATCAACCCCCAAACGATAATTCTTGGGGACTTCAACACCGCCCTCTCTACATGGGATAGATCAACAGGTCAAAAGCTTAACAGAGACACTTTGGAACTTAATCAAACCCTGAAAGAAATGGACCTCACAGATCTCTATCGAACTTTTCACCCACGCACCAAAGAATACACATTTTTCTCAGCAGCACACGGAACTTTCTCCAAAATAGATCACATATTGGGCCACAAAATGAATCTACACATGTACAAGAAAGTTGAAATTCTAACCTGTGCCCTATCAGACCACCACGGCCTAAAGCTGGACATCCACAACACATCAAACAAGAGAAAATACACTAACTCCTGGAAACTTAACACTATGATGCTGAATGAGAACTGGATTCAGGAAGAAATTAAAAAGGAAATTCAAGATTTCCTGAAAGTGAATGATAACGAAAATACAACTTACCAAAATCTCTGGGACACAATGAAAGCTGTTCTAAGAGGTAAGTTCATAGCTCTTAATGCCCACATCAAAAAAATGGAAACATCAGAAATAAACAACTTAACAATGCAGCTTAAAGCTTTAGAGAAACTAGAGCAATCTGATCCCAAAAGCAGTAGAAGAGAAGAGATTAGCAAAATAAGGGGAGAAATATCTGAAATCGAGACTAAGAAAACGATAGAAAAAATCAACAAATCGAAAAGCTGGTTCTTTGAAAAAATCAACAAGATTGATACACCCCTAGCTAAACTAACCAAAAGCAAGAGAGAGAAAACCCAAATTAACAAAATTAGAAATGAACATGGAGTTATCACTACGGATACCCAAGAAATCCAGAGAATTATAACATCATATTTCAAAAACTTATACTCTGTGAAGTTTGACAACACAAAAGAGATGGATGAATTTCTAAGTAAACACAACTTACCTAAATTGAATCAGGAAGTTGCGAATTACTTAAATAGTCCTATAACATATAAGGAAATTGAGGAAGTAATCTCGAATCTTCCCACCAAAAAATGTCCTGGACCAGATGGATTCAGCACAGAGTTCTACAAGACATTTAAGGAGTTAATAACACCAATACTCCTTAAACTGTTCCATCAAATAGCAAAGGAAGGAACACTACCAAATTCCTTCTATGAAGCTAATATCGTTTTAATCCCAAAACCTAATAAAGATTCACTTAAAAAAGAAAACTATAGGCCGATCTCCCTGATGAACACAGATGCAAAGATTCTCAACAAAGTCTTAGCAAATCGGATTCAAAAACATATTAAAAAGATCATTCATGGGGACCAAGTAGGCTTCATCCCCGGCACACAAGGTTGGTTCAACATACGCAAATCAATAAATGTAATTCATCATGTAAACCAGTCCAAAGTCCAAGACCACATGATACTCTCGATAGATGCAGAAAAAGCTTTTGACAAGATCCAACAGCCTTTTATGATCAAAACGCTAGAGACAGTAGGAATGGAAGGAACTTTTATCAATATAATAAAAGCTGTATACAACAAGCCCACAGCAAGGATTATGCTCAATGGGGAACAATTGGAAGCATTCCCACTTCGATCAGGAACAAGACAAGGCTGTCCACTCTCACCACTTCTATTCAATATTGTACTTGAAGTCTTAGCCGAAGCCATAAGACAAGAAAGGGACATAAGAGGGATTCAAATTGGCAAGGAAGAAGTCAAGCTATCTCTATTTGCAGATGACATGATCTTATACCTGAGTGATCCCAAAAACTCCACCAGGAAGCTCCTGGAACTAATTGAGAAGTTCAGCAGGGTGGCAGGATACAAAATAAATGTGCAAAAATCAGAGGCCTTCCTATATGCCCAGAATGAAAGAAGTGAAAAAGCCTTGAGAGAAACCATGCCATTTACTATAACCCCTAAAAAAATGAAATACCTTGGTATAAACCTAACTAAGGAGGTAAAAGACCTTTACAATGAAAACTTTAAAACCCTAAAGAAAGAAATTGCAGAAGACACCAGAAGGTGGAAAGACCTCCCTTGTTCATGGATTGGCAGAATCAACATTGTAAAATGACCATCCTACCAAAGGCAATATACAGATTCAATGCTATACCAATCAAAATCCCAAAGCAATTCTTCAAAGAAGTTGACCAAACAATCTCAAAGTTCATATGGAGGCACAAAAGACCCAGGATAGCAAAAACAATCCTGAGTAACAAAAACACAGCTGGAGGTATTACCATACCAAACCTAAGTCTATACTACAAATCCATAGTTATAAAGACAGCCTGGTACTGGCTCCAAAATAGACACACAGATCAATGGATAAGGATTGAAGACCCAGATATAAGCCCACAAAGTTACAGCCATTTGGTCTTTGACAAAGGGGCCCAAAGAATCCAATGGAAAAAGAACAGCATCTTCAACAAATGGTGTTGGCAAAACTGGATCTCCACATGCAGAAGATTAAAGCTGGACCCGTACTTGTCACCATGTACAAGACTTAATTCCAAATGGATCAAGGACCTTGATATCAGGCCAGAGACTTTAAAAGCCATAGTTGAAAGGATAGGGAACTCCCTCGAGCTGATTGGGCTAGGCCAACACTTCCTAAACAGACATCCAATGGCACAGTCACTGCTACCAACTCTCAACAGTTGGGATCTTGTGAAATTAAAGAGCTTCTGTTCAGATAAAGAGATTGTCGCACGAGCTCAAAGGCAACCCACAGAATGGGAGAAAATCTTCACTAACCACATATCTGACAGAGCTCTACTGTCCAGAGTGCACAAAGAACTTAGAAAATTAAACTCCAAGGAAAACACTGGCCCAATTAAAAAATGGGCCCTGGAACTTCAAAGAAACTTTACCAGGGATGAAATTAAAATGTCTAACAATTATCTTAAAAAATGCTCCACTTCCTTCGCCATCAGGGAAATGCAAATCAAAACTTCCCTGAGATATCATCTCACCCCGGTCAGGATGGCAAAAATCCACAGTACAAACAACGACAAATGCTGGAGAGGATGTGGGGAGAGGGGAACTCTCCTACATTGTTGGTGGGAATGCAGGCTCATACAGCCACTCTGGCGAGCCGTCTGGAGATTCTTAAAGAAATTAAAGATTGAAATGCCATATGACCCTGCTATCCCACTTTTGGGAATAACCCCCCAAGCAGCAGAGGTTCGCCTCGATAGCACAAGCTCGACCATGTTCATAGCAGCACTGTTTACAATAGCAAAGTCATGGAATCAACCTAAATGTCCAACAGTTGACGAGTGGATAAGGAAACTGTGGTACATCTATACAATGGAGTACTACTCAGCCATCAAAAATGATGAATTACTGGAATTTGCTGGGAAATGGATGTCATTAGAAAGAATTATATTAAGTGAAGTATCCCAAACCCAGAAAATTAAGCGCCGTATGTACTCCCTAATAGGTGGCTCCTAGTACCAAACTCGCCCAGCCCACATTGGGACACTCAAAAGTAAACCTATGTAACACAGTAATTGCAAGGATTATGAACAAGAGAGATGGGTTAGGAGGGCCACACCAGAAACAAGGAGAGAGGAGACCATGTTACAGCAGAGAAAATAAGCCTCCATCAAGGTCTGCAAGTAAGTAATGAGAAACCTGGTTAAGTTCACAGACGTTCTTTCCTGATCTCACCAGAAGGGGAGGGCATATAGTCTAGCAGATAAAAAGTAATCATTGTGCAAATGGGTAATGGACCCCGCCCTCAGTGAGGTTTCCTACTCTTATTACATCTACCCTTGAATGTGCTATTACAACAAGACTCCAGTTTAACAGCTTTTTGTCTCTGGCCAGGGGGTGACATACAGTGCCCAGCAGAATGGAGTGAAGGGAATTGCAGGAGCAGAAAAACTGCAAAAGAAAATCAACAAACCACAATCCAGAACTTCAGAGACTCTATATCAATCACATAGAACTAGGACAGCCTAATCTCTCCCCATCCTGGAGCTCAGGGACATTTGCGGAAGAGGGGGCGGTAAGATTGTAAGAGCAAAAGGATGGGAGGAGCAACGATTTGCAAGATTCTCAACAATAGTTGGGGCCAAAGCAATCATAATGGAACTTTGCATGCCCTGCGCAATGTCCAGCGCACTGTTGCCCTCATAAAGTCTAGCATCTGTTAAGGGCACCGAGACCCCTGGAGGCAAGGGATTGACAGCCATAGTAGTAATCTTATGATTAAGGGGAACAAGAGAAAGGGCTTATGGAAATGCCACTGGGTCCTTATATGTCATCGGAGAGGAGGACCCAGTGGAGAGTTAGGCGCACACAATAAAGGACTCTCTGGGAATTGGGGGGGAGACACTGGGGGAAGGGGAGGGGGGAGGGAGGGAACTGGTAAAAAATTTTAAAATGTATAATTAAATTTTTAATAAAAAAAAAAAAGAAAATAAAAAAAAAAAAAAAAAAAAAAAAAAAGAAAGAAGGAAATTGCTTTGCTTAGAGATTCACATTTTGAGATGTGCCCCAACTACTTAGTACCCACCAAAACCAGTTCTCCCCAGTTAAAATAACCATGCTGGTATCAGCATATTTGTTCGTTAGTTTCCTCTCCTGCCATGAGAAGCTCTGTGAAAATGTTTGAGTGTATTCTAGAGATTGGTACACATCTATAGAAATAGGGAATATTAAAACAAAGTTGTCTCTATTGCCTAAGTGATCTCCCAACACATACTGGCAATCTGCACATTGCTAAGACCTTGTAACTTGTCATTGGGAGGTCACTATGAATGCTTGTCACAAATAGTTTTCTTTTCTCCTGTGACCCTAGTTTGTTACGTGCCTTATATTGACATGGGGGATACTTTACATGTGCATGATTCCTTGTGTGTGTGTGTGTGCGCGCGCGTGTGAACAGTCCCTGAAAGAGAAGTTCAGCAGCTTCTCCTATCCTTGACACAGAAAGTCTTCTTCCAGATATCAGGGAAACACAGATCACACTGAGGAAACTGAGTTGCCGGGATAGATCGACCAGTTTAAGAAATGTAATCCCTCTGGATTCTTGTTTAAAGCTCGGGGAATCCCAGGGAAGGCCTCGTTGAACACTTCACCAATCTTCAGGAGTCGACTTCTACCAACACCTTCTTGGAGCCTTTAAGGGCAACAGATACTCGTGACACCAGGGTTCCTCCCCTCCCATGTATCCTGATTCATTTTGCTAAACCCATTCCTGGGTCCTTCTGTTTCCCAAAGGGTCGATTGAGATGGGGGGGAGGAAAGCATAACAATAGATCCTCACAGTCATGCTAGGTGATAATTGAAAGCATTCTCCACAGCAATGCACTCTCCCTTGCAGAAGGGAGGCAGCTGGGCCAAAAGCAGAAAGGCTCAAACTCAGGCCTCAGCTCTGTCTCCAGCAAGGTGGGTTCCAGTAGTCACATCACTCTCTATCAACCAAAGGGGAGTAACGGCTGTGCCTATGTCTTGAGATCAAAAGGAAGAAACACTTTAGTTGACTTTTTCATCTGTACTTAACATCGTTAGAGATTTCAAAGCATCTCTGGGTATCTGTCTCCTGTCCCCCTTGATTCTCCTGACTCCCTGGGTAACACTGTGCCTGCTGACTGACAAAGGGGGCTGAAGGCTGAGCCGCTTCGGTGCCTTGAAGAACTGCAGATCATGGAGCATGACGAGGAGGAACCTTAATGCGGGTGCCTTGTGAGGCACCCAGCCCACACCAGCCCTGGCCTGTTTCATGCCTGGATTGTCAGCTGCCCCTCCTCCACCAAGCTTTTTTGAATGTTTTGGGTGGCTCCTCTGACAACAGCTCCAAGGGATGAATTATGGCCGCTCTGACAAACACTTACCTCGCCCCTCTGTCTCCCCTTGGGAAGTGAGATGAGGACAAAGTCAGCAGACTGGATTTTTAAACACTGAGCCAAAGAGCTCACAGTGATGTCTCCAAGACGAAAAGGGTACAGAGCCACATCGCAAGTACTAGGTGGGGATGTGCAACTGCGAGCAGAACTGCAAATTCCTGGCATGTGATTTCTTTGCGAATGCATCTTGTGTGTGACATGCTTGTGTGCATGAGCATGCCATGTTTTTAAAACACAAACTCCTGGCAACACCTCTGGACATGCTTAGATTTAGGGTGGAACTTAGGATTCGATATTTTAAAGAATTAACCAGGTGACTCTGATGCACAAAACACCCATTTGATCCAACTGTGTGTCCTGATTTTAAATTAGTGATCCAGTTCATTTCTCAGAGCAGGCCAGCTTACATTTTTCACATTATAGAAAGTTCCAAGGAAACTAAAGTGAACTCCTTGTATGCCCTGTATTTAGACTGTGAATATTTGGTCCCATTAGTTTTATCTTTCTTGATTATTACTGCTGTCGTCTATTTTTATAATATTATTGTTGTCTTTGTGGAACCATTTGACAGCAAGTTACAGATATCATGATCCTCTATCCCCAGATACTTTATCATTTATCTTCCAAGAACAACAATTTCCTTATATAGCCATAATACAATTATTATTCTATACAGGGAATTAATATTGATACAATACAGTAACCTAATATACCAGCAATATTTAGACTTTGCCAGGTGTCCCAATAATGCTCTTATGACAAGGTTTCCCAAACTTCAGGATTAGACTCTGCACTGAGTTGAAATGTCACAGAATATTATGATATTTTTAAGTCATTAATGCTTTCACAGAAATATTTTTTTCTTCAAGAACATATTTCCTAATAGATCATAGCATTTCTTCTTGTTGCCTGTCCTTACTGTTTACAAAGAGTGAAAGCAGGCATGAAACAGGAGCAGTCGACCAGGACTCAGTCCACATCAGCTCAATAAAGCACTGGGAAGGGATGGACCCCGACCGGGAATTTCCTTGTGAATTGAACTCCCAAAATCAAGCCACATAACTACTAGGGAGTCTTTTCTTAGTTCAATGGATCACAACCTGACTTTCTTACTGTTCAAATTAAGTCCTCAAATATGTAAAGCTTCCAAATATTACTTCACTGTTGCCTTCCATGGGAGAAAAACTGATAAAGGAGATGCCATACTTTACCCTTCCCCCTCCAAAGGCAGTTAGGTAAATGCAAATGTCTGAGGGCAACTTTTCTTTCCCAGCAATCAGGGTTATGATCAAAATTGATGTCAGAAAACGCAGCTGTGTTCTTTCTACATCAGCCAGGGTCACCTGAAACAAATATCAGATGGTCAAAATGAGATGCTGATCATGTGCAATATGCAAGACTTCCTGGACCCAGCTCTGGTGTTCTCCTTCCGCCTCATATTCCACAACAGGAGCAGAGGGACAAAAATCAGACAAAGGCAACCAATAGACGTGATCTGAAGAATTCACAGCAAGCAGAGTACATTTGTCATGGAGCCGTTCATGTAAGCATCTTCCTGGCTTACCTTAAATGAGATTAAACTTCAGATTTCTTTAAATGGTTTAGGTTTTTTTTCTTTGTTTCATTTAGCTAGTATTTGCATAAGGATGGTGTATGTTTTCTTTAAAAGTGGGCGAATCTTGGTGCAGGTCCTTCATCGTTCAGGATTTTCTCCTTCAACGGAAGGCAGCAGCAGGAGACCTGCACCATTGGAAAAGTGGTTTAGCCACAGAGACTTCCTGGAGAAATGTCACCTGCTGGGCTGATGTGGGGAGATTAGATTGCTTCTTTCTATTTACATAGTAGTTCTATCTCAGGCCTACTAAGGTTTTCTTACTGCATTTAAAGACAGTCACCATGAAGTGGAGAAGCCCTGTGCAATCCATCCTTGGAAACAGTTGAGTCGCAAAGCATGGAGTTTCCCGACCGTCCTTCCCATCCTCACCCTGCTGTGGACAGTTTCTACATTGTATCTCTCTATAGGGTGTCTGTGCATCTTGGCTCACTTAGAACAGTCTCCATTTATCTGTTATCCCTGTATAATCATGAATGATCTCTTTGCATTTCATCAGCGTTCTAGTTGGATGATAGCTTAGATGACTAATTCTGGAAGAGTAAAGGTATTTTCCCCCATACAAAAGCCAGTGGGGTTGTTTGAATGATTTGTGCTTGTGCATACCAGTCTTTATCCTTGCGATTAGCTCACCCTGCTTCTGCTCCACCTTCACCCCTGCTTCTGCTCCACCTTCTGCTGTGGAGGATTAATCCACCTCTAAATCTTGCATTCCAAAGGTGCTGATTACCCCACCTTTTATGGCTTCTGCTTCACATTTCTTATTTTCCCCAGTAACAAGTTTTACTGAGACTTGAATTAGCCTAGGTGTGTGATGCAAGCACAGACTGGACTGCATTCATCCCTTTCTCCTCTGCCAAGAACCCTGGTTCTGGTTCTGCTTAGCCAAAGCAAAGCAACCTGACTTTTTCAGGTCAACATCCTTCCTCAGTGAACACATGGTATTGGGTGAAGCAGTTCTGTGGTTTTATGCCTCAGATCCTTTGTTTGTAAATCTGAAAGACTAATACTTTTCAAGGATTTTAGCATCTCAAAGCTCAGATGATTATAAATGATGCAAGATATTTCTTTTTCATCTCAAATTGTACTGCAGATACTGAAGTTACTTATTTGATAGATATTTTGTGGTCCCTGAGCCCAGTCAATGCAGCTAATGGTTTTTTCCTGTGCTCTATTTATAGAGCTAGGTCTTAAATGTCACTTCCGTTGGAACTTGACCTACAGACCATTGTCAATTTTAGAGACCCAAGGAAATAGAATACACACTAAATACAGCTGGTTCATAGGTTCAGTTAGTGAACTACAAGCCCCCAAGGAAGTTAATTTTGCTGGAAAATACACAGCTGAGCCTTCCCAATTTCTTTGAGTTGTTTCTCTGCCCTGTGGCTTCATGGAGATTGTAGGTCACCTTGAATCCTTGTTCTGAAACTAGCCCATGGTAGTCCTTCCAGCTTTCATAACCCATTTCTCTTCTTCAATTGTGATTACTGAAATTGTCTTTCTACATTAAATAGGTTGAAAACTTATGAACCACGGATAGATGTAGTTTAGAATCCTGGAAGCTTGAGGAGAAGCAATCTAAATTTTTCCCCTTCTTTATCTTTCTATTTGGGGTAAACAGGATTCTCAGTCACTGCCCTAGTTCAATAGAAGACCCAATTAAAAAAATATCTACTGAAATTTAGTACCTTTCCTGGGATGATTTGAAATAGAAGAAACCGAACCGAGTGAATGATAATCCTCTTTTGATCCTGTGCTAGACTCCAGACTCCTACATTTAAGCTTCGTTAATTTGAAGTTGTTTGCTGTACTTGGCCAATGGCCAATACCTATTTACTTGTCATAGGTTTTAGTAAGTAGAACAGACTGAGAAAAATCCTGGTCTGGATAAAAATCTGCCATCACAAAAGAAGCCATACATTTATGCAGCCTTCCATTGAAAATGGGGTGTCGAGTAAGGCACAGCCGTTCAAAGACAGAATGGCAAATGTTATGTGGTCATACTTCCAGGAAAAAAAAGTGAGGCTCTGAATGAAGAACTAATTTTTTTGTTGTCCAAATATCATTGGACTCAGATATTTTTTTTCAATACAAACAGGAACTTCTGAGGTCATTTTGAACAACTCCTTCTGGTGAAGAAACTGAGGTTCAGATAGGTGATGTAACTAGTTATTACTGAGGCCTACTCCCATGTTCTTTGTTGCACACCTTCCTTCTCCCAAATGGTCTCATTGAGAGCCCACAGCTAAATCAAAAATAGAACTGCAGGGCTTGGCCTCTTAGCCTGCTGCTGACTCTAGACTATGATGTATTAATCAGAAAGTTCCAGTGGTCAATCGTCGTCCCTTCCCAGGACTTACTTCAGCCCTGAAAACATTTATAAGTTTTGTTACTCCCTTTTTTTTTTTAATTTCCTAGTTCTTGTTTCAATAAGTTGCCTTTCAAAGGAACAAGAAGGACCCAATATCCAGCATATCCAGTCCTCTGAGGCCGTGAGCTTTTCCTTCCTTTTTGTTCCTATTCTGGCAGTTACTGCTTTGTTTTTTCTCACTTTTTTTAAACATGGAAAAGTCTATTCTTTTCAAGTTGACCCTTCTGCTACAGGGCAAACATGTTTCTGTTATGCACTAGAGATTCAACCTGACCTCCCAGAGATGCTTAGCAGAGAAGTTATAAATTGAAATGTTGTCAGAGAAGCTTTCTCATGGCAGGCTTTCCAACAGGCCCCTTCTAAATACTGACACGGAATGGTACCAGATGCCCAGTACCTTTCTAAAGATCAGCACTACATAACAACCTGGTAATCCTCCTCCAGGGTGACTGTGTGGATTCTAGACCTCATGTATACAGAATAGGGAAGCAGATCCTTGCCATGTGAGAAATTAGTCTTCATATCCAACTCCTACTCCAAAGCAGTTGGGAATTGGATCCAAAAGATGAAATATATTCCAGAATCTTAATCCTGTTGTTTTAACCACTTTATTACTAAACTTTACTATCTCAAACAATGACTAGAATTTTTTAAAGATGGAATCAATGGTGTTTAAACTCCTTTTCTCCTTGATTTACATCTTTTGTGTTTGATTAACATTGTTGCTGGACTTACATCTTCATCTAGAGTCACCAAGGACCTTTGGTTGCCTGGAGGCAAAAATTACTACACACATTTCACAGATGGGTAATCAATCACAGAAAAAGAACAAGCTTTGACTCACCTAGCAGTCTCTGAGAGAGTGGGGAATAAATGTTCCCACCGTCTTTTTTTTTTTTTTTACAAATCCTTGACTTTTTATTTTGCGGCGCTTACCAAGATACTCCTTTGCAGGCTCAACTCCTGCAAAAATCACCAATAATGAAAATATTTTCAAAGCCCAGTTCATTTATTTAGTTCTTTTTTATTTATATTGGAATCCACCAAATTCCAGACAGTGAAGTCATACTGCTTTGGCAGGTCTGAATATCACAACCATTCAAAAAGAAAAGAAAAGGAAAAAATACCCCCAATTTTTAGAACTTCTACTTAAAATGAACATAGAGAAGATTCACTTTTCTGTTTCCTGACCAAGGTCACCAGGCAGGAAATCATCTTTCATGAAGAGTTAGTAAGCAGATTTCTCCTACCTTAAATTTCCCATAAACAATATTAGTGATTGTTTCCCATTAAACAGCACTAATAATTACGACTAATTATTTTCAGTTAAAATAATTTACAAACTTACAGTAGCTGATAGCCCACCCATCTCCCTGTCCCAAACAATTCAATCACCAAAATCATCTTCAATTATTCTCCTGTATTTGAGGTCTTAATAAGTGAAACATCTTTCCATTCCTGACCACGTTTTCAAGCCTCTAACCAGAGAGGGTCAGTTCCAGGCCACCTGACTTGTGCGAATCCAGCTGTTAGACCAGTTGAGCAAGGTTAAGTAACTTGCCAAGCCAGGGAAGGCATGTGCTGTCTTTGTGGAGACCTCTTGGCCTGGGTTATCACTGAACATCAGAACAGAGGAAGCTGAATATGGAACCCGAGTGACAGGCAGAGTTCAGATGAGTGATAAGATGCTCACAAAATACCTTGGCAATGCTGCTCCACAGACTGACCTTTGAGCAATCCAGGCCCTTTCTGGAGTCCCTGTGGGTTGGGAGAATAGCAGATATTTGGTTTGAGAGCCACAAGGAGCCAAGAGGAGGCTAATTGGAGTAGTAATTAACAGCCTGGTTTTGAACCCTAGCTCTGTCATTAACCAACCACATGACTTTGAGGGAGTGACTTCATCTCATAAACTTTGTCAATAAAATTGATAATCTTACCTACCTCCTAGGTTGTTGTGAGAATCAAAAAAGATGTAACTAAGATCTGAAACTCAAGCAGTATAAGACTCCCGTTTAAGGAACTTATCTAGTGCCTAGTATACAGTGACTTTAAAACACTGTCTTTATCATTACTAACTTTCAAGGCCTTGCTATTCCAATGCTACTCTTATACTAGCTTGATGTTTGTAAGTACTTCTGAAAAATTTCTTTTCAAGATCGCTCATTTGGAATTTCTACTGAAAGCTTTTCTGGGTTCATTCGTCTTTGTGGCCCTTAATGAAGCCTGGATTTACCTCCAGAGAGCAATCGTGTGTATGGATGCTAGTTAATTGATTCTCCTTAGTTTAGTGGCATGGAGGTTTTTGCTTTGTTTATTTTTTTTGTTTGTTTGTCTGTTATTTATTTATTCACTTTAATGGAGTTTTTAAAAATGGTTGCTCCTGCCACAAAGATGGCTCTATCCTCTGTGTTTTCCTTTATTTAAGCCTAGAAAAGCTTAAAAGAAGATTTTTAGGTTCTTGCCAGTTAGATCTTCTAATTATTCACATGTAGCTTTTTCTTGGTGAAATTTCAAGTTCAGCTTCACTTAATCCTATTGCTTATTAATGGACATATAAACTACTAACTTCTATAATTTACTTGGAAAATATAAACCTATTAATTTTAGCTTAAACAAGGTAAAATTAAAAATGTAAAAATGTAAATAAGTCTATATCGGGTTTCAGTGTTCAGTGGAAATAGCTCATTAGTCATTTAGTCAGTTTAGTTAGTTAGCATCCTTCTGCTAAGTGATTCCAGCCTATTGGCACAAAGTAAATGAAACTTTGGCCCTTTATAATGTATAGTAAATGAAAAGCACACATATTATGAACCAAAATAGAATATGGAGGTTAAGTGTGAAAAAGGAAAGAGGTGTTATAGAACTTTAGAGAAGAAAGACATTATTTCTGTGATAAGAGAAGATGACATGAGGCCTAGCTTAGAGGCAGAGTGCATTTTGGATGTAAGGACACGAGGGAATTCCAGATAAACAGCAGACTTTGAAGAGACATGATTAAATTGGAGCAAAGTCCATTCAAGTAGAGTAACAGGAAGAAGCATGGAAGGGTTAGTTGGGCATAGAATGGAGGCTCTTGAAAAATCTGCCTTAGGAATTTAAAATTCATGTGTTTGAGCGTATTTAGTGTACATGGATAGGAAAGCAGAAGGACTTCAGTAGTGAGAAACTAGCAGTCACCAGTTGGAAAGCTTAAGCAGTCATTGCTGATGTACTGAAATGAAGAGAAGAGTGATGGAAGGCAGGGAGGGGCCATTGCTGGGATTTTTTTTTAAAAAAACGTGTGTGTGTGTGTATCAGAGGAAACTGTGTGTCCTTGTGAAGGACCAAGAGTCCTTCAGGAATCATCCTTGATTGCTTCTACCTCCTTTTTCCTTGCTCTGGGATTTCCCAGGCTCTGCTCACCAGGGCCACAAATGCAGGCCACCACCATTTCCACCTGCATTTTTATATAGGATTTGGGATTTCAGGACCTTCTGCTTGCAAAGCAGAGTCTTAACCCCAGAGCCAACTCTCCAGCCCCCATTGCTGGGATATTATAGGTAAAGCAGTAGGACTAAAACTGAGGTCAACTCAAAGACCAAATAAAAAAAAAAAAAACAGAGAAGAAAGAGATAAATCTCTATGGGCAGCTCTGAACTTGATTTGGTGATCTTGAAGTTACTGTGCTAAATGATGTCAGCCTTGCTGTTCTTGCGGTTGAGAATGGGAGGCATGTACTGGGACAAGGCCTTGAAAATCAATCACACCTTGGTTAACAGTGAGCCCATGCTACTTGGGGCACCCATGGAAAGCTTGATGGACATGAAACCTATCTGGTTTATAAGTGTGTAAATAGAAGATGCAAATATTACGTCTACTTTTTGCATATAGTATGGGAAGTTCACCTGAGACCCTTGTACATACTGAGCGCACTGTACTACTGAGCTACATCCTCAGGACAAACCAACATTTTTAAATCAGGAAGTTTTTTTTTTTTAACTTAAATATTGGTTTTTGACTTATCTTTTAAGAATAAAGCGCTGTGTCTGACCATGAGCTCACACTGTCACATGATGACAGTTCCCTTGAGATTCTAGATAAATACTTGAATTCACCAGTTCTCATCACTCACAGGCATCTCCCTAGTTCTTTAAGATTAAAAGTTAGTTGTTGAATCTGTTGAGACAGAAGTAAATTTATAGTTGCCTTGAGCTAGAAGCAGGGTGTAAGATGCCAGAGGGTGATAGCTAAGGAATGTGGGATTTCTTCTGAGCTTACTGCATTGTTTAAAAGCAACTGTGGTGGTGAAATGTGATTTCAAAAAAGCCTGTAGGCTGTATACTGTATAGTTTTACTATGACCGCGTGTGTGCTTGTGTGGCATGTAATGTATGAGTTTGAGCACACATGTTGTGGCATACATACAAAGATCACAGAACAACTTTGTGAAATAAGTTCACTTCTTCACATTTACATGGGTCCTAAGAATTGAACTCAAGTCACCAGACTTGCATAGCAAGTGCCTTTACCTGATAAGAAATCTAGATGGTCCTGAACTGTATGCTTTAAATGAGTAAATTGTATGATATATGAATTATCCTAGTAAAGTCATTTTTTAAAAAAGCAAAGAAGTTATTATTATCCTTGCAGCATTTCTCTATAAATGTTTCTCTACCAAAAAACAAATAGTGAAAGTCTTCATAAAAATCAACACGGAGGTTCCTCAAAACACTAAAAATAGATCTCACACATGACCCGACTTTACCACCTCTGTGTATTTACCTGAAGGATTCCAAGTCCTCACGCCACAGAGATACTCACACATCAATGTTTATTGCAACACTATTCACAATAGCCAAGTTGTAGAACCAATGTAGGAGTCAAACAGCAGAGAAATAAACAGTAAAATGTAGGCTACTTAAAGAATTTTATGCTGTCATAAAGAAGAATGAAGCTAGGCTGTTTGCAGGAAAACGGACATAACTGGAAATATCCATATTAAATTAAGTCAGTCCCAAAATGATGACTATCATGTTTTTTCCCATTTCTGGTTCTTAGATTTATAAAGATAGGTGAAATCTTATATGTGTGTGATATCAAAGCAAAAATGAAACAATGGAGAAATAAGGACTAATGGGAGGGAAGGAGAATGGAGAGGATAGAGAATTATTGGGGGGAATGTGCTTGAAGTACATTATATAACCACACAAAAATATCCTTATGTAACCTAGTACTATGTACGGAGAATGCGCACTAATGAGTGGGGACAATGAAAGTAGATTAAGAGGGTCATATATTTCAAGAAAAAGTGCAAGAGAATGCATCTCTGTGGTAATGAAGAGTTCTTTCATGAACTGTCAAATCTCTAGCCTCTTCTCTAATTAACTTCCTAGCTACTGAAGACAGTTGGTATTAGGGAAAAAAAAAATTGATCATGCCCAATTCCCTAGTCTTGCTTACTCTTCTGTTGCTTTAACAAAATACCCTGACTTAAGCAGCTTAAGGGAAAAAGGGCTTCTTGTTTGGCTTATGGTTCCAGAGGAGACAGTGTCCGTTATTAGCAGGAAATGCCTAGAGGAAGGCATGATGACAGAAGCAAGGTACCCATTCATGTCACAGCAGCCATCAAGAGACAGAGAGAGGGGAAGTAGGACTAAGTCACCAAACCTCAAAGCCTGCCCACCTCCAGGTCATGCTTCCCTCCAAGTTTCTACCTCCTATAGGCTCCATTACTTCTCCAAATAGAACCCCCATTTGGAGACCAAGCACTCAAGCGCATGAGTCTGTGGGGTAACAATCTACATTCAAATCATGATACCTGACATCCACCCAACCAAGAAGAGACAGAGATGAAAACAGAAGAGGGGACGAAGTAATCTCCACAGCCCAAGCCAGAAGACTGTACGATAAAGGAAGGGGAAAGCTTATCACGTGCTGACAAGAGGTCGAGGAGGATGAGGACAGAGAAGTCATAAGGTCGCAGTAGGCCATTCCTTGAGGGAGCTTAGAGAGATGATGTCGGAGGGAGAAGCAGAGGAGAGAATGAAGCACGCAGAACGTACTGGTCAGGAGTTAATACTTTGCCTTCAGGCACGGAGGATTACTGAGGATTGAAATTAGGACGGGGTCATCACAGGCCCACAGGCTAGAATATTTATTTTCACATTTATTTGCTCAGATTTTGAATTTAGCACACAGTGAACCAAGACCACCCCAAATGTTATTCTTTTTATGCTAAATTCTCCTTCTGGATGAAATCCCCAGACTTACTGATTCCTCAGTTACTGATTTTCATGTTATTCATTCTTGTCGCTTGAACCAGTGAACACTTCAGTGTTAGTGCTGTTCTATTTGGGTCTGTCCTGTGTATTATAGGATGTTTAGCAACATCACTGGTCCCTGCCTTCCACTTGCCAGTGGCCCTCTCCTTAGACATCAGCCAACAAAATCAACCTCTTGCTAAGAACCACTGAACCTCATTTATCTGTTGTATTATTTGGGCGCAGGAGCTTAAGGCTGTGTACAGCTGGTACCACCTTGAAGTGTGTCTGGCCTAGAAGAGAGAACCAATGCCTGTTCCATACTAAGGCGATGCATCATCTACACTCGGGCGATGCAGTGAGGGGGCAAGGCGTGAAAATCTCAACGTCGTATTTTGTTTCAGTATTTCAGTGGATTTCGACCTCTTTGTTCTTAACATTCCTTGTTGAAAAGAGGCGATGCTTTGATGGTGTAAGGCAAGATCTCTAGTAAGACAATCCCCTCTCCCCTGAAAGCCAATACTCCTGCCATGGTCTGGAGCCAAAATGGGCACAAGAATTAAAAGAAAGCCTCGGGATGTGCCAGGCATAGTAGTAGGAGCTGACTTCTCGCTGCCAGATTCACAGAGTTCCTCTAAGGTGCAAGAAGGGGCCCGGAGCAGGATGTTTTCTGCTGGTGGTGTCAAGAGGAAATCAGTGGCGTTTGGAAGATGTCAAAGAGCTGCTCAAGTGCAACTCGGAGCAGACTAGGCATTCAGATGAAGTTTCCTTCTGCCCCCTCACAGGAAAGTCTTAGCAGGTAAAGGAATGTTTCTCTTGGAGTAGGGCTAGCAGAAGCAGACACGATGTGAACCTGCTGAGATCTTCCAGATTGCCCTTCTGGATGTGTGTGTGCATACAAGGGAAAGGAGGTTAAAGAAATTTCATACGTATGTGCTACCATTTTTCTATATTGATACATACAATAGAATTAAGACTCTTAGCCATGAAAGAATTATATTAACAATTATATTTAACTGAGACTACTTCATAACTGGCTCTTTTGTCTGTGGAGTGTCTCCGGTTGGATTATAGATGTGGACAGGTTTGGTTCACTATTAGTGGTTCCAAGTTGCCTTCTAATACATCTTCTTGTTGACATACAGCTACCATCTTTGCACATTTGTATTCACTTCACTGAGGCTGAGGAAACCCATGCTGGTTCATAGTCTTACTTCCACTTTACTTGATACCCACTGTCATAGGTAAGCACAAGTGTCAACTTGACTGTTGAGGGTTTGAGCTCTGGGCACATTTGTAAAGAATTAGTGGTTGAGTTAGGCCCAGAGCAAACCTGCAGGAGATTGTCTAGTTGATGGGGAAGGCCCAGCCCATGGTGGGTGGGATTAGGCCCTGGAATAAATCACAGAGAGCTGGTTGAGAAAGACGGCATCCTTCTGTTCACTTGGCCAGATATGCTGGTCTGGCAAGTAAGAATCGTCATCTCTCAGCTGTTATGTGGTGATGGTGCAGCCAGTTCCCTCAGCCCTGGTGTTGGTGCGTGCCCTCCCGTCAAGCTGGACTGAGAACTGTAATCAGACTGTCATAAGGAAATAAACCCCTTGTTCCCTGAAGCTGTTTGATGGTCATTTATCAGCAACCATGCAGGCAGACTGAAACACCCACCTTCCTTTAATTTATGCTTCTATTATTCATTCACCTTTGTAGTGATGGACTAAGCCTTGAGTGATGACTGAGTACTGTTATGTCAAATGCTACCCAAGTAAGCACATCCATAAACCTGGTTTTGCCCTGTTTCTCTTCAGGCACCTCTAGATCCAGCTGTGTGATGGCCGCATTGGGAAACACATGGAGCCACAGTGTGACCACCAGGCTGATTCTCCAGTACCTTGATTCAGAGACAAGGCAGGTGAGTGTTCTGAGTCAGAGAGCCTGACAAGAGGAGTGTAAAGCAGTTTTTCTTGTTCCAACAGCTGAAATAAAGTGGGGCAACTAGCCACACATAGAAAACAATAAGAGATGCTACAGAAGTAGTAATTATTTGTGAATGGCCAAGGACCATAGCAGGAGAGATTTTAAATTTTGCCTCTAAATGATTATCTTTACCAGATACTTGTAGGAGATGAAGCCAATTTGTAAAGGAATTGATTTTACTTAGAGGATGTATACTTTGAAAACCTTAGGCCAGATAGAGCCTGTTAATTGCATAAACTCAACTCCTGGGCACTTTTACACTGCCCATATGCTGGTTGCTTAAAGTACCAGAGGATGACTTTCTCAGGGTCTTGCTGGTCTGGCAAATAAGAATCGTCATCTCTCAACTGTTATGTGGTGATGGTGCGGCCAGTTCCCTCAGCCCTGGTGTTGGTGCGTGCCCTCCCATCAAGCTGGACTGAGCACTAAGCCTTGAGTGATGACTGAGTATTGTTATGTCAAATGCTACCCAACTGTAATCAGACCCCATCAGAAAGGTATGCTCTTCACACCCTTCTTATCTTCTCTCTGCACTCCAGAGAAAGGGATCCCAGAGGTTGACCTCTGTCATAATAAGGAAGCTGTATTTTTCCTGAAGTCCCATCCTGCTGTGTGACCAAGTTGAATCACTATCAGTCTTGAAAAAGGAAAAAAGACCGGTGAATATTCTGATGTTCTGATGGGGCAGAATTCAAAGGCCAGATTTGCTCATCTAGCTAAATAGATGGCAGATTCCATTTATTAAGGAAAGAGTCATGAGCATCCTGATGGTGGTCCTCAAAGAGAAAGTGGGAGCAGACCGTGATTGCCTTTACCTGCATTAGAGAAACTGATTCTTGTTCAAAGAGGCAGGAGCATCGGAAACAGACATGAGCTTTTTCTTTTCCAGACATAACTTTATGAATGCCCTTGGGTGTAGACCAGGGGGGTTGTTCTTAGTTTTCTTGGACCTGTATAAATAACATTCCAACTTGGTCATTGGGTCAGCCCTGTTCTAAGAAGATACAGAGGCTTATTTCCATCTAAGGAAATATTCTTGTGTCTTCAGCACCTGATATGACTGTTCCCTCAGTGATACCCTTTCCTGGATGACTCGGGTATCCTGGGTTCTGAGTCCACACTTATTTTCTTGATGGAACACACCCAAAATATTCCAGGAGAAACTAGTAAATGTTGGCGAATCTTCTAGGTGGTAAAATCATGATAAGTAACTTGTTTGCTGCCAATGAGGAAAATCACTGAGGATCGTCAAGCACTCACATCTAAACTCTAAGAGAGAAAGCAAAATTCTTTGTGAAACAATTTGACTCATTCACTTCATAGACCCTCAGCCCTACTTCTGGAAAAACCCATAGCTTATCTCAGCTTTACATTTTAGACAGGATTCAAACAATAACATACTGATTTGTGATTTTTGTCTCTTAAATATGCTATGTAGCCAAGACTCCCAGATCTTATTTATACCAGTTCTAGTTAGAATTTATGAGTATTAATAAAGTTAAAGTCACATTTTTTCTTTTTATAAAAGCATATCCAGTCATAATTCATTTTGTAAAGTCAACAAAATGCACCTGGTAGAAAAAAAATGCTGTGATTTTGTATCTCTTTGGTAATTTGAAGATTAAGGTGGCTTTTGGCCAATAAGGTGAACTTCAGGCCACTGGTCACAAGGAACAAGTGTGGATAGATCAGTAACAGTCTGCCAGCTCATATCCTATTAGATGGGTCATTGGTATTATCTTAATCTACAAAGGGCAACTTGTCACTGTCATTGCTAATCAATCAGGAATAAACTTAAATGCCTTTGAATCTGGTTTTCAAATAATTAGCTTTAATGTAAAATACAATGGCTAATCCAGGCAAAATAACATACATCTTTTTGTTAAATTGTTAAAATTGTGAACTGATACCTATGATAAAGTTTGATAGAGAAAACATGTCTAATGTGATGACCTTATCTTGCCTAAGTAGATGGTGTGCTTAGTGATTCACTCAGTCTTTCCTGTGGTCTTAGTTCATGACAAAGTATAGAAGCTATATGAAGATAAGCCTTTTTGTTGATATGTGCATAAAATAATCCTTTAAAGCTGGCCTAGTAAAGATGTTTTCTCAAAGCGCTTCTCAGTGGCAGCGTATATATGGGTCATTCTAGGATAGCCATACCTCTGGGCATCAAGCCTGAGAGAAGATACCACATATACTTTTTTGTTTCACAGGGGTCTTTTTTGTATTTTCCAGTCTGCAAGCAGAGACCTCTACTCCCAGGGATCAAGGGTATGGAGCAAGGATTATGTTTTATCCTGTTTCTATGCCTTTGAGTTCTACAGCTCTATACCGGGACCCTTGAATGTGAGGCTTAGTCTGGGATCACAGGGCCCGGAAGGGGGTCAGGTCAAGCTGAGCAGATATTCGAGCCGATTAACCCAAGAGGCAAGTTGTATTGTCCAAGGGAAGAAGTCTCTCCTGCCTGATTATTTTCTTTACACCCTGGAAACTTTGTCAAATTATATAACCAAGGAAGAAATCTCCTTATCAGGACACAAGCCAAGTTAAATCTCCTGTTTATTCTGCTCCAATGTTTGCTAAAACCCTCTTTAAAAGCTGTGCTGATGTCTTCTCTTGAACTAGTTTAGAGTTGTTGGGGTTTTTTTTCCCCCACTTAACTTTTATTTACTCTTTTCCTGTTCTGTTTCAATCCTGCTGTACCATTTTTACAACATTTTTTATTCTTACCAAGACCTGTACTTAGAGTAGAATTAAAATGGCCTCTATTTGCTTTATTATTGTTGTCATTTTAAATCATCAAAAACATTTCTGGGTTTACCATGTGCCTGATGTAAGTATGCCAGGAAGGAGAAGGCATAGTTCTTGCTCTTGAGATCCTTCCTGTCGAGGATGGGAGATTTTATATGTATATGCATATATACTCATGAATATTGAAAAATATAGTTCTGAATACTGAAAAATATAGTTCAGGGGGCTGGAAAGACGGCTGAAGGTTAAGACTTTGCCTTATAAGCAGGAGGTCCTGAGTTCGGATCCCAGGCCCCACATAAAAATACCAAGTATTGAATGGTAGCAGCCTGTACTTTCCACCCTTATGAGAGGAGCCTGAGAAATCCCAGAGAGAAGCAAAAATAAGGTAGAAGCAATCCAGGATCATTCCTAAAATCATCTTTGGTTCTCCACAGGGACACACAGTGTCCTTTGATACATTCACACACACACACACACACACACACACACACACACACACACACACAAAATGGAGGGCCCTAACCTCTGAGGAAGACTCTGAAATGATTAAAGAAACAGTGACAGACATGAATTGGCCAAGGCCAGTATTGCACAAGTCTGACCACACCAGGTGTCTCACAGTGAGACTAGAAAAGCTGGCATGGAGATGGGTATATTTGAAAATGATGCAAAAACCTGATGAAATATTCACAATATTTTTCATCAAATCCTTATGCAGTTTGTTCCTACAGCCTACATATGGTATTATATAAATTTTGAAGTGCCCTAGAAGGAGTATTATAATAAATTAATCCCAACTAAGCCTCATGCTCTTTTGATGAAATAAATATTATGACTCTCTTATTTCAACAAATTGGAAAGAGGTGACGTCGTCATATAGTAGGTTTATTTGAGTGGACTTTATAATAATATTTTCATCTTCCACTTAGGAGATACCCGAAAATTACAAAACACTTGTATCTGAGCCAATATATTGTTGACAGACCAATATTATTTATTACTCAAGTCCCTAATCCTCGCTTGGATCCACAGACTTGTAACTGTAGGTTATTTAATATCTTGGAAATGTTTTTTGTTTCCTTTCTGATAATAGAATTCTTCTATTAGAATCCATTTTGTATTTTCAAAGTCATCGCTATGGAGATACCAGTCTTCATCAACCCCTCTTCCCTCTGGACCAGAGTTTTACCTGGCATCTTCCTCTAATTCTAGACTTTTAAGTCTAGAATTATGAGCACATTGAGGGATTTATCCTCAGAGCTAAAAACAATGCCCAATGCATAGGCAAATACAAATTTGTTTTGAAAGCGAGTAAAAAAGAGAGAGTAAACAAATTATTCTAAGAATACTAAGGCAAGAGGTTGGCAAGTTAAAGACCAGCTTGAGCTAATAGTGAACTCCTGTCTCAAAAAAAAACAAATCATTTTATCAACACAGAACCCAGTTTTGAACCACACTGTTTATTTAGAATCAATCCTCCCCATAGAAGTTGAGGTTTTCATTTTAATACTTCCTTTAAAGCATTAGAAGTCAGTTAAAAATTTCGCATCAAATCTTGACAATATATGAATAGCAGTATAGCGCAAATACTTGCTGATACTTTTTTGCAAAAACAGCCTGTTAGGAGCTGTGAGAAAATAGGATTCTTTTTCTGGAATCCTCATAGGAATTCCTTTGTGTAAGCAAGCCAGAACCCTAGACATGCCTCAGTAAGGAGCGGTTCTGCAGCCACTTTCAAAGACAAGTGACTTGAGGATTTTGGGTGCTGGCAGAAGTCTCCATTGCCATTCATATATCTTTCATGATTGGGAAGGCTGAGTGGAGGATCAGATAGCTTAAGAAAGATGATAAAGTTTTATTCCAAGATGAGCTAAAAGGTGTATGGAGGTGGGAAATAGAGGAGCAGAATGTCAGGCTTATGTCTATATGCACTCAAAAGGAAACAATGAGATGCCATTTTAGGTGATATGAGCCTTAGTTGTGTAACTCTCTACCTCCCAATCCTCCAAAGAGAGATCAGGCTTAGTTGCCCCAACCCAAACATAAAAACCCTGTCCTTTGCTAGAAGGCTTTGAGATCGTAGTGTTGTCTTGTTTTCATTTGCTTATCTGCAGTTTTTATGGCATGGAGACTGTGTGTGTGTGTGTATACAAGTGTGTGTTAACGCATGCACATGTGTGTGCCTGAATCTAGAAAGATGAGAGTTTGGCCATGCTGTCAGGTGGGAGGAAATTCTTTTAAACAGAAATAACAAATGGAAAATGGAATCCCAGCCAAGTACATTGCATTGGATGTAAATGTTTCTTCTCTTTTCAAGCTACTCAAGTGTGAAATCTGAACCCTTGCCCACATACTTCTATCAGAAATGATGTAGACGGGTATTGAGCAGATTAGGAAAAGACCCTTTAACACCAAAAAGTATAAAGGACATTATCTGTGGATAAAGACAGCATTTATTAACAAATTTGACTGAACACATTTTTTTATAATTTTATTTTTTAAATATTTTGTTTAGTGTGCGTGCGTGTGTGTGTGTGTGTGTGTGTGTGTGTGTGTACACACGCACGCACTGTATGTCCCTGTGAAGGACCAAGGGTGACTTCAGGAATCATGCTGGATTGCTTCTATCCCTTTCTTGTTTCACTCTGGGTTTTCCCAGGCTCTGCCCACCAGGGCTAAAAGTGTAAGCCACTTCTATTGCCAAAGTTTTTACCTGGGACCTGGGATCTGAACGCAGAGCTTTCTGCCTGTGAGACAGAGTCTCCAGCCATCTCTCCAGCCCTGAAAGTATTTATTTTTGTGGAAGGTGTTATTACATGTACTTCTGTCTCTTTGGGCATCAGGGCATCTGACCTTCAGGGATCCAGTCATGGGTTCGCTCACAGAGCATTTGAAAGCTAAGTTCCACATAGCAAGCCTCTTTCTTCCAGTTATTTTATCACTCATCATTCTTCTCTACCTCTGAGTAGCTTTATTTTTACAAACTGTTTGTCTAGTTCCAAATCCCCTTATGTAGTGACCCTCCCAACTTGCTAATGAAACTAGGCCAAATAGCTGGGTGAAATTTTTTCAGAGAAATATGAGCTGTTGCAGGAAATAGAAGAGACGCAGGGCTTTGAAAGCAAAACCGAAGACCCTGTTTGTCTAACTAGGAAAGAAAAATGCTTTCGGTTGGGAAGAAATATAGGAAACAGCTATGAGATCTCTTGGAAGAAGCTGTGACCCAAGAGTCAAGGACATTGAAACGTATTTTGGCTCATTTGAGAATGAAGTTTGGAAAGGATGTTGTATTTCAGGCTTACTCCTTTAGCTATTAGTGAAAAGAAAATGGAACAGATCTTTGAGGAAAATGGGTTCAGTATCTACATGAACCACAAATGGATAGACATCTGAATCAACACTTTCACTAGATGAAAAAGCAGTTGGAACCTGACAATGTCCCATTTGAGATTCCCTGTAGGGATCATCTTATCCAGTGACTCCTCACTACAATGAAACTAGACTGAAAGCTACAGTGCTTATGACCCATCAGATCCCAGACCCTGTGCCCACCGGTGGATTCAGTGGTGCTATACCAAGCACAGGATCTGCAGCTCTTATCAAGCTGTTGGCTGATTCGTATGTGGGTTGCTCTTAAGCTCACATTCCATGCGAACCTTTTCATTTTATACAGTTAGGTAAACATTTGGAGTTGAATGATTTATTCATGGTCAAGAAACTAGTAAGTAGAAAAAAATGGAGCTAGATTTGGTTCTTCTCATTCTATCCTATTACATTTTTCATTTTATAAGAGGGACTTTTTAATACTCTGAGAGGGAGAAGGAAGACCCAAACCTGGCCAAATTACTGGTTTACCAGGTGACGTAATATTTTCATCCTTTAAAATTTTCAGTGACATAAAAATTTTCTGTGGAAAAATATCTTTAAAAGCACCATTGCACCCTATATTGCAATGAAATATAAAAGTCAACTTTTTAAATTCCTGGGCTCAGTCATGTGGCTGAGTGATTCTTTTCCTAGGTGAACTTTACAATGAGCATGGAACATTTTGCTTTCACACAGGGTCCTGAAACAGGCTGGCTGTGTTGCCCTCTCCTATGGATGGTCATTTGTAGCCTTGCTGGGGACACGCTTAAGCCCTGAATTTCCTGTTGACCATCTTTGTAGGGTAAAGGCATGTCAGAGATTCTTTTGGTTAGTCTTCTCATTCTGGTAGAAGCTTTATGGTTATCACATTTTTGAGTCTCGTCTATTTACTTTGAAAGCAGAAAGGAGCACCAGATAATTTGTATAGAATTTTTTTTTTTTTTTTTTGCTCCTTCAGGGGCCCATGCTTGCCCAGTACTTCAGGCAATGTGTATTTAAAGCTTCTTTATTTTCTAGGAGTCAGTGTATGTGCTGACTTGCAGGCAACAGTCACCCTCTCACCCACGTGGTTTCCATGAATCCCCACAACAGGCCTGCGGCAGAGATCTCATCACCTCCATTCCTTCAAAGAAAAAAACTAGGCTAGTCAGATAAGCAACTTCTATTCAGTAGTAGTTTCAAGAGTTGGCAGTCAGTTTGTGCCAACCAGAGCCCATCTTCTTTTTTCCATACACCATGTTGTCTAAGGTATCAGGGCTTTCTGGTGTAGTATTGTATTGTTTACATTTTTAATTTTAGTAATAAAACGAGGTTCTAGGAAGTGCAGCCTTGTCTTCGTGATGCTCTGGGCTTACAGAGAATTATCTTTACTCACATCCCCCAACTCCCTGACTTTTCCTGACAGGCACAGGAAGTAGAATGCCATTTAGCTTACCCGCAGAGCATATTGGTACACTGTAAGAATTGCGTCACCCACTCAGAGGCCGGGTCATAAAGGGAAAGGGATGATGATCTATCTGCTCATTGCTTTTTGTTCTTGGCATCAACTGGCCATGTCTGCGGTAAAGAAGCTGGTCTGTCTGTGTGTATGGTTTGAAGATAGTCTGTTGTACACAGTGCTAACAGGTCTAGGTCTGTTGTCTGACTGCTCTTGCTGGGAAGAACCCTGACCGTATGCTTGTAAGGCTGCCTGGGCCTGGGCCCTGCTGCTCTCCTGCTGTGGCTAGGAGAACGTAGTATAGTCCGGTGCTGGTCTGCATTTCAAGTCTTTCCTTAAGGTCATTGATTAGGGTAGTGGGCAGAGTAAGGAACTTAAGTCGCTTCCAGCATCTTAATAGCTTATGAAATTAGGGGCAGGTAACTAGGATGTAGACAAAGAATTTACATGATAGCAGAGTGAGGGAAAATAAATAGAGCAAACCTCTAGCATTCGGTTTGAATTTATGTAAGTCTTATTGTGTTACCATAACATTTCATGATATGTTACACATTATCCAATGCATGATTGATTGTCAAATGCAATATAAGTCATTGCCCTTTCCCAAGTTCTGCTGCTCTAAATAATTTGGAGTTTTCAGTTGCCATAGAGTTGACATGCTCCTTTCTTCCCTCAGCCTTCTTTTTACTCTGTTGCTTCTCTTCCCTGTCTTGAATCTTCCCTTGATTTTTAATTCAGGCAATGGATTCTGACAACTGCCTTTGTTAAAATACTTGATTCCCGAAGTTACCCTTGGCCTTCCACAGGGATACATAGTACCCCCCCACACACACACACACACACACACACTCACACTCACACACACACATTCACACAAACAAACAAACAAACGAACAAACAAACAAATAAATAAACAAATAAATAAAATACTAGAAGCAGAGATTTTTCCTCGAGGGTCTCTTTCTGGAAGCATCCCTTCATGGTTTGCCAGAGCTTTAGAGTCCTGGCATCTTGGTCAACAACTGTGTATTCTCCAGTCTTGGGCTTCTGTTTTATCATTACTAGAGGGACGGTGATTTTGAGACCACCTTTGAACCTCTAAGGTACGGTAGTTCCCCACTGCCTGTTTTCTGAAGCCCCTTTCAGAATTGGCAGTGAGAGACTGAGCTGAGATTATGATTCAGAACCCTACAACCAAATTCTTCACTATGTGTCAAAATTTCAGAAAGAGGCATGTCTTACAAAATTAGAAACAAGGTATCTTATGTATCTGAGAAGAAGTGGAAGCAATTCACTGAGACATCCCCAGCTCTAGCTTTGGGGTTGCTTTGTCTTTCCAGCTATTTCTTGGGTTTCTTTGGGCCAAGTACTCTGCTAAGTGCTTGTGGGCATTTTCATATATATATATATATGAAATCCCCCTTCTTCTTTGCCCTCTAGCCCTAATCATATACACGTACTTCCTCATCTACATCCCTGGTTCTTAACCTTCGTCCTTCCCTATATCCTATGCTGATGTAAGGTTATCCATAGATGCACATGGAATTAATTTTTACATTCAATCCCTATGGGGTAGCCACCTTCATTGGCATATGAGGTTGAATGCTTCCTTCAAAAAGTGGAATGAGTGCTGGGGAGATGACTCAAGGGTTAGTAGGGCCTTGCCTTGCGAGGGAAAGGATTTGAACTCAGATACCCAGATCCATGTAAAAATGCTGGGTGGAGAGGGTGACGGTCTGCACTTTCAGTCCTGGAAGGTGGAACCTAGAAAACCCAAGACCAGAGCAATGAGGAGGGAGAGGAATCCAGGATAATTCCCGATGTCACCCTTGAACCTCCACAGGCACAGACGCACACAGGCACTAGGCCCTCTACTACCTACACACACACACACCTTTGCACGCACACACACACATACACAGCTATATTTTTTTAAAGTGAAATGATACATTGCCTTAAGAAAGCTATTTCGATCTCAGCTGAGTACTGATTGGTTGTTTCCTATAACTTTAGGCTCTGTATGGCACCAGAACAGTTTGAGAAAGAATGAGTTCGAAACAGCAGTCTGCTGAATCTTGCCATTCAGTCTGGGGAAGGCCGTCCTTTCTCACCTTCAAGCTCTGGTCTTTTTAACAACATCTTTCCACGTCCTTGGTTCAACTTCAGTGTTTTTCGCATTTGTTGGCAATGAAGAAAGAGTCTCTGTGGATTATTTTCCAAAGTGAAGATAGACCTGTGCCCAGGATGTCCTCCAGTAAGCACAGTCAAGGGACCACAGTATACTCTGAAGATATAACTCTTCCTTCATAGATGATACAATACGTGGTGATGTATAAATGATACCTGGCTCCTTACTGTTTCCTTGCAAACTTATTTTCCCGCATAGTAAGTAATCAACTTCATGGTTTGCCTTTAAATTCTGAGTTGTCTGTTCTCCGGACACTTTTTTCAAGCAGCCTCCTGAAAATTTGATCAGTGTGTAGTGAAATGGGAAAATTATCTGACAGTTCAGTGTTCTTTCACTGGTGTTTCCTTAAAACAGAAAGGTTTAGTGGATCCAACATGGCCTTTAACTCTTAAACAGTTGTTCTTGAGCCAAGTAGTTCTCTTTTATTTATAGTGATTTCTACAATGTTTTTTCCAGACATATTGTCCTGACTCACACTGGAATGCTAGGTTCTTCTTTGTAACTAATCTCTATTTCCTACTAGTGACTCCTTTCTGACACTGGCCTCGCCTTTTTATTTTAACTATTTTTGTGTGTGTATGTGTGTTTTGTGAGTGTGTATTTGTATGTGTGTGTGTGTGTATGTTTGTGTATACCAAAAGGCACTGTATGAGGCCCAAAATGACTTCAGGAATCATCCTGAGTTACTTCTACCTCCTTTTTGCTTTGCTTTGGCATTTCCTAGGCTTCACCTCCCAGAATTAAAAGTGTAGGCCTCCACTATTTCTACCTGGTGTCTTTTACATGTGATCTAGGATCCGAACTCAGGTAGAGTCTTAACCTCTGAGCCATCTCTCCAGCCCTAGCCTTACTTTTTTATATCACCATAACAATATTAAGACACTGGACTTGTAAGAGGTGACTGGGAACTAAGGACTCCAAGTAGATTAATATATCAGTATATTAATATATCCGTATATTAAAAAATCAGTACATTAATAAATATATCCGTATATTATAAAACAGTATTTTAATATATCAGTATAAAGGGAGTAATTTCCTTATTAAAAAAAAAGTAAGTTCCCCCCTTTTGCACCCTAAACCCGCTCCGCCGGTCGGGACGCGCGCGCGGTCCAGCCGGGCCTCCACGCCGCGCCCTAGCTGGTGAGTACCCCCGCCACCCCACCCCCCGCGCAACCGCCCACCAGGACCCCCAGGTCGGCCCACGGGGACCCGGCTCCGCCTCCCGCCATCCAGCCGGAGCCGCGCGCGGGACCCAGGGACCAGGAGGACATCCCCTGCGCCCGGGCCCCGCCCCAGCTGCCCTCGAGTTAAATAGCTCCACGCCGTCGCCCCCATCCCCCCTCTTTTGCACCCTAAACCCGCTCCGCCGGTCGGGACGCGCGCGCGGTCCAGCCGGGCCTCCACGCCGCGCCCTAGCTGGTGAGTACCCCCGCCACCCCACCCCCCGCGCACCGCCCACCAGGACCCCCAGGTCGGCCCACGGGGACCCGGCTCCGCCTCCCGCCATCCAGCCGGAGCCGCGCGCGGGACCCAGGGACCAGGAGGACATCCCCTGCGCCCGGGCCCCGCCCAGCTGCCCTCGAGTTAAATAGCTCCACGCCGTCGCCCCCATCCCCCCTCTTTTGCACCCTAAACCCGCTCCGCCGGTCGGGACGCGCGCGCGGTCCAGCCGGGCCTCCACGCCGCGCCCTAGCTGGTGAGTACCCCCGCCACCCACCCCCCGCGCACCGCCCACCAGGACCCCCAGGTCGGCCCACGGGGACCCGGCTCCGCCTCCCGCCATCCAGCCGGAGCCGCGCGCGGGACCCAGGGACCAGGAGGACATCCCCCTGCGCCCGGGCCCCGCCCCAGCTGCCCTCGGGTTAAATAGCTCCACGCCGTCGCCCCCATCCCCCCTCTTTTGCACCCTAAACCCGCTCCGCCGGTCGGGACGCGCGCGCGCGGGTCCAGCCGGGCCTCCACGCCGCGCCCTAGCTGGTGAGTACCCCCCGCCACCCCACCCCCCGCGCACCGCCCACCAGGACCCCCAGGTCGGCCCACGGGGACCCGGCTCCGCCTCCCGCCATCCAGCCGGAGCCGCGCGCGGGACCCAGGGACCAGGAGGACATCCCCTGCGCCCGGGCCCCGCCCCAGCTGCCCTCGAGTTTAAATAGCTCCACGCCGTCGCCCCCCATCCCCCCTCTTTTGCACCCTAAACCCGCTCCGCCGGTCGGGACGCGCGCGCGGTCCAGCCGGGCCTCCACGCCGCGCCCTAGCTGGTGAGTACCCCCGCCACCCCACCCCCCGCGCACCGCCCACCAGGACCCCCAGGTCGGCCCACGGGGACCCGGCTCCGCCTCCCGCCATCCAGCCGGAGCCGCGCGCGGGACCCAGGGATCAGGAGGACCTCCCCCTGCGCCCGGGCCCCGCCCCAGCTGCCCTCGAGTTAAATAGCTCCACGCCGTCGCCCCCATCCCCCCTTTTGCACCCTAACCCGCTCCACCGGTCGGGACGCACGCGCGGTCCAACCGGGCCTCACTCCACGACCTAGGTAAGTCTCCGCCCGCCCCGCCCACCAGGACCACAGGCCAAATAATTCAGTTTAGTGAAATTGAGAGATCCTAAGAGTTAAAATGACAATGCCAAAGTCAAAGTGCAAATCCATGAGAAGCAACAATCAAGTAAACAAATTTCCCACTGAAGAAATTAATCCCATAATGTTAGACTCCAACAAGAACAAACCCATGGAAAAAGGCCAAGAAAGCCCCACCCAGGATAAAGACTTTCAAAATATGATCATTACCATGTTCAATACTATGAAAGAGGAAATCAGGGAGGAATTAAATAATCGAATCAATCGCTTTGAAGAGGAACACAACAGACATCTGGAGGAGTTGAGAAAAACAGTGCAAGAAACAAAAAGTGGCATAGAGCAGTTAAAACAAACTCAAGCAGAGTTTAAAACTGAGCTAAAAGACAAGTTATCTTCAACCCAAAACGCCACAGAGAGTCTTACCAACAGAACTAACGAAGCAGAAAACAGAATTTCAGACCTTGAAGATAAAGTGGGAGTACTAACCAGCTCAATGGAAGAGGTTGTTAAAGCCAAAAAGATACTTGAGAGAAATATCCAAGAGATATGGGACACCCTGAAGAAGCCTAACATGCGTATTCATGGAATACCAGAGCAAGAATCCAAAATACCACCCCCGAGGAAATTTTTCAAACGATCATCAAGGAAAACTTTCCTCATCTAAAAAAAGAGAGGCCCATCCATATACAAGAGGCATTCCGCACCCCAAACAGATACGACCAAAATAGAAAAACGCCGCGGCAAATAATAGTTAAAACACTCCACATTCAAGATAAAGAACTGGTGCTGAGAGCTTCAAGGGAGAAAAAACAAGTCACTTTCAAAGGCAAACCTATTAAAATAACAAATGACTTCTCAGTCGAAACAGTAAAAGCAAGAAGAGCTTGGAGAGACATACTTCAAGTATTGAATGAGCAAAAATGTCAACCCAGGCTGATTTACCCTGCGAAACTATCAGTCATGATCGAGGGAGAAAGAAAAATTTTCCAGCACAAAGACAACTTTAAGGGATACATGGCGACCAAACCAGGCCTTCAAAAACTGCTAGAAATGATACTCAAGCGTGAAGAAAAAACAGGCATACCCAGGAGAACAGAAGACAAGTATAACATCATTAAAAAAGAAGCAATATACTTATAAAAGCTACTAAACATAATAAATGTCTGGAATTAACAATAGTTTCTCCATTATAACACTAAATGTTAATGGAATTAATTCACCGATCAAGAGACACAGATTACAAACATGGATTAAAAATCACAATCCATCAATCTGCTGCCTGCAGGAAACCCATCTCACCACAAAAGATAGGCACGCTCTAAAAATAAAAGGCTGGTCAACAATTCTACAAGCAAATGGAAGCAGAAAACAGGCAGGGGTAGCCATTATGCTATCAGACAAAGTGGATTTCAAACCAAAGAAAATTATAAGAGACACGGATGGATACTACATTTTAGTCACAGGCACAATTCACCAGGAAGACCTCACAATCCTGAACATATATGCACCCAATACGGGCCCCTCCACATTCATTAAGAAAACCCTACAGCGTCTAAAGCAAGAAATCAACCCCAAACGATAATTCTTGGGGACTTCAACACCGCCCTCTCAACATGGGATAGATCAACAGGTCAAAAGCTTAACAGAGACACTTTGGAACTTAATCAAACCCTTAAAGAAATGGACCTTACAGATCTCTATCGAACTTTTCACCCACACACCAAAGAATACACATTTTTCTCAGCAGCACACGGAACTTTCTCCAAAATAGATCACATATTGGGCCACAAAATGAATCTACACATATACAAGAAAGTTGAAATTCTAACCTGTGCCCTATCAGACCATCACGGCCTAAAGCTGGACATCCACAACACATCAAGGAAGAGAAAATGCACTAACTCCTGGAAACTTAACAATATGATGCTGAATGAGACATGGATTCAAGAAGAAATTAAAAAGGAAATTCAAGATTTCCTGAAAGTGAATGATAACGAAAATACAACTTACCAAAATCTCTGGGACACAATGAAAGCTGTTCTAAGAGGTAAGTTCATAGCTCTTAATGCCTACGTCAAAAAAATGGAAACGTCAGAAATAAACAACTTAACAATGCAGCTT
Organism: Typhlomys cinereus; assembly: GCA_023101885.1. NCBI lineage: Eukaryota > Metazoa > Chordata > Mammalia > Rodentia > Platacanthomyidae > Typhlomys > Typhlomys cinereus. The sequence continues at coordinate 1,232,210 of JALPQD010000452.1, forward strand.
AAAGCTTTAGAGAAGCTAGAGCAATCTGATCCCAAAAGTAGTAGAAGAGAGGAGATTAGCAAAATAAGGGGAGAAATATCTGAAATCGAGATTAAGAAAACGATAGAAAAAATCAACCAGTCAAAAAGCTGGTTCTTTGAAAAAATCAATAAGATTGATACACCCCTAGCGAAACTAACCAAAAGCAAGAGAGAGAAAACCCAAATTAACAAAATTAGAAATGAACATGGGGTTATCACTACTGATACCCAAGAAATCCAGAGAATTATAACATCATATTTCAAAAACTTATACTCTGTGAAGTTTGACAACACAAAAGAGATGGATGAATTTCTAAGTAAACACAACTTACCTAAATTGAATCAGGAAGTTGTGAATTATTTAAATAGTCCTATAACTTATAAGGAAATTGAGGAAGTAATCTCGAATCTTCCCACCAAAAAATGTCCTGGACCAGATGGATTCAGCACAGAGTTCTACCAGACATTTAAGGAGTTAATAATACCAATACTCCTTAAACTGTTCCATCAAATAGCAAAGGAAGGAACACTACCAAATTCCTTCTATGAAGCTAATATCGTTTTAATCCCAAAACCTAATAAAGATTCACTTAAAAAAGAAAACTATAGGCCGATCTCCCTGATGAACACAGACGCAAAGATTCTCAACAAAGTCTTAGCAAATCGGATTCAAAAACATATTAAAAAGATCATTCATGGGGACCAAGTAGGCTTCATCCCTGGCACACAAGGTTGGTTCAACATACGCAAATCAATAAATGTAATTCATCATGTAAACCAGTCCAAAGTCCAAGACCACATGATACTCTCGATAGATGCAGAAAAAGCTTTTGACAAGATCCAACAGCCTTTTATGATCAAAACGCTAGAGACAGTAGGAATGGAAGGAACCTTTATCAATATAATAAAAGCCATATACAACAAGCCCACAGCAAGGATTATGCTCAATGGGGAACAATTGGAAGCATTCCCACTTCGATCAGGAACTAGACAAGGCTGTCCACTCTCCCCACTTCTATTCAATATTGTACTTGAAGTCTTAGCTGAAGCCATAAGACAAGAAAGGGACATAAGAGGGATTCAAATCGGCAAGGAAGAAGTCAAGCTATCCCTATTTGCAGATGACATGATCTTATACCTGAGGGATCCCAAAAACTCCACCAGGAAGCTCCTGGAACTAATTGAGAAGTTCAGCAGGGTGGCAGGATACAAAATAAATGTGCAAAAATCAGAGGCCTTCCTATATGCCCAGAATGAAAGAAGTGAAAAAGCCTTGAGAGAAACAATACCATTTATTATAGCCCCTAAAAAAATGAAATACCTTGGTATAAACCTAACTAAGGAGGTAAAAGACCTTTACAATGAAAACTTTAAAACCCTAAAGAAAGAAATAGCCGAAGACACCAGAAGGTGGAAAGACCTCCCTTGTTCCTGGATTGGCAGAATCAACATCGTGAAAATGACCATCCTACCAAAGGCAATATACAGATTCAATGCTATACCAATCAAAATCCCAAAGCAATTCTTCAAAGAAGTTGACCAAACAATCTCAAAGTTCATATGGAGGCACAAAAGACCCAGGATAGCAAAAACAATCCTGAGTAACAAAAACACAGCTGGAGGTATAACCATACCAAACCTTAGTCTATACTACAAATCCATAGTTGTAAAGACAGCTTGGTATTGGCTCCAAAATAGACACACAGATCAATGGATAAGGATTGAAGACCCAGATATAAGCCCACAAAGTTACAGCCATTTGGTCTTTGACAAAGGGGCCCAAAGAATCCAATGGAAAAAGAACAGCATCTTCAACAAATGGTGCTGGCAAAACTGGATCTCCACATGCAGAAGATTAAAGCTGGACCCGTACTTGTCACCATGTACAAGACTTAATTCCAAATGGATCAAGGACCTTGATATCAGGCCAGAGACTATAAAAACCATAGTTGAAAGGATAGGGAACTCCCTCGAGCTGATTGGGCTAGGCCAACAGTTCCTAAACAGACATCCAATGGCACAGTCACTGCTACCAACTCTCAACAGTTGGGATCTTGTGAAATTAAAGAGCTTCTGTTCAGATAAAGAGATTGTAACACGAGCACAAAGGCAACCCACAGAATGGGAGAAAATCTTCACTAACCACATATCTGATAGAGCTCTATTGTCCAGAGTGCACAAAGAACTTAGAAAACTAAACACCAAGGAAACCAATGGCCCAATTAAAAAATGGGCCCTGGAACTTAAAAGAAACTTTACCAGGGATGAAATTAAAATGTCTAACAAATATCTGAAAAAATGCTCCACTTCTTTAGCCATCAGGGAAATGCAAATCAAAACTTCCCTGAGATATCATCTCACCCCGGTCAGGATGGCAAAAATCCACAATACTAACAACGACAAATGCTGGAGAGGATGTGGAGAGAGGGGAACTCTCCTACATTGCTGGTGGGAATGCAGGCTCATACAGCCACTCTGGCGAGCCGTCTGGAGATTCTTAAAGAAATTAAAGATTGAAATGCCATATGACCCTGCTATTCCACTTTTGGGAATAACCCCCCATACAGCAGAGGTTCGCCTCGATAGCACAAGCACGACCATGTTCATAGCAGCACTGTTTACAATAGCAAAGACATGGAATCAGCCCAAATGTCCAACAGTTGACGAGTGGATAAGGAAACTGTGGTACATCTATACAATGGAGTACTACTCAGCCATCAAAAATGATGAATTACTGGAATTTGCCGGGAAATGGATGTCATTAGAAACAATTGTATTAAGTGAAGTATCCCAGACCCAGAAAATTAAGCGCCGTATGTACTCCCTAATAGGTGGCTCCTAGTACCAAACCCACCCAGCCCACCTAGAGACAGGAATTCCAAGGATTATGAACAGGAGGGATGGGGTAGGAGGGCCACACCAGAAAGAAGGAGAGAAGGGACCATGTTACAGCAGGGAAAATAGGCCTCCACCAAGGACCCAAATAAGTAATGAGACATCTGATTAAGTTCACAGACTTTTGTTCCTGATCATTTACTACTGAGGGGGAGTGATCTCACCAGAAGAGGAGGGCATATAGACTGGCAGATAAAAAGTAACAATTTTGCAAATGGGTGATAGACCCCTGTCTCACTGTGGTTTCCCACTTTTATTACATCTACCTTTGAAGGTGCTTTCATTACAAGACTCTAACAACTTTTTGTCTCTGGCTAGGGGGTAACATACAATGCCCTCCAGGATGGAGTGAAGGGCATTGCAGGAGCAGCAAAACTGCAAAAGAAAATCAACAAACCACAATCCAGAACTTCAGAGACTCTATATCAACCACCTAGAACTAGGCCAGCTTAGTCTCTCCCCATCTTGAAGCTCAGGGAAATTTGCGGAAGAGGGGGCGGTAAGAGTGTAAGAGCATAAGGATGGGAGGAGCAATGATATGTAAGATACTCTATACAAGTTAGGGCTGAATCAATCATAATTGGACTTTGCATGCTCTGCGCATTGTCCAACACACTGTTGACCTCACAAAGTCTAGCATCTGCTAAAGGCACCAAGATCCTTGGAGGCAAAGACTTGGCAGCCACAGCAGTGTTCCTATACCTAAGGGGAACACGGGTAAGGGTTCGGCAAAGGCCACTGGGTCCTTGTACGTCATCGGAGAGGAGGGCCCAGAGGAAAATCAGTCATGCACAAGAAAGGACTCTCTGGGAATTGGGGTGGGAGGCACTGGGGGATGGGGAGGGAGAGAGGTGGGGAAGGGGAACAGGGGTCACGGGGGGAGGAGGAGGGAGGGAGGGAACAGGTGTACCTAATAAGTTTGTACGAGCTGAAATAATAATAATAAAAAAAAAAAAAAAAAAAAAAAAAAAGTAAGTTGAGTCTCCTTTTGTTTCTTTCCTGTCCTCTTTCTGTCCTTCTACCAAGTGATGATATAAGAAAAGCTTTCACTTAGATACAAGCTCTCTACCTTGGACTTACTAGATTCTAGAACCAAAATAAATTATTTTCATTATAAATTGGCCAGTCTGTGGTTTTCAGCTGTAAAACAGATGAAGACAATATACATTACAGCTTAAAATCTAATTCTTCTGTCTTTATTTAGACAAGACCATTAAATGTTCTTGTTAATGGAAACCTAGGTTTTTCTCTCTGTCTTTTTTTCCTATTTTATATCTTTTCCAGGTAGATATATGTGCTATCAAAGAGGGTACATGTTCATGCACTAGGAATAAAGAAGAGTGGAGCCTTAGACAAAGATAAGGAAAAGAAAAGCAGACTTAATCCTAAAAGCTCTCAGAAGCCCCATTGAAACACTTCCTGTAGGCTTCAGGTTTTACAAGGCGCCTTGAACAAAATTTTGCCATTTGGATTTGGAGGAATTAGAATTAGGGGGCAAAGAAATGAGCACCTTACCCAGGCAATGGCTATGAGGTTAGAGAATAAGAGAGAAGAGATACAAGATGGTAATAAAGCAGGATCAAGAGCAGTTAAGAAGAGGAAATCTAGAGGAATGTGGGAAGGAGAGTTATTTCTGATGCTGTGGTGGCCACCTGCAGAAAGGGACTCACACCAGAGAAAGAACAGGCTGGGAGGGAGGCAAGAGCTGGCCCTGTGTGGGCCATGCATAGTTAAGTCCCTGTTTATGTACAGTGTGGCTACTTCCATTCTCCACTTTGACTTCAAAGTCTCCCATCAGTAAGTAGTTAATTCAGAGATCAGAAAGGATTTTTCAATGCTATTTCTTTCTTTCGTAACCCTGGCTTCTAACCAAAGACAATGGCTATCACACAGTGTAAGAATTTAAATATTTAGAGATTCCCACTAGGCATAAGAAAGCTCTGCAGTAGAGCTTCTGCTTTCGTGGAAGAAAGGATACTCTGGTTAGCCGTGTCTCTTACCCCAGTGGATTCTGGCAAATTTGAGGTTCAGGAATATGATATCAGTAACTAATTTGGATTAGTAGCAAATTCAGCTTAAAGGTTTTCTTAAAAATGCCAAAAGATAGATCCAGAACCAGGAACTCTTGCCCTGTGAGTTATGCCAGTCAATAAATAGCTTGTTTGCTCTCAGATGCACTTCTTGCTTTTCTGGGCTTAGTTTGGTACCTTGGGGAACTGACTCCTGTGCTTGTTACTTTCCAGGCTTTCCATTGATTCTGGTTCATTTTGACCGTGGGGTAGGAAAGAACACAAGTATGAAAGAAGCTATACATTTCTTCCCCTCCATCCCCAGCTTCCAATGATCTCAGGAAGTTGTGCTGGTTCTGCCTCTAGACCTTTTGATATCCCAGGTCCCCTGGACAAGCTTCAGCCTCCGGGATCTGGCAACAGTGAGTGCCTTTTTGTTGATTCCTCCCGCCCGGAGCATGGAGATAGTTTCTTGTCATTGCATTCTCTGGGTTGCCCCACTATCCTCTATTTTCCTTTCAGTTCTTCCAGAGCATTTATAAGTAGATCTCAAAGTTCAATCTCTCTCTTGAAATTCCTGGGATGATTTCTGATTGACCTGGACGGGAATGGGTCTACAAAAGTTAGTATAAGAAACCAAATTTACGGGGCTGGAGAGGTGGCTCAGGGGTTAAGCCTCTGCCTTGCAGGCAGAAGGTTCTGAATTCCAATCCTAGACCCCATGTGTAGAGGCCTAGGGGTGGAACCTGTGAATCCCGGGGCAGAGTAAACAAGGAGGAGGTGGAGGCGTCCATGGTGGTTCCCGAATTCGCCCGTGGTTCTACATACACACACACATACATACATACATACATACACACACACACACACACACACACACACGCACGCACAATTGAATTTAAAAACATTAAAAAAAAAAGAAACCAAATTTATTCTTCACTGACACAGTTCCCCAGAAGGACTCCTCTGGCTCCCGTGGTGCTTCAGCCCCGAGAGCTGGGCTCCTGAGCTTGTCTGCCTTGGAGGGCAAAGATTGTGTGCAGTGCTTCCTGAGTGGCCTGAGAAAAGGAGCTCTTTTGGCCCAGTCTCTTTCCTGTAGGATTTTCCAAAACTTTCCAGATGTATCTAAGTTCAGGAAACATTTTAATGACTGGAAATAGTGTCTTGTGGGGTGGGGGTTTGAAACCAACGGAGCCTCCTCTAAAAGCGGTCTGTTGAAGTGTTCCAGGATATGTTTGCACACATCCAAACTGTCTCTCCCAGAAAAGAGAGAGCGCATGGCAGGCTCCTGTCCTTTCGTGGGCCCATGTCCGGAAGGAGGCGTTGGCATTCTCAAAATACCCTGGTGACATGGAGCAGAGCCCCTCCACATGGCACAGTTCTCTGCCAGAGAGGATCACTAAAGCTGGTCATGGATTTCAATTCCACCTCAGATCCCGTCTACGTTTCCACGAAGGACCTCTTTGCCCACTTGTAGGGACCTTATTTGGCACCTACTAATATTTATAAGATTGACCTAAATCATAAGTCTTTTCTAAAGTCACTGTTACTAATTAATGAATTAGAGTTTTTTAATGAGATTTCCTGGGGTTAGGCATCATCTAGCTACACTGTTGATTTTCTGTGAACAGGCCATGGTTTCACTTTACTACACTGCTGACTTTTGTTTTTATTCATATTATTTATTTATTTATTTATTTATTTGCGAGAGAGCAAGCAAGAAAGAAATAAGGTGTTCATATATACACTATGGCTCACAGGCAGAAGTCAGAGAACAACATTTAGAAGTCAAATCTCTCCTTCTGCTATGTGGGCTCCAGAGATCTAACTTAGGTTATCAGGTTTGTGAGAGGGCACTTTACAGGTGTATCAGTTATTCTTCTCTGCTGCTGTGAGATAACATTGAAACTCAAGCAACTTAAAGGGAGAAAGGGAAATTTATAGTTCAATTTATAGTTACAGAGGGAAGATATAGTGCATTGTGGCAGAAAGGGTATGACTGACTGGCAGAAGTTAGAGGCAGCCTAAGTCAGTCAAGAGCAGACAAACTAACTGGAGGGTAGGAATAATTAACTTTAAGTCCCACCCCTTAAGGTGGACTATCCTTCAGTAAGGCTACATCTCCTAAAGATGCCTTGACCTTCCCAAATAACTAAAGATTCAAACACATGAACCTGTGGGACACAACTCACATTTCAAACCGTGACATGTGCTGAATTATTTCACTGGTCCTACATTGATAACTTTTTCAATAAAAAGGGATGCTGCTAGGTGAATGAAGATTATTGTTTTAAAGTACTCACCAAAACAAAATTAGGAGCAGAAAAGCTATACTTGTGTGCCTGTTTGGGTCCTTCGGCACAGCAACAAGACACAGATAGTAATCACCATTTCTAGTCTAGGAGAAGAAACATCAGAAGTGGCTAGATTTTCATATGCTCCACCACTACAGAGAATAGCTGAAACTTTTGAAAGTGATTTGACTCCAATCTCTTATTGACTTATTTGGGTCATATCTAGGAAGTTCCCAAATTCTTTACCACAGTAATCACTAACCAATATACTTACGTGGTTATTTGATGACACATAGAACTAAATAGACCTAGAAGTTAGGTATATGTTTTATATTAAAAGAGCAAGATTCTAATGAAAAGGAAGCAGCACAATGTAACTACAGTTCCTGATCTCCCTGAAATATCCAGCTGGCATGATGTTAATTGATACAGTTGTATGTACCATGCTTCCCTCATTTGTCTGCAAAGGAGCTTCCAAAGGTGAATCAATCCTAGAAATACCATGAGAGGACTTTTGTCCTTGAATGCACCAAAAGGTAGGGTTTTTATTAAAAAGTTCTTTCAGTGATTAAATTAATTCTGATTCTAGACTACAATATGCATCCAAGAGACATTCTAAGTACCAAGGGAAACAGAAAGATTTTCATTGCCAAAAAGATAATGATAATTTAAAATTAATTTCTAGCTCTGTGTCTAATGAGATATTTATCTTGGCAGATAACTGAGTCATAGATTCCTTTTCTACAAGAGAAAAATGATCTAAAAGATTATTGCATTTTCTGGTTCTGTGATAAAGACCCAATGCCACACTCTACCTCTTGTCCTATTTTGTACAACTAGAATATTTATTATCTGTGGTAGCTTGTCACATTGCTTATTTGTGCTAAACCATGGGATATAATCCTTATACTCACCTTAGCTGTGCATTTGGCTAATCACTTCCTTTTGTAATTTTTTTTCATAGGCAGGTGGTCAAAAAAGTATCTCTTAGACCTGCATAGCAAGTCAAAAATTCAGATTCCTGCTCCTTTTCAGACTGAATGGGCAACTTTGTGAGGATGGGTCAGGAAATCTGCATTTCTATATTTCTGGGTGATTTTAAGTACAAAAAGTCTGACATCAATTGCTAGCTGACGACTTATGTATATTATAATGGGAATGACTCTGCTGTTTGCATCTAGTCTGCAGGACTCTAGTCCTAGGCTTCTTGCTGCTTACATGATTTGTTCAGATATTTTCATCTCTTTAAAACTGCTTCCTCATTTATAAATTACAGAGGCTACAGTATTAATCTCTAAGGAATCTTTAGGTTCTAGCAAACTATAAAAAATCTCTAGTGAGAGTTACTGAACTTACCTTAATAAACCATAAAAGTGACTACTGTGTTCTGGAAATTGTGCAGCTTTGTGTGTTCATGTTTTTGTATACACACACATATGCATGTGCACATATGTATGGGGAGGCCAGAGATCATCATCAGATGCCTTCCTGAGCTACTCTCTACCTTACTGTTTGAGACAAGATTTCTCGATGAACCTAGAGAGACCTCACTGATATGACTAGACTGACCAGCCAGCAAAACTCAGGGATCCTCTCTCTCTGCCTTTCCTCTCTATCCCCACTAGGATTACAAGTGTCTCTTGCCACACCAGCTTTTTAATGTAGGTTCCAGGCATCCATACTCAGATACTTAGACTTGCACAACAAGCACTTCACCCACTGAGCCATCTCCGAGACCCTCATGGCTTTTACATGCTCCTCTTACTCCTCCTCCTCCTCATCTTCCTCTGCCTCCTTCTTCCTCTTGCTCTTCCTTGACTTCTTGTGCTAGGGATCAAACTCAGGGTCTCATGTATACACTTTATGTAACACATGACATCACACAAGCTCAGGAAAGTAAAGTGATTGACTAAGTTCACTTTGTAAGTAGAGCTGCAGTGAAATAGGATTAAGCCGAGGCCATAAACAGGTAAAGAATCGCCTGGGTTACTGTTCCCCCCAAAGCTGCCAAAGGCTTGGGGCTCATCCAGGATGCTGCTCTTTCATTGCCTGTTCACTCTCTAGCAAAGCAACCCGGTTTTGGTTTTCTTCAATGTTTACTCGGCCTCTTGCTTAAGCATCTGCCTTGCCTATTCAATAGCAGTGAAAGGACACACACACACACAGAGCACAAAAGAAAGAAAAGAAAGGAAAAAAAGTCAGGAGGCTGGAAACATTTTGTTTCCTACAAAAAGAATATTTTTCAGCCAGCTCTGTGGTTGAAAGTATTTTTCCTGTGGTTTAGGGATGGGTTGGATCTCAACTCTTCTCGGCTAGTGTCTGAGAACTTAGCCTGTGGCTTCCCAGCAAGTCAGTGTATAGCATGTTCTTCAAGCAACTATCTAATGGTGTTGGATGGTGTTGGTATGCACAAATGGACAGATAAGTCTGTTTGGGTGTCTAAGAATGTGTGCATGAACTTCTAGCCATTTTAGGATAAAAGCAACATGGGAGTAGTTTTCCACATGCTGGATATATTAGCATAGCCTTTAAGTTTTCATCACTTACATGACAACCAAACAAGTTCAGATGCTGATGAAATGAGAGGAGAGTGATATATGAGCCTTACATAGATTTGCAAGTAATCAGAAAGCCAGGGAATCTGAGATTTTACCTGTCATATTTCTTTCCATTTTCAAAAGCTTGAAACCAAGACATGACGTTGGTTTTAATGAATGGCAGGGTGGTCTGATGGTGGTGCACAAAAAGAGTTCTGAGGCCTACCTCCAGCTTTCCACGTTCAGGGTTCAATACACTAATCTTTGCTGACCAACCTTGATCAGCAAACTTCTTAGCTTCTTAAGGAATTCAGTTCCCATTCAAAAAAAGCAACTTAGGAGAAACTAATCAGAATGCATTATCTACATGTTTGAAATTGATAAAGAATAAAATTCATTTAACAAATCAATTGCTTAAAATTTTTTTAAGTTTTGTGTTACCAAGAACAAAAAGGTTTTTTTAGTAAAATGGATTTTTAATATTCAGATAATCCATAGAGAATTCTACTAGTGTTAGCTATTAGCTATCTTCACTCATAATGTGGTTTTTGTTTATAATTTTTGTGATCCCACTAAGACTTTGCAGTATGTGGTAACACCTAGAACTATTCCTTATGGCCTGACTGTGATAATTCCATTTCCTAAAATTCTTGTCAATCACCACAGAATGTAGTTCTCATTGGTTCTCTCATTATTCCTGGTTTTAAATGGAGTGACCTACTTCCCTATGTGATAGCTTAGTTAAAACCCCCATGGGGCGCAGTGCCTGGTACAAAACAGATACCCAATGGACATATATGAAATAAATTTCTCCAAAGGTGACACACTACTATGTGTAACTTCAGGAATCTCTGGTAGGAACTCTACCATTTAATATTCCAGGTGGAAACGTATTAGAACTCAAGGCATCAAGCTGTTAGGAAGGAAAACTGACTTTGGAACACCATTTGAAGATTCATACAAATCCTAGAAGTAGAAAGAACTGGGAGCCCCTTTATGTTCTGAGATAGAATATGTTAGGGTAGGATCGAAAAGCTATTGGGATGACACTTGAACTCTAGGCATATTTCACTTTAGAAAGACAGAGTTTGAAGTAGGCTCAGCTTCACAACATAAGTCCCAGGGCTTCTCTACACTGAGCTGTAAAACTGACCCATCCAAGTCAGCCTCGTGAGAAAGAATGACCACAAAGAGATCAGGAATCAAAACTGGGGAAAACCAACATTTGTTCCATTCTGTCACACAAGGCAATAGGCCTGTTCTCACAGCAGGAGATAGAGTGGAAGGAGTAGTAGTAATTTTAGTAAACCAGTTTTGGGATGGGGGTGGTATTTCTGTTTTTACCCTTAACAATGAGACAACAACACAAATAACAGATCATTGGGCATATTGAAATGCCAAAGCTAAATGGGCTGGTAGAGCTTTGTGGCTTTGGCTTTTGGCTGACAGGCGTGCCCATGCATTAGGGCAATGACTTGGCAGTAGACAAAGCAGCTATGTGGGTCCTCGGGGAACTCTCCGGCTCTGCGGCTTTCTTTGATATGCAATTGAACTTTGGCAAATTTTTCTTCTCGTGGTTCTGTTTATGGAGTCCAGAGGTAAAGACCTCACTGTGGTGCGCCCAAAAGCAACAGCAAAGAAACACAGGATGTATTCCCACAGTCATACTCTGCTTATATCCTTGAGGGCAGGCCCACAAGACCTACAACAACGGGACAACTTGGGGGAACAGAGTGCCTGAGTTTTCTTCCCAGTTTCGTGCCATTCTAAATCTGTAAGAGTGGCCAGATCCTTTACGTTCTCTTCCTTCAGAAAGAACGATCTCTCATTTGGAAAGGCTCACTAAGATTAGTCAAGTTCTGGTTTCCTGTGCTATAATGCTTATAAACAATGACAGTTAATATAGAACAAGTGTTTAGCCAACATCAAGGTTCCAGTGTGATTCACATATAATAATGCATTTAATCCTCACATCTTTCTAAGATAAGCACTTACTATTGTTGACTGACTTTCCTGAATCTCCACCTCCTTCAGTCTGTAACACTGGGCCATAGATGATAAAATAATTGAAACTAGCTAGCATTCTTAGTTGATAACCTACTTTAAATTATAAACCTTAGCCATTTTCAAATAATATTATTCAGATAACCTGAAATCATAACTCCAGAAAAGTTGTAAAGTAAGTGACTGACTTTATCAACAAATGTAATTGTCTATCATGCAGTAGAGACAGATCAGATGTGGTGTTGAACTGAAAAGGGTTTATAGAATTGGAGGCAAGGATTCTATTCAAGTGCCAAGATGAAGTCAGTAGACTCTAGAGAGGCTAACAAGTGAAGCTATGCACCATGGTATGGTATCAGAGAGCTACGACCAGTTTCACAATAGCCTTGTGCTTTCTGTTGCTATCCTCAGAGAATACTACTAATAACATTGACAGTTGCCAGTTTCATGCCATACACACAATAAGTCATGTGAGCATCTTCTTTGTAACATACTATGAGACTGTTTCAACAATAGCACTTTGAAGTAAGTACAATGACCCTTCAGTTTACAAATGGGGAAATAGACTTAAATGTGTCCTAAAGCCAAAACAACTAGTAAGTAGTAGGAAAGAAAGTCAAACACAGACTCCAGAGTGTCTTTATGCCACAAGGTTGTCATGCTTCATAAACAATGCAATATGCATCTGTTATTTTTATTTGCCCTTTATCTCTTCTGCTGTCTTTTAATACTTGCACCATGATTTTCTTATAAATAAGTGTCCTTCTTCAGTTTTGACCTGTATTGCCTAGTTAGAGCTGATTGAACACACCGACTCAATGTCTGAGCAGAGGAAGGATCATATTCTTCTTCTGCAGAGACTGATTTGCAGTAATTGGTTAACTCAAGCCAAGTAAACACAAGACTTAGTTAAATAATCAGGATGGTTCAGTTGATAGAATGTAAGCATGTAGCTTTTGGAGACCATGCCACCATACAGAGAGACCAACTTGAGAATGAGAATGACCCACTGTGAAGAAAAACCAACAGATGCCAAAGAAATATTCACTAAGGAGGAAGGAATTTATAAAGCTACCACTCTAGGCTCTAAATCCAACTATCTCTGAGATCCTGAGCATTCTAGTGAACCAACCAACACCCCCCTTTTTGTTTAGTCTCAATTGAATCTCTATTACTGGAACCTGAAAAAAATGTATTGTATATATACACGTATGTATGTGTGTGTGTGTACATATTAGATGCTCATAACAGCATATAAAGGTTACATATAGATTTATCAATAAATTGATGACCCATTCTTCCATTAGGGAAAGACAAGTTCTGATTTATCAAGCTCTATCTTTCTCTAGATTATTCCTTTCTTTTCTTTTCCTTCTCAAACTTAGGCTCTTTCACTTCCTTGATTCCTGTTGATCTTTTCATTGTTCACCTTTACCACAGTAGAGCAAGTAGGTGGGGAGAAAGAATGGAGCTAACATTAAACAGCTTTGCTGGCATACGAGGTTCTTTGAAAGATTCAGATAAACAGTTAAGTTAAAAAAAATATTAACTTGAAAGCAATTAAACACTATTTTGGAGTTTGTTAGCCATTTTATCCTTGGCTTATTTGCTACATATTAAACTTGATGAAAGCCCTTGATGTCATTGCTTCCACTAAAGAAATATAACCTTTTCTGGAATTGTCTTACTTCATCATCAATGAATGATGGGCTGTAAAATATTTTTTCCAGTTCAAAAGTGGCATCAAGTAAATAATGACATTAGTAATCATTTTGGAAATGAGGTCATATAGCAAATTGTTACTAACCATCTACTGAATGGAAAAGGCAAAATTAATAAAACATAGTTTTCAAACTTGGACCAGATTAAGTGAACAAGATATTGAACACACTAAATGACTTCATAGGAAGAGAACAGGTAAAGCCAATGCCAGGTGTTGAAGAAAGGCTGGTTTGGTTCCGGTGCCGCTCCACACCTGCTGTGACAGATAGTAATCTCTTAGTTTCTGGGTCATATAGGACAGTCCTGGTGCTGGAGCTGCGCTAAGGCATTTGAGGATTTTAAGGACTATTTGCCATTTGTCAAGTCATGGGATTGAATTTCAGTCTTAACACAACTAGAATGGTGGACCATTCTAGTGCAGTCCGACATAGTAAGAGCCTGGAAATTGTTTTGCAGTCAATATCTCCTCATACAGTCAAGTATGCAGAGGAACTCCTATCCTGCCTGGTCAGAGGGCAGGTGAAGCATTGCTTCAGAGATTGATTCTGACAGAACCCACTCAGAATTCAGTAAAGAGAACTGCCTAAAAGTAAGACAACCCCAGAAAACCCTGAGTGTTTACACAGCCAGGTTAGATTTGGGAGTGATATGAAAGGATCAGCAAGTTGTCCCATACAGCCTTATACAACCTGCTGAAAGTCATGAAATTTGATCCAAGGAAACCATGGTGGTGTTCAAGAAGTTTAAAACATGGTAACCTACCTCTTGTTTTGTATACAAAGGTCTGGTTTGTCTGGCAAAGAGAAAACACTCATTCTAACAGTATTTAGATATGTGGTCTATATACTGTATGAGCTCCTCTCTGATATATTGCTCACATTAATCGGAGAAAGCCAGAGTACATGCATTTAAGCCACTAAAGCCCTGGACTGCTGCTCACCCTATGCAAGGCTGTGGGAAGCAAGTGTTTTTTTTTTTTAAACTATGTGTCATCTCCGGATTCCCTAGGCCTTCTGGGTTACCTCAAAGTTGGGCCTTTCCTCTTCTTATGGGCAAAGACAGCATTGTATTTGTCTTTGTTTTCCCTAATGTCTAGCACAGTACCTAGGGACGTAGGAGGTACTTGGTAAATATTTGTTGAATGAATATAACATTAAATAAGTCATTCAGCTCTAAGTAATCATTGCTTATACTTCTTGTAAATATGGTTTTATATAATTGCAAAGTGTGTCTTCCCTTTTTAGGTCTTGGATTTTCATCCTTAGAGTTTTCATTCTGCTACAGCCTGGGCCTACTCTGCAGGAAAGCTCTAGTCAGACAGAGAAAAGTATACATCCGAATATAGCAGACTTCTCGCTCCCTTGAATGTGACTTTCCCCACCTACATAAGAGAGAGGAGGCTTTTGTTTGTTGGTTTTCTAAAATGAAAAGCAAAAGTAACACATGGGACAGAGATAAACAGTACATAATAGTATAAATTAAGAGAGAAAATCCTCCTAAATGTATGATCTAGGCTTTTTCCTCTGTGTTAACCATGTCTAATGATATATGACCTGCTTTTTAAATGAGCCTGATGGACCTTGATCTCCTGGGTTCCCTGTGGACCTGCAGCTCAGGAAGTAAGTCCAAGCAGACGATTTCATACAACCACAAACTTCAAGAATAAACAGAGAAAAGACTTCTGAAAGACAACATAATAAATAGTCACTTCAGAAGAACACTAGACTTGCTACCTTTTTTTTTCACAAACATTTGTTACCTGACATATACATAGACACTAAAATGATGTTCCTCACATACATGTATAGTTATTGATCCTTTTTCATAGAACTATGGCATTCTGAGATGTGAATGTATAGACATACAGTTAAAGGAATCATGCATTATAAAATGATCAAAATTTTGTGTTCTTAAACTCATACCAGGAAAGCTTGAAATATTTTATTCTTTCGTATTAAACATAATTATAAGACTAGGGAAACTCAGTTGGTGCAGTGTTTGCCCAGCATGTACAAAACCTTAGGTTCAAGTACCAGCCCTGCATAAACTGAGTTTGGTGATGCAACTATAATCCCAGGACTTGGAAGATGGAGCAGGAGGACCAGAAGTTCCAACTACATTGTGAGTTAGAGACTAGCCTGGGCTACATGAGATTCTTCCTCAAAACAAAACATGAATAATAAATTTAAGTGACTCTTTGTTGGACTCTCCTTAACTGAGCCTCTCTCACATGAAAAAATTTTAAAGGGATAGACAAGATGAAGAGTGGAGCTAAGTGGTGGAGTACTTGCAGAGTGTGTAACACCCTGCTTCATAGTATGAAAGAGAGAAGAAACAGAGAAAAGAGAGAGAGAGAGAGAGGGAAAGAGAGAAAAAGAGAAAGGAAAGAAGAAAGGAAGGAGAAGGGAGGGAGGAAAGGAGGGAGGGAGGGAAAGGAAGAGAAAGAGAGAGGGACTCAGGAGACTATTCCAAGTCAACAAATAAATCCAAGCTCAAAACAATGTGGCTACTTAAAGCCGTCTCTCCTCCCCCCACCCCAGGCTTAGACTCCCTCATCCTGTGGCCTGGAGAGATTCCGCAACTGCGTCTAAAGAACTCTCCACAGTTCTGGTATTTCCAAACCTAGCTTTTTGTTTGTTCGTTGTTGTTTCTATTCTCTCTTCTCTTCCCTTTTTCTTTTCTAGAGTCTCATTCCTCTTAGAGGACTAACTGGTTCCCCTAGTATGTGGGCATCCATGATGTCAATAGGGTGGTTACCGCTCATTTTTCCTCCTGTACTAGAAGAACTCTGCCTGAGCAATTAAGCGAGCTGCACACACTCGTCTTGCAAGATCTTATCTTACTCTTCTTCGTTCATAGTAACCAGGCAACAAGAGCTCTTACTTGCTTCCAATATAATTCATTTGTTGGAAAGGAAAGATGTAAGAGCTATTTAAGATGGTGACTCTAAGGGAAATAGAAGTTTTTTCTCCGTGTTGGTCTTCATTTTAAATTAAGCCCAAGGTCTCTGTGGCCATCCCAGGAAGCAGATGCCTGCCTGGAAAGAAGCTAGGAAGGTGGCCTCAGAAAGACTTAGAGAGCCCTAAGAATTTGGGCCATTTTAAGATCATGTCCTCTGAACTTGCTTTCCTATCTACCTTCTAAGGGGCTCAGGCAGAGAGGAACCTAGTACCCCACACTCTGTTCTTAGTTTGTAAAGTTGTTCTTGCCGAATCTCTGAAAAAGGGCTCATATGTTTTATTCCTCATAACACTCTATATTGTTTGACTTATTTATCATGGACATATGTTATTTATAAAAACATAAAGACCTAAAACCATTTTTCATAAGATGGGTTGACACACAGTCCCATGGTGTATTCATCAACAGTAATGATAGAAAGGCTTATGGGATATTGATTCTATAGAGGACACCTTAGGAATTCTGAGCCAGGTTATTCCTGGTAACAAACCAGGAAGACTTTAACCCTTTCCACTTTTCCTTTGGGGGTCAGCACTATGCTATGCTAAACCCTCCCTACAAAGTACCCAGTCTAGAATTCCAAGAATTATTATTATTATTTTATGACCCCTTTGGTTACTGAAGTTCATCTGAATTATTAACTCCAAGGCTGTGTGTTCCAGACAAGAGAATCTACCGAACTCTTTTGCTAGAATATGCTTTGTAGTGTGGCCTGTGTGTGTTCACAAAAGGGACTGACTACCTGTATACACAGATTTAGCCCAATATGGGAGTCTAATGAAAAAAATCAGACTCTGACAAGTCAGTAAGATAGGAGACATATTGACTAAGGAAACCTTCTAACATTCTTTAGATCTCCTAAGTGGTTGGTTGGGTCTGTTGGATCTTGGATTTCTATAAATAATACTCTAGGCATGGGCAGCCAGTCCTTCCCTTCTTTTGATCAATAGACTCATTTAACCTATGCCAATTTCCTCATTATGAAAATAAGGATAATATTTGCCTCATATGACTGATATAAGGATTACATGCCTTAGAATAGTACCTGGCATATAGGAAGAGAACTTAATGAAGGAATGTTATCTCTTATCACTGTGGTTATCCAAACTCTGCCAAGAGTTGTGATGTTGGAATGAGACTGCCAAATGGAAATATGGTGGGTTTCCAAAGAGATAGGATAGCTCTAAAACTCCTTATACAGCCAATCAGATCGCTCTCAAGCTCTTCTAAGTAAATTTCTTTCTAAAGGTCCTCTCATGCAGATGTCCCCTTTTTAAACTTATTTTAGAGTAAAAGTCTATATCTGCAGATTAAAGATAATGTGATTTCCAAATAATATTTCATGAGTGAGTCACTCTATGTGTATATATAGTGTGAGATTTGGACATAGTCACATTAAAAATATTAAGAATACAAAAGCCAAAGCTGACAGGTTTCTGGTTATGCTGATCACACTGGAATTATTATATAAAGTTCCAACCCTCCTCTATTTTACCAAGTTTATTACAAAGACTGGTTTAACCTGGATTGACTCTGAGTATTAAGTGAGAGAGTGGAGTGGGTACTGCACTCTCTGTTGTAACCTTCATCTCGCTGGAGTCCTGCCTGGTGTCCCTTTCTTGTCCGGCACCCTTTTCTTCACTTTAGGTGGAGGACTTTAGGGACATAATAATAGAGCATGGTAATAGGGATTGATGTGACCGTGTTCTGAAGCATGAGCATGTTGACTTCTCTCATCAGTTCCTCCACCCATCACAGCAGGGCCAGGGATGTGGGACGTTACACAAACCAGTCCCACTTGACCAGCTGTTTTTGGATATGTCAAGCCTGAATTTCAGCTTTTTTACACAGAAACATGTTGCCTTCCTTGAATTGGTTCCTGTGAGATTAAATAAAATCCCATGTGACTCAAACATGATGTAATAGGGATATGTGCTTCAGATTTCAAGACACACCCTCTGAGTTCCTGGCATCATTTTGCCATAATAATCACACAACCACAGCCTTCCTTCTGTGACCCTTGAAGGCTTGAGCTGCCTCGCCTTGGCAGTGTTTTTTAGCAAGCCTGGGTGAGTGGATCCAGCTCTGCTTCCTGTGGGTCTGTGGATGGTGCTGGGAAAACAGGCCTCCCTAAGTGGATGTCCAGAGAGTTTGGTGTTTACAACTGAACAGTGCTCCTGTGCATCTTGTTTTTCTGGCCTGTTTATTCTCTTGCTGAAAGGGAGATTCTGAAAGGCAGTGGGTCTCTTGTCTCTTAAAATTGCTTGTTAACAATATTTGGTTGAAACAAGAGTGAAGTTTACAAATTCAGATGATAATAAAATAGTTCAGGGGCTGGAGAGGTGGCTCAGGGGTTAAGCCTCTGCCTTGCAGGCGGAAGGTCCTGGGTTCGGATCCCAGATCCCACGTATAGATGCCAGGCGGAAGTGGGGGCAGCCTGCGCTTCTGGTCCTGGTAGGGCGGAGCCTGTGAATCCCGGGGCAGAGTAAACAAGAAGGAGGTGGAGGTGGTCCATGGTGGTTCCCAAATTCGTCCATGGTTCTACACACACACACACATTCATATACATATGCTAAATAAATAATAAAATTTTTTAAATTTTAAAAAGAAAGTAACTCAGAAGTGTATAATGAAAGAAACAGCAAGTAAATTCTAGAAAAAAAATCATAAAAATGAAAGCAGTAATAGAAAAATAAAAGAATAACAATAACAAAAATTCAGAAGACAAATGGAGCATAGCAAAATCAAACATATGTCCTAATGTATCAATAATTACATTAAATATAAATGGGTTAAACCTCTCAACATAAAGGCAAAGATTAACAGAGTAGTTCAAAAGAAATCATGATCCAACTAAATACTGTCTACATGAAATATACTTTGGTATCAAAGACACAAATAGTTTGAAAGCCTAAAGATGGAAAAATTCCATGCACACTATTTTTAAAAAGTTAGGCAAATATTACACAAAATAGACCTTAAAACAAAAAATTATTCTGGAAAATTTTTTAAAGGGTAGTTTGTTATTGTTTGAAACAAGTTTTCACTATGTAGTCCAGACTAGTCTCAAATCCTTGATCCTTCTGCTGGTTGAAAGCATATACTACTATATTTGGTTTAAAAGAGAACATTTCATAATGATAAAAGGGTTTTCTCCATCAGGAAGATATAATTATTGTAAACATGATGCATCTAACATTCTCAAAATAATATGTGAAACAAAAGATTGAAGGGAAAAATAGATAATTTTTCTAAAAATAAAAATAGTTGTAATAATTGGACACATAAATGCATCATTTTCAATTATGGAAATAATAACTAAGCAGAAGTTAACAAAGAAGTGAACAACTTTAAAAGCACTATAAGGGCTGGACAGATGACTCAGGAGTTAAGCCTCTGCCTCAAAAGCAGAAAGTCTGAGTTCAGGTTCCAGATCCCACATAAAAATGCCAGGCAGAAATGGCAGTGACTTGTACTTCTGGCCTTGGAAGGCAGAGCATGGGAAATTCCAGAACAAAGCAAGAAGAAGTAGTGCAATCCAGGGTGTTTCCCAAAGTGACCCTTGGACCTCCACAGGCACATAGAGTACCCGCTGATATACACAGAGACACATGCAGAATAAGCAAATGAAAACTCATTTGTTTAAAAAAGAAAAAGCACCATAAACTAAGAGAACTAACAGGCTTCTGTAGAACACGTTACCCAACAACAGCATGTATACATTTTTCTCAAGTGTGAATCTCTAACATAGACTATCTATTAGGCTATAAAATGAGCCCTAACACAGTTAAAAGAACTAAAATCATGCAAACTTCTCCAATTACAATGAGACAAAATTAGTAACTAACAACAGGTGGAAACATAGGAAAATTCTAAAATGTAAATAAATCCTTCAAAGCACAGAGACATACTCCTAAATAAGTAACCAAAAAATAAATCACAAGAGAAATTAGGAAATACTTTAAGAAAACAAAATATATAACATACCAAAACTTCTGTTCTCTAAAGTAGCATTCAGCAGGAAATTTATAGCTTAAATGCCAATATTAAAATTAATTTTCTTGCATGTAAAGTATCTCTCAATAAAACCTAAATTAATATTGAAAGGTTAATGACTGGCATTTGTACTATATAACTTTCCATACTACTATATATATATAGTCACTGCTTTCTCTCTGAATCAGTATTATTTGGGAAGAATCATTAATAATTTCAAACTATTTATAACATTCACTAGGTAAAATGCAAGATGGCTTTTAAAATGTATAAGAAATCTTAATCCTATACTTAATTATGTGCATGCTAAATATTAAAGCAAAACTGAACAAGTGTTTACAATTTACTTTGAAATGTGACAAAAATAAGATGAATTGATGGATGAATGAGATGTGATCAAGCAAATATAATAAAACATTAATTGCAAATGAGCTGATTGGTTTCTAAGTATCCACTATAAAAAGTTTTAAACTTGATTGGTTTATAGCTATTTATATAAGAGCTTTCAGCTTACTTATATGCTTGGAATTTTGCATAATAAAATATTTAGGAAAAAGCAGAAAATCAAAGCATATCCCTTTAACCCTGAACGTATCTTCTAGTTTAGTAAATTAACATCCTGCTGATCTAAGGAAATAAATATATTATTTAAAAGGCAAGTTCCTTTCTTGGCAATACCTTCACATCCTTTTAGAATCCAGTATGTTTGGAGAAACAATCAGTAAAGAGGTGTTATCAAAGAGCATATTGATAATCTGTAGAGGAATAAGATTCTAGGAGATTCTTCCTAGGGTCTGAAATTACATTTTATAGGGATTTAGATGAGCTTATTTTCTGTCCCCCAATAACTATAAGGAAAAGCAAAATTGGCCAAATATATATAAATAAATGCATGCCCGTTCAAATTTCGCTTTCCACCCTTGCATTTTCTAGCAGTATATTACTTCTGCAGGTTTTTTTCCCCCTGCTTTGAGAAGGCAATGCAGATGCAATTAAATTTGTTTCCTACTCTTTTCTAAATGCTAAGCTGTTTGAAGCTTCCTTGTTCCATGGGGAGCGATTTTTCCAAGCGATAAAGCAGATTCCAATCCGTGTAAGATCCCGATACGGATGGGAGCTGGAACTATGCCACTTTTCCCTATGGGCCTCTCGACACAATGAAGGGAATTCCTATGAGGATGGTTGGGTACACTGCAAGCACCCCTGATCTTGTGGCTTCCTTCCAGTCGCAGATCTTCCTGTCTGGAGCATTTCCGGACTTCTGTCCCTTGGTTTAGAAAACTCAACCTGGGGAAGGGACAGGAGACTTGAGGTTATCAAAAACCTGTTAAATTATCTGATGCAAGACTTACTGGCTTGTTTGCCTCCCTGGCTCTCTTCCTGGGCTTCCAAGCAGCTGAGAAAACAACTTTTTTCTAAGTCTTGGACAAGGAGGAAAAACCCTGGCATGAAGAATTTTTGTCACAGACACTTGGCATAGTTAGAGGAAAGGTTTGTTTAACTTAGCAGTGGGTTTTATTAGCCCAAAACTCCAGTTGAAATGAGATAATGGGGTCCCTGTTGAAGAACATTTCAGAGTCCTCAAGTTGCTCCCCAGATTTTTGGTATGCTAGACAAATCAAGTCAGTTGAATTATCAGACACGTCCAGTACTCATCACGGCTAAAGTCACCAGGAACCACATAATCTTGCTGATGGAGAGGGAGATTGAGGATTAAAAAGCCAGAAAGGAAAATGTAGTGAATACAAATGTCTGACCCTTTCTATCCATTACACCTCACCTTAGTTTTCTCAGCTGAATAGATTACATCGTTGTCTTACAACAGAGAGTGGGATTGACAGAAAGCCAGCCCAGCCACCTGCCCCTGCAGGAAGAAAGTGTTCTGCGTACACTTTTCCTCTGACAGCCCCTTTCACTCTGCCCTTCACCCCCAACCATTGTGAGCTCTAGAATGTGGGTAGGAAGGGGAAGGAAACAGAAGAGAGGAAGGAGTCATCACCAGGGTTAAAAGAAGCCTTCCTGGCACAAGAATTGAGAAGAGAAAGTGGAGGAATTGGTGCCAGCCAGCCCTAAGTGCTTGGTGCCTATTTATTCCTGTTCTACTTTCCTGGACCACTAAGGCAAAAACTCACTGTTTCCTGAGGCTGGACTCTATCACAGAACTTATGGAACTGCCAGGACCAGAGCTTTCCAGAAGCAGCTTCCAGGGTTGTCTGTACCCAAGGTTGTCCTGGCCACCCATGGAGAAGGCTGGGCTGGGCCGGGCTGCTCCAGATGATGGCACACCGATATTTTAAAAAGAGGGCATGATCGTACCCTGGAAGATGTCCCCATCCTGGTGAAGGCTTCCGGCGTCTAGCACTTTCTGTTCTGCGGCTCCTTTTCCACTTTCTGAGCTTTGTAGAAGTGGGATCATGCCAGGAAAAACATGTGATGCTATAGCAAGCTGGAACCAAAGGCTCAACTTTTGGGCCCTGCCCCAGCTGGGATTCTTGGCAGGAATCAGTGAGGTAGTGCACTCTTTTCTGTAGCATTTTCTAAGCCCCCCGTTGGGGAGGGGCCTTCAGATGAGTGGACACAAGGCAGTGGAGCTGCGGCAGGTCACCCCTCTGTGCATTTATCTACTCACTCATGCTCCATAGATGAACTTCTGTTATATCCAGTGCACCATACCGGAGAATGGAAACAGAAGCAGTCATGACGGTGATGGTGTCTGCCATCAAATACGTGACTGTAAATCTGTTAACTGTAATAACATTAACTCTGAAACAGTGATGAAGGCAATTTCTTTATTACAGTGCTGAGATTATAGAGAACAGACCCTAGGCTGTTATGTTACTGGAAGAGGTGGCATTTGTATTAGGTTGAAAAGTAAGTAAAAGTTGGGCATGAAAAGATGAGAGGCAGAAGAAAGACTGCCAGTGAGAGAATCACAAACAATTGAAACCACCACATGAGTGCCTTGTTCAGTTCTCTTCTTCGTCCTGAATCATACAATAACTGCTGCTGCAGGGGGCGGGGGAATTCTGCTGATTTTCTGTTATGTGTTCTGCCTTGACCAGTGTTTTATTCCAGAGAAGTAGATTGATGTGTGTGTATGTCTGTTACCTTGGAAGCAGCCATTATGGTGCCTGCAGATACAGACTGTAAACCCCTCAGCTTCAAAGCCAATTCTCCTGGCTGCATGCAGGAATGAGTAAGATCAAATTTTTTCACTAGGGATCTGGTGTTTTATTAGGCCTCCCCATCTTCCCTTCATACGTGCATGTTGAAGACCACAGAACAGCACTCCATTGATTAGAAAACTCCACACATGGGATGACTGAACAGCTAAAATAGACCAAGTTAAGTTACTGGCCAGGTAGTTGTTTATTTCAAGACAAGATGGTTTGGGCTGGGGAGATGACTCAACCAGTAAAGTTCTTGGCTGCACTAGTATGAGGAGTGAATTCAGATCCATAAAACCTACATAGAAAGCACATACATAAGTACGGTACACAGACAGTTTATAGTTTAGAAGAAAGGAACAAGGACATGGGGTACTGGTTCAGATTTTAAGAGGAAAGAATCTAAATAGTCCCCAAAACACACAGTACACCTCACTATCTTTCCTGAAACTCTCTGAGCTGCAAAGTGAATCTGCACTTCTAGCTAGGATGTGTGGAGAGTCGTTCTCAGTGTCTGTCTTCATCCCAGCCCGCCTACCTTCATGATTGCAGCACACTATCTGTGTGGACTGCCTTGTGCAGTTGACCGATTTGCTGGTTCTCCTTTGGTTGTTCTCCCATTTCTCAGTTTCCTTTTGGACTTTGGACCCTCATCCAAACACACTGCATGTACTAGCTGTAGTTTGCTCAAGCCAGAGGACTATCGCCTCCTTCGTTGCAAGTACAGTGCTTCCATTGACATAAACTGAGTACACACTAGATTTTCGAGAATCTCGTCTTTCTCTGCTGACTCATTTAACCAACACTCCTAATCCATTTTCAGAATGCTAAATCTCATCTCCCCCATTCAGTAACCATAATTGGTACTGTATGCTCAAGGACAAGGCCCACATTTATTTTAATAAAACTGTTTCCTAAAAATATATATAGGATAGTCTCCTTTTCTCTTAACACCATATAAACATCGTTACGAAAAGTTACATAGGTTTTGTCTCAACATTTTAACTCAGATGAGGCTCATTTGGATATCATAGTTATCTGCTTGAACACATTCTGTTACTTGGCCCCCAGTTTAGCATCCCATCAATATATTTAGTTAGTTATATGATTCTCAGTCCTCTTTAGTGAGACCTCCTCGTATTGCTCTATATCTGACCCCTTTCCTGGTCATAGTAGACTCCTTTATCCCATTTCTCTGCTTCTGTCCTCCACAGCACATACCAACTAGCATACCACATTTACGCTTATTTTTTGCCACCTTTAGGTAAGCTGTGTTAGGGCAACATTTTTATCATTTGCTCCCCTGTTGGGTTCTGTGGTGGTTGTAGGGTGTGACTGAATACAGTAGCACCTTCATCCAGCTCAACAAACGCATTATATGTGGCCTAACCAGAACTACAATCAAATAAACCTGCTAGAGGTTGCTGCCCCCCCAGATAGCTGTTGATCATTTGGTCACTTAATGCAGTCAATATCCACTCCAACTTGTCTTCACTTTATCCAGTAGGCTATCAAGAAGATATAATCACATTATTTGCTGCAATAAGATATTTCATGTTGAGGATAGCCCTCTGATCTACCAATATCTGAAAGTCTTCCCCTCTCCTCTGTCCCTCTCAAAAAAAAGGGGGGGGGTGACAGAAGTGGGCATCATCTGACATACTTTATCACTTCCTTTTGCTAACTGCACATAGATCAGCCTTCTGATGATTCATCTGAAACTCTGCCCCAAGGCAGCATTTCAATCAGTGGCCTAACCAAACCCTCTTCAGCGAGGTCCAGCCAGCTGTGGACCTTGATTCAGGCTCAGAACTTGTTCCTAGGATGGCCATTAGATGACAGATATGGCATCAAGAGTCAGGTGCTAAAGTTCAAAGCCATTGTTTCATCATGTATTAGAATATTACATTTTTTAACATCAACTTCTGCAGTCTATAAAAATGTAAATACAGTGTTCAAAAGTATAGCATATAGTTTATTGACTACTATTTATTTTAAACCTTTTAGTTTCGTGTCTAGTTTCTACATGAAGATAATAAAGATCCTAAATTTGATGTATGTTTTGTTTCTTATCCCTGATTTACCCCACGAGTCTCTGAACTGATGCTTGCTATTGCGTCCCAGATTCTTCAGTCAGGCCACATCATCCCTGGGGTCACAGCACCAGTGTCTCTTGGGAGCCTGTTAGGAGTGCAGACCGAGAATGATTACATTATAGTTTGAGAAGCACTATCTTTTCATCTGCCATGTGATTCCCCTTAAACTTCACATGAACCATCCCCAAACTGTCTCAGCCAGATGAATCTCCTTCATTTTCAGGTGAAATGATTTTGGCTTGAGAGTGTAAATGCCCACCTTTTCCTTTTCCCCATTGGTTCTAAAGATAGTAAGTTTATTAAGTAACTTCAGAGCAAGGGTAAGAATTATCAAGATTCAGTTTGAGTCTTTCTTCTAATGAAAGCAAAGGTTATTGTTTCTTGGCAAGTGAGACTTATAGAACACTTGGGAATAATGAGTAATGGGGCTGAGTTCCTGTTATTTATTTTGCACTTACTATGTGACATAATGACAAATATATTTATTCTTAATTTGATCATTACAACACTCTAGCCAGATATCTTTGCTTTATTATATGAGAAAGCTAGACTTGGAATGTTCAGGTTGTCCAACATCACAGTATTGGTTAGAATTAAGACTATAGTACAGTAGTAAAGGCATCTAAAATACAGAAGTTGCGAAATATGTTTCTGTCCTGGTGGCCAGGTGACCTGGATAGGAGGCACTGACACGTTCTGGGTCGTCCAGCTTTCTTCTCTTGTATTGCTTCATTGTCACCAGGAGTGGAACTTGCTCCTGCCATGCGAAAGAAAGAAAGCTAAAGTGAGAGGTACACAGTTTTCTAACAAAAACACAATTGAGAAGTTTTGCCTGTCATTTGTACACACATTTTGTCAATCAAAACTTGGTCACATGACCACAATTAGAGATAAAGAAGGGAAGATTGAAAGGGTGGAGAGTTATTAAAAGGAAGAAGGGAAATGGCTAGCAGGAAAAATCTCTAGGCTCCATAATAGATTAATAAAAGAGGAAGATTTAGACCTTATGACCAAAACCTGAGATCTTTTCACATAATTGATAGTCAGTATGTGTTGAATTGAGATAGACTAGAATATTATATGTAAACCTTAATAAGCCTTTTTTTGTTATTTGAAATCATTTCTTCTTTCTTGCTTCAGTGTTTACTAAAGTGTTTCTGTGCAACTGTCACTATTTTGGATGATGTTTTTTTTATAAAACAGAAAATATTCACCTTTATTCAGTGTAAATACTACGATACTATCCACCAATTCTCTTTTAAACTTTACTGAAAGAAATACATATTTATTACATTTTATCCACCCATCGATAAGAAATATATATCTTCCCAGATATTTTTATGTATATATGCATACCTATTCACAAAATGAGTCTAAAGAAGTCATTTTTTACCAAGCAACTACCATCTTTACAGGAAACGTTTGTCTTAGGAGAATGTCATTGCTCTGAGTACTGATATTTTGTCTTTCCTGGTATATGTGTCAATTTGTGCTGCAACACTGCTTCATGACACCACTACCAAAAGGCAGAGATGTTTAACTCATGTGCATGTGGATCTCCTGAAATCAATTATTTAGGGTGTTTCAGGTATCTCTTACTGTCCTTGTGAGATTTTCCTCTGGCTATGGCCAACCAGAAGAGATAGAAAAGTTTGAAGCTCTAATTGAGCTGAAATGGCTTAGGGGCTAAATCTCTGTGTATAAGCAGGACCTGAGTTCAGATCCCATACCCCATGTAAAAATTCCAGAAGGAAATAGCAACAGCCTACACTTCTGGCCCTGGAAGGCAGAGCCTGGAAAACTCCACAGCAAAGCAATAAGGATGTAGAGCAATCCAGAATGATTCCAGAAGTCAATAGGTACACATAGTGCCCTTCATTTTATACACACACACACATATAAAAAAGAAAAATTTAAAGCTCCTTGAGGTCGAGGTTGGGAACTGACTCATGCCAAATCCATAATCAAAAACCAGTGAAAATATACCATGTCTTAAGTTAAAGAAAATATAATCACATTTTAAAGGATGGGAATAAGCTTGATAAGAATTTGGATCTAATGAAGCAACTTACCATTCATTGCTTTTAGCAAATTATATTGACCGTTTGCAAATTTAAAGGTAACTTTAAGTCTTTCTGATGAGTAAGTTTATGGATAAAATGAGTGAATTGGGTTAGGTAGTTTGGTCATGTGACATAAAATAATGAGGTTTACTTCTGAAAGAATGAATTCAACAATACAGAATACAGAATATTTGGAATCAATGTCTTTCTTAGGTGACTGTTTTGAAAAAATCATATTTATATGAACATTTTAAATAATAAATCTGATACCTTGTAATCAAATGCTCTCACCCTATCAAAGTAGGAAGGTGGTAAATAGAGGTTCATCTGATCATCTGTCGAAAACTCACACTGGGAAAATATGTTTTCTATGCAGATTCTTATTGCCAAGTCCCCTCTGGCTCCCTTCACTTCACTGACCTACACTATCAAGGAGGAAGGCCTGGTTCTTACAGGTAAGACCCTTTACTTATGTCGTTTCTCTAAGCTGAATCTGCTCAGCGAAGCTTGTTGCAAGTAGTAAGTAGTGCTCTGGTCTCTTTAAAAGCTATTTCAGAGCAACCCAAAGATCAAGGTGAATTAGCCAGTGATATTTAATTTGCCCTGAAAGGATCAAGAGTTTGGCAGTTAAAAGAAAGAATCAAATGTCTAAAACCACTTGTGAATTAAGAAATGCACTGGATACATATCTGTCACCCACCCAAGAAGATGGACAAGTAGAACATCTGCCATGAACCTAAGAGAATCATGTTACCATTGCTGGGCCTGGAAGGATTTTGTAAACTGAGCTTATAAAACAGGGCAGTCCCTGCAATGTCCCCATCAAGATATACTGCACTGCGGAGACCCTGCAGGGATTCCGTGGGCATGCTGAAAGAGTTCATGCTTCTGACTCAGGGACAGACTGCAGCCCTCCCAGTCCTTCCCTGCTAAAATGTCTGTTTCTTAAAGGACTCACAAGCAGTGTGTTTGTTTGATGCAGCCGAGCTACTCAGCAGGAGACTCTCAGGTTCACAGAAATTTGGAGTAAGAACTGCTGACCTTTGGCTCTTAGCCTTTGACTTATCCTATCCAAGTTCCTTGGTAAATATTTTTTTTACAATTGCAAATATTGTTTTCTGACAAAGAAGCAGAGATTTTAAGACCAGATTAACCAAAGCAAACAGCAGGCTCCTTTGTTACATACTCTCTGAGGGTGTATCACTAATAAGCAATCAGAAAACTGGGCTTATATTTACCCAGGGCACAGTGTGGGCTTTGAGCTCTTCATTTTTAGGGACTGCCCTAAAAGATTAGAAGTCTTATAAATAAAAAAATTTAGATGAAGATTTCAATAAATTCGCAGGAAGATTACAAGATAAACTCAGGAGGACAAGAATCAATCCTGCCTAGACGACATGTATTGCAAACATTACTCTGATGCTTGTACCTTGGTAAACAGCATTTCCAAGCCTTGTCTAGTATACACATAACTGGGGATATTTGTGGGGACAAGATTCACTGGGTTACCTCCTTCATGCTCATTGCTAAGGTCATTGTTTTGACAGGAAGGAAGGAAGTATTAGAGAAAGTAGACACTAGAAATACAGTGGGTAGACAGAGGTCAAAATGTAGCAAGGTATGGCTAGAGGTATGGAAACCAGGGGAGAAAGCCAAAATGTGCCTGGGGGAAGAGCTCCAAACCTCATCAGACTGCCCCTCCCTTTCCACCCTCCCCTCCCCCAGCCACACTTCCACCTCCGGAGATCTGAGGTCTCTGGAGGCAGCAGAACCCCACTGCTCCTATGGGCAGTGATGCTGAACACAACCTTTTTACACACCCTACCCTCTTGCCATGTGCTCCCAAGACTTTGGAGGAGGAAAGGGAGCTATGCTCCCCAAGAAAATTGGAAGCTTCTTTGGTTGGAAAGAACCCTAGAGTTTCAATTCTGATTCTGCTGTGATCTCCATGGCCTGGTTTCCTCAGCTTAAAAATGAAAATGTTGATCCGAGTCTTCAAAATCCAAGAGCACTGAGAGTACCTATGGGTGGATTATACAGTAAAATTGATGGATCACAACCAGAACTTGAAAAGAAAGGAAGACAGGGAGGGAAGGAAGGAGGAAGAACAGGAACACACATGTATCTAGTGTTGTAAGTACATAGATCGAAGTGAGATCTCTGGCTTCATTTGTTTCTCCTGGGAGCCAATTCACTTACCATTCTTCTTTTTTTTTTTTTTTTTTACTGCAATTGTGCCCTTGAGATTGCTACATACATGCTTATATTTCCCCATTCTGTCCCTTAAAGCAGACAGTCCTTTCTCCCTGGGCAGTAAACTTGGGGAGGTCCCAGCATCAAGACCAAGCAGCTTCCCAGATGGCAAAGACGGCCACAGTTGGCATAGAGCTGGCACCTGGAGCTCTGAGTGGGACCTGCAGCCCATGCCCGCAGGGCACATGCAGAGAAATGATTAGCTAGGAGCTAAGGCGGGTCCTGCGCTATCACTAGAGAGAAGCAGGTGCCATTGTAGCTTAACATCCGTCTCCAGGAGGGAGCCAGACTGGCATGGTGGGAAAGCACAGTCCATGAAGGCCGCCCTGGGGGTAGGACTGCTAGTGACCGTGGGAATGATCCCTCTGTGTCTTTTATCCCTTCCCCAAACCCCAAGATTCCTATGGCCGCTGACCCGGAGGTTTTCTAATACCTGAAGCCCTGGGAGTGCGCGGCAAAAGGAGAGAATAAAAGGTGAGGGCAGAATGCGATTGAGCGGCTCCACAGGCCATTCCCCTGACTGGTTCGCAAGGATTAGGATGCTGAGAGCAGGCAACCGGGGGAGGGGGGCGCCCCTAACTCCCTTCCCTCCCCTTTGTTCACTGAGATGGGAGGGACAATGAAAGGGCAGGCTAGAGAGACCAAACGGCTGGTTGGAGATTTCTCAGGCTGCTTTTTGAAACACTTGAAGGAGCCAGTCCCTGCTATTGTTGTAGTAAAATAGAGAGCGGAACTATTCTCCTTTTGCAGAAAAAAAAAAGAGAGAGAGAAAGAAAGAAAAAGTAAAAGAAAGAAAACCCACCCTCCCAGCATCTTCAGGAGGCCACTGGACAGGGGTCATTAGCATGGTAATACCGTCCTGTTTGCATCTTCTTTGTCTGCCCAGCGTTTGTCTGAGTCCTGCCTTCTCGTGCCTGGGCCCTAGGCCCTGGAAATGCTTTGGCCTCAAAGGAAGGGGAGCACACTATGATCCCCTGATTCCTGCAGGCTAGGCCTCTAATAGTGGACCAAGTGGAGGCAAAGGAAGAGTACAGATCTCTGTACTGGAGCGAGAAAGTCTAGGGTACAGAGAAGCTGTGAATCTATGTTTTTCTTTTGTCTCATATGAAAAGTTGGCTTTGGGGATCAATTTTAATGGGGTGAGCCCCCAAAGCAGCTGATTACAAAAGGGAAGGAAAAGTTTACAGTGAAGCCCACCTTGATAGGGGTCTGCTCTAATCGTGCTTTGTCTCCTGGGCAAGCCTCTGCAATGAGAAGCGGCCAGGTGTGCTGCCAGTGCTGCCAAGGAAAGGCCAGCAGGCCCTCCCGGAGCCAGCCCCATTGGGTGGGATGGGAAGAGCAGGGATTGTCCAACGACTGGCTGGCTCCTGAGGAGGAGGCTGGCCCTGAGAGTGAAGAGGCTGGACCACCAGCCTTCTTCGTTTTGCGTTCTTCTGTCCTCAGGAATCCAGGGAGCGCTTGGGAAAACAGAGAGCCAAGTTGTTTTGAGTGGGACTGAAGGAGCTCCTGTCCCAATAGGACAGAAGTGTGTTTCTTCAATTGTTTTCATAACACCGGGGTCAGGTATGACATGTTGGCTTTGGGTTCTGTGCTACTGAGGTTTGAAGGAGTGGGGTGGAGCCCCATGAACCTGAGAGAAGAGCAAATCACCTGACACAGGGCCAGAGAATTTGCTAGACACAAAATTAGCTTCAACCACTTAGTAAAGGGACTCAGATGAAACTAGAAAATAAACACGGATTATGTTTTTTAAGCTGGAAAACTATGTGCCTCGTCTTTCTTGCTACGCTTTTATAGTTAAGAATCTCTTGTTTGATTACCTTTTGAAGCATATCAGGAAAATCTGCTCTATTTCCTGGTCATAAACTTGGGTTAAATTCTTCTACCCCGTTTTCTTAATACTATGCCAACCCTTACATACTACCACCTTAGCCTTCGGTTTGAATAAGTACTCTATAAATGGCTTTTTGCCCTGTCCACTCAAACTGATCCAGAAGATTCTCAAACTATTTCCATCCACTTCTGTTCTGCACGGTAAGTGCCTCCCGCACACCTGCCACAGCCTGGCACTCATGTGGGAGTCTGGGAAGAGAGCCCTGGGATCCAATGGCATGGGCGGCACAGACCCAGAGGTCATGAAGAGAAGCGCCGAGCCGGCCTGCCGCAGTGTCCCTGACTGCCAGGTGCTCGCGCAGCCTCAGGAAAGGTGGCAGAGTCCTGCCTGCCCAGTTTGTGCCTGTGTCTTCATTGACTTCACATTCCCGTCCCCCAGCTGCCTTCCCACACTCGCCCTCTGCCTGATTCTCTTCTTCTCCTCTATTAGCCTCAAGGAGATTTCATTGTCAAGACAGGACCCAGTGCCGTACACATGCCAGGCAGGTACCTTACCATTGACCTGTACTCCAGTCTAAAAGCACTTTTAATATAAATGAATGTCAAGTGAATCTAGCATCCAGACTTAACAAATATTATAAGAGATTCCCATTGGTTTCTTCTTCTCTTAAAAAAAAGTACAAGTTTAAAACTTAACAGAGTTCAAAGTTCCTTTGAAACTAGTCCTAACTAATCCAATCCCCTCACACTCACCCTCCTCCACAGAAGAGCAAGTTTTCCATGGTTTGGTATATTTCCTTCCCTGTGATTCAGAAAGACTTTTCTGCCTGGATGAATCCACAGATAGTGATTTCTTCTGAGTATGTTCTAAAATTTGCATAGCTGGTTTATCATGCACATTTCATAACTGTCTTTTCCTAAAATGTTTTATAATACATCTACATTGACAACATGTTCTTTGGAACATGTTTGGAGTATCCACACTCATTGCATAAATATTCCACATGCAATCCAACTTCACATTCATGAAGATTTTGATTATTCATAACAGTAAATTTTTGCACAGGTCTCTTGGGAAACAAGTGTAAGGTTTCTCTAGGAATCTATCAGAAATGGAATGACTTGCCAGAGGTTTTGTCAAAAATTCATGCTTACGTATCCTCAGCTTGCTTTTTTGAAGAGGTTTATTGGCTAACACTCTCTCTAGAGATGGTAAGCCGATTTCTATTAAGTTGTGTACATTATAAAATTATTTGCTGATTTTTTTAATATGTTTCTTGTGCCTCTTTCATCTCTGCTTCATGTTGTTACATCTTCAAGAGACATCTTCTACACAATGTGTGCTTTAAGCATGAACTCAGATTATTGTTGATAAAAATTAATTTGCTGCCCCTTAAATTGACTGCATATACATTTTCCACAAAGAACTTTTATTTTCACTCTTCACTTTCATCTCCAGGTTTAAAAAAAATGGAGCTCTAAAAGGGAAAGTGAGATTCCTTGCCTACAGAGTTTTAGTCCTTTCTAAACATTTAGTATGCGCCAAAGATTTTAGAAAATCAGAAATGGTTTTGGGTCTTCTCTCCTATCATGTCAGTCCCTATAACCACTTATCCCTCTGGATTCTGGGGTCTCTAGCATACTCCCAGCCCTTCCTGAATCTTGAGTCTTGATATTCTAAGCTAAAATAGAATAGTCACACTGATATAATGATCCTGCAAGAAATCCCTGAGGGTAGTTTGTTTATAAGTTTAACTAAACATAACCACATGCTAAACCAACAGTGGTACAGGGAACAGAGAATGGCTTTCTCATGTAGCACTGAGAGGAATATAGTTCACAGTGGTGTGGCAACTTGGTTCTACATTTGTCAGGAGCCCAATCTATTGATAGTTTGCTGTTGTCATCATAGCCCAGAACAACTCAGTATTGTCCACTGTTCAGGTAGCAGGATTTGTGTTTAGAAGAAAATGTCTTTAAGGACATTAACTAGAAGCTGCATACTCTATTTCTTCTTACATGTCTCAAGAAAGGTTGAAAATGTTAACCTGAGTGTTCATGTGCCTAGATAAATTAGGGAGCTCTACAACCATTATAGAAAGATGTCCAATGGCTTATCCCCTTCAGAGAAGCCCAGTTATAGAGATTAGTAATCCCTATGGTACAATAGTACAGACCCTAGGGTTGTTGCACCATTCAAATGAATATGAAGAGTGTGAGACTGTGTGTGTGTGTTGTGTTGTTTCTCTTTCTCTCTCTCTCTCTCTCTCTGGTTCCAGAGTCTATAGCAAATTAAGTTACCAAGGATCAGCACCCAAAAACCTTGCCCTTACCCCTGCCCTAAACCAAAATAGAATCTCCCTTAGGAATAAACTTTAGTATGTGTTTTGCAAGCATGTGAGAAAGAAACAAGAGTAGAGTATGAACTCAGTTCCAAAGTCATAGACTAAACACATTTTTTTTCCAAATGTGTTTTCCTGCTGGCAGGTTTTTTTTTTTTCAAACATGGAACAAAATGTCAGTTGAAAAAAGGTTGTACAGAAAAACTTTTCCAAGACTACATTCGAGTTAGAATGGCGCCACACGCTTCCATCAGAACTTGGAAACCATTGGCAAAGTCGATAATTTGTGTTTGTGAAAATGCCTAGGTAGTAACACAAAAGATGTTAAATCAATTCAGGTTGTTGATTTTCTCTGAAAAGCTCTTCCAAAAGGACTTGGTGTTCTTTCTGTAATATGATTTAAGCTCCATGATGGTCAGTACAATTCAGATATATTAGTCGAGCATCTATTTGTTTGCAAAGCGTAATGTTCTGGATTCCGAGAATGTAAGATTGTGAGAGAAAAGAAAAGAAAAGAGAAAAACCTGACACCCCTTCCATAACTGTAATAATAATAAGTCTGTTATTCCTAAGTAGCTCACAGCCTATTTAGGAATAATAAAGTTAGGCAAGTTTAACCAAAAGCCTGTTTTTGACACCTGCCATGGAAGTTTGAACAGTGAGACCCATTCCAATGCAGGATGACTAGAGAAGGTGTCTGGGAGCACTGGGGACTTGAACTGGACTCAGCTGCTGAATACTGACAAAAACTGCACCCCATTGTCTCTTGACAGAGACCAATTTCTTTTGCTGTTTAAGGATAGATTCGAGGACATTGGAGAATGCTGATTAGTTCCATCACTAATGCTGATTAGTGACAAATGTTGAATCATGCTGACTAATGTGTTCTAAATGGATGGACTCAACAATAAAAGGAACACTGAGAGTCAAGAGTTCAGGTCCTGAATCTCACCCTGTGATGAAATGTAAATCACTTAGCACCTCCTCCTCCCCTTACTTCTTTTATTTTCTTTTTGTCAATTAAAATGTGTTCATACTGAGTATCTAGTAAGTCACCTTAACTAGTAAGCACTTTACAAACTTCAAGGGTAACCATAATGTTCACAACACCAGGACAAACTTACACAATCATGGGCTATTCATAATCCGTACAGGATCGGACCAACCATCACGTGCTGCTCACTAGCCATGCGAAACTCCCATTTCCTCACACATGCCATGAGAACTGACGGAACTCACAAAACCTGACAAATATAGGAGCTTTTGAAAAATCTTCCTATCTACCTACTGGGGTGTCTGTGTCTCTTGACAACAAATGTCGCCACAGAACTAAGAGCTTGCATTGCACACTCGGCCCTTTCTCTCTTTTGACATCTCCTCAGCTAGACTGCTTGAGAACCTAGCCTTCCGTGTCCAGATGTTTACTGATTTCTGAAGGCCCCCCCCAAGGGCCCCAGTTCTTTTGTTACTCTCCAAATCATTTCCCACAGAGACTGACCGATGTCCTGAAGGAGCCCTTCAATAGGAAGGATAAATGAAGGCAGATGAAGACATGACCCCCTGAGGTTCACCCGCATCCATTCTAACAAAAGGTCTGAGGCACAACCTTGTAAGGAGTGTTTTGGTCAGCAGCATCCCTATGAGAGGCCAAGTCTCCCCACAGGGCCGCTTTCAATGGCTACCATCCTAGTGGAAGTACTGGGCATTTGTTAAGGGCTATGGTGTGCTAGGTATAGCACAAAACATCTAAATCATGGTTCCCGGCCTTTGTGAGGGTTTCCTGGACACAAATGGCAGCTGGCTTTCTCAGGGGAAACTTAGGGGTAGTGGAGAAAGCCCAAGAGGGGATCCCGCATCTCTCGATGACCTCTTCCCACCCACTACAGATAGTCTTCCCCTTTGTGTGTAATTCTCAGCAGTCAAGTAGGAGGTGCTGGACCTCAACCCTGCCTCAACGTTTCTAGATGTCTCTGAGATGCTTGATGGTCGGCTTGGTTAATATCTATCGGGAAAGTTTAATTTAGCTTATTGGTGGAAACCAGTTATTTTATAACAATTTTTTTCAGACTTTCCTTCTTTCTCCCCTTCCCCCTTTTTAGGCCAAGAGAAGCCATAGGGATACTGTGACCTTTGTCTACAGCTGATGGAGCTGTGATTCATGAAATGAAACAGGACCAAGCTGCTTGGAAGAAGGAAACGGAAGCCAACATAATGAGGATTAATTAGTTGATTGCCGTTGAGATGGTAACAGATTTGCTCCTGAACCATTGAGCCAGTGATTTTAGACCTTGCAAGGAAGGTGAAGACGAAAAAGCCTTTGTTCGGATCTCTAGTTGTGGAAGGCTGAGAGCTTTGCCACCGGGGGACGTCCATAGCCGTAATAATAATAATTTGCACTTATATAGCACCTTTCAACCATGCATCTCAAAGCGGTTTAACCACATTCATTAATTAAAGCCCACAATCCCCCTGGGGAGAGGAGGAGGAGGACTAACAAGATTTGTAATTACAGGACGGAACATTTTCCAATAAAGCATTGTCCACCAAATAAAAAGAGTAGGTGTAAAGGAATTGGGGTCTCCAAAGAGTAACTGATTCACAAATAAAATCAAAAAACGATGAGGGAGGCTAGGGGCGGGTATGGGCGTGGGGGTCCGCTCCTGTGTCAGAGGGAGGTCGATGGCCTCAGAATTCACTGACAGGTTCAGATCCAACTGCCAAGCAGAGCATGTATGGTATTAGTGGGGTTTGGAAGGTCATTAGTGGTATGACTATTGTAGTGTAAATTCAGGGTTCATTGCTATATTGTGAGTAGCCTTGCAGAATAAAGAGTGGGGTTCCTGCAGTATTTTATAAGGGATGGAATGATTTCTTTAGCTTTAAAAACCAAAGCTGGGCCATTCAATTAGCAAATAAATCAATTGGTGACCCATGGGGTAATTTAGTTCTTTCTAGCAGAACACTCAGCGTACCCGTTCCTGCTACCTTAAGACTCCTAGCCAAAGCATCAGACTGAGTTCATTCATTACAGTGTTTGGGATTTTAGCTCCTTCAAAGTCAGGTATTAAATCTTCCCAGCCTTCTGCACTGAGACACTCTCAAACCAAGTCATCAGTGACCGCAAACTGTCTGCTGCAGATCACTTTACCCTGCTCCCTTTTATAGATTTTTAAGTATTTTAGGAACTAAAGTCATGCCATCTACTATTTCCTGCCTCCTATCAGTACCAAAGAAGTACTGTGCACAAAGTCAAATGGGAGTGATGAAGAACTGTGGAAAGACTAAATTTGTTAACAGCTTAGTAATTGATGAGCACACAAGTGCTCAGGTGAAACACAAAAGAAATAGGACACATGTCCCTCCTCGGTGAACATATAAAAGACTCAAGAACAGCATGACATGATAGATCACATGTCTAATCCCATGCTTCAAGGACAAAGGGAAGGACACCTTCCTAGGATGGAGTGAGTCCAGGAAGATGTTTCTAGAGAGCAAGCAAGCATCCTGGGCATGGGATGGGAGGAGGATTTGGGTAGACCTGGAAGAAGCAGCCTTGGAGGCAGACCCGCTAAGCTCAGACCACATGCTTTCTGAGTGAAAATACAATTGACAACTTGCAGTCTTCCATAGGATGTTTGTAAAGCCAAGCAGAGCTTTGCATAGGATTAAATGTAAACTTCCCATGCGTTCTTAAGACATGAGTTGGCTAATTTAAAAGGAAGGAGCACTTGACAGGGTGGTGATAAGGTTTAGAACACAATAACCAAAATATAAGAACATAGCATAAGAAGGAAGGTCGCTGTCTTCTTCCTCTCTTCCTTTCCCCTGAACAGGTCATAAAACCGAGCTGTCTTTTCCCTAAAGTAGATCATAAAAACTTTGTTCAAGAGATGCCCTCCCTAGACTCAGAAGAAAGGAATGTCTTTATCTCCAACAACACAGGGATGCGGGGAAGCGTATGAAAAAACGAACCTCACCACATAGCCCCTCTGCCGACTCTTCTTTTTTAAAAGTGTCTACAGTTTACCCTAAAAATTTCATGCTATGCAAAATTTATCTTATAAATTAATTTGTATGTTTCTCTAGTTAATTTGCTTTTTACTCTAGAGGCCTCAGCCACAGTCCTTGCCATGGGTAAGAAAAAGACATCGCTGTTTCTCCCCCTGCAGTTTCAGCTGTCCATCAAAGGGTGGTTGAGACACCACACTAGTTCTGGAGGCTATGGAGATCCTTGGACAACTGGCAAAAGGCGATTAGAGTAAGAATTTTTACCAAAGCTGCTCTCCTAGATCTCTGTCTATAGGGCCTGGTTGAGAAAAGAATGTGGAAATTTCCCTTTTCCCTTCCTTTTCAAATTCCTATTAGCAGGACGCCAGCACTTGTTTTTTTGTCTGTTTTGTTTGTTTTATTTCCACTCATACAAACTTAACAGGTACACCAGTCCCCTCCTCCCTCCAACCCCCTATCCCCCTGTGCTCCCCTCCCCTCCCCCTCCCATCCCCGGAGCATCCTTTAATGGGCATGCCAAACTCTCCTCTGGGTCCTCCTCTCTAATGAGGTGCAAGGACCCAGTGGCATTTCCCAGAACCCTTTTCTGTGTTCCCGTTAAGCATAGGAACACTACTGTGGCTGTCAATCCCTTGCCTCCAAGGATCCTAATGTCTTTAGCAAATGCTAGACTTTGTGGGGTCAATAGTGTGTTGGACACTATACAGGGCATGTAAAGTCCAAATATGATTGCTTCGGTCCTAACTTGTGTGGAGTATCTTGCATATCATGACTCCTCCCATCCTTGTGCTCTTACAATCTTACCGCCCCTCTTCCGCAAATTTCCCTGAGTTTCAGGATGGGAGAGATTAGGCTGGCCTAGTTCCAGGTGGTTGATATAAAGTCTCTGATGTTCTGGATTATGGTTTGACCAACACTTGTTTTGTTTTGTTTATTATTTATTCAACTGCGTATGTGTGTGTGTGTGTGTGTGTGTGTGTGTGTGTGTGTGTGTGTGTAGAAATGGGCGAATTCAGGAACCATCATGAACCTCCTCCTTCTCCTCCTTGTTTACTCTGCCCCGGGATTCACAGGCTCCGCCCTACCAGGACCAGAAATGCAGGCCCGGCGTCTATACGTGGGGTCTAGGATCTGAATTCAGAACCTTCTGCCTGCAAGGCAGAGGCTTAACCCCTGAGCCACC
This sequence comes from Typhlomys cinereus, assembly GCA_023101885.1. NCBI lineage: Eukaryota > Metazoa > Chordata > Mammalia > Rodentia > Platacanthomyidae > Typhlomys > Typhlomys cinereus. The sequence goes on from JALPQD010000452.1 coordinate 1,271,593, forward strand.
TCTCCAGCCCCCCAACACTTGTTTTGATTGTGACTGACCAAAGTTAGTTTGGGGCTTCCTATTTCTATTGAACTTTTTCCTTCCTAGGGACACTTGTCTCACCTTATTTGCCTCATTTTTGTATCCTGTGATCTTGGCTTCATCTCCCTCCCATTGGGATACTAAGTTGTCAGTTTTGCATATGCAAGTAACAAACTTCAGGCTAGAGGCCACAAGAACGTGGCTGAACAAAACTGAAAATGCATCGCATGCATGGCTAAATGTACCTACTGATGCTTGATCTCGGGAAGTGATCCGTGTCTTCCTTTCTTTTAGTTCTTTGTCTGTGAACTTGGATCTAGCAAGGTCTGCTTTTTTTCCCCTTTAACTCTTTTGTGACATCTATTTCATCCAATACTACATTAAAAAATGTATTGTTTGGTATTTTGACTCACTTAATAGATCCCTTTGTTTTAAAAAAGAACAGGATAAATAAATATAAAAACTTTCTTCATTCACCTATGTTTTGTTATAGGAGCTTCAGCAGTAAACCTTTTTCTCCTCTGGAAAGATGCCTATTCTCTGTCACTCTTATTGGATCTCTTTCTATTTTCACTGCACCAAAAATGAAAAGCTAAACAGATCAGACACTAAAATAGGTCACTCAAAAGTTCCTGAGAAGGGGGGCTGGAGAGGTGGCTCAGGGATTAAGACTCTACCTCGAAAACACTTTTGTCCTGAGGTTGGATCCTGGATCCCATGTAAAACTTCCAGGCTTGGTGGCTGGAGCCTGGGAAATCCCAACGTGAAGCAAAAAGGAGGTAGAAGCAATCCAGGATGATTCTCAAAGTCACCCTCAGTCATCCACAGGGACATTTAGTGCCCTCTGATACACATACACGCGCGCGCACACACACACACACACACACACACACACACACACACACACACACACACTAAATGAAGTAAAAATAAAGATACCCTGAGAAGGTAAAAGATAACCCTGACTCCAAATGTGAAAGACTACATGACTCCCTCCTTGAAACTTCTTTGACTTCTTTTGTGTTACCCAGTGGGTAACATGTCACATGGTCCTTTCTGGCTCCAAGGCCCTCCAGGTTTTTTGGTCACATGTTGCACTGCCTGAAACAGACCCGGGCACTGGCTGGTATGTGGCACATTGTATACATAAGGTGGTAGTTGATCCTTCCTGGCATCTGATGAGATAGATTTTCTACACTGTTGAGGAACTGAAGCAGGAGGTCCCATCTCTTGTTTGAAAGGATGGAATGGGGATTTGAATCCAAACCCTTGACTTGCATAGTGTTTCTGTTCACAATCATTGTAGTCACTCTTATTTCTCTGCAATTTACTGAGGTACTCAGCACAATACTATACACACGGTCTTACAGGAATGTGGTAAATGGTTTGCACGTAATTGCAAGAAAAAATACTACTAGTGAGATCTCTTTCTCTTGACTGCAGCTGCTCAAGGCCTGGGCCCCGAGCTGAGGAGACAGCAGAGGTATTACCACTGCATTTTTCCACATGTTCACTAGGAATCATCTGCAGGAAAGTTGTCCCAGGAAGGCACACTACACACAACGTGTCATGATTTGAATGTGACTTGTCCCCCACAGGCCTATGTGTTTGCAACCTTAGCAGCTATTAATGTCTAGGAAGGTCATGGCACCTTTAGGAGGGAGAGCTTTGCTGGAGGAAAGCACATTACAGGGCATGGGCCGCGAGGCTGGTAGCCCCACCCTGCTTCCATTAACAGTCTGTTCTTTCACTGTGTCTCTTGCTCTTCTGACTCCATGATGGCGGCCGTGACCTGAACCACCTCCAGCTTCTGCTGCCTACCACGCCTTTCCCACCATGTTGGATTATGTCTCCTCTCTGGAACTGTAAACCAAATAAATCTCCCTGTTCTCCCTTCTCCCCGTAAGTTGTATATGAGTGCTGTCCAACAAGGACAAAATTATCTTGATTCTGACCTAAGTTCCATCTGTGATCTTGAAACAACTGGGAAGTATCATTCTGCGCATGCTTCAGTTTCACTATCGTGATTGTCACTTTTGTCCTATGCTGTGGATGATCGCCTTTATTTCACTACAACGTACCTTTGTTCAGATGGAAGGAAAGAACCCATCACACGACTTCACTGAATAAGCAAAGGATGAAATGAAACACACTGCCTCCTCTGGTTTTTGAGGAGGGCTAGACTCTAGCACTCCACATAAACCTAAGAGGAAAGAAAATAATAAATCACCAAGTATAAATCAGGAGCGATTTTATTTTTCTGCATAACAACCTCCTAAATACCAGTAGCTTGAAGTCTTGGACACCTGAAAGATTCCAGACACACTCTGCTCTCTGTGGTGACTCAGTGTGGCAATTCAGTGTCCACTTAAACTTTTACATTGACACTTGGGGGAGTATTAAGGAAAATAAATCAAGCGTTGGTGATACCACTTCTATCTCATAGCTACACAGTCATGCAGCCACATCTAAAGGAGGCAGAAAAGTACAAACATCCCTGTATTTGGAGAGGAAGGAGAACCGAATATTAGTGAAGAGTTGTAACATCTGCTGCAGTGGATTGGCAAATGTTTTTTTTCATATGTACCTTCCCTTTCCCTGGGTTACTTGGCATATGCCAAAGAACAGTGGGATAGTGTTAAGTGTTAAGGAAGGGAGACCAAATGGTTCTGTCTGCAGGACCTCTCTTGAAAAAGAAGAGTAGCCAGGAAGGACCAGTTACTCTGGGTACTTTTTCCTTTGTGTTCCCAGAGACCAGTAACTCTAGTAAAGGATAATGAATTACAGGAAAGCATGGCCGGCTTTTACTAATACACTTAATATGGAACAACTAACTTTTTCTTGCCCAAGACCATCATATTCTGTGTGAAAAGACTTCTGGAAATGTGCCTTCCCACTTCATTCCTCCCTTCTTTACCAGACATGATTCAAATTCTCTCTAAGCCCCGTGACTTCTCCAGAAAGCAGCTCTCCCTGCATGGGAAGTGGGGAGGATAAAAACTTTCCCTTATTATTCTTCCAGTAATGAATTCCTGCTCTGAGTGGACTGCCTCCATGTGTTTTCAGTCAAGGGCTGATGGCAGCCTTGCCGGGGGACATTTCCAAGAGGCTGCGGACATAATACATGAGGTCTCATATTGACAAGAGTGCTCTTAGTTTTCCATGCAGTTTAACCTTCCTGAGCCCTGAAATCAGAGATGAAAAATGATTCATGAATCTTGTTGGTGAACCAACATGGCTGCCACACCTCTTTGCTCCCTTTAGATAAAAATAAGCCCCCCCCCCCTTTCCAGAAAGATTCATAGATCTAGATTTTAGTAATTTAAAAGGGACTTCCTAGGACCAAACCAATTCTTTGTAGACGCCAAGTGTTTATTTTTTCAGGCCTTAAGTGTAGTCTTGGCCTACTCTGACGTCCTAAAAACAAAGAGAAATTAGCCCATGCTCTTTCCTTCCATGTCTAATCTCAGGTATACAAACAGCTTCCAAATGAACCCATGCTTGCTAAGAGAGTTAGCCTGTTCATTCTTCCCAAAGGTGCCTACCAGCATGGGTCTCATACAACTTTAAGTTGGAGTTTGACCCTTCAAATTTGGATAAAGAGTATTAAATGAGCTTGGGTAAAAAAGATGGCATGGCATTGGCAAGCCTTTAGGATTGGCAGCATCCTAGGGAATTCATTATCCTGGAGACTTTGCCTTTCTTTGCATGTTTGTCCTGCTTACTGAAAACTTCAGTTTGTATATGGCTCCTTAAGGGACACTTCAGCCCTTCAGCTTTGTCCTCTCATTCTGTCCCACAACTCACACAGTGACTTTTTCCCTTGGTTAAAATTCCTAGATGAGAATCTGATTGGCCCAGAGTCGTCTTATTGTTTTGACTCAGATAGTATCATTGGTCATTAGGCAGCTAATGCGTCGTGGGCTGGGGCAGCAACTAGAAACATGAGTGCCTAAGCAGCAGAAGGTGCGCGCAAGGTGGCTTCCATTAGAAGGGCTGTGAGAGGGCAAGGCAATGACAGTGATGCCCGGCTCCCTCTGGAGCACCGCAGGGATACCCGTTCTCTCATGTGCTTCTTCCTCCCCTTCCTGTCCCTGTAGACCTGGCCCTCCCCTGTCACAGCCAAGACACACCTTTTCCCGTATCAACTCAACCCCTGGCATTGGAATCTTTCTCTCTCCTACCTGTTGACATGCCAAATCACAGACGTCTAACAGCAGAAGAACAGCTCTGGAGACTTATATAAGATTGAGGGAAGTATGGTATGGAAAGAGGAATGAAAATACCCCCCCCCCAAAGAAATTCTGGTTTTACCATAAGGCCTTGATACCTTTTCTTCTCTCAATCCTTAGAGCAATTTCCATTTCCCTAAAAACATAAGCAAAAAAGAAACTCCCACTGGAAACTGACTGAACAAGTGCCAAAATGTTCCTCTTCACTAATCTCCCAGACCACTAATTCCAAATTCTTGATTAACAAGTCCCAAACAATCTACGCTCCAGTCTCCTTTCAACTAAGATTTAGAACAAGTGAAGGACTAGATTTGGATAAATCTTTTACCAATTGTGTCCTCCAAAGGAGGTGCATTTATGCACTGGATAGCACTACCAATGTGCCTCATCTGATAACTGAAAACCCAACCCATCTGCCTTCAAATTTCAGTATTCCCACACGGGCACATGGCTATGCGTGAAGTAGGAATAAACACACAAGTCTGTTAACTCTGCCCTTTTCTGAGCTCTGGATATGTCAACATTGATTAAATCACAAACCAGACTTTTTCTGTGAATGACACTCTCATCTACTGACTAAAATTACAGCATTCCCCTTGGAGACTATGGAGAGAAGGTAACTCTGATGGTGTTTCTAAACCTGCTGCTGTGGGCTGCTAGAGCTAGTACTTCTGGATCACTTCCAGATCGCTGCTCATTCCATTTAGAAGCTGAGCTTGATGTCTATTGCCACTGGCTGTCCTCTGGGACCCAAGAACCAGTCTGGGGTTTGTCCGGCCTCTCGTGCCAACACCACCATCCCAACGCTGTAGTCATTTCCAATCTAACAGCTGGGAAGCTGATGAAGAGATGAAGCAGAAGTCAGTCTGGCTTTCTCCCAGCTCTCTAGGCCTCTCTGAGGTTAATCAGCATCCCCATCTTTATATCAATACCACAAACCTCTCTAAGTCCAGCACCTGGTAGGGACCCACAGGAAGGCTTAACATTAAGCAAATTTGCAACAATCATTGTGGCCATCCCTGTCTCAACTAGATTCAGAATCTCTGGATAAAAAAGAAAAAAGAAAAAGCTTTCTCAACTGAACCAACTAGCTAAACAAACCTGTAGCTCTCAGTATCCCTTGAGCTATTTTTCTGTTCTCTATGGTCTCTTGTGAATTAGCAACAACTCTCACCATTGGCACAAAGGTTTTAGGGAAGTGGTCTGAGTTCACGTTCCTGATAGAATTCTTTACTGGCATCTGCTCGTCTCTTTTCCATTCTCACAGCCCACATCGGGCACTACTGATAACTTGTCTTAGTAGCTAATCCGAATAGCCTTGGTCATTATGAAGTGCCCGTGCGGGAAAAAGGGGAGTGAGAGAGGAAAAAGAATGGAGAGCAATGAAAGATGGCTTCCTGCTGCAGTATGATCAGGCTGTCCCAGGAGAATACCAGACATAGTATGGTTCAAACCGTCACTTTCTGGGGCTAGAATTCCAAGATGAAGTTATCTCACATTCAGTGGTCTCCCAAGACCTGTCTCCTTAATTTGCAGAGAAATACCTGCTTAGACTAGAGAGATGGCTCAGGGTTTAAGACTCAGCCTCTCAAGTAGAAGGACCTGAGTTTGGATTCCAGATCCCATGTAAATAGCAGCAACCTACCCTTTTGGCTGTGGAAGGCAGAGCCTGGAAATCCCAGAATGAAACAAAAAGGAAGTAGAAGTAATCTAGGATGATTCCCTAAGTCACCCTTGCACCTCCACAGGCACCGAAACACAGACATATAGACACACACACACACACAAAATAAATAAGTAAATAATTTTTTAAAAACAAAGATTTTCCTCTATGCATAAGTGCCTAGCATCTCTTCCTGTACTTACAAGAATGTAAGTCCTATTATATGAGAACCCTTACCCTTATGACTTAATTTACCATATCTCTCTTCATTTATTTTTCATTAATTAATTAATTTATTTATTTTGGAGACATAGTCTAACTATCCCCACTGGCCTAGACTCCCAGAGTACATAAGTGAACCACTGCTCCTATCTTATTTATCTACTTTTCAAAGCAATATACCCAAATAAAGTCACATATCATGTCAGTGTTTGGACATATGGATTTTGAGGTTTGTAATTTGCTCTCCAACACCTATAGCTGTTCTCTTCAGCAAGTCATCTTCCATCCTTTGACAATGCCCTTTATTAAGAAATGAAGATGTAACGGTCATTTGGACATTGCTAAGGTATAAGGGAGGGTGCATAAACTGCAAGATTGAAAAGATAGATGGTGGATCGCAACATGATCAGATGGCTGGGAGATCACAGGTTGAACGATAGATCACAGGTTGGTGATTTTGATGATGTGCTGATAGCAGCAGAGCAGTGATTACATCCTCCTCCTCTGCTTTCTGAAGTTCGAGGGTTGCTGAAATGTCCATGTCAGGCAGGCAACAGATTTGCAAATGGAAGCCAAATTTATTCACAAGAGTGGTGGAGACTGACATTAGAAAGAACATGGTCTATAAAAGTTTGCAGCAGTTACTGACCAAGACGCTTGATCAAAACAGAGCAGGACTCATCTGAGACCTCTTACTGACAAGGCTGCAACCTTGGACTCTGTCCTTGCTTCATCCAGTTTTATTACTTTTTAAAAATATTTTATTTATGGGGCTGGAGAGGTGGCTCAAGGGTTAAACCTTTGCCTTGCAGGCAGAAGGTCCTGAGTTTGGATCCTAGACCCCATGTGTAGACGCCTGGCAGAAGCGGGGCGGCCTGTCTTTCTGGTCATGGTAGGCGGAGCCTGTGAATCCCGGGCAGAGTAAACGAGGAGGTGGAGGCGTCCATGGTGGTTCCCGAATTCGCCTGTGGTTCTACACACACACACACACACACACACACACACACAATTGAATAAATAAAAAAAAAATTTAAATATTTTATGTGTGTGTATATATGTGTGTCTGTCTGTCTGTCTGTGTCTGTCAGAGGGCACTGTGTGTCCCTGTGGAGGACCAAAGGTGAGTTCAGGAATCATCCTGGACTGCTTCTATGTCCTTGCCTCACTCTCTGAGATTTCCCAGGCTCCACCCACCAGAGCCAGAAGTCCAAGCCGCTGTTTTTTCTGCCTGGTATTTTTTTTTTGTGGGACTTGAGATCTGAACTCAGAACCTTCTGCTTGCCAGACTGAGTCTTAACCCCTGAGCCATCTCTCCAGCCCCTTGTCCAGTTTTGGCAAGAATACTGAAAAGTATATTTATTTAAAAATTCTTTTGCTAGGTATGATGATCCCCATAATGTGGGCTGCAAAAGGACAGCTTTGAGTGTGAAGCTAGCCTGAGCTGTATGTTAAGGCCCAGCCAGACCAATCTAAACTAGAGAATGTGATTCTGTTTTTGTGTGTTTTGTTTTTTTTTAAAGGCGTGAGGGGGAGGGGTACTGCCAGTAGAGCACTTATTCTTTGCGGTGCTCAATAAACCTGCTTCCTTTAAAAAAAAAAAAAAACTTGATATCCATACACTTAGGGTATCTGATCCAATTTCTCACCCCAGCCTCAGTTTCTTATCACTCTGGCCTCCCTTCACCGGGAATCATATGTCTCTCTCCTACCCCACTATGCTTCTTTGTAACTGACCCAACTTTCTTTTTGGCTGTAGATTCTTATATTCTGTTTGTCTTCAGAGTCTGGCTCAGTCTCTCTCTCTCCTCCACCACGAAACCTCACTGCACTACCCCTTCTTGAATAAAGCCATCTTTAATAAATTTCATTAAAGAATATTTCCTAACAGAACTCATGAAGATCCAGGAAATTGTTACCTTGTGGGATGTTGGCCTCAGGTTGCCAGAACTTCTGATTTTTGGACAAAAGCCAACAATGTGAATGTTAGATGAAATCTTTTCAAATAAAATTTAAAATTCAAACATTATGAAATGCTGTACAAGCCAAAAAACCGCACATTTACTATCTGAGTACACTCTGGAGGCAGCCAGGTTTCCTCTAGTGGGATACTGGAAAGATGTGTCATGTTATCACATGAGGACATAGATGGTTAGGAGTTCAGGTTCATGGGTAGACGACCTGGATTCATGTTCTAGTCCAACATTTACTGACTTTGTAATCTTGGGTACCATCTATGTTGCTCAGAGTTGTTAGAAGGATGAAGCTAATTAATATATGTTGATACCCAGAAGAGTACCCCCTGGCTAATAGCTGTAAGCTACTATTAGTGACTGGTATTTCATACATTTAGTTTCCATATATTGCAGCGTAGATACTATGATCACAGACCTCTTAGTTTCCTCAGCTGCAGAATGAGGACAGCACTTGTCTTTCCTGTGCCCCTCAGGACTACTGTAAGTGCAAAAGAAGCATGTGTATGAAAATCCTTGAAGTCACACTTACCAGCTATTTCTTTTCTTTGGCATCCATTGCCGAGGATAGGACCCAGGATCCTGCAGGTGCTAGGAAAATGCTATACTGCTGAGTTATACCCCAGCCCATGCGTTACTTTCCTTGCTTTACCCATGAGGAACAGCTACTGTGTTTCCCACTGCAGGACTGGAATCCCTAGGAAGAAGAGATCTATTGTGATTTGGACCAGTCCTTATCTTCTTAGGATTATGTGGTCTTCAAATATAGTCTTAGAATTTAATTAGCTTTTCCTCCTTTGTTTTAATGTATTATGAAAGTGTAAACATTCAGAAAAATAGAGAAAATACTGCAATAAACACCAAATACCTTTCCTAGATTTAATTACTGTTAACACTTGCCATATGTGCTCCATGTGGTGAGTTTTCCTGGCAGATATATGGGCTGGAATATGACAGGATGTGGCAAGAAAATGAGGTGAGTTGATGTGTAATGGTATTGAACCCAAGAACTAGGAGCACTAACTCTCTCAGCCACTTTTTTTTTAAGAAACCAAGAGCCAGTCAGGATTTTTGTGCAAGGTAATTCGTGACAGACAATATGCATTACTGTCTTTTTTTTTTTTTAATTTTTTTTTAATTACTTATTCAACTGTGTGCATATGCATGTGTATGTGCGCGCGTATGTGTCTGTGTGTGTGTGTGTGTCTGTGTCTGTGTATGTGTAGAACCACGGACGAATTCGCGAACCACCATGGACGCCTCCACCTCCTTCTGCCCTGGGATTCACAGGCTCCGCCCTACCAGGACCGGACGCGCAGGTCGCCCCCGCTTCCGCCTGGCGTCTATACATGGGATCTGGGATCCGAACTCAGGACCTTCCACCTGCAAGGCGGAGGCTTAACCCCTGAGCCACCTCTCCAGCCCTGCATTACTGTCTTAAAGAATATAGTGCAAATAGGATAACAGAACTGCTTTATCAAGACCCTTTCCTAAAAACTTTAAAAAAAAAAGTGCTCGTGGGATTTATGAAGACTTTTTTTAATGTACACTTTCTTTCTTTCTCTTTCTTTCTTTATTTATTTGTTTGTTTGTTTGTTTGTTTGTTTGGAGGTGGGGGTAGAACAAAACGACTCTTAGAAGTCAGTTCTCTCATTCCACTGTGTAGGTTTCTGGGGATTGAACTCAGGTCACCAGGTTTTGGAATAGATGCCTGCCTTAGCTGCTGAGCTATTTCACCAGCCCTGAGAGTGTTTTAATGTAGAGGTGTTTTTGTCAGGAAGAACTCAGACCAAAAACTGATGTTTCTGCAATGAGCTTAGTAAATTCATGTTGATAAAAAGAAATAAATATGAAAAGCTTTAGAAGAGAAATGGTCTCATCCAAAGAATGCTTCTTATAAACAATTGCTTTCTGGTAAAGTATTTAAAGAACTCTCTAGTTCAGACAAGCTGTTCATTTCTCAATATTTTAATTTAATTTAAATTTAAATGCTCCCACTTCTCCCAGAAAAAGATGGATTAGGAGGATGAGAGCAACATAATTTTAGCTTTCACGTCCTGTTATTCAGACTCCTCATTAATAGATGCTGACATTCTTCTCATTTAGGCAGAATATGGGCTCACTGGGCTGAGAACCATGAATTTAGCATGGAGTCTGGGGTATGGAGATAGGCACGGGGCAGAGGAAAGGCAGAGAGCTCCCAAGGCCAAAGGGAGGTTGGGGAGGGGCAGGGCTCTGGGAAAGACTGCAGAGGGAAATGCCAAGGTGTGGAGTAAGAAAAAGGCCGAGGCAAGCAAGGAGGGACTGCCCTTGGGCCTCATTTAGTAGACATTGGAAAAATAAAACTGCAATTTTACAGTCAAAAAAGAAGCTAGCAAACCGGGAAAGAAAGCACTGCTTCCTTCCCTCCCTGCCTGCCTCCAGGTGTGTCAGGAATCTCTTACCTGTCACACTTCACTTAGTGGCCCCAGGTCTATCAAGAAGCCCACCCAACAGGCCCTGTGGTCGGGAGCACCAGACCTGGCCACCAGTATGTGGCCAGTTGTACCTCCACCCTAAACTCCCCCGGCTACTTTCTTTCCGGGGTAACTCTCCATGGAATGAATATATAATGCAGGAGATGCTAGTGTGACAGGATTGGGGCCATTGTCAAAGCACAAGGATCCTCTGAAATGTGAAGACTGCTCTGCGAACTTTCACTGGCCATCTATGATTTTTAATTAAGATGTAGTAAAATTTATAAGGAGAATTTAAATCTGAGGGATATATTAATTCTTAAAACAATGAATTCTCCTCAGATGACCTATGTTATGCACAAGAACAATCCTCAAATACACAAGAACCTTGCATAGCCACTTGTGTCCAACCACATACTCAAGACCAAGCGCAAGTCCTCAGTCCCCGACCTGTTACTGCCTTGTAGCTCTGGCTCCTTGAAGAATGCCTGTGACCTACCTACCAACCAACTTTCCAACATGGGAAGTGGAGCAAAATTGCCGGTGCCATCTGCCAAGAGGCCTCAGAGACGACAGTGCAGATGAGCGGAGGCAGGCAAATTTTCCAGCCTTCACTGCCGGTGTGAGCTGGGTCCCTGCAGTGAGCGTCCTGCTGCTTTGACAGTATGAGTCAGTTAAGTCTCTCCTCCCTGCTGAACCTGACGCGATTGTCTTTTCAATAGTGCTGAAAGGAAAAGTCTTTCCACGGCCTCTAAAGCCTCAGGTTTCGCAGCACACCCAGCAGTACCTGCTTTCCTGTTTCTCACTGCTCCACCCTCCCCCCCCACACACCACACACACACCTGAAACTCTGTGTGTGTATGTATCAGAGGGCATTGTGTGTCCCTATGGAGGACCAAGGGTGACTGTGGGAATCATCCTGGATGGCTTCTACCTCCTTTTTCCTCCGCTCTGGGATTTCCCAGGCTCCGCCCACAAGGGTCTGAAGTACAGACCTACACTGGTTCCTGGCATTTTTACATGGGACCTGGGAGCTGAACTCAGGACCTTCTGCTTGTAAAGCAGAGTCTTAACCCCTGAGCCATCTTTCCAGCCCACACCTGGGGCTTTATATCACCTCCTCTCCCTTAGCCTATCACTTCAGGCTGCCTTGCTTTTGCTCCAGAACCTTGCGACCAACTCCCTTACTTCATTCCCCAAATGCAGCTTGCTAAAATGTCACCATGAAGTTGTAACCTTCCCTGTTCCACATTTATGTTCCCAAAGCACATATTACATGGAAGGTAACCAATAGCTTGCTGTGTTTACCATTCATTGGGCATCTTTCTTGTTCTACTGTAAGTTCTGGAAGGCAGAAATCTTTTTATTCAGTTGCTGGTGTATCCTAGAGTCCTATAGTATTATCAGATAGATTAGGAACGTTCAATAAATAAGCTGGATCTGTTTTAGAGGTTCAGGATATAATATTAATTAAGGAAGGGCCAGTCTGGTTGAAAGGAAATATGACCTCAAAAGGCTCTGTGTGGAATAACTTTAGTCCCAGTGAGCAAGTGTGAAAACTCTTGACATTGTTCTCCTTTGCAGAGCCAGTTTTTAAGCTATGAAATGCTGTATAGTATCAGGTCCAAGGCCCTAACACAATGGATTGTACACAGCAGGTTCCCAGCTGAGAAAGAAGAAAGAAAGAGAGAAAGAAAGAGTTGGAGAGAAGAAAGAAAGAGGGAAGGAAGGAAGGAAGGAAGGAAGGAAGAAGGAAGGAAGGAAGGAAGGAAGGAAGGAAGGAAGGAAAGAAGGAACGAGGTGAGGAAAGGAGCAGACATTTGTTAAACAACTACTATGCGCTAGGCAGTGTCTGTTCCCAGTGCATCATGTAAGTGATCTCATGAAAACGTCATTGTCTCCCCCATATCTTACACAAGGCCTGGCACATGTTAGGCATAATCAAGATTCGCCCATTCCATTAACAACCTTCTGAGGCAGGTATTATCCCCATTTTGGCAAGTCCAATGTTCAAGTTCAGGTAGCTTATTTAATTTCATATAATTCTTAGATGACAAAGGCAGGAGTTAAGTAATTCTCAGACAAATCTAGTCACACTGGTTCTCAGAAAAAATGCAAGTTAGAGCATTCCTTGGAGCATTCTCCAAGCAGACCTGTCTCTTGGCCTCACTAGGGCATAAGCAGAGGAACTCTTTCTCCACCTGGACCCACTTCCTTCGTGCAGTTGGTTCACCTGAAGGGGCCTCCTGTCACTTTTTGATTAATAACTATGCCTTTCCAACCCCAATCCCCCTTGGCTGGATAACTCTGGAGTTAGCAGAAGTTCATCTTGAGTCATAAATCAAGTTCTAAAAGACCTCACAGCTTTGTGTTCAGAAACTCCCCAGAGGGGACAAGGAAGATGACTAAGTTGGTAAAATGCTTGCCTTGCAAACACCAGGACCCAAGTTCAATCCCCAGAAGCCACACTAAAAAAAAAGCCCTTGTAATATTAACAATGGGGAAGTTGAGACAGATGGTTCCCTGATTCACTGTCCGGTCAGTCTATTGTACTTGGTGGGTCCTAGCCAGAGACACACAAAAGGAAGGAAGGAAGGAAGGAGGGAAGGAGGGAGGGAGGGAGGGAGGAAGGGAGGAAGGGAGGGAGGGAGGGAGGGAGGGAATAGGAAGAGGGAAGGAGGGAGGGAGGGAGGGAGGGAATAGGAAGAGGGAAGGAGGGAGGGAGGGAAGGAGGGAAGGACGGAGGGAGGGAGGGAGGAAGGAAGGAAGGAAGGAAGGAAAGAAGGAAGCAAGGAAAAGAAACAGTATCTGAGGTTGTTCTCTGGCCACACAAGTATGTACAACAACATACATACACATACACAAAAACTTGCCCCCCATCATACACATACACATCTCTCCTAAATTCCAAGTCTTTGTGAAGGTCATTTGTTTATGAGTAGAGTTCTAGATTAATCAAATCTTCTTCAAGAAAAAATCTGGACATTATCTGTTAGTTTTCTCTACCCACTCCTAAAGCAGAGCCCTCGAGGGGTCCCTTAGCTTCAGCCAGAACTCCTCCAAGGCTCTGACACAGTCTGCACTGTGGAAACATCACAGTCCTGTTGACTTGCTACGTGTATTGAATCCTTCACATCTAGCATGTTCATTGTGCCTTCCACATACGATCAGCTGAGAGTACTCCCAAAATGTCACATGCCAGGTATGCATCCATAGGGGGACAGAACAACCATCACATGTCCCTGACCCTTTCACGGAAGCTACAAGGCAACTTCTGCAGCTCTAATTCTCAAACTCTCCACCCAAGGAGAAAGCTTCTCTTTCTGTCTTATGTCAGGTTCCATGCTTTCCTGGACATCAGAGGGCGGAGAACCAACGCTGTTTTCCTGCTTGTCGGCCTCCCAAATGCCAACCATCTCGATCTCTCTCTTGATCCCAGGGAATGATCCTGCCCACAAAAGGCGGGTCCTTCCCCTTTCAATTAAAACAGTTAAGACAATCTCTTGTAGGCTTTCCCCAGAGGCCTGTCCTAACTAGATGATTCCTCATAGGCTGCTGAGAGGCCCACCTCCCAAGTGTCAGCTGAGACGAATAACTATGATGTTTTTTCCAGAGATTTCATGTTCAGAGACTCCAAACTGGACAAACTTGGAGTTTGTTGACTGTGACAGTGACCAAGTCCATCAGGATTACTTTATTAGTAAGAGGCTGGGGTAGTTATCTGCTTGAATGGAACTTTCCACTGTAGGGGAGGGTATCCCTCCTTCCAGAAATGCAAGATGTTCACTCCAGTTATTGTCACAACCAGAGATACCAGGATGTAATATTTCTAACAATCCTGGTCAAAAGATAGTGAGCAAGAGGCAAATGTCACTAAATTCTGCCATCCACAGGAAAGTCAGACATGCTCAGAAGCACCTCCCCTCCCACTCTAAAGCTGCTTCTTATCCTTGTTGTTCTCAATGACCTTTGCTTGATTTCAGCTCTGGTCCTAAATACTGATTTTCATCTGCGATTTCTCTTTCATACAACAGAGATAATAGGAAGGTGAAGAGGAAGGATGGAAATATTCCCAAGGTCCATATACTCCTAAAATGGGTTTTACTGTCTAAATGACTAAACTCTTTTTCAAGTCAAGGATTGGAAGACTGAACTAAGTATAGATTCCTGTCCTAGTTAGGCACAGGTGTCAACTTGACAGCTGAGGGTTTGAGCTCTGGACACATTTGTGGTAATGTGTAGAGTGAAGCCCAGAGTAAACCTGCAGGAGATTGTCTAGGTGATGGGGAAGGCCCAGCCCATGGTGGGTGGGATTAAGCCCTGAAATAAAAGACAGAGAACTGGTTGAGACAGTCTGCATCCTTATGTGCACTTGGCCAGACATGACGGTCTGGCAAGTAAGGATCGTCCCTCTCTCAAACATTATGTAGAGATGGTGTGGACAGTTTCTTGGCCCTGGTGTTGGTGCATGCTCTCCATCAAGCTGGACTGAGAACTGTAATCAGAAAATCTAAGAAAATAAATCCCTTGTTCCCTTAAGCCATTTGATGGTCATTTATTAGCAACCATGCAGGCAAACTGCAACAGTTCCCAAACCCAGTAATCAGAATTTGGGATGAGAGACAGAAACAGTTAGAAATAGCCAGGCAGACAGTGCATGCCTGTAATCCCAGATAGGAAGATCATCACAAGTTCAAGGCCCATTTGGTATACATAGCAAGTTGCAGGCCTGCCAGAGGTACATGGTGAGACCTTGTCTCAAAAGAAAAAAAGAATGGCTAGAGAGATGGCTCAGGGCTTAAAACTTTGTCTCCCAAGCAGAAGGTCCTTAGTTCAGATTCCAGATCTCACATAAAAAATGCTAGGACAAAACAGCAGTGGTAGTCTGCACTTCCAGCCCTGGTGGGCAGAGCCTGGGAAATCCCCAGAGTGAAGCAAGGCGGTAGAAGCAATTCAGGATGATTCCCAAAGTCACCTTGATCTTCCACAGCGACACACAGTGCCTCTGACACACACACACTGTGTACACACGCATGCACGCACACAGTAAATAAATATTTTTTTAAAACGAAGAAAGAAGAAAAATTTAAATAGATTCACCAGGACCCAAACACCAGGCTGCTGCCAGCAGGTCTTGTCCCCGTCTGTCTGCTAACCCTAGTTTTTGCTTGTCATGGGCATGATTGACACTTTGTCTCCCAGGCCCTCTACCCAACTCTGCATCCTGCCGGCTCTGGCTGGAGAGTGCTCAGTGCAGTTCCCACATCCTGTTTGTCCAGAGCCCTTTGTCTTCCATAGAGCAACCTACCGGAGAGAGGATTCCTCTCCGCTGCCTTTGCTTTTGACTTTGAAATCAGATCCTGGCCCACCTGATTATACTCAATAGCTGGAAATGGTAGGGAAGTCCGATGGCAGAAGGCTCTCGCTTTAAGCTCTGCAGGCCCGGAAGGCAGAGGGCCGGGCCTCCTCCTCTTCCAGGCTGCGCTGAAGGGGGCAGGATGCTGTGGCAGAAAAAGCAAACAGTGTAACTGAAGGGAAGTTCACTTGAAAAAAAAACACTGTCTGTTAAAGGGCATGTAACCTGTCCTTGACGGGAAATAGGGATACACACACCCCTTCCTGCGCATCCCCAGGTGGTAAACGCAGTTCTAGTAAACCTTTGCACTGAGAGGACCCAGCCTGGAGGTGCTGCTTCTCATAGGGCGCTGCCTCTCTCCGCAGCAGCTAACACCGCAGCTGCCAGCAGGGTTTAGAAGGTCCCCGACTTTAGTGCACTGCATCAAAAGAGGCCACACCGCAATAGTTCAATGGCTTCAAGAATTGCCGGCACCATTCCTACAGCCCAAAGCAGACAGAGCTGCCACATGCCCACTCCCGCCTGGAGAAATCAAATCAGTCTTCCGTAGTCGAAGCCCGCCCCTCTGTCCCAGCCTTACCCAGGGGAATCGCTCAGTCCTTACTAGCATTTCCCGGTGGCCCACGTTCCAGTGCTGTGTCCCTCATCACCGGGGTTGATTAACCTTTTGAAACTTCGCTGTCTTCATCAGCATAAAGGGGACACTGAGAGGATTAAAGGAAATGGTGCACGATAAACATGCAACTGTGGTTCTGTTGAAAAGGAAAAGATCAGCGCAAAGAATTAGGCTGAAGGCAAAGCCTTCCCAGTGCCCTGATTGCCCTAGCAGCCTTCTTCCTCCCAGACTCTTTCCACGATTCTAGGCCTGTGTGGGCACTACACTCACCTCAGCATTGCCAGGCCCCCAAAATCCATCTCTTCTCAACACTGCCCTCAAACGTCCCAAACTCTAGGAGGCTTTTCGCAACGATGTCCCAGGCAGTGACTCCTCAGTGCTCCCATAGCAGGATGCCGCCATCTAGACTTTGCAGCGTGGCCACAACGCTCCCGCCCTGCCCAGTGGCTTTCTACTGAGTTTTCTGGGCAGCGAGGCCAGGGTTAGAGGCCCTCCGTAGTCAATGGCCCTGACCTGGCGCCTTTAGACGCGTAGCAGGCCCACGTTCATTAAATAGATGAATGAATGCAGGTGATCCAATCACTAGACTTCAATGTTCAGCTCTAACTAACACAGGACAGCATCCATATCCACTTCTTTTAATACTTTTGATCTTTGAAGTCCCAAATCTCCAACTAGAAGGTTTTGAAACTCCTCATGTAAGGTAGGAATGGGACAAATGGTGAACTCTTACTTCACAGCAACCTTTAACAAAACCTTCGTGGAGAACAGAGTCATGAATCCTTTTTTTTCCTAGGTATCCTGTGGCTGTTTTTCTCCTTGCAGCCTATAAGAATTCTTAAAGACATAAACGTGTAAATCTGCTCCTTGCCAGAATATCCACTTTACTGCCACAGAAGCAAGCTATTGGTTATTCAGGTGTCTTCACCCACACATTGTTCTTCCTAGGATGCAGCTGAGAAAGGGGATTAATGGGCATGACGGGGCTGGAGAGACGGCTCAGGGGCTAAGACTCTCCCTCTCAAGCAGAAGGTCCTGAATTCACATCCCAGGTCCCATGTAAAAGCGCCAGGTGGAAATGGAAGCAGTCTGCAATTCCAGCCCTGGTGGGTGGAGCCTGGGACATCCAGAATAGAGCAAAAAGAAAGTAGAAGCCATCCAGGATGATTCTCAAAGTCACCTTTGGCCCTTTACAGGGACACACAGTGCCTCTCTGATACACACACGTGCACACATGCACACACACAGTAAATAAAGTTAAAAAAAAAAGAATGGGCATGATGGTAATCTTTGCCATGAACTGTTTTGGTACACGGCGTTAAAAATGACTGTGAATCTGCTCAGGAAAGACATGTGAACTGGGAATGAGAAAGGGTTGGAGTATGTGTATAGAACACACATGCCAGATAATGAGGATGACAATGATGGTAGTGGTAATGATGATGATGATGAAGACAATGCTAATGATGATGATGGTTACTCTCAATTGTCAGCCCAGTCTGGAATCACCTGGCTGAAAGAATGGTCTCTGTCATAATCTGAGAGATTATCTTGATTCTTTAATTGGCATGGGAAGACCATCTTAAATGTGAATGGAACTACCCTGTTCTTAGAACCGCAGCCTCATAATGACATTTCCATCCGTTTGTCAGGCTCTAAGGAATATGGGCACCTCTGTTACTATACGATCTAGAGATGCCAAATGTGAGAAAATTGAACTGTACATGAGTCTTGTCAGTATCTGCAAGCCAAAAACAGAGAACACCTTTAAAAACAAAACTGGGGGCTGGAGAGGTGGCTCAGGGGTTAAGCCTCTGCCTTGCAGGCGGAAGGTCCTGAGTTCGGATCCTAGACCCCACGTATAGATGCCAGGCGGAAGCGGGGGCGGCCTGCGCTTCTGGTCCTGGTAGGGCGGAGCCTGTGAATCCCGGGGCAGAAGGAGGTGGAGACGTCCATGGTGGTTCCCAAATTCGTCCGTGGTTCTACACACACACACACACACACACACACACACACACACACGCACGCACACACGCATACACGCACAATTGAATAAATAATAAAAAAAATTTGAAACAAAACTGAAGACACAAAGTTATTAACAGAAGCTGTTGAGGAAAAAAAAAAAAAAAAAACCAAGGCCACCACGAAAGCCCACTGGATTGGACCTATCAGAAGAAATGGCACACACTGGCTTCTTTCTTGAAACCACATGGAAGGAAGGAATCCCTTGTTCAATGTATATAGTATTATTTGACTGGATGAAGAAATATAATTGTAATATTATTCCATCTTAGCAGTTTGGAGGAAACCTGGAAAGGAGCCCAGAAATCCCTGGGAAAAAGTCCTTTCTAGCAGGTGTGGATCCTTGTGGTAGAATAAGGAGTCAAAGAAGGAAACAGACAGGTCAGGTCAGAGGAAGGCCAGAGGGGGCTTAAGAAGAGAGAGGTGAGACAGATGTCTGATAGTTTCTAAGAGTAAGGTCTTGGAAGAAAGCAGACAGGGAAGAGAAGGCGAGAGGTCAGATCACTAGGGGAATCGCTGCTTCCGGTGGGGCCCGGAAAGAAGGAAACGCGCCACACAATGAGTCCGCACCATCTACTCACTGACCTCAGGAGCAAAGCAGGGTTCAAAACCCCAGTATATCTGGCTATGAACAGGACGCTTGTGGGCACAGTGCCAACCTGAGATCCACCATTGGATAAAAGAGGTGCTGCCACTTTTCACGAACTGACAAGAACATATCTTCAATCCCTGATGATTAAAAATGAATGAAAATCCCAATTTTCCCATAAGGATGGTGGATCACACTGTCTTCCTTGAGCCCAGTAGAGATCTAGGGATGCTGTCATGGTGAGAACTTTTTAGTCATTATCCAGCTAGACAAATGTAGGGTTAACTTTGTACTGGGTTAAATAATGGCTCTTCCCAAAGATATGTTCCTACTCTAACACAGAACTTATGACCATGACCCTGTTCATATAAAAGGTCTTTATAGACACATTCAAGTTGGGGATCTTATAATACCTGAGACATACTTATCATGAATAGGACTCACATGTCTCTGACAAGGACAAGTGTCCTTGTTGTAAGAGACTCATATGAGAGAAACACAAATGGCAAAAGCAGCGTGACCACAGAGGCAGACAGAACTGTGTACCCCTCGGTCTAGAGACATCTGGGAGAACCAGGAGCTGGGAGAAACAAGGAAGCATCTCTCTAGAGTCTTCAGGCTTAGCACAGCTCTGAAGCCACCTTGACTTTGGATTTCTGATTTTGGATTTAGACTTTTGAACAGAACGCATTTCCTCTGATCTATGCTATCTAAGCTACTAGTGATAATTTGTCATGGAAGCCCAAGCAAACCAGTCCAGTGGGTCTGTGCTTTGAGATTTTATAGCTGGAGCATCTGATCATCTCCAGGTCTGTACCTAGATGCACAGTTCGCCTGCATGGTTGCTGATAAATCACCATCAAAAGGCTTAAGGGAACAAGGGGTTTATTTTCTTATGATAGAACGGTTACATAGTCCACCATGATGGGAGAGCACGTACCAACACCAGGGCCGAGGCAACTGGCCACAACATCTCTACATAATAGCTGAGAGAGAGACCATCTTTACTTGCCAGACCAGCATGTTTGTCCAAGTGTATACAAGGATGCCAACTCCCTCAACCAGCTCTCTGTATTTTATTCCAGGGCCTAATCCCACCCACCATGGGTTGGGCCTTCCCCATCAGCTAGACGATCTCCTGCAGGTTTGCTCTGGGCTTAACTCAACCACTAATTCTCCACAAATATGCCCAGAGCTCAAACCTTGAACTATCAAGTTGGCATCTGTGCCTAACTAGGACACCCGAGTAGGCTTCAACTTTGTGCTTCCAGGTCTGCTTCTGCTGGCATTCCTCTTGTACTTATTCCTTGCCAAAAATGCAGGGTTCTTCATTTTCTTGAGGCTACAACTCAGGACAAAAGACTGGCCTGAGTAACTTTTTGAAAGGGTAGTCATAAGAATGGCCAAATTCTGTAGCATCCTTCACACGTGCTAGGTATGTCTCAAACCGGTTATCCTATTTAATCCTCAAGGCAAACCCTATGAGAAAGGTCAGGCCACTTGGTCAAGACCACTTGGCAGATGCCGATAAAACCAGTTCTTGAACCCGGTCTGTAGGTGCTCAGTTTGCAGCATCATAAAAAGCTTAAGCCCTACAAAGACCACTGGGGCCCAGCATCCTGTGATGCAGAGGTGCCTGGTGGGAACTCTTCATTTCTGAGTATGGGCAGCTGTGGCACTGAGTTTCTCCTTGACAGTAATGAAGATGGTTGACATGACGGACGCCGAGATGATCTGGGTAGATCCTTCTGCCTTCACGGGGAAATGCAGTCAGAACTGGAATCTGCCAAGTTGTTTTCAGCCCCCAAGGCTCTGAGGTCTTTTCTCCTCTTAGCCACCTGGGAAAAGGTGATAAAATCCCTAGCGTGGCCTCTCTGATGTGAGAACTGGCGGTGTCTACCACTGCATCTGTCCCTGCTTTTCTACCAACAGAAGGTATTTTCCAACTAGGCTCTCCCCAACCATCCTGCTCAGGAGCGGGATCTGGCTAGGGAGAAAAGCTCAGGAAAGCCATGACACTAGCTGGAGTTCTTTCTTTGCAAGGCTGAATTCAGGTGAGCTCTGTCAGGAATGTCTGTGCTTTTCAGAGTCACCTTTTCCGAGTCTTGGGAGATCAGTCCAGGTCAGTCCTTGCTGCGACCGAGGCTGGGATTGCTGTGACCTAGGTTTGGGTGTGGCCAATAAGGCATCAGTGCACGTGGGAGGGGCTGCAGCTTCAGAGAGACAGCTGCAGCCTGCCAGATTTCCTTCCATGCAGACCTCTGTGCAAGATAAAGGCAGCGAGGAACCGCCACGGGACAACCTTGTAATAAATCCCCCTCTGCCTCCTCCTGCATGCATTGTTCTGTGGCAAAAGGAAGGAAGAGCTGTGCTGTCGGGCTGAGGATGGAGGATACTTGCTCTCCTGACCGCTCCTGTTGCCCTTGGCCACCCTCCTTTTAAATGTGAGGAAACCAGAGGGCAGCGTGCAGCCTAACCCCATCTGCACTGTGAGTAGCAGCCCGCCAGCCTCCAGCAACTTCTGTGCAATGACAGCACCTTGGTGATCCAGCCCTCGGGGGCTGGTAGATACAGCACCAGGTCAGTGGCAGGTTGGGACAGGAGCTGGAAATAGGCCTTGGAGGGGGCTAGCTGACTGCTGTTTATGCCTGGGGCTCAGGACTAGGGCTGCAAGGCCACAACTGTTGGAATAATAGACCAGAAAGGAACTTCCTAAGTAACACTGGCCTGTTGCCAAGTTAGTGAGCAGTTTAAGTTCCTGGGAAGTGTAGTCAACCTTAGGAGTCTGGGCCTTTCCTAGACTCAACTTGGGTTAAGGTGCAAGTAAGGGCCTGACAGAGAGTCGCTTCAGCCACCATGGCTGGATTCCTTCCAGAACCGGGGCAGAAGGCTTTGGCTTTCCTAAGCGGTGTGCTACACAGAGAACTCAGTGCTCCTCCTGAACTGCAGACCCAGACAATCCTTTGCCTCTAGCCACATCTGCCCTGCCTAACACCACGACTCTGACTCTCCAGGTGCCAGCCTGCCATGGTCCGGTCACCTTTGTCTGGGCGAGAAGACCATGTCTGAGCCATCAAAGCAGCCTCAATAGGAGAAGACAGAAGTCAATGTGCTTCCTCAACCAGAAAGGTGGTTTCAGTTTGGCCAAAGAAGTCCAACCAAACAAGCAAAAGCCTGTCAATGGAAAGATGGGGCTGCTGGGAGATCACACAACAACAAAATGGGAACCATTATCAGACTTGTCCCAGCCCGAAGGAGCAGAGTCTTTGAAGCTACAGACAGGCTGAACAGAACTTTCCACCTGAGAGACGCTGGAGTTGGGAGAGGTCAGGCTGCACACAGCCCCCACCAAAAAAGAAAAAAAAAAAAAAAACCTGATCAAAGCCTGCTGCAGAAGGGGGGGGGGGGGCGCACAGCTGCAGCCTGCTTCCCGACAGGCCGCCCAGGGCTTTCTGAAGGCAACGGGACCCTTGTGCAGGGCCTGTGGGAAAACCCAACACAGATGCACTGTGCAGCCAAGCCCCTGGAGCACTGCTGGGAGAGGGAAAATAAACCCCTCAGTGGTCCTGAAAAGAAAGGCATAGAATCAAAGCACACAAAAAAAATGCAAAGACCACCCACCTGATGTGCGCCTACCTTTCCGAAACAAATAATTCCTGGCTTCCAAGGCCCCCTTCTAAAAGAACAAACGGGCTAAACACTTGCCTCAAAGCTCCCTGCACCGAGGGATTTGTGGGAAGCCGAGGCCCCTTCTAAGCATCGGAAGCTTAATTTAAAGTGGTGCCTATTCAAGGGCTTCCTTGCAGCCACTGTGCCCTGGGAACCTGCAAGACAAGAGCCCTTAGTCAGGAGAGGGTCCTAGGTGGATAGGCAGCTCCCACAGGATGGCCGCAAATGGGTCAGCCAGGCACCTTCTAGGGCACCTACCACAGCTGGTCCAGGAAATGAGGGTGTCTGATCAGGTTCTACCCTGGCCTGCCTTATGGGTCTTGCCAGCCTACTAGCCCCTCTGTGATAGCCTCCGCCTACCCTGCTGGCCTTGCCCCTCCTCTTCCTGCCAAAAGCCCCTTTTCTTTAAACTTTCTTTCTCTCTTTCTCTGTTTCCCTCTCTTTCTCTCTTTCCCTCTCTCTCTCTCATTCTTTCTCTCTTTCTCTTTCTTTCTCTCTTTCTCTCTTTCTTTCTTTCTCTTCCTCTCTTTCTTTTTTTCATGTATCAAAGGGCATTGTGTGTCCCTGTGGAAAACTAAGGGTAACTTCGGAAATCATCCTCGATTGCCCAAAGTCCCTTTTAGAGAACTGGCCCTTCACAGAGCCTGTGGTTATTTTCTGAAGTGGGTACGGCAAAGCAGAGCCACTTGCCCTGTATACCTGTCTTTTCAAAAGGATAGGAGAGAGATTTTTTTCATCCTCTTCGGAAGGAGCTTGGAGGGAAGGAGAGAGGAAGGGAAAGAGGAAGAGAGGGAAGGAGGGAGGGAGCGTGAGAAGAATATGACGTGGAGACCTTGGAATATTTGAGTGGAGGAGAGAAGATATGGAGGGGGATATGGAGAAGATATGGAGGGGGGCTATGATGAAAATATCCCAGAATCAACCAACTGACAGTCTTTCCAAAATAGGTTCAGGATTAGACAGAAAGTTTCAAGGAAGAGGAACAGAATCTAGGAAAAGGTATCTCACATCTCTCCAGAGGATCCTAAAGAGAAAGCTGAATTCCCTGCTCATGATTACATAAACTGAATCTTTGTGTTACTCGTGGCTGTGAGATGGCAAGCTACCTCCATCCAAAGCAGAGATTCAGAGCTAGGGAGGTGACCCAGCAGTTAAAGCACTTGCTACACAAACAGAAGGACATGAGATCAGACACAAAATACCAGGTGGATATGGCAGCCCACTTGTACTCTCAGCTTTGGAAAGCAGAGACAAAACACCCAAATCAAATGGACTAGCTGACAAGCCCTCTCTGTGGCCCCTGGGTTTGATTACAGATCCTGTTTCAAAAAGAAAAAGGTGAAATGTTCAAGGATTTAAGATACAAATGTACATGTGCACAAAACACACACACACACAATCACATGCAAACATGCATACTCATACACAGATACCCCATATATATACACACACACACACATACACACACAATCACATGCAAACATGCATACTCATACACAGATACCCCATATATATATATATATATATATATACACACACATACATACATATATATATATGAGAAAGCAAAACTAGGTTCAGGGGACTGACCAATGCTAAGGACTGTCAAGTTGGAATTCAGCCCATAGGCAGTCTGGCTCCAAAGTTCCCAGCCTTTTTTCTATTCATTCCAGGATTGTCTGCCCTGCTCCTTGCGGTTAGGACCGCAGGGATAGAAAGATGTTAGCATTAATAGATGTTCCATAAATATTTATTAAGCACAACTGATCTAAGAAGAGGAATACATATAACCTTATTCTACTTTCACCAAGAGGAATCCTTTCAGGCCCAAGGTTTGGAAAGAAATTTTCTGAGGCATCAAATAAAATCTTGTTCTGAGTGCATAGAGGCCTCTTTTGAAATGAATACCCTAAAAAGGAAAGACAGAAGGAAACTGGAACAATATAAAAAGCAGAGTAGGTAGATAATTAAATGTCATCGTGTGCCTTTCCTCCAGGAAGCTCATAGTCTTTACATCCTCATCCCTTTTCTGAAGCTGATGGGGCCATAAGAACAGAACTCCTTATGTTAGGCATGGACACATTCTAATTCCAGAGTTTAGCAATTCTCCCCGAGGTGAACCAAGTGCAGAGCTAGACTTAGGAGCACAGCTTCATTATGCAAACCTGATTGAATGGTACCTCTAGCTATATTTTCTGGCCCAACAAAGGAAACCTCAAGGTTTTTGCCAACAATTTTAGGGTATCAGAGGCCTGCAGAGACCTGAGCAATGAGCCTTCTGCTCCTGAATATAATGTAACTCCCCATCCTTCGCACATAATGCACAAATTATAATTTAGGAGTGTGTTCCTCTGTGAGCCTCGGTCACTAGGGTTTTGAGGCCTGGGCTGGGCCATTCCTTTTACATGCCACTACACCAGACTCTAAGCACCTCTGCTGGTGGAAGCTGGAAGAATCTCTCTGGGCCGGTACCCAGTACGCAAGTCAGGAAGGAAGCCCTTTCCTAATGCCCTGTACTAGAGAGATCAAGGGGGAAAAAAAGAACCGAAACTGCAAAATAACTTGCTTGGCAAGTTATTTCTAATCATGTCATTTCCAGAGGGGTGGGCGGCTCTTTTTAGTGATTCTCCACTGCCGCATAGCATTAGATATAAATTCTTCACTGGCTGGAGCCCATTGGTGGTACGCTCCCTCCCTCCGGGGCCTCCGTCTTAATTCTCATTCCCCTCTTGAGTTCCTGGTTACTCCCTCCTGGTGAGCTGCAGACCTCTGGGAGGCCAGGGAGTAAGTCTATGCAAACATGAGCACAACCGGAATCAACAGTATGTAAAATCAGATTTCTAGCAGCCTTTGTCACTGAAGTTCAGTACCCAAGAAAGTAGCTGCATTGGACTAGCAGTTTTCAAACCAGGACCCAGGGAACCCTCAGAGAGTCTCAAATATATCAATGACGGAAAAACCAGGATGAAACAGGAACAGATGGGACTCCCGTACACACATCTACCCACACACTAACCTGTCCCTGAAACAAAGGAACTGCATTTTCCAGTTTTGCTCACTTCACTTTTTAGCAGGATTTTATTTGAACTCTCTGCTGGGGTAGAGATTAGGGAGGAATGTACAAGCAAAGGCTGCGGATGCACTTGGGTTGCTGGGGACAGGGAAGAATCTGTCAGCAGCTTTAAGGGCCATACGGTGAGCAAGCTGTGCTGTGGGATTGCTGCAGCCCAAGATATCCCGTTTGTTGAGATCCACATGGTAAGAACTTGGCACTTTAGGGCTATCCAGTTTTTTGGAGATTAAAATGCATGTGTCCATTAACTAATCTTATTAGCAATAGAAACAGTATCCACTGCGGCCTTTGGGAGTGGATCTGGGATTTTTCTATCTACCAGGTTTTCCGATGGATCCAAATTCACAGGGTGGTAGTAGTCACCTGCCCCCCTCCCCTTTTTTTAATCTCTTTGGGTTTCTACCAAAATTCATCCTTGCTTGTCTGGCTGTTGCCTCCATTCAGGCTTGCAGAAAATAGTTTGTCCCAGACAGTCCAGGACCAGAAAAAAGTAGAGTAATAAGAAACCACAAAGCATCGACTTCCAGAAATCCTTCAGCTAGCCCCTCCTTCCAGCCTGGGCTCAGACAGCGCAAAATGAAGAAATTCTTCACAAACAGCACAGAGGAGCCCTCAACAGTCTGGGAAACACAAGTAGGAGATGGGAGGGGACACCTTTGTTACTCCATTTCACCCAGATGCCACACACAACTTTCAAAAGCCACTTCTCTGCCCTCAGATTTAAGGGAAGTGCTACACAACAGGGTGACAAATCTCTCCTGACCTCCTCCCCGAGTGAATGCCTGGTGCAAAACAATGGCAAACAAACCCAGGCCTGCCACAGCTGTGCCGCGCCTGTCGGAATGCATCTGTGTGCGTGCATGTGTGCCTGCATGCATGTACGCACGTGGGAATATAAACATCCTCTGCGCCTGTGTGAGTTCTGCATGCTGGGTGTGCTCAGAGGGGGACAATGTTCCATGTGTTTGAGAAGGAGGGGAGTAACACACACACACACACACACACACACACGCTGCACTAGCACTTAGACACAAGGAAACTAAGGGAAGGAGGGTCTGAGCAAGGGTGTATGTGTCTGAGTTAGAGGCAGAACTCTTGGGTATGGGGACTGGGGAACATTTGTGTTTGGCTATATAGGCTTGCACAAAATTACCCATATTCAAATGTGCAGAGAGAAAGCCTTGAGAATCTGGGAGTAATCTCAGGTAGAGAAATTTGGCAGCTCCCCATACCACAGGTTGGTACACATTCAGTACATGGGAAGTTCATTTCCTGTGCTAATTACATGTCCTTGTTTACACAGGGCAGAACATGGGACTGATAGAAGCTCAGGGTCTGGGGGGGTGACAGCACACAGTGACTCAGCAGGGCAGCAGAGTGGAGGGAGGTCCCTGACTTGCTGCTTTTGAAGGACACATGAAATCAATTTTCAACATGAATCCACAATCCCCACCCATCTGCGCCTGAGGGGAAAGAAGGTAAAGCGCTGATTGTTTATGTTTATGTTCCTTTTCGTGGTTCTGGGGATGGATCTCAGAATCCTGAACACGTTAGGCGAGTTCTCTAGCACTGAGCTCCATCCCTAGTCCTCTTTTAAATCCTCCCTCCTTCACTGCAGTCATGCTAGCTGCCTCTCCCGGGCAGCTTGAACATTCTGCTATGCATTTATGTGTTTTGAAATCCTGGCTTGCTCTGCTTTGAGCTGTAGTTTGTCATCCCAACCCCAGGAAGTGTTTATGAGCCTTTAAAAAAAAAAAAAAACTCTGTTTTATCCTGGTTTGGCTTTGTTTGGTAGCACAGAAGAGCAGAGCTTGGCTTAAATACCCTGTTCTTTGTGTGGCGGCTCAAGACTAGCCACCCATAGTAAGTTAGGAAGTTTGTTCAAGTATCATGGGTGTGTACATGTGGGTGAACGTTTCTGAACACCTCAACTGAGAGAGAAAGTACACTCAGGAAACGAACCTGAGCCAGTAGGAGCATCCAGGGAGTGTCCAGCTCATGGTCACATGTGGGCGTCCATATTTAACCATAGTGCATTATGTTCCATCCAGGGACCTTGCAGTCAATTCATAGAGGTGCACAGTATCTGTTCTGCCGTTGACAGCGCTCCAGGGCCTGTTAAATCAGGCGTCGTGAACATCCCCTTGGATTCCTGGTGCAGCCTCTGTTCTTCCTCTGTCTAGGAAGAAGCAGTCCCCCCTCCCAAATCTCCTGGCCATTGGGTTTCATGTAGCAGAGGGCCTGGAAGCATCAGGAACCAAGTCTGGACAAAATAGCTTTGACGATTGCACCAGCCCCCTGGACACTGCTGAAGCACAGGATGCCAGGAGGTGCTGGAGGCTTGCTGGGAAGCAGAAGCTGAAGTTTCAGTGATATGTTCTCTAAAGTGCCAAGATCCACACACTGCATAAGGATACATCTGAGCAGGAGATGTCAGGGAGTGAGGGGGGGATGCTGATGGTATCATTTTTTAGGTTTTGCCCTGACTTGCTAGAAAGCTCCAATCCATGCTGATGAAGACCGCCTCCAATCCTGCTCAAAGTCTCGCTGGCACTCTCAGGCAATTCGCAGTTTCTACTCACATCCATTAGCAAGCCTCTACAGAACGGGCCTCCTTACTCTTCATCGATTCCTGAGACTCCTTTGAGGTGTTACCTAACATACAAAAAGGGCGCACCCAGGACAGCAATGGAAGTGAAGACGATGAGGTTTAGACCAAAGTCCTCTGC